>CM038680.1:427405303-428005303 GCA_021605205.1 Aegilops longissima
GGCAAGCCATGACGATCAAGATCAGGCCGGCACCGGTGGGCGCCAGCCAGCAGTGTCCTCGTTCCTCTTTGGTGCAAAGGGGCGGGCGCTGGCCGATGCCGAGGCATCAAGAAAAGGTTTCCATATCGGTGCAATGAGACCAAGACCAGCAGGACGGCAGGTCAGAGGTCACCATGGAGCCCAAGAAGGCATCATCGTCAGTGCCTTTGGCAGCCGAAGACCACCTTTAGTCAGGATAGCTTGTAACACCCCAAAAAAAATTAACCTTGTTTTGTTAATTAAAATCTTGCCATGAGATTTAACTTTCCTTTTTCTTGGTTTTTCTTGATTTCAGAACCATTCTTTTCTTGGTTATCTTGGAGTTGTTCCCTAAGATGAAAACATTTCACTTATGATATTGGACTTGTTTACCCTCTCAAGAAAATCTTTTCTTTTACCAGAAGAATTAATTATATAATATTCTTCCTGATCCTTATTTTCTTGAAAATGGTTTCCCATAGTTTTATGGTCCCATTTGTACTATAACCCTTTTATAAATTCATTCAAAAATCCCACCAAAATTTGGAGATGTCATATGGAGTATTTGAACCACTTTTGTGCAAAAATATCTTCTGCCCATTGAATATTTTGAGCTCTACACCATATTTTCAAATCTGGTCCAGAGAGCATTTTTACACTACAACCTATTCGAATATTTCTTTAAAACTTCTACCAAAATTTTGGGATGTCAACAGGAGTATATTAATCAACTTTGTGCAAAAACCCAGTGAGGTTCTTTGGAAAATTTGAGTGAACCATCCTCATCTTCATTCTGGTCCAACTGGATGGATTGTACTATAGCTATGTTTTAACTTGCTCCTTTTGTTGTGATTCCTTTTCCTACTTGTAGCCCTTCCTGCTAGAACCTTAAGTCCAAGAGGTTGGACTCATTGGAGCAATTCTAGTACATGCAACCATGCCCTGTTCTTTCTGTCCAGAATTGAAGTTTTGCAAAACTTGCACTAGCAAGTTTCTTCATTTGGCAAACTAACCTCACCACCCTTTCTTTCATCTAAAGAGACCCCACTCTGGGAGATTTGGCCACTCCAAGAACTGCCTAGGAGATTTTGGCATTTTGTCAAACACCTTGAGAGCGTGGACAGATTTGGCATGAGTTTTTGTTTAGTTTATGAACTTGACCCCCTGACCAGACCAGCATGTCCCATGGTTTTGCCCTAGCCTATAACCCTCCCTGCTAACCCTCTTGTGGTTTAGAGCCCCCACTACTAGGAAAAGGGCTATAGATAGGACTGATTCTAATGGCGCACCAGGTAAGTAGTGCGCCACTACTATATAATAATGGCGCACCGGTTGCTCGTGCGCCATTAGTGTGGAAGACACTAATGGCGCACCGTGCTCACGGTGCACCACTACTATTGATTTTTTTCCCCATTTTTCCATACAAACTAATGGCGCATGGATGGCAAAGTGCGCCATTACTAGTTAGAACTAGTAATGGCGCCGCGACCAAGACAGATGCACCATTAGTATATAATTTTTACTTCTTTGCAAACCTACTAATGGCGCACTATGCCAAAGTGCGCCATTAGTAGTTTAAACTACTAATGGCGCCTGTGCCGCAGTGCGCCATTATCATAAAAAATATTTTTTACTTTTTGCAAAACTACTAATGGCGCATGTCTCCGGTAGTGCGCCATTAGTATGTTGGGTTACTAATGGCGCATGGCGTGGTAGTGCGCCATTAGTAACCTGAGACCAGCTAGATATTTTTGGACAGCCACACCTACACACTCACTTTCCCCACCTCATCCCCCCCACCTCCTTCTCTAAGCTTCTCGGCTGCCTCCTCCTCCTCACCTCATTTGCACCATAGATTCATCAAAATTAAGTGGTGAAATTACCTTTTTTCTCCCTAGCTCGCTCCAACAACGTGCACATGCACTTTTTGTGGCCTAGCTAGATCTATGTATGTTTGTGGTGTTGCTTGTGTTTGTGGTGTTGAATATATGTTTGTGTTTGCAGTACGGTATTTAAAATCGATAGTTGCCAATATTTTGCGGAATGTTGATTCATTTCCGTTTCAGCGAGAATTTTGGCACTATGCATTCTTTTAGTCCTATTTTTAGGAAGGTCATGCCAAAAATTTCTTGGTTCTAAAATATCGTTTTGCTCTACCCTTGACGACCATAGTCCGCACGATGACCGAAGGCATCGTGAATAGGTTTTGAGCTCTGCGAAGGCGAGATGCTTCAAAAGAGCGAGGCGGAGATAAGATGTTCGTGTTGAAGATGCAAGTGAAGAGCCTTATTGCGGACCGGATTCCGGCGGTAGCGGGACCACCTGCTCTTGCGTGGTTTCATGGATGGCTATCGGTGGCAAGGTGATGAAGATGACTATGAAGTCGTCCATGGGGGCTGGGCAAGAAATGAGGAAGGGCAACAAGACAACCACCGCAGCGAGGCGGGCGAGAAGGCGAAGAATCTCCGGGACATGATCACGGCGGTGATGATGTACACAATCATCATGTAGAAGATGTCGTACATGATGATGAGGAAGATCTTGAGCAGAGCGGCGATGGAGGCTGGGTGCAGGACCCTCATATTCAAGAGCTGCCCATGGCGGACGGATAACGCAAGAGCTGCCGCCGAGAAAGCCAAGCTGGATCAGCCCGGAGATAGACGGTTACTCCATTGTATGAAGGATGCAGGCCGAGGATACCGCTTTGAAAGTAACGCTCATGGCTCACGGAGATGAAGGTAAAACACAAAATGACCGGCGCGTGCCGGCGAGAACATGTCATTACAGCGCGAACGTCTTCCCAAGGGAACAAGTGCCCGACCAGTTCGAGGCGAAGAAAATCGTGTGTCCTTTGGATTTTACCGCACGTGAAATACCTTGTGTGCATGAACAATTGCATCATTTATCGGGACGAGCACGCGAGTCTACCATATGTTAAATGTCGGCGTCACTCGATACAAGAAGAGGAAAAAGCTCCTCGAAAATTGGTGTGGTAATTTCCGATCACTCCTCGTCTGCAGCGGTATTTCGCGGACCCTAAGGTAGCAAAGCTCTGCGTTGTACGCGGATAGGGAGGAGAAGAAGTGGGAAGATGGCGGAAATGATCCGGAGATAAATAAAAAGACAAGATCTGAGTCACCCTAAGGATGCGAGCGATGTAGCGTTGAACTTGAATACCCAGAATTTGGGAAGGATCCAAGGAACATCGTCTTTGGCGTGAGCACCGATGGAGTCAATCCGTTTGGCAGCGAGAAGCACACACTGCACTGGCATGTGTTTGTGTGGATGTACAACCTTCCCCACAGGTTGTGGATGAAGAGGAAGTACATTCACATCGGTATGCTAATTGAAGGGCGAAACAACGAGGAACGACATCAATCATGTCTGGGGCTCTTTGAAGGAGGAGCTAGACACTGCTGTGAAAACGCCACCAATACTTGGGAGGCCGCAGAGAAAGAATATTTCCCTATGAGGCGCCTTTGCTCACGACGGTGCCGCGACTATCTCGATTCACGGATATCTTGCGGGGCAGGTAGTCCACGGATTTTCTGGATGCATAAGGTGCATGGATGACACAACGTATCGCCCGGCTAGATAGAGATCCTGGGTCTTGAAAACCGTGTTCATGGGACATCGAAGGTGGCTTCGCGGCGATGACCCGTGGAGAAGCGCAAGGATCTGTTCGATGGTGAAACCGAACCACAGCGCCCGTGTACGAGGCGGCGAGAAATAGGCGAGCTGTTGAAAATTGGAAAGACTGCCCTTTGCCGGAAAAAAGGCGCGAGCCGAAAAAAAGCGAAAGCGCCAGAGCAGCTCTGAAGGTATGGAAACCGAGGTATGTTTTACGGGACTTGCCATCTTTGGAAGATCCACCGTGTGCCTCACAGCCTTGATCTCATGCATATCACGAAGAACGTGTGCGAGAGTCGCTTGGTACCTGCTCAACATGCGAGAGGACCAAAGATGGGCGAAAGCAAGGGCAGACTTGAAATCAATGGGCATCCGGCGGAGCTTCACGCTAATGATGATGATGATGATGATGATGATGATGATGATGATGATGATGATGAGGAAGCAGGACACGAAAGTCGTCGCAAAGGCAAAAGGCCAAGAAGACCGGAAATGACTACCCTCCCGCGTGCTTCACTCTAAGTCGGGGAGGAGATCGAGAGTTTTCACCTGCCTCCTAGGAGTAAAACTTCCTTCTGATTCTGCTGGGAAGATAAGCGGATACCTAGACCCAATGAAGCGAAGTTTAGCGGATGAAGTCTCACGGTATCACGTCGCGATGACGCAGAATACTTCCGGTTGCAATCCGTGGGATCATGGATGCGCATGTCCGTGAAACGCTATTTGGCCTATGCAAATTTTTCGGCGTCATCTCGGAAGTCGATTGGCGTGAAAACTTCGAAGGCTACGAGGAAGAGATCGTGGTGATACTATGCGAGCTTGAGATGTACTTCCGCCAGCATTCTTGACGTTATGGTGCATCTGCTGGTCCATATCATGGAGGATATCATCCAACTTCGGGCGGCGTTCTGCACAGCATGATGCCGTTCAAAGCGATGAATGGTGTCATCAAAGGATATGTTGGAACATGTCACGTCGAGAGGAAGTATAGCGAGGGCTTTCGACGAAGAGTGCATCTCCTCTGCACGCAATTATCTAGGCATCGAGAACCCGTTGGTCGCGTCATCGAGCACCTCGGCAGGCTCGCTGGATGGGGTCACCGGGAGGTCGCCGCGAAATGCATGTCGACTACGAGGGTCGACTCGCCGACTTTGAAAGAAACAAACCTAGTCGCGCTACAACACATAGGCGTGGTCGATTCTTGGGTGGTAGAGCACAAAACCTTTATTGAGAAGGCGTACAATGGCCAAGAGGCCAGCGAGGATTGGACGGAGATATACTCAAAGAGCACAACTCATGTTTCACGCATTGGTTCAAGCGAAGCTTCATCCGTACCCTTTACATGAGGATTCTTCGCGGAAGAACAACTCATATTCGCCTTGTCACAGTAGCCGAGCACAACGATGACCTATGAGGCGTACAATATCATGGCTACACATTCTACACGAGGACAAGGACATGAAGAGCGATGGTTATCGAACTCGGGGTAACGATGGAATCCTACACGGCAACGACAAGGACAGATACTACGGAAGGATCGAGGAGATCTGGGAGCTGAGCTACTGTTGGAGAGAAGGTCGATGTTCCGTGTCGAGATGGGCCAAGGCGTCCTAAAGAAGACCGGTATTTCACCACCATGGTTATACGAAGCCAAATCCAAGACCATGAGCGCAAACATCACCGCAAAAAATGAGCCATGGGTGCTGGCTTCCCAAGTGGACCAATGCTTCTTCATTACCGACCGTCAAAGCCCGGTCGTGTTGTCATGAGGAGAGGCAAAAGGAAGATCATCGGAGCGGATGGAGTAGCCAATGAGCAAGACTTCGACAAATGCGGCGAACGAAGATCGAACATGGCGATGACGATGAAGTAGCAGCACACACCACAAGAAGAAGCAGGACCACCCTACCTAAGGGACGTCCGTTCCACGGAAGAACTCCATTTGCGAAAAAGAAGGGAAGAAGATTGTGAGCAGATAGCTAGCTAAGATCGATTGTATTTAAATCGTAGTCTTCATTTCTCGATTGTATTTCATAGGCACTTTTTGATATCATGAATATTTTCAAATTTCATGGGCACTTTTTGAATTCGTGAGGACACTTGATCTTGATCCCCCTCCATCTCGATCTCGATTCCCCCTCCATCTAGATCCCACCCGCACCCTCCCCCGCTAGCTCCACCGCCGCCGACGACCCACACAACCCTCCCGCTCCACCCGCCGGCGAGCACCCGGCCCCGCACCCTCCCGCTCCACCGCGCCAGCAGGCACCCCGCACCTCCCGCTCCACCGCCGCCACGATGATATTTTCAAGTAACAAATTTGAACATATTTTTTAAAATTTATTACTATTTTTATAAAAATATTACTGTTATGATTTAAACAAGTTTGAACATATTTAAACACAAATAAATATCAAACAGTATTTAAAATGCATAAAAAATATTGGGGAGCACAGGAATCGAACCAGGACCTCTTGGTGTGTGTCTTTGCGTCTTGACCAGTCGGGCTAGTGGGCGAGTTACGATGTAGATAGGGTTAGATGGTATATAACCCGACAAGTCGGGCTAGATTAAAACAAAATTCTAATGGAGCACCGAGGAGGTGCGCCATTAGAATAATCGTGCTTATAGGCGCCTGAGGGGTGGTGCGCCATTAGAACCCTCCCCCACTCCACCTCTCGCCTCGCCTTGTGTCCTCCCTCCTCCCTCGCCAGATTCCCTCGATCGACCCCAACCAGACGCCCTTGCCGCCGCCCCGCCTCCGTCCGCCCGCAGCCGCCCACGCGCCCCGCCGCCTCCATCTCCCCTTCCTCCCCTCGAGCACTGCCTCCCCGAGCCCCGCCTCCCATGGCCTTTGCCCCTTCCGTCCCCTCCGTCCCCTCCGTCCTTGGCCTTTGCCGCCCTAGGGTTCGGCTCCAAGGTGGGTGGCAAGCTCGACACGCCGCCTCCTCCTCGTCGCCGCCTCCTCCTTGGCCTTTCCTCCTCCTCGGCCGCGCCGCCTCCTCCTCGGCCTTGCCGCCCGCCTCCTCCTCGACGGCCGGCGCCCTCCTCTGGCAGCTTGTCGTTATCCCACAGTGATTCCTCACCTCTCCCCTTCCCTCCTCCCCTAGGCTACCTCCATAAAGTACCACAGCCCTCTTCCCCGTGTTCTAGGGTTAGCAAATTTGTAATTTTATATGGCAATATTATATAGTGGTGAAAGGCTCAGCTCTGTCGACTAATGCTATGCAATGTTATAAAATGGCTAACACCACACATGTGAATCTGTTCTTGATACACCTTTTCCTTTTCTTAGAATCATCATATACATCTGCATATTTCAGGTTTCCAAGGAGGTAAAGGAATTGAAGTTCGACAGTGGTGCAAAGCAACAACACCTCCAAGGTGAGAAATATGTTCGATTAGAGTGCAGTTAGCATCATGTAAGAAAATGGCCATAATGTGCCTGATAATGATGTATTTTGTCATAAAAATATATAGTGGACTGCCATGATAATGAAATGGTCCTGTGTTTGCAAGCTGTCATAATCTTGATTTACTTGACTTTTGAGCCTGCTAGTAGTTTACTTCCATGAGTTGTTTTATTGACATGGCACATTTGCAATGGAGTTTTATATATCTTTAGCCACTGTTCATTATGACAAGTCAGTTTTGTTTATAGTTGAAAGTAAGTGTGTGGTTTGAAATTTTTTTGTTGTTGGGGCGTAGTATTGTAACTAGAAGACCATGTATTTTCAGAATTGAGCTAAAGATTTGGGGGTAGTATTTCTGATTTTAGAGCACCTTTCTTGGATGTATTTTACAGCAGCTGTTGGAATCAAAACAATGCTTGTGGGCTGTCTGTTAAGTTGAGTGAGTCATTAGAGGGCGGATAGAGTGACCCACACCAATTAATGTTTATGAAGAAGAAGAATAAACACTTCTTCTGCTTTGTTATGCAACACAGGAGGTTACAGTTTCTTTGTATCTCCACCAGTTTGGGTTGGTGAATGTGGATGATTTTTTATCCTGTGAACTCATTGTCTTGCTACAAAATTTGGTATCATCATGGTGTAATTTTGTTAACATTCTGGTTTTGTTAGATAGGGCTACACTAATCTAGAGTGATACAATTTTCCTTCCCATTTGGTATCATCATGTTCAGGTGTATCAGTTATAACATCATGTGGGTTATTTAAGTCATTTACAGCTCATGTGGGTTTTAACATCATGTGGGTTGGTGAATGTGGATGATTTTTTATCCTGTGAACTTGAATGTTGCAATGCTGTTTTCTTGAGAGCTCTTGTCAAAAACTTGAGCAAAGATAGGCCCTTGAGTTTGCGGAATGTCGATTAACTTCGTTAAACAAAAATTTGGGTACTCCATATGTCCTATTTTCAGCAAAGGTCATGCTAAAATTTTCCATGAATTTTAGCATGACTTTCTAAAATAGGACATATAAATACTTACGACTAATGCATGGGCAGGGTATCTTAGTACTTAGTTAAGTAGGATCAACTGCCTGCCATTCTTGCTGCATTAAACCATAGGTGGCAATAGAGCCAAGTGATTAGGCCCAACTTAGAATTCTCCTTAGCATCGATAAACCCTAGATGATAAACCCAACATAGGTGGCAATAGAGCCAAGTGATTAGTGCCAAGTGATTAGGCCCAACCTAGGGTGCCTCGGCATCGATAAACCCTAAATGATGAGACCATGATCTTGTTCCTTGACAATAACCAAATTTTGACCAAACTTTTTCCTATTTAGAGCGAAACATGGCCCTAGCGATGAGGCCGGTGGTTGAGCGGCAAGCAATTCAGGAGCTGTCCCGGAGATGGAGGAACAACCTCACGCTATGAGGGCGCCACGGAAGACACCGATCCTGATTACACAACCCCTAGTGGCGTCGGGATGACACCACCGATGGTGCCGCCGAGGATGCCACCATCGATGATGGCGGCGCACACACGATGGCAGCCAATCGAAGAAGCAAAGGAAGGACCAGCGTCAAGAATGTGCTCCGCACCGTCAAGGAGAATTCACTCAAGTGGACTCGGCGGAATCCAACGGAGCCCAAACATATAGTCAAGGGTACTCGGTTCAGCTCGGTGCATTCTCCGAAGCACCGTCTCGATCAACACCGAGAACCTTAGGCATAAGGACCGAGGAATTTGCGCAACCTCCTCTTCACGAAGCTGCACGAGCGATACAAGTTCCCGCCGAATTTGAAAACACCGCCTCTCGGGTAATAAAGTGAACAGTGCCGCCCTCACGAAGATGAGCACGACCTGTCTACTTGGAGAAGCGCGTGAAGGAAATGATTGATAAAGGTGGTAGTTATGAGAAGATCAAGGCGAAATATCCTTTGATGGCGAAGATGAGTACAAGGAGTTCAAGATCAAGTGCTCGACCGGTGCAACCTCGAATCAAGTCGATGGGGAAAGAAATGGGAGTTGAACTTAGGGAACACAAACTTCGGTCCCGGCGGTTCTGAGTGGCGGAGCCTATATGGGACAAGGAGGGCGCGGGCGTGCCGAGCAAAGCCTACCGCCCGCTTCGAGAAATACATCGGTAACAAGCGGACCGGGAACTATGTCGGGCCCGGTACAAGGAGGACCCGATAACAAAGGAGCTTACCACGGATCCGAAGACCAGGCGCTTGAGCTTGTTACAGTAAGGAATACACCCGTAATTAGCTCCATATGGTTGCACTCTAACTAATCCCCAATATTTCTAAATGGTTCACGTTCCTTTCGCGAAACTGAAAGCGATATGCAGGGTCGTCGAGCTCCCTTTCGACAGCCCTTTAAATAGGGCGTTGAACATAATGAAAAGCAAGGATAAGCTCACTAAGCCGGCGTCGGCTGGTCGTGTGGCGGCAAAGGCTTGTCCACAAAATGGGGTCATACTATACATTTGGTGTGCGGAAGGAGAAAAAGGCCAGCTCGGAAAGCGGGCGCGAGGTTGAAGCACTCAAGGCACAAGTGGCGCGGATTCGAGCTTGTCCAAGAGCAAGTGGAACAACAAGCGGGAGCGAAGCTCAGCGCCATGGTGCCTACGTTGATTCATGGGCTGGCGATGTGGATTGCGGGCGACCAACGGGGCCTCCCGGTTCCCGGCTTCACGGCCGACCTTTTCGCCACAGTCTTGGCGGCGCCATTGGTGTCTCCGGCGGCACCATTGGTGTCTCCGGTGGAGGCGGTATTCGTGTCTCCGGCGCCGGCCGGGCATTGGAGCTTAATGCACTGGTGTCGCCGGCGGCACCTCGCCCGACAAGCTCCCCTCGGTCGATTGCATGCCGCCGTTGGCGTGCCTCGACATTAGCCGAGCTCGGCGGCATCACGGTAACTAAGCCTCTCGGCCGATGACTTCATGTCCTTGCCTTTGGTGGGCATCCACGGCGCCACATACATGTTTCGCGAGGCACCCCGGCGTTCCTTGCACTCTTACGCGCCGTGGGCGGCGAGTTGGTCGATGTCGCCAAGGGCAGAATCGTTCAACCGAACAACGCATGTTCCACGGTAATCCGATGCCACCCACAGTGTATAGGGTTGAAGTGGTTGGTGCTGCCGAGCTGCGACGAGCTGTTACCTCGGTTCGACCAGCTGGGGCAGCGAAGAAGATGAGATGACCCTCGGCGCTGCGTAAAGCGGCGCTGCTTTGGCGAAGAGCGATTCGTTTGAGGCGGGGACACCACCCCATAGACAAGACAGCCCGATCGTGTCGGCGCCAAGCCATGGCAAACGCGCCAGCGCTACTGGACCTGCGGACATCCCTATGTCGGACATCCCTATGGCACGAGATCCGGACAGCCCTATAACACGAGGATCCGGGCGGCAGCGACAACGGCGGCGGTACATTTACCAAAGTCAATAAGTACTTTGCCGAACATGGATGCGGCGGCGAGTTCTGCGGGCCTCTTTCTCAAAACCCAACCAAGGCGACCGCAATCTGGCTGGTGCGTCGGAGAAATCAATTGCAATAGGCGTCGTGCGGCGTTCGGTTCTCGGAGATGCCTCCGGCTCCTGCCTTCACCGAGCCTCGGATAGCTGAGGTGCGAAATATTATCAGCCCCAACACGCTCAAGAAAGCGGTGCGTGAGCGAACTTCGGTCCCATTACGGAGATCAAGAAGAAGGGCGGACACGAAAAGACTAACAAGGCGCCGGTGCGAGCCAGCCGGCACCGAGTTCGATCCGTGCTCGGGGCGGGCCACCTTCACCTAAGGATATCTCGAGGAGGTGCATGTGGCGGGTAGGGCGATGCTACTTGCCAAATATGTTGAATGCTGCAACCGGTGCTATCACGGAGTCTGCACGACGGTGTTCTTTCTTTGGAGAAGCGGCGTCGAGAGAATGATGTGGCATACCGGTTTTCGTGGCCAAGGTGCGAGAGGGCAAGGGCTTTGCGGATGGCGACATCGAGAATGCGATCGTCCTGCGATTTGATGACATCTTTGCTATGTTTAACCTTCATCCGCTGCACTACACCTTCGTTCGGCTGTTTTTTGCTGAGTATGGAGATGCGGATCATTAGAGACAAGACCGGGACATCGTGATAGTGACCCCTTCTACATGCGTGCCAAGCACTTGAACAGCGGAGGGGACCGCCAAGTTGCGAGTTCACACCTCGAAGGCGTCATTCGGCAAACCGGATAAGGATAACTTCCTTGTGGCTTACTTTCCGAGTAAGTCATCCCTAACCGCCCGTAACATATGATTTCTTAGATTTTGATCGTTCTTTTTTTCTAACATTCCGTGTTACGTGCGGACACACATTGCACACTCATCCTCTTAAGCCGAAATATTCCATGGCCACGTATTTCGACCGAACCGTAACTCCAAGATAGACTACACAAATGTCAAGAAAGTTCTTGATGATGTTCTCCCGCCTCGCCAAATCTGGAGGCACCTTCACGGGGCAGTTCGTAAATCACGGCAAGCACATGTTCTCACACAATCTGAGTTCTGCTGTGTCAAGCAGCCTTTGGCGGTCGAAGGATGCCTACTCGCCCTCCATCACATGCGGCGATCGTAAGGACCATCATCAACTTCGCTACCAGATAATCTCAAAGATTGGGCGCGAGCTTGTCGGCAGTCCGGGCGCGGACCTCGGACAACAATTCTTTCGCATCCGATCGGAGTTTGCGGACATCATCCATCAAGATGTCCTTCATACCTCGGGGCAGTTCTTCATCGAGATATCAACCGTCCAACGGTGAGATAGATGAAAGCGCTACAAATGCAGGTGACAACGACCGCGATTTCATGACCATCACGACGGACGGCGGCTTCATCCACGCTCCTGTCCGATGAGTCGAGTTGAAAGTAGTGATGTGTAGTTCTGAATTGTGCTATTTATTAGTAGGACCATGAATCGTGCTATTAATGTCTTGCTTTTCTCTTTCGATCCTTTTGTTGCATACTTACATATTGCTTATGTATTATGCATTGTTTGGCTTGTGCATAGAGATGCCGTCGTATGTAGTGTACAAGGGTAAGGTTCGGAGACTCTGACGGCGGGGAGGAGTGTCGGAGACAGGTTCACCGTTTAGTGTTAATGATTACAAAGGGTACACCACTAGGGCGGAGGCGAATCTAGATATGCCCGCTATCTAGCGGGAGAGAGGAGGGCGTTGGAGGAACCGGATGAGGACTAGTTTGATCGCGATGATGCTCATCGTGATGACCACAACTCTCTTTTATGTGATGGTAGTTTAGATGATCGATATCGACTTGTAATGTGAAGACAAACTGGACACTCGCGGTCTTGAGACTTGTAATGTTTTATCTTTGTTCGGTCTTTTGAATTCGGAGACTAATATGATGAATTGTATTCGGAGACTAATCTTCTATTGTATTCGATGAATCTGATGTTGCTGTGTGCTGCTGTCTTTATTCTGTCCAATAATATATTTTGTAACCTGTGCAAAAATCAGAAAAGCAAAAAAAACCAAATATTCATACTAATGGCGCATCAAGGCAGAGTGCGCCATTAGTATGCCAAAGGATAGTAATGGCGCATCAAGGCAGAGTGCGCCATTAGCGTGACAAAGCACATGGTTACATATGCCCCCCCCCCCGGGAGGCATACTAATGGCGCATGGAGTTACATACTAACGGCACACTGCCAGGTGCGCCATTAGTATACCAGATACTAATGGCGCACCAGTGGTGCGCCATTAGTAAAAAATTCTAATGGCGTGCTACTAATGGCGCACCGGTAGTGCGCCATTAGTAGGCAAAACCGGTGCGCCATTAGTAGGCCTTTTCCTAGTAGTGCCCCTAACATGCCTTAGCATTCTGTCGAGCATGTTCCGTGCGTGCTCAGGCACGCCCGAGCGGCGAAACCGCGCTTTGCACGTGCCAAAGACAGAGCCGCCGCGTCTCGCCCGCACTCACTCGGTTCGTGGCCGACCGCAGCCAACCGCCCGTCCCTGCTGCTCCCCACGAGCACCACAGCCCTCGCCACGTCTCCGGCAGGCCAGCAGCTAACCGCCAATGCCGCCCGACAGCCCTGCAATAGCCATCGCTGCCCGAGCCCGCGCCCGCTCGCCCGGCTTCGCCCTTGAGCAGTACCCACTCGTCCGCTAGCTCTGCCGCCATCCCCAGCCTCGCCATGATGCTGCAAGCTTCTGAACGTCGATGCGCCGACGAAGCTCATCCATCGCCGCCACGAACCGCGTGGGGCGCTATAAAGGAAGCCCCTCGAGCCCTCCGAGCACGGAAGCAGCCTCAAAATCACCCCCTCGTTTCCCGTGGCAGCGGTCGACCGGGAGGTTTTCTTCCCGTCTCGGCAACTCCTGCCGCCGCCACAGCCCGGCCATTCCGCGCCACCAGACCTCCCCTATCCACTCTCTCACGAAGCTCTCTCTTCCTCCGTGAACCCTTCCCCTGCTTTCGATTTTGATGGGAACCACCGCAGCCCCAAAACCACTTTGCTCGAAGTCTCCTCCGCCGGAAACTCACCGTCGGCGACTCCTCCACCCCGCCGACCGCGACCACGGAGGACAACCCCGATCTTGCGGATCCATCCCGACCCTCTGGAGCCAGCTGGGAGCAGCCATTCGCGGCGTTGATCGCCGTCGCCTCGCCTCCGTTAAGGCGGAGGAAGAGGAGGAGAGATGGACTGGTCAAACTTGACGGTGGGCCCTTGGACCTTGTCGGTGACCCGCCCGATCCACGTGGGCTAAGTGAAGACGTAAATCTCAAAGTACGTCTTCGACGTGTACCGGTTCGAAACGTTTTCTTTTCTTTTCTGTTTTATTTAAAAACCAGGAATTTGACTAAACTTTGACTGGCTATAACCATTTAAAAAAACTCCAAATGAATTGATTCTTTTTCCTACCTCTCTCAAATTTAGTCTAGTTTATTTTAAGATTTATTTGAAAAAAATCCAGACAACTTTTTTGTGCTGTTTTTAAAGTATGTGTTGTTTGAATATTTTTTGAAATAGGACTTTTGGAGAGAAGCAAACTTTCAAAAGTTTTGGAGTGCACCCTGCCTTTCCACACCTTGAAGGCAAGCATTCTGAACCCCGACATAATACTTTTGGTGTGTTAGCCGACACGTTTATAACACCACCTCATTTCGAAGATCTCGTTATTTCATGTGATATGATCATTTGTATGAATGCATATTAGTGATCTCCTTGTTGTTGGAAATGAATATACTTGTGATGGTAACCATTCTCATGTGCCTTGCATGCATCTTAGGAAAGGAATCCGGAAAGCCTACTGCCTTGGGTAGGCGTGAGCTTGTCGCCAGTCCCCGTCGGGACGGTTATGTCCGGTATGGCATGGTAAGGTATAGTGAGTGGTGACTTTGTTGGTTGAAATATATTTGTTATATATATCATGCAGGGAATTTATAAACCTCCTAAGTCGACCGTAGATCGAGTCTTGTTCCAGTAACCCCCGTACTTGTTTTGTACTACCACTTGTCCCTACAACAAGTAGGGTACGGTTCAGTAAGTCGTCAACCCCTTTCTAGCACACACCGTACAGAGAGGCCATGGTGGAAGATACCGGTTGTAGCTGGTAGGCAGGCCACCTGGTCCAGGGGCATGGGTGTTTCCGGTTGAGACCGAGAGGGGAGGCCACCCCTTAGAGCGCGCCATATAAATTTGATCCCATGCTACGCGAGGTTGTAGCCTCCCCACTTAGAGTTTTGCTTGACAAGTGTCGTGGGTGATTCCAGACACCGGTAAGTTAAGCTGGTGTGTGCAAGTTAGGTGTGTTTTCAACTAAAAGGCCATAGATGGAATTAGTCCCGATGGACTAAAGAAATCCGTTGCTCGTGGGTAAAGAGTACACCCTCTGCAGAGTTTAAACCTATTCGAATAGCCGTGTTCGTGGTTAAGGATTACAGTCTGGGATGGGTCAAGTGTCGGTCTTAGTGTCGGTCTTCGAGGGAGAAACTGTTAAAACCAGAAAATGAATCGTGACTTGTGACTTATGATGATTATGATTATTATTTTTATGGACTAACCCCTGTCATTATTTGAAGTATTGAGTATCCCTAGGATGGTTTTACCCTTGGATATTCACTGTGATTATTTATAAGCCCTTTATGTGGTGTCGCTCAGACGCCCGACTGTGGCATGCTTCTTATTTATTTTATAAGCCCTTTATGTGGTGTCGCTCGGGCCTTATCGTGGCATGCTTGTTATTTATTTTATAAGCCCTTTATGTGGTGTCGCTCAGACGCCCGACTTTGGCATGCTTCTTATTTATTTTATAAGCCCTTTATGTGGTGTCGCGCAGACGCCCGACTATGGCATGCTTGTTATTTATTTTATAAGCCCTTTATGTGGTGTCGCTCAGACGCCCGACTGAGGCATTTCGCTCTGTTTACTAACCTTTCAAGGCGTCGCTCCAGACACCCGATCGGTGCATTTTATTACTACTATGATATTGCATATTCAAAAATAACCTGTGTGCATACATTAGAGTCTTTGTTATCTTTTGTGACTGACGTCATGAGCTTAAATATTTCAGAGCATCGTTGTTATATTATATCCGTGTTCATAATGTTTGCGAGTACATTCAAAGTACTCACTGGCTTGTTCCTGGCTATTGTCTTGGCCAGATTTCTTGCGCGGAGAGGGGCGACCATAATGACAGCCCCGGAATCCTAAGCAATGGAGATAGCAGCCTCGCGAAGATAGGAGTTATCCTGGTCAGCTGTTCCTGCGGGAAATGGAGTCGCATAGACGCTGATGATCCCGAAAACCGCTTCCGCCATCAACCACTAGAAACCATTTGTCGTACTCTCAGACCAGAATGGTCTTGTACTGCATTCTTTGTGTTTGCTTGGAATTTTTTGTATCAAGTTGGTGCCTCATCAGCTAACAGTAAATCCTGGGGCTGGTGAGCACGACGGCCATTTTTCTGGAAGTCAATACCCGGAAAAACCGGTCGCCACATAGCTTGTACTAGCTGCCCCCTTCAAAATGGTCGTTGTTGCCTCCCTTCCTGCTCAATATTTGGGAAGAGGACCAGGGCCTTTATATATATAGAGATAGCCACCACAGTAGAGAGGCATCTCGCCTAGATCTGATCTAGACCTCACCAAAAACCAGAACAAGTAGAACACCACTCCAGCTCAAGAACACCTCTCGCGAGGCTGTTCTTCGCTTGTACTGTTCATCATCAGCCCAAGATGCAATCCACCACACCACACACAGGAGTAGGGTATTACACCACAACGGTGGCCCGAACCTGTAGAAATCTTGTGTCTCTTGTGTTGTTCATCGTGCTAGCTTAGATCTGCGGCGAGGTTTTGGGGCGTGAATCGGTAGGGAGAAGATCTTCGAGCGCACCCTAGAGTTCGAACCTTAAGGGTTTTGCCGGAACCCGATATCCGACATTTGGCGCGCCAGGTAGGGGTGCACCGGAGCTCTCCCTTCCGTCGACCCGCTCTCCACCAACACCGCTCTTCGCCCTCATGGCGGACAACGCGCCACCGGCTCCAGCGGCCGACGCCAGCGCTGGGCCAGGGGGCTCCGAGCCTTGGCCCCCGCCTTGCGACAGGTGCAGTGGCCGCACAAGTTCAAGCCAGAGATGCCGCCGCGCTACAACGATGCGACGGATCCGCTGGCTTTCCTGCTTGCATATGAGGAGGCTGTCCTCAAGGTCGGAGGCAAAAACAAGGTCATGGCCAACTGGTTTGCCATGGCCGTAACCGGCGTCCCGCGTGTTTGGCTGCTCCACTTGCCAACATCTTTTGTGGCCTCCTGGGAGGAGCTACGCAACCTCTTCCTCACCCGCTACGCTGCGCCGGCGCCCCCGGTCGTCGTAGCTCTCCTGGGCGGCTCGCAAGCGCCACCCTCGGGCCGCCACGTCAAGCCGCTCGTCCGTCGGATCGGTGCCGCCCTCACGCGGCAGGGAGCTCCTCTGGGTTGGGTGGCACCCAAGGCCGACCTGACCTTCAGCTCGGACGATCACCCCGTCAACACCGCCTGCTAGGGTGCGCTCCCAATGCTTTGCACGCCCACCATCTTCCAGGTGGCCGTCACCAGGACCCTCATCGACGGCGGCGCCTGCCTCAACGTGCTCTCGGTGGAGGCCTTCAGCCTCCTCCATGTACCGCTAGAGCGGCTCCGACCTAGCAAGCCCTTTTCGGGCATCGGGGGCGGCTCCTCTGGCTGCCTGGGGCAGATCCGCCTTCCTGTGACCTTCGGCACCCATGACAACTTCCGCACGGAGCTGGTCGACTTCGACATCGCCCGCATCGGCCTCCCGTACAACGCCATCCTCGGCTACTGATACGTCTCCAATGTATCTATAATTTTTGATTGTTCCATGCTATTATATTACCCGTTTTGGATGTTTATGGGCTTTACTTTACACTTTTATATCATTTTTGGGACTAACCTACTAACCGGAGGACCAGCCCGTATTGCTGTTTTTTTTTCCATTTCAGTGTTTCGAAGAAAAGGAATATCAAACGGAGTCCAAACATGATGAAACCTTCGAGAGCGTGATTTTTGGAATGAACATGACCCAAAGGACTTGGAGTGGAAGTCAAGCAACAGCCGAGGCGGCCACGAGGGTGGAGGGCGCCCCCCTACTGGGCGTACCCCCAATCTCGTGGGCCCCTCGGGCGTCCACCGACCTACTTCCTCCTCCTATATATACCCACGTACCCAGAGAATATCATAACAAACCACGAAAACCTAATTCCACCGCCGCAACCTTCTGTATCCGTGAGATCCCATCTTGGAGCCTTCGTCGGTGCTCCGCCGGAGGGGGAATCGATCACAGAGGGCCTCTACATCATCTCCAAGGCCTCTCCGATGAGTTGTGAGTAGTTTACCACAGACCCTCGGGTCCATAGTTATTAGCTAGATGGCTTCTTCTCTCTCTTTGGATCTCAATACCATGTTCTCCTTGATCTTCTTGGAGATCTATTCGATGTAACTCTTTTTGCGGTGTGTTTGTCGAGATCCGATGAATTGTGGGTTTATGATCAAGTTTATCTATGAGAAATATTTGAATCTCCTCTGAATTCTTTTATGTGTGGTTAAGTTATCTTTGCAAGTCTCTTCGAATTATCAGTTTGGTTTGGCCTACCAGATTGATCTTTTTTTTGACTATACACAGTAGGGCAAAACCCCACTGCAATTTTTATTTATTAAAAAAACAGAGACAACAAAGGTTCCACTATACAAAAGGCTTGAGATAAGCCAAAGAGCAAAGAAAAAGAAAGAAAAGAAAAAACTATGGTCTAGGATTACAGCACAAGATTGTCAAGCCAGGAACAATAAACTCCCGCATAACTCTTCTTAATTCTAAATCTTAGAAGATTGAGCTCCTCCAGGAAAATAGCTTTCCACTTCTGAATACTAGGTTGTACTGCTTGGAAGATCAAATTGTTCCTTGAGATCCAGATAGCCCAGGAAGCAAGGATGATTATTTCCATGAAAAAAGGTACATGTAGCTTCTGTTTGAGATCAAGAAAAGCTTCCAAGATTGAAGCATTTGCCTGTCTTGAAGGGCAAATCAGGTCCCAACATTGAGCTGCAAAAGGACAGGTCCAGAAAAGATGGTGAAGTGTTTCTTCCTGTGGACAATTGTTGACAGCACAGTTGTAATTGGCCAAAAGGAAAGTTTTCCTTCTCAAAAGGTTTCTGGTATTGAGTCTGTCATGCAGCAATCTCCAAAAAAACACCTTATGTTTTGGTTGACTAGATTTATCTTTCTTGCAATGGGAGAAGTGCTTAGCTTTTGGTTCAATCTTGCGGTGTCCTTTCCCAGTGACAACAGGGGCAGCAAGGCACGTATTGTATTGTTGCCATCGAGGATAAAAAGATGGGGTTTATATCATATTGCATGAGTTTATCCCTCTACATCATGTCATCTTTCTTAATGCATTACTCTATTGTTTATGAACTTAATACTCTAGATGCATGCTGGATAGCGGTCGATGTGTGGAGTAATAGTAGTAGACGCAGGCAGGAGTCGGTCTACTTGTCACGGACATGATGCCTATATACATGATCATGCCTAGATAATCTCATAATTATTCGCTTTTCTATCAATTGCTCGACAGTAATTTGTTCACCCACCGTAATACTTATGCTATCTTGAGAGAAGCCACTAGTGAAACCTATGGCCCCCGGGTCTATCTTTTATCATATAAGCTTTCAATCTAGTTTTATTTGCTTCTTTACTTTTCCAATCTATATTATAAAATACCAAAAAAATATTTATCTTATCATACTATCTCTATCAGATCTCACTTTCGCAAGTGGCCGTGAAGGGATTGACAACCCCTTTATTGCGTTGGTTGCGAGTTCTTGTTTGGTTGTGTAGGTGTGTGGGACTTTTGAGGAGCCTCCCTACTGGATTGATACCTTGGTTCTCAAAAACTAAGGGAAATACTTAAGCTACTATTGCTGCATCACCCTTTCTTCTTCAAGGAAAACCAACACAAGCTCAAGACGTAGCAAGAAGGATTTCTGGCGTCGTTGCCGGGGAGGTCTTCGCTCAAGTCAAGACATACCAAGTACCCATCACAAACTCATCTCCCTTGCATTTACATTATTTGCCATTTGCCTCTCGTTTTACTCTCCCCAAACTTCACCCTTGCTGTTTTATTCGCCCTCTCTTTCCCAATCTCCTCTCTCTTTCACTTGCCTTTTTCTGTTTGCTTGTGTGTTGGATTACTTGTCGCGATGGCCCAAGATAATACCAAATTGTGTGATTTCTCCAATACCAATAATAATGATTTCCTTAGTACTCTGATTGCTCCTCTTATGATGTTGAGTCTTGTGAAATCAATACTGCTTTGCTGAATCTTGTTATGAAATATCAATTCTCCGGCCTTCCTAGTGAAGATGCGGCTACCCATCTAAACAATGTTGTTGATTTGTGTGAGATGCAAAAGAAGAAAGATACGGATAATGATATTGTTAAATTGAAGTTATTTCCGTTTTCACTTAGAGATCGTGCTAAAGTTTGGTTTTCGTCTTTGCCTAAGAATAGTATTGATTCATGGAACAACTGCAAAGATGCTTTTATCTCGAAGTATTTTCCTCCCGCTAAGATCATCACTCTTAGGAACCATATTATGAATTTTAAAGAACTTGATCATGAGCATGTTGCCCAATCTTTGTAAAGAATGAAATTCATGATTCACAATTGCCCTACTCATGGTTTGAATTTATGCATGATCATACAGAAATTTTATGCCGGATTGAATTTTGCTTCTAGAAATCGTTTAGATTCGGCCGCGAAAGGCACGTTTATGGAAATCACCTTAGGAGAAGCTAAATAACTCCTTGATAATATTATGGCTAATTATTCTCAATGGCACACCGAAAGATCTACTAGTAAAAAAGTGCATGCTATAGAAGAAATTAATGTTTTGAGTGGAAAGATGGATGAACTTATGAAATTGTTTGCTACTAAGAGTGCTCCTATTGATCCAAATGATATGCCCTTGTCTACTTTGTTTGAGAATAATAATGAATCTATGGATGTGAATTTTGTTGGTAGGAAGAATTTTGGAAACAATGCTTATAGAGGAAACTTTAATCCTAGACCGTTCCCTAGTAATTATCTAATAATTATGGAAATTCCTACAATAATTCTTATGGTAATTTTAATAAGATTCCCCCTGATTTTGAGAATAGTGTGAAAGAATTTATGATCTCTCAAAAGAATTGTAATGCCTTGCTTGAAGAAAAATTGCTTAAAGTTGATGATTTGGCTAGGAACGTTGATAGACTCTCGCTTGATGTTGATTCTTTGAAACTAAGATCTACTCCTCCTAAGCATGATATCAATGAGTCTCTCAAAGCTATGAGAATTTCCATTGACGAGTGCAAAGAAAGAACCGCTAGATTGCGTGCTAAGAAAGATTGATTTATAAAAGCATGTTCTTCTAGTTTCCATGAGAATAATGATGAAGATCTTAAAGTTATTGATGTGTCCCCTATTAGATCTTTGTTTTAAAATATGAATCTTAATAATGATAGGATTGGAGATGAGTCAACTTTAGTTAAAAGGCGTCCCATTGATTCAGAGTTTTTAGATCTTGATGCTAAGTTTGGTAAAAGTGGGATTGGAGAGGTCAAGACTTTAAATAGCATCGAACCCACTATCTTGGATTTCAAGAAATTTAATTATGATAATTGTTCTTTAGAAGATTGTATTTCCTTGTTTCAATCTGTTGTGAATTCTCCTCATGCTTATAGTCAAAATAAAGCTTTTACCAAACATATTGTTGATGCCTTGATGCAATCTTTTGATGAAAAACTTAATTTGGAAGTTTCTATACCTAGAAAACTTAATGATGAGTGCGAAACTACTATAAAGATTAAAATTAAAGATCATGAGTGTTATGCTTTGTGTGATTTGGGTGCTAGTGTTTCCACGATTCCGAAAACTTTATGTGATATTCTAGGTTTCCATTATCTTGATGATTGCTCTTTAAATTTGCACCTTGCAGGTTCCACCATTAAAAAGCCAATGGGAAGGATCAAAGATGTTCTCATTGTTGCAAATAGAAATTTGGTGCCCGTAGATTTTATCGTTCTTGATATAGATTGCAATCTTTCTTGCCCTATTATTCTTGGTAGACCTTTCCTTAGAACGATTGGTGCGATTATTGCTATGAAGGAAGGGAATATTAGATTACAATTCCCATTAAGGAAAGGCATGGAGCACTTTCCAAGAAAGAAAGTTAAATTACCTTATGAATCTATCATGCGAGCTACTTATGAATTGAGTGCCAAAGATGGCACTATTTAGATCTATCCTCGCTTTTATGCCTAGCTAGGGGCGTTAAACGATAGCGCTAGTTGGGAGGCAACCCAATTTTATTTGTGTTTTTTGTTTTTGCTTCTGTGTAGTAATAAATTTTGCATCTACATTCTGTTTAGATGTGTTTTTATGTTTTAATTAGTGTTTGTGCCAAATAGAACCTATAGGATAACCTATTGTGATAGTTAATTTGATTCTGCTAAAAAATAGAAACTTTGCACGCACGAAAATAATTTTAGTAATTCACAAAAAGATGCTTTTGCGTTGATTCTTTTTGCTGTAGATAAATAGACGAATTGCCCAGGACTTCCTATTTTGGTAGGATTTTTAAAGTTCCAGAAGTATTCGCGAGTTACAGATTGCTACAGACTGTTCTGTTTTTGATAGATTCTGTTTTTCGTGTGTTGTTTGCTTATTTTGATGCATCTATGGCTAGTATTTAAGGGTATGAACCATAGAAAAGTTGAAATACAGTAGGTTTAACACCAATATAAATAAATAATGAGTTCCTTACAGTACTGTCGGGGGGATGAACCCCGGGCAGGCAACGAACCCGGATCCTCTTCAAAAACAACGGGGCTGGCACCACCCCTCAAACCGGCACGCGCTTGGCCGGACCCGGCCAAGCCCCGCAACCCGGCCAAACTCTCTGACCCGGCAAAGAAGCGTTGACTCGGCCTCCACAACTAGCGCAAGAAAGCCAAACCCGGCACAACCAAAGCTTCCCCGACAAGCCTGCTCCACCCGTGGCGTGCTCCGCAATCCAGCCACGGGTTAGCTCCCGTCCCATCCAGGCCGTATGATGGGACGAGTCTTCAATCAACGATGATCAAGGAAACAGTGCCCCTCCCATGCCTCTGGTCAGCCGGAGCATGGCAACAGTGCCCCTCACCTACCCGCTGACCAGGGCCGGCGTGGCTACAGTGCGCCTGCCCTCACCGCTGACGACAACAAGCGGCAACCTGACGGAATGCCGCTGTACGCGACTTGACTCGGCCACACCCTAACGATTGACAAGATGGTGCACAGTCCCCCTAGGCACGCGGGGCCCGCGCCTAGGGGAACTCGGCGAACCGCAGGCCCTCAGCGGGAGCCAGCCCGGGTCCCCGGACACCGACAATCCGGACCCACTGACTTGTAACATTTCCATTGTACCCCTGGGGGTTGGTCTATAAAACCCCCCCAGGAGCCCACGCTCATACGGGCATATAACGAAATAAAGGCAAGTAAGCAGAGAACTAGCCACCGAAACAGCGACACCTGAGAGAAGGAGCAGCCCAAGCCTTGGCCAGCTTCCTTCCTCCCCCATACAGCTCCAGGAGCAACATTGTACTATCGAACATCCAACTACACTCGGCAGGACTAGGGGTGTTATCTCTCCGGAGAGCCCCGAACCTCGGTATGTACGGCGTCCCGCGCCCGCTCATGCCAACCTCGCCTCTGGAGCCCACCAGCGCCCTCGAGCCTCCTCCTCGATTTAGCCATCCCTTGGCATCTGTCGTGCGCCCACCATGAAAGTTGGCGCCCACCGCGGGGCAGCTCGAGTAGCTGTCCGGGAGCGTGCTTCAGACGGGGCCCTTCTCCTACCCCGACGAGTCCGTCGCGCTGGCGGACAACGTCATCGGCACGCTCGCCGCCTCCTTCGCCGCGATGCGCATCTCCGATGCGTTCACGACCGACGAGTACCCCAACGAGGTGCTCAGCTACTCTGACTCCCCCCCTCTCCCTCGGCGGCGCCATTTCCGCCGGGGCAATGGACGTCCATGTGGAGGTCTTCGAGCAAGACGAGGAAGGCTGTCGAAGCCAGGGCCGCAGCAGAACAGACCGAGCCATCTAATCCCTTGAGCGCCGCGATGCAGAGCCTCCGCATCCCCATCGGCACCGACATCGACGCCACCAACGTCGCTGAGGCCCGAACCCAGCTCGAGGAAAGGCGCCAGCAGATGCTGGACCTGTCCGAGACGCTCGCCGCCACTCAACATCGCGTGGACGCCGCTCAGCTGGAGCGCAATGCCGCCTACGGATTAACGCCCGCCGCGGCCGAGCCAAGCCGGGTGGCCGATGTGCGTGCCCGTGGAGGAGCGATCGGCCGGGATCTTGGCACCGTCCCGACCATCTACGAGACCCCAATGAAGAACATGTGCGCTATCTAGGCAGCCGCAGCCGGCCTGGACCAGGTCACGGGTGAGGAGCTGAAGGAGCGCATCGGGCGGATGCGCGACCTCCTCAACGCGGCCAACACCCAGCAGGACCGCCTCAACCAGCTCGCCAAGCCGGCGGGATCCGGCTCCGCCCGCCTTGGCGGACCCGGCGAACTTCTACACACATCTTCCTCGCCACCTGGGGAGGCGCACTTCGGCCGAGTCCGGACTCGGCGCGATCCGGCCGCCACAGCCGCCGGCGGATTGGGCGACAAGCCCGTCCTAGAGATCCAGCGTGGACCCGGCCAGCATGGCCGGCGTCCGGCTCCAACCGACCCGGCCCCCCGTGGCCTGGCCGCAAGACGACTCGGCCCGTGCGCCATCGACGATGCCAACGCTCGCCACCGCCTCGACCAGCTCGCTCGCTCCCTAGAGGTGGAGGAGAGCGACGCTATCGGGCCGGCGTGCTTCAGCCCACGCATCCGGGAAGAGCCCTTCCCCAAAGGGTTCATGCTCCCTCGCGACACCCCCAAGTACAACGGGACCGTGAAGCCAGAAAACTGGCTCACCGACTACACCACGGCCATTGGCATCACCGGTGCCAATCGTCATCTCACCGTGTGCTACGCACCGCTTATGCTCCAAGGGTCGGCCCGCACGTGGTTGAACAGCCTGCCGATGGGCAGCATCAACACGTGGGTCAATTTCGAGGAATCCTTCGCCCGCAACTTCACGGGGACCTACAAGCGACCCGGTCACCCTAGCCAGCTCGCCATGTGCGTGCAAGGGCCTACGGAGACCGGTCGCGAGTACCTCGCGTGCTGGACCGAGCTCTGGAACAGCTGCGAGGGCGTCCATGAAGTCCAGGCGATCCAGTACTTCGTCAGCGGGTGCCGAGACGGCACCCTCTTCAAGCAAAGCTCTTACACTCCAGTCCGGCCACCATGGCCGCGCTCATGGTGATGGCGGACAAATACGCTAACGCCGACTCCGCCATGAAGAACCAGGTGGCGCTGGATAAAGCCGGCAAGGCAAAGCTGGTTCCTCCTCCAAAGCCGGCCGGCGAAAGCAGCCGGCGGCAGCATCACCAGAACAACAAGCGCAAGGCCGACCAGCCGGCACAGCGCCACGACAACCGACTCGTCGTGGCCACCGAGCCCGTGGTGGACCCGGCAGCGAAGCGCCGGCAGACCGCCAAGTCGGCATGGCAACCCGCCATGAGTTTCGAAGAGACGATCGACGCCCCCTGCAAGCACCATAGCGGCGCAGGACCCTCCACGCACACGCTTCGGCAGTGCGCCATCACCAAGCGCATCATGAGGGGCGACGTCCCGCCTCCTTCGACTCCGGCTCCAGGCGCGGGGCTGCCGCCTCCACCTCCACTGCCGCCTCCAGCTGGAGGTGCGATGCGCGACGACGCCTACCCGGATCAGAACGTGGCCTACATCGTCTTCACCAGCCTCGGCGACGACAAGCGCAGTGAGCGCCTCCTTCGGCAGGAGGTGAACACCATCGTCCCGGCCAAGCCAGAGTTCATGCACTGGTCGGAGCGCCCGATCACCTGGACCCGGGAGGATCACCCGGCGGTCATGCCGAGTCCGGGTGGTTACACCCTCATCCTCAACCCCACCATCATCGCACGGCGCACACACAGGTATAATATGTCAGATGATAATCATGTTCAGAATTATTCTGTAATCACAATGTAAATAAAACCCATGATGCACACCGACAGGTTATTCATAATGGTAATAGAGTAGGGATAGAATGCACCGATCGGGTGTCTGAAGCGACGCCTCGAAAGGATAATAATTTAAAGCATTGCCACAGTCGGGCGTCTGAGCGACACCACATAAAGGGCTTATAAGTGAATTAAATAACAAGCATGCCATAGTCGGGCGTCTGAGCGACACCACATAAAGGGCTTATAAGAGAATTAAATAACAAGCATGCCACAGTCGGGGGTCTGAGCGACACCACATAAAGGGCTTATAAGTGATTTAAATGACAAGCATGCCGCAGTCGGGCGTCTGAGCGACACCACATAAAGGGCTTATAAGAGAATAATTACAGTGAATATCCAGGAGCTAGAACCGTCCCAGGGATACTCAATAATTCAAATAATATATAACCTGTTAGTCCACAATAGTAATAATCATAATCATCATATGTCACAGGTCATAATCAAAGTTTTGGCTTAGTAGTTTTTCCTCCGAAGACCGACACTAAGACCGACACTTGACCCATCCCAGACTGTAGTCCTTAACCATGGACACGGCTATTCGAATAGATATAATCTCTACAGAGGGTGTACTCTTTACCCACGAGTAACGGATTCCTTCAGTCCATCGGGACTAATTCCGTCTCTGATCTTTTAATTGAAAACACACGACTACTTTTACACCGGCTTAACCTACGGTGTGCAGAATCACCCACGACACCT
This sequence comes from Aegilops longissima, assembly GCA_021605205.1. Classification (NCBI taxonomy): domain Eukaryota; kingdom Viridiplantae; phylum Streptophyta; class Magnoliopsida; order Poales; family Poaceae; genus Aegilops; species Aegilops longissima. The sequence continues at coordinate 427,431,790 of CM038680.1, forward strand.
GTCAAGCAAAACTCTAAGTGGGGAGGCTACAACCTCGGTTAGCATGGGATCAAATTTATACCGCACGCTACTAAAGGGTGCCCTCCTCTCGGTCCCAACCGGAAACACCCATGCCCCCGGACCAGGTGGCCTGCCTACCAGATGCATCCGGTTTCTTCCACCGTGGCCTCTCTGTACGGTGTGTGTGCCAAGAAAGGGATTGACAACTTACTGAACCGTACCCTACTTGTTGCAGGGACAAGTGGTAGTACGAAACAAGTATGGGGGTTACTGGAACAAGACTCAATCTATGGTCGACTCGGGAGGTTTAAGTATTCCCTGCATGATTAGCATAACAAATATATATCATCCAACAGACAGAATCACCACTCATCATACCCCATCATGCCATACCGGACACACTCGTCTCAACGAGGAACTAGGGACAAGCTCAGGTCTACCCAAGAGATAGAGACTTTCCCGGCTTCCTTTCGGTAGGCACGAAAAGCATAGGAAGATGATTACAGTCACAAGCATGACCATTTCCAACAGCAAGGAAATCTCCAATATGCATCCATGCAAATGATCGTATCACCACATAAAATAATGAGTTCTCCGTATTAAGGTGGTGTTATAATCGTGTTAAACAACACATACAAATATTATGCCGGGGTTCAGAATGCTTGCCTTCAAGCTGCGTAGAGGCAGGGTGCATCCTAAAACTTTTGAAATTTTCTTCTTCTCCAAAAATCCTATATTTGAAAATATTGAATTAAAACATAGTTTCCAAAATAGTACAAAAAAGATGTCTGCAAAATTTTCAAATAAATCTGAAAATAAACTAGACAATATTAGAGAGAGGTAGGAAAAAGAATCAACTCATTTGGAGTTATACTTAAAAAGTTATAGCCAGTCAAAGTTTCAGTCAAACCCTGTTTAAAAAAATACAGGAAAAGAAAAAAACGTTTCGAATTAAACACGTCGAAGATGTACTCTGGTATTTACGCCTTCACTTATCCAGCGTGGACCGGCTCGGGGTCGCTGACAGTGGGTCTAGGGGGCCCACTGGTCAGGTTTGACCGGTCGCCTCTCCCTCCTTTTCCTCTGCCCGAACGGAGGCGGGACTCCGGCGATCGTCGCCGGTGATTGGCGGCTCCTCGCGGGGCTCCGAGGGCGGGGATGGATCCGCTAGTCCAGGGCGGTCCTCCTGGTGGTCGCTAGGCAGGTGGGGACGGAGGGAGTCGCCGGCGGCGAGCTCCGCGGCGGAGGTGGCCTCGGGAGGTTTTGGGGCTTCTGGCTATGGTGGTTCCCGATCGCGCTTGAGGGTCTGAGTGGCTCCGCAAGGTTGAGGAAGGAATGGTGGCCTTTGGGAGGGCTAGGGGCTCTCAAGCTCGGCGAATTTAGCCGAGGGACGGCGACGGACGGAGTTGCGGAGGTGGAGAAGACGGTGGTTTCAGATGATTTTGAGCGAGTGCAGGGCCATTTATAGCTAGGGAAGGTCGGTTCGCCGCTCTCGAGGATAAGATCGCCGGCCGACCACTTCATTGCGGCGAGCGGCGTGGCGATGGCGGGCAGGTGCATGCTAGCGGACAGGCTTGGGGATAAGGGCGGCCTGCTCACGAGGGCAGCTGGCGAGAAGTTGTGGCTCGGGCGGCGCCGTCCATGGCAGAGGCGTACTGCGGACGCCGGTTTGCCGCCAAGAGGGCCCTGATGGCGGCGCTGTAGGGCACCAGGGCGGCTTGGAGTTTTTTGGCGAGTGGTCGAGGGCGGGGCGTGGCTCTGCAGGTGAGCAAGGGCCAGGGGCCAGACGCGGCGACCCGTGCGCACGCACGTGCAAAATGTGCGCTCTGGGCGCGTCCAGAGCACGCACGCGACATGCTCGACAGAATGCAGGGTGGGCTAGAGTGCTTGAACGAGGCTAGCAAATAACAGGACTAGGTTAGAGTTTGCAAGGAGGTTAATGGACATGGGGGTTAGGTCAGGGGATCAAGGTTATAATGCAAACTCAAAACCATGTCAAAACTGACCATGCACCCAAGGTGTTTGACAGAATGCCAAGGGCATCTAGGCAACTCTTGGGGTTGCCAAAATCTTCAGACCAATGTCTCTCTAGGTGTAGGTGATGGTGGCAATGTCATTTGGGCAAAGCCAGAAACGTGCTAGTGCAAGTTTTGCAAAACTTCAGTTCTGGACAGGAGGTAAATGGCATTATTGCTTGTACTAAAAATCCTCCAATGGGTCCACTCTCCTGGACTTAAGGGTTTTGTAGGGTGGTCTACAAGCAGGAAAAGGAATCATAGCTAAAAGGGCAAGTTGAAACATGGTTGTAGTACAATTCAACAAGCTGGACCAGAATGAAGATGAGGATGATTTACTCAAATATTTCAGAGAACATCACTGGGGTTTTGCATAAAAATGAGTTATATGCATCTACTAACATCTCCAAATTTTTATGTAATTTTTAAAGAAATATTTAAATAGGTTGTAATGAAATCTTACCAACTGGACCAGTTTTGGAAACTAGGGATAGAGCTTAAAAACTCCAATGAATAAAAGATATTTTTGCATCAGAGTGATTTAAAAACATCACATGACATCCCCAATTTTTGGTGAAAATTTTAAATGCATTTATCAAATGGTTGCAGTGCAAAAGAGGCCCTAAAACTTTTGAAAAATTATTTTAAAAGGATAAAGCTCAGGAAAACAATTTATGCAAATAAATCCACTTATAAAAGAATTGTTTTATTGAGAGAGTATACAAGTCCAATAATATTTTTGGAAAGTTTTCACTTGAGGCAAAAACTCTACAAAAATCAAAGAGAAGAGAGGTTTCTGAAATCAAAAGAAAAACCAGAAAATACAATTTTAATCTCCTGGCAAATTTTAACAGACAAGTCATGGTTAAATTTTTGGAGTGTTACACGAGGTGTATGCTCTAACTTGGCAGGGTTATGTTTGCTATGTCATTTGATTAGTTTAGACATGCTTTGTGTGAATGCCACCTGTTCAGTGTCTAATTACCATATATGTGAATTATGCATTGCCATCTTGTTGCAAGACATTATATATGTGAATTATGAAATGCTATCTTGTTGCAAAGGCATTATATATGTGAATTATGCAATGCCATGTTGCTTAGCCAAATATCATGTATGTGAATTATATCATGCTATCAATTTTTTGTATTACGTGTTCCATTTGTCGACACCGTTTGTATATTCAACTACTCTTCCTATGCATCAGCCTTTTGAAGCGGCGATGGAAGTATCTGGAGTGAAAACAAGGTATTCAGAGCAGACAATGCTACCTGCTGAAGCATACATCTTGCTGATTCTGAGAGCTCCTCGGAGGAGGATTGAGAGACGATGACCAGTCCTATTCCCCCTAAGGTCTATGCTCAAACTTGGCAGGGTTATATTACCCATGTCATGCATGTTGTCTTGCATTGCTTAGTTTTTACATCATATATGGATTGTCATCTGCTTACTTTCTTACTATGTAAATCATATATTTGAATTATACCATGCCATCATGTTTACATAGTACATACGCAGCATCTATCTGAATTATGGCAGGGCAACCCATTTAATAAAGACATCATATAGTTATATCATCTCATCCTGTTTAGTGTTTACCGTCATCATATTTTGAATTATGGCATTCTATCTGTGAATGTATGTGAATTATGGCATGCCAACCTATTTAATAAACACATTATATAGTTATATCATGTCATCCTGTTTACATAGTCATCATATTTTGAACTATGTCTTTCCATCTTTTTTAGTTAGCCATCATAATGTGAAATCGTGTCATGCTATCATGTTTAGTTAGCCATCATATATGTGAAATTGTGTCATGCTATCCTGTTTGGTTAGACAACATAAATGTGAATTATTTCGTGCCCTCTTTTATTCCCCACTATCCATTGCACCTGTCTATCATACAACGTCTGTACTTTCAATTACTTTTCTTGTTTATCAGCCATTTGAATTGGAGAGGGTGATGTAAGTATCTAAGGGAGTAACAACATGGTCTTGAAGCGATAGTGCTACCGGTTGATCAGATAGAACCACGGTTGTACTTGCCCAGAACCAGCTCCACCACACATAACCCGGACTATCACAGATTGTACCCCTACCCGGTTAGACGAGAACCATTTGCCTCCTTCTAACCCCAACCCGGCGGATAGTAAGCCGTTCCAGTTGACACAAAGACCGTCTCCACCACAGAGCACCCAAACACGAGCAGTTAGTAAGGGAACTGCAGTGCCCAAAGCACGAGGACGGAATTTGAAGGATGGAACTGAAACTCCAATGGCGCAACATGTATGTTTTAAACCTGTTTCTTTAACTGGTTTGCTATTGTAACCTGCTCTATGTTGATTTCAGTTTCAATTGAATAAACAGTTATGTTCTCATGTCATGCACATCACAAGTGTTGTTATTGCTCTATAGTTTCCCACACTTATATTCTGTCTGTTCTTCTTTGCCTTAAACAAATATTATTTGAACTGTGTCTCTGTCTTGATTCGGCAACAAAAACTAGAATGACATAGACCATACAGTGACCATGGTACATAGATATATGTTTGTTTCATGTTGTTATCCTGTCCACTTTACTACTGAACTCATTTACCAAAATGAGTTCCATATACAACATGGTAAACATGTGATGTGTCTGCTTGTTTCTCTTTTAGAATGCGGACAAAATATTGGAGAACAGTACCCCGTTATTCAATGGTAAAGGAAGTAATGCAGATAAGGTTCAAGATAGTGAGACATCCCTGTTGGTCTCCAAGAAAGCTAATAAAAACTATCTTGACGACAGTGAGAGAACCCAAAAGTCCTATCTTGATGTAGTGTTGAGTTCTTGGCCACTATTCTTTGGCACAAGCTCTTGAACTCATTGCTGAATCAGTTCGTCTTCTTGAGTCTCAACTTCAAGTTGAAAGACATCGATCGATGTCTTTCTGACGACAGAAGTCAAGGACCGAGAAGTCCTGCGGAATTCAGATGCATACTTTACGGTGCAATGACAATATTTGGAGGATTTGGCGCCAAACAAGAGAAAGTTAATAAGCTTGCTAAGCATCTTGCCAGACATTATGGGTACCGGGATATTGTTTCTTGAGATCTTCAAGTGGTTTCGATTCGGACTTTATTTTCTTTGGCGTTTATTTGCGCTGGTCGCCAACTTTGACAACGAGTGTATATGATATGCTTCTTTGTTCCCTATATTTGCACTGGTGGCGAACTTTGATGCCCAGTGGGTGTAATATGTGTAATAGCCATGATAGCCTAGCGTAAGTTGCTTGCTTATTTATTTCCTTGTTGCCGTGTTTATTTGTTTGCTTGTAGTCAGTGCAGTTCTTTTTCCGCGGTTTGCTAGTGGCCGCAATAACCTATTTTTAAAACTAGGCCACAATAAGCATGGGCTACATATTTACTGTAGTGACACTGGGCCTCCTACCGGTCGTAGAAACAATGGGCCTTCTACGGGCCGTAGACATAATGGGCCTTCTACGGGCCGTATCATCAATGAGCCTTATATGGGTCGTACGATCGATTGGCCAAACATGGGCCAATAACAGACCACATTATGGCCATAAACGGGCTAGAGTTGGAATTGTCCATTCATGGGCCGACCATAACGGGCCGTCGTTAATAGGCCGTATTTGATGACGCTATGAAAATGGCCCAACGTATTAACGGGCCATAAATGGGCCGACTGTAACAACCTGTGAATTTGGCCCTAAGCGAAAAATAGCGATGTGGGCCATAAGTAACCGAATGCTAGAAATGAGCCCAAGAATAAATGGGCCCTGAGAAGGCCAAAAGATAACATGGGCTGGAAACGGCCCACTGGAATAATGGGCCGTTAGTGGGTATAAAGTGATACACTGTTCATTACGGGCCAGTTTCACCACGGGCTGTTAATGGGCCAAGAGTTACAAAGGGCCTCATATGGGCCGAAAGACGTCATGGGCCATACATGGGCCGGAAGTTAAAACAGGCTAGAATCATATTGGACGGCCCATATGACGCTACTGGGCCTAATTCGGATAGGTCGTAACAGGCCCTGGAGTAGTGGGCTGTAAATGGACTATATGCGAACAAGCAGTTAACAGACTTTTAGTGGGCCAGCCCGCCACCTTTTAACCAAGTCAAACGGGCCGGCCTTTTCACAGGAATGGGCCTCTGTTGGGCCGTGCCACATGTCGACGTATCATAGGCGGCTTCCGTCCAATGAGTGGATGGCATCTGTCCCGACGGTGAGCCGACACGTGTTTCCTCCAGCCAATGATAATTTTACACGTGGAAAATCTCCATTGGTCGGGGCTATTAATGGGTTATCGGATCCAAAACCGGACCCGATAGCTTAACGGTGTTCCGTTATGGTGGATGCCACGTGTCGGTCACCCTTGACGAAAACACTTCTATGACGCGTGATTTATCGTCATGGAAGTGGACACTTCCGTGATGATAGTTTTGGTAATGTCATGGAATACTTCTACGACAGCACAAGTATGACTATCTTGATTCTGTCCTAAAATCGTCATGGATGTACATGCATGACAAAAAACGCGACCTACTTTGACAAACACGTATCTTCACGGAAGTGTATTTTTGTAGGGATGCTAGATCGGTGTGACTTAGGATCGAGGTCCTGACTGCTTTGGTATCAGAGCCTGATTTCCTGTAGGATTACCAAGCCAAACTGGTCGAAGTTGAGTCTAGAAATTCTTTAGTTATATAAAGGAATTGATTGTGGATGGGAACGTAAGGCTCTTTTTACTCCTTTACCTTATGCCTTCTGATCTGAGTCATCTTATCTTTCCTACGGGGTTAAGGAACTAGGCTTTCTCTTCTTTCTATCAGGATCACGTGTTGCTAATCCGTAGATTTATAAGATTGTTGGACTTAAGCCTCAGTTCAGTTCCTACTACTTTCGTGTGTTCATAGCCGGTCTCAGAACCTTGATATTGTGATGTTGAGTGGTTAGGCCACTAATTTGCAGGATGTCTCAAATCTTTTTGAGCATTTACAATCGTTATGTTGACTGAGTCATCCCAGGTTTCTAAATAGTCTGATGCACTTGCAAATCTTTCCTCCATGTTCCCGATGTCCTTTTGGGCCAGGTTAAGCACACTAATTGGTGTGTTGAGGTATTCCGTTGCCTCGACATATATTTTGGAGCTATTATTATGACCCTAGGTGTCTTAGTTGATCACCTAGCAATCTAGCCATGTTTTGTGTTTCCAGTGTGATGATTCTAGCCATTACCCTCGAAAGCATCCCGTGATGCCATTAGTTAGTAGGCATTCTACCCCTGGGTTCTTGAACCCGAGATTCACCCTACTTACCTCTTGTTAATAGTGTTTGCTAGTTCCTTTAGGATATTAGTAACCTTTGCGATAGTCCTCGAGGTTCGTGGTATATCCTTCTCCCAAATACCATGAACTGCTTATGGCAGAAGTTCCTCGCTGAACCGAAAGATCACAACTAGAGTACTCTTGATGAGTTCTCGATTCTATGTTGTTACTCTGCCAGTTCTACCTTTCTGCATGGGTTGTCTGGAAAAAAAATATGTTGAACTCGTTCGACATGCTAATCCATGCATCCACTACTCAGAAAATCATATGTTCTTTTGGGTTGTCCTTCTTTAGTTGTTTTCTGGCCCTCGTCTATCAATTGATAGTCAGGAGTAGTTATGCATTCGTTTTCATCGATGCCTACTACTCGAAAGTATCACCGGGTCGTCACCTACCGCTATGTTGAGTTCGTGATCAAGTTGGTTTTCTTGTAAACCACCCTTTCTCCAAGAATTTGTGTTGGATACCCTGAGCTAGTTGGTTAAGCTAAACAACAACTTGGAGAGTTGGAAGATAAAAGCTTGTCCGACTCAGTTCATTCCAAGGGATATCCTTGTGCGTGTGTGTTGAAGAGAGATGATATCTTCATCAATTGGTCCTCGTGATCAGTTGTTGGATCTATTGTCTTGTCAAACCCTTGATTTGAGTGTGGGCTATCATCAAATCAAATCAGAACCAACGATGTTTTTAATGTTGTCTTACTCGTGGTTGATCCCTCGAGCATACACCATTATATCCTTTGGTCTGACCAATGCTATCACTTGTTCACATAATTATGGAATTCCATCTTTATGGAAATTCTAATGATTGTTGTTGGGCCCATCAGCAACAATTTTATCTCCTCCATGATTCGTGTTGAACATCCAACTAGTGTTGGAAACTTTGTAAACAATGTCTTCATGTTCTGTTCATGAAGCATATGTCCGGATGAAAGAAGTGACTTCCTCTAACTCATGTGCATTTGATGCAAGTTGCCGCCATGAATTCAGGAAAGTAAGTTTTGCTTCCTCTGGAATCATCCCAAGTCAGTCATGCATATGTGCAAAGTATTCTGTGGTCTGGAGACTCGCAACCTTCATTCTATATGTATCCCTAGCACACCAAGCCACTGATTAACTTGTTCAAGATAAAGGAGTCTGTTCTAAGGTGAAATCTTTGGACTTCCACGCGTGGAGACTCCGATGTCATTGATGATGGTTCCCTACCAGAACTCGGTAGTGTTTTATTATAAGACTACTACGTGGTCATGCTTGTCTGGGTCAGCATGTTCACATGTGTGTAGCAGAACCAGCTCATGTTTTGGAGCTTGCTATCGTAGTTCATTCCTCGAGAATCTTGCAACGCCAGCTCATCGATTTGTGTTGCAAACTTTCATTTTCCCTTCCAGACTTGATGAGTATGGAATATTCTGACACCAACCATATCTGAATCTCAGGAAGATATGATGGTTGGAACGTTTCCCAAGAACTATAATATTGGTCTCTTTGTAACCCGGTAAAGTGGATGCCGTGGCTAACCCACCCAGCCGAAAGACCTATTATTGCATTATCTTGATTGAGGAAGTTGGTCACCTCCCCATAAGGATTTCGTAGGATTTACTTGTTATTCCATATGGATTCTTGAGCTCCCGAAGTCCGACCTTTTACTCAATGTTCTAGATATCAAACCATATCTATGAATGGGTTATGCTAGCACATCAAGGAGATCATTAGAAGCGGAGTGCTAAATCTCTCTTGGTCGATCATCCAGAATTTGGTCCCTTGGCTTCGCTAAGGTGAAATCTGAGAAGGTGTTATCTTCCTTTGCATCTGCATCGCCCATCACTATTCATCATGGTAGTATGTTGTGTTACCAGGATCCTTGACACGGATATTGGTAAAACCTTGATGAATATGGAAATGCTCAAGTTCTTGAGAGCACGCGCAAGCCCTAGGTTTTATCGATGACATTAATTGAATAGTGATCTCAGTTTCCTCGGTTATGCTATAACCTTTCAAACAGTGGATTCACTCTCTACCGTTGGGTTTCTTCCCAATTACTAGAATCATTCCCAGCATTTGCATTTTGTTCCCAGCTTGCACCGCCATGGTGCCAATGTTCCATAGGCTGCCCTCTTAGTAATTGCTGTTCAGGATCATCTTTAGAAGTGGTCCTACCATGGGTCCCATCCATTTTCGATGATAAGAAAAAATCATCCATTGCATTGTCTTCAACAAGGTAGTCCCCATCATACATTCTAGTCTGAGTATGCCATTCTTTCGGACTCCTTCAAATGATCGATTGTGATTTGCCTTAAGCTAGTATAAAGAGCTTCAATGATCTATGTATCAAAAGTAATTCCTTTTGCCACTTAAGGTAATGATTCCACGAATCACCTTCCCTGAGGTGCCCCGATATGGAATCATGGCAATGAACTCCTCGCTATTTTGACCTCGTCCGCCATTTTCTTAGATGTGGAATTGTTGCCTACCTAGTGAATCTCCGTCATTTGTTTTACTCCATCCCTCTAGATGCATGCTTCGTGTCTCAGCTCGAAAGATGTTGCTATGTCTCGTTCTGTGAGTTGATCATCGGTTGCTCGATCTTCGAGAAGATTAATTCTTCTAGAGTTTCCTTTCTTCCCGTTATCGTGTTGGATGGAGTTCTCAGAGCAAGACATCGAGACAAAGATGATGACCGAATCAACGCTCTTATGAATTACAACCTGGATCGTGAAGATTGTGCTAGCTTTGTGTTCCCTTCTGTCTGCTTACCCTACGTCTTGAATCTTGGGATGAGATTCTTGTTTAGTGGGGGTGAGTTGCCACATACCTAGTTCTGGTATGCTTTGGGCTAGCTAGTCATGTGTGCATCATGTCTAAGTTTTCAAATGAACTTGAAATGGGGTTTGATAAACCCTAGCACCAAATGAAATTTAAATAGGTTCAACTAAAAATATTTTTCAGTGACCCCAAACTGGCTTTCAAAAATGTTCATCATTTTTGGAAAATTGTTGGAAACAGTAACCAGAGATGATGCATATTTTTCATGAGAGTTTTGGACTCTGAATTAATTCATTATGTATTTGAATTGGAGCAAATATATTCCATAAATATGTGTAATGCTCCAATTATTCTGGGAAGTTGTGAGGGGCTCTGGCATAATCCACATAGTCCTTACAAAAATGATCAGAATAAAAGAAATTGATTTAGTATTTTTACTAAATCAGGAACAAATTACAGAAAACAAAATAGAACAGAAAATAGAAAAGTAGGAAAACCCACCTGGCAGCTGACTTACCTGGCGCTCCTGTGCGGCCAGCTAGACGGCCCAGTCCACCAGGGGCAGCGATGTCTTCTTCCTCCTGCCAGGAGGAGAAGCAGTTGTCTGCCCGGCGCACAGCCGACCGCGGCCATGTCTCCTCGCCACCTCCTGCTTCCTATCTTCGCCCTGATGACGCCACGACACCCCAGACCTCTCTCACTTCTCCGCCCCGGTGCTCATCCCCTCCTCTGCTGCTCTCTCTCTCTCTCTCTCTCTCTCTCTCTCTCTCTCTCTCTCTCTCTCTCTCTCTCTCTCTCTAAATGCGCCCCTTTGTCGTCGCCCGTTGTCATATAAGCTCCAGCCCACCGTCGTCCCTCTACCCCGCTAACGGTGTCCTGGACTAGGGGGTACTCACCACGTCGTCTCCCGATCAGTTAGATTGGGCCGAGGACCCCCATGGCCGTATACTCATGGGCCAGTTCAGACAGTTGCCGCATACAAGGAAGATTCCACAAGACTTGGTGATCAAGACAAGGACTCCTCCCCACCGGTGTATTTGGCTAGGACTCTTGTTATCCTAGGCCTCTGGTACATTATATAAACCAAGTCCAGCCTAGTCGATAGATTATGACATTACTCATCATACCTCTAGGGTTTAGACCACAACATATGATCTCGGAGTAGATCAACTCTTGTAACCCCTATACTCATTATAGTCAATCAAGCAGCATGTAAGGTATTATCTCATCAAGAGAGCCCGAAGCTGGGTAAAATCCTGTGTTCATGTTACCATCGATCCTAAGACGCACAGCTTGGGACCCCCTACTCGAGATCCACCGGTTTTGACACCGACATTGGTGCTTTCATTGAGAGTTCCGCTGTGTGATCAGCAAAAGGATCAATGGCTCGACTGCAGGTCAACTGCGACGTCGGCTTCTTCGTCACCAGCTCGACTGGCCACCTTGGCTTGACCGAGGACTGCGCCCTACCTCCGATCGTCATGGTCGGATGAGGGCCTTCATCAACATCAACTCCGATCTCTATCAAGATCTTGGAGGAGTCGTCCATGGAACCCGGGGGCTCAATGTCAACATTGCCCTCGGGCGACCGTGCTGTTTTTCTGGATAGCAAACTCGTAACCGCCACCACCGCCTCCTTGAATGTCACCTAAATGATTGCTTCGGTGGAATTATGTAGAATTAAGTCTACAACAACCTCCGGCAATCTCTGATATACCAGAGCCCTGTTGAATTTGGACGAGAATCCGGACGAGTTTGGGGCGTGGTGTCAAGCATCTAGCTCGGACGTCCTTTGGAAGATCCAAGCGTTGATCGGCTGCGGAATTCCCATATCTACCACCTGCCAAAAATTCAGCTTGATCCAACCGTCCAAACTCCGGGAACATTCCGATTAGTGCATCACTTTTTGGATCTATTTTCTGCGTGAGAACGAATCCGACCCGAGTTCATCTTCTTTATGAACGAGATTTTGGACATCCTTTTTTAAGGAAGTTTTCGTATGGCGTATTGTATTTTATACTCAAACACATCCCATTAATATTAAAAGTATTTTTACAATATGATCTTCACCATCGCGCTGGTGTCAAACCGGCCCGACAACATCACTCCACGACGGCCGACCTGCGCTAGACACGTCGTCGCTTTGTTGAGCCGAGCTGAACTTCTCCAGATCATCATCTCGGCCAGCCGAACAATAGTTCAGCTTCGCGGAGGATAAATCGTCACCAACATCACCGCCCCACAGATTACACAGAGTGGGCACACCGACATCGCCACATGGTCACTTCATCAAGCCAGCATTGACCAAGTCACAAGCTACGACCTGCATCGGCATTGCCGAACCGTTGCTTCATCGAGCCGATGTCCATCACGCCAAACTACTTCAACACCTCGACTGACACATCTCCTCACTGACCTGCTCCGTCTCCTCGCCTGGACTGGGGGCTTCGTCATCCCTTCATCAACTTATTTCGGAGACTTCGGCGTCACCGGCCGACCATCTTCATTACATTAGCTGGACCACAGGCTTTGCCTCGGCGAGCCAGCCTTTGCCAGCATCGTCATGCCTTCGCTTCACCACCCATCATGCAATGGGTGTGCGGATCGAGTCCCAATTTTGGGAGTAACCTTTCTTCGGACCGCTACAACAAATAAGCCAGGTGTTATTAATCCCAGCAATTTTTGCTTGTTTGGGTTTATTTTTCCCAAGGAATTATTACTCTGCTTTGTTCCATCATCTATACACAGGCCTATCTACTTTTCCAAACACTTTTGCCCTTGTTTTGGACTCTAACTTGCATGATTTGAATGAAACTAACCGGACTGACTCTGTTTTCAGTAGAACTGCCATGATGTTGTTTTATGTGTAGAAAATAAAAGTTCTCGGAATGTCCTGAAAATCTACGGAGGCACTTTTTGGAATTAATAAGAATTTCTGGGCGAAAAAAATACACCAGGGGGCCCACACCCTGTCCACGAGATAGGGGGGTGCGCCCCCCTATCTCGTGGGCCCCCTGGACCTCCACCGACCTCAACTCCAACTCCACATCTTTCGTCTCGGGGAGAACAAAATGGGGAGAAAGTTTCATCGCGTTTTACGACACGGAGCCGCCGCCAAGCCCTGATCTCTCACGGGAGGGCTGATCTGGAGTCCGTTCGGGGCTCTGGAGAGGGGGATTCATCGTCGTCGTCATCATCAACCATCCTCCATCACCAATTTCATGATGCTCACCGCCGTGCGTGAGTAATTCCATCGTAGGCTTGCTGGACAGTGATGGGTTGGATGAGATTTACCATGTAATCAAGTTAGTTTTGTTAGGGTTTGATCCCTAATATCCACTATGTTCTGAGATTGATGTTGCTATGACTTTGCTATGCTTAATGATAGTCACTAGGGCCCGAGTGCCATGATTTCAGATCTGAACCTATAATGTTTTCATCAATATATGTGTATTCTTGATCCTATCTTGCAAGTCTATAGTCACCTATTATGTGTTATGATCCGACAACCTCGAAGTGACAATAATCGGGATACTTCTCGATGATGACTGTAGTTTGAGGAGTTCATGTATTCACTATGTGCTAATGCTTTGTTCCGGTTCTGTATTAAAAGGAGGCCTTAATATCCCTTAGTTTCCACTAGGACCCCGCTGCCACGGGAGGGAAGGACAAAAGATGTCATGCAAGTTCTTTTCCACAAGCATGTATGAATATTTACGGAATACATGCCTACATTACATTGATGAACTGGAGCTAGTTCCGTGTCACCATATGTTATAGCTATTACATGAGGAATCGCATCCGGCATAATTATCCATCACTGATCCATTGCCTACGAGCTTTTCACATATTGTTCTTCGCTTATTTACTTTTCCGTTGCTGCTGTTACAACTACTACAAAAACCCAAAAACTATTATCTTTACTTTTGCCACCGTTACCGTTATTATCATACTACTTTGCTACTAAATACTTTGCTGCAGATACTAAGTTATCCAGGTGTGGTTGAATTGACAACTCAACTGCTAATACTCAAGAATATTCTTTGGCTCCCCTTGTGTCGAATCAATAAATTTGGGTTGAATACTTTACCCACAAAAGATGTTGCGATCCCCTACACTTGTGGGTTATCAAGACTAATTTCTGGCGCCGTTGCTGGGGAGCATAGCTCTATTCTCTGAGTCACTTGGGATTTATATCTGTTGATCACTATGAAGAACTTGAAAGACGCTAAAACCAAGATTTATCCCTCAACTACGAGGGAGGTAAGGAACTGCCATCTAGCTCTGCACTAGATTCTCCTTCTGTTATGAGTAAGCTTGCGACACCTAAACCTGCTACTGCTATGAATTCTGATATGTCGCATATTATTGATGATGCTACCTCTGCTATGCATGATGAAACTACTTCTGTGCGTGATACTACTTTGCCATTAGGTGAATTTCTTGATGAACAACTTGCTAGAGTTAGAGAGAATGAAATTATTGAAGATGCTATTATTGATGATAGTGATGATGAAAGTTCTCCCAATGATTATGTATTGCCTGTTGTTCCTGAGGGTTATGTTATGAATGAAGAAGCTGCTAGAGCTATCTTTGCTTGCAATGATAGATATGATCTTAAGAAATTATTAGCTAAATGGAAACAGCAGTCTCTTAATGCTAGAATGAAACCTGACCCTGCTTTTGCTACTTCACCTATCTGTGTTACTGATAAGGATTATGAATTCTCGGTTGATCTTTAGATTATTACTCTAGTTGAATCTGATCTTTTTTATGGCCTTGAATCTGAAACTGTTGTGGCACATCTTACCAAGTTGAATGATATAGCTACCCTATTCACTCATGATGAAAGATCTCGCTATTCTTATATCCTTAAGATATTTTCGTTCTCTTTAAAGGGTGATGCTAAGACTTGGTATAATTCTCTTGCTCCTGGTTGTGTGCGTAGTCCCTAGGATATGATTTATTACTTCTCTGCTAAATATTTCCTTGCTCATAAGAAGCAAGCTGCCTTGCGGGAAATATACAATTTTCTGCAAATCAAAGAAGAGAGTCTCCCACAAGCTTGGGGAGGCTTCTCCAGTTACTTAATGATTTGCCTGATCATCCTCTCAAGAAAAATGAAATACTTGATATCTTGTATAATGGACTAACCGATGCTTCCAAGGACTACTAGGATAGTTGTGCTGGTTGTGTTTTCAGGGAAAGAACAGTCGACGAAGCTGAATTACTATTGAATAATATGTTGACTAATGAAAATAATTGGACTCTTCTGAGCCAATTCTGAGGCAATTCCTGAACCAATTGAGCCAACTCTGAGCCTATTCCTAAACCCACTCCGAAGAAGAGAGGTGTTTTATTTCTCAGTCCTGAAGATATGCAAGAGGCAAAGAAATCAATGAAAGAAAAAGGTATTAAAGCTACAGATGTTAAGAATTTACCACCTATTGAAGAAATACATGGTCTTAATATACCGCCTGATGAAGAACCACATTGTCTTGATAACCCGACACAGGTAGTAAAGGTAATTCTCTCTATAGATATGATAAAGTTGAAATCCCCTCTACTAAATTTCATAGCCCTTGCTTAGATGAATTTGATGACTTTATGGCTAGACAAGAAAGTTTTAATGCTTATGTTGGTAGAGAGTCAAAGAATAATGCTTTCGAGATAGGACGCGTGAGCGATAACTTGGCTAGAGTTAAAGGTGAACTCCAACTCATTAGCAAATACGCGTCTATGGTTGCTACTCAAACTGAGCAAGTACTTAAAGCTCAAAATGATTTGCTTGAGGAACTAAATAATAAAAATGACTTTGCTGTTAGAGTGGCTACTAGAACTGGTAGAATGACTAAGGAACCTTTGTATCCTGAAGGCCACCCTAAGAGAATCGAGCAAGATTCTCAGAAAAATAATTTAGAGGCACCTAGTCCTTCTAAAAAGAAGAAAAAGAAAAATGATAGGACTTTGCATGCTTCTAGTGAACCTATTGTAGACACACCTGAGAATCCCAATGATATTTGTATCTCTGATGCTGAAACACAATCAGATGATGAACATGAACCTAGTGATAATGTTAATGATAATGTTCATGTTGATGCTCAACCTAGCAAAAACAATGAAGTAGATGTTGAACCTGCTGTTGATCTTGATAACCCACAATCAAAGAATCAACGTTATGATAAGAGAGATTTTGTTGCTAGGAAGCACGGTAGAGAAAGAGAACCATGGGTTCAGAAACCCATGCCCTTTCCTCCTAAACCATCCAAGACAAAGGATGATGAGGATTTTGAGCACTTTGCTGAAATGATTAGACCTATTTTCTTACGTATGCGCTTAATTGATATGCTTAAAGTAAATCCTTATGCTAAGTATATGAAGGATATCATCACAAACAAAAGAAAGATATCGAAAGCTGAAATTTCCACCATGCTTGCTAACTACACCTTTAAGGGTGGAATACCAAAGAAACTTGGAGATCCAGGGGTACCGACTATACCATGCTCCATTAAACGAAACTATGTTAGAACTGCTTTATGTGATCTTGGAGCCAGTGTTAGTGTTATGCCTCTCTATTTATATCGTAGACTTGAATTGAATAAGTTGACACCTAATAAAATATCTTTGCAAATGGCTGATAAATCAACTGCTATACCTGTCGGTATTTGTGAGGATGTGCATGTTGTGGTTGCAAATGTCACTATCTTAACGGGCTTTGTTATTCTTGATATTCCCGAGGACGATAGTATGTCTATTATCCTTGGTAGACCCTTTTTGAATACCGCAGGGGCTGTTATTGATTGCAACAAAGGCAATGTCACTTTCATGTTAATGGTAATGAGCATACGGTACACTTTCCGAGGAAACAATCTCAAGTTCATAGCATCAATTCTATTGGAAAAGTTCCAACTATCATTATTGGAGGTTTTGAATTTCATCTCCCTACTGTCAAGAAAAAGTATGATATTCTTATTGTTGGGGATTTTCATATCCCCGTTGAGGTAACTTAGTGTTATTCGAAATTTCTCGGGTTCCGTGTTATTCGAAATGAGTTTGTTAACAAGACTTGATCAACCTTGTTAGTGGATTCATTTTGATGATCATGAGACGGATGAAACTAGAAGGCACAACCTTTTGTACCCTCTTTTTAATTTCTGTTATTTAAAATAAATAAAGCAAAAATAGTATTATCCGTCTGTTTTCTGAGTTTTTCGTGCAATAAAAAAATATCCCAAAAATAAAAGTGCTCCAAATGCCCTGCAAATTTAGTATGATTTTTTATGGAATATTTGAGGATTTTAGGCACTGAAATCACTACAGGAGGGGCAAGCACCAGGCCATGAGAGTGGAGGGCGCCCCCACTATAGGGCGCACCCCCCTGTCTTGTGGGCCCCTGGTGGCCCCCTCCACTTATGCCAACACCCACACACTTCATCTTCTACCCAAAAAAATCCCCATCCAGCTCAAGCACGAGTTCTAGCTCATTTTGCTGTGATTTTCGATCTCCTTGCTCAAAGCTCCATTCACAAAACTACTTTGGGAGATTGTTGCTTGGTATGTGACTCCTCCATTGGTCCAATTAGTTTTTGTTCTAGTGCTTTATTCATTGCAAATCCTTGCTGCCTTGGTGACCCTGTTCTTGAGCTTGCATGTTAAATTTATGAGGTTCCAAGTAGTTCTGATGCATGATATAGGCTCTAGGCACTTGTAGGAGTAGTTGCTGCCATTCTTGTTAAGTTTTATTCACTTTTATTTTGAAGTTACTAAAATTTCAGAAAATATTAAGGAAATTTTTGAGGGGCTCTTCTAGCCAAGGCTTTCAGGAAAAACAAGCCAAAGAGAAGGAAAAGCCAAGTATAATCTTCCTCGCTTAGCGGAAGTGCGGTCGTGTGAATGGCCATGTGATAATTTCTTGAAAGAAGCCGGAATTCATGAAGATTTTTATTCTTTGATCAAGATTGCAGACCTCAACGGTTTCATCAACGACCGGATTGAACAGTATCTCTTACTCACTAATACTTTCATGCAAAACTTTTATTATTATCCTAAGAAGTCACCGCGTGCAGTATCATTTCATTTTTATGATGAATTCAGAGAAATGTCTTTACGTAATTTTTGCGCGGTGTGTAGGATACCTTATGAGGGAGAATTAGAGGAACCCCATCGTAAAGATGTGGATGGCTTTGTTAACACTATAGCTGTAGAGGAGCCAAAGAAGGGTTCCAAGGCAAAAGTCTCTAGCATACACTTTCCTATTTTACGCTACTTTGCCATATTTGCTAGTAGATGCTTGATTGGTCATGGAAATAGTGGAAACTTAAGTGTTCCTGATATTATCATTCTTCAACACGCCTTGCTTGGAGAAAATACTTTTAGTATGGGTGCCGTCGTTTCTAAACGGCTAGCCCTGAATCATACAAAAGGCCCCATATTTGGAGGTATCTATGTTGCACGCCTTGCTAGACATTTTCAGATACCCATTAGGCATCTTGAGAAAGAGGAGACAATATTGCCTCTTCACATTTTAGATTACAAGAGCATGGTAGCACACAAGTTTATTGTCGACAACGAAGAGAGGATGCTCTTGTATAAACTTAGATTCAATAATAAACACATTGAGATTATTATTTTGCCTGCGCCTTTGTTGTTTGATTTGCTTGCAGAAAATTTTCGCTTCACACCGGAAGCAGTGAACAATCATCGAGCCCAAGATTTTACTCGAACACGAACTGAGCGGAACTGAACTGGACCCTTATCATGCATCATCTGTCCAGTGGGATCCGGAGATGACCAGCCACTGGTATCCTGATTACACCTCTCATCACACCGGGGAGAGTAGCGGCGGTCCCTGGTATTAGACCAACTTAGGCCAAAATCCTAAGCTTGGGGGAGTATGTATTTCTCACCGACTTTACATTCATGTTCACACACTAGTTGTCGGTGCTCATACTCTTTCATTGTATTATCCTTGTTAGTTTAAATCCCTTTTCTAGTTTTCTTCTTGTGTGTTTGATAAACCTTGAGAAAAAACAAAAAAATTAGTTAGTTTAATTTCCATGCTTGTAGTAGAAATTAAAATGAAAACCCAAAAAGATTTCTAGTTCTTCGTCTTTCTTGTTGGGAGCTTTCACGTGTAAATAGTTTTATTTTCTTTTCTTTCTTTTGGGGGTCGAGAAGACCATATTGAAAATGTTTAGTGGCTCTCATATGCATGATTATTTATTTAACTTAGAGCCCATATTACTTGTCTTCTCTTTTGAGTTGAATGCTTGCAGATTCCAGCTTAGTCCAATGCACGTGCACGCTTATTATTATACACATCGTTCGGTCGTGCAAGTGAAAGGCAATAATGACGACATATGATGGACTTATTGGGATGAGAGGAGCTGGTATGAACTCGACCTCTCTTGTTTTTGTAAATATGATGAGTTCATCGTTCCTGAGTCAGCTTATTATGAAGTAAACATATTTGCAATGACATTTAGAGATTATAGTTGCTTGTGCCATACTTGATTAGCTTTGAGTTATAATGGTTTACCTTGCATGCCAACATGTTATTAGAATGATTATGATGTGGTATGATGGGATGGTATCCTCCTTTGAATGAATTGAGTGACTCGACTTGGCACATGTTCACGCATGTAGTTGAATCAAATCAACATAGCCTTCACATATTTATGTTCATGGTGGATTATATCCTACTCATGCTTGTATTCGGTGTGAATTAATTTTAATGAATGTTTATGACTGTTGTCGCTCTATTAGTTGGTCGCTTTCCAGTCTTTTGCTAGCCTTCACCTGTACTAAGCGGGAATATTGCTTGTGCATCCAAAATCCTTAAACCCCAAAGTTGTTCCATATGAGTCCACTATACCTTCCTATATGCGGTATCTACCTGCCGTTCCAAGTAAATTTGTACGTGCCAAACTCCAAACCTTCAAATGAAATTCTGTTTTGTATGCTCGAGCAGCTCATGTTACAACTAGGGCTGCCTATATCTTCCATGCTAGGTGGGTTATTCTCAAGAGGAGTGGACTCCGCTCCTCATTCACGAGAAAGGGCTGGTAACCGGAATGCCCAGTCCCATGATCCAAAAAGATCAAAGCAAATCAAAATAATTAAACAAAACTCCCCCAGGGTTGTTGTTAGTTGGAGGCACTCGTCGTTTTAAGCAAGCCATGGATTGATGCTTGTTGGTGGTTGGGGAGTATAAACCTTTAACATTCTGTTTGGGAACTACCTATAATGCATGTAGTATGGAAGATACAACCATCTCATAGTTGTTGTGTTGACAGCGAAAGTATGCTGCTCAAAATGTTATTCAATCTCTGTTTTAAAATCGAGCTCTGGCACCTCTACAAATCCCTGCTTCCCTCTGCGAAGGGCCTATCTATTTACTTTTATGTTGAGTCATCACCCTTCTTATTAAAAAGCACCAGCTGGAGAGCACACTGTCATTTGCATTCATTACTATTGGTTTATATTGGGTATGACTTGACTGGATCTGTTTTACCATGAATTACAATGCTTAGTCAGTCCTTGATCTTTAAAGGTTCTCTGTATTTATGTTTTGCGGTCTCAGAAAGGGCTAGCGAGATACCATTTTGTTATATCTTGTTATGATTGTTTTGAGAAAGTGTTGTCATCCGAGTTTTATTATTATGGCTTGCTAGCTGATTATGTTATTGATATGAGTAATTGTGAGACCTAAGTGCTATTGTGAGTATGGTTAGTTCATAATAATTGCTGAAACTTGAATGCTGGCTTTGCATGTTTACAACAACAAGAGCAAACAGAGTTTGTAAAAGTTTTTCTTTATCACTTTCAGTCTATCAACTGAATTGCTTGAGGACAAGCAAAGGTTTAAGCTTGGGGGAGTTGATACGTCTCCAACGTATCTACTTTTCCAAACACTTTTGCCCTTGTTTTGGACTCTAACTTGCATGATTTGAATGAAACTAACCCGGACTGACGATGTTTTCAGCAGAACTGCCATGATGTTGTTTTATGTGTAGAAAAGAAAAGTTCTAGGAATGTCCTGAAAATCCATGGAGGCACTTTTTGGAATTAATAAGAATTTCTGGCGAAAGAAATACACCAGGGGCCCACACCTGTCCACGAGACAGGCGCCCCCTATAAGCGCGCCCTATCTCGTGGCCCCCCTGGACCTCCACCGACCTCAACTCCAACTCCATATCTTCCGTCTCGGGGAGAAAAAAATCAGGGAGAAAGTTTCATCGCGTTTTACGACACGGAGCCGCCGCCAAACCCTAATCTCTCTCGGGAGGGCTGATCTGGAGTCCGTTCGGGGCTCCGGAGAGGGGGATTCGTCGCTGCGTCATCATCAACCATCCCCCATCACCAATTTCATGATGCTCACTGCCGTGCGTGAGTAATTCCATCGTAGGCTTGCTGGACGGTGATGGGTTGGATGAGATTTACCATGTAATCAAGTTAGTTTTGTTAGGGTTTGATCCTAGTATCCACTATGTTACGAGATTGATGTTGCTATGACTTTGCTATGCTTAATGCTTGTCACTAGGGCCCGAGTGCCATGATTTCAGATCTGAACCTATTATGTTTTCATCAATATATGTGTGTTCTTGATCCTATCTTGCAAGTCTATAGTCACCTATTATGTGTTATGATCCGACAACCCCGAAGTGACAATAATCGGGATACTTCTCGGTGATGACTGTAGTTTGAGGAGTTCATGTATTCACTATGTGCTAATGCTTTGTTCCGGTTCTCTATTAAAAGGAGGCCTTAATATCCCTTAGTTTCCACTAGGACCCCGCTACCATGGTAGGGTAGGACAAAAGATGTCATGCAAGTTCTTTTCCATAAGCACGTATGACTATTTACGGAATACATGCCTACATTACATTGATGAACTAGAGCTAGTTCTATGTCACCCTATGTTATAGCTATTACGTGAGGAATCGCATCCGGCATAATTATCCATCACTGATCCATTGCCTACGAGCTTTTCACATATTGTTCTTCGCTTATTTACTTTTCTGTTGCTGCTGTTACAACTAGTACAAAAACCCAAAAACTATTATCTTTACTTTTGCCACCGTTAGCATTATTATCATACTACTTTGCTACTAAATACTTTGCTGCATATACTAAGTCATCCAGGTGTGGTTTAATTGACAACTCAACTGCGAATACTCAAGAATATTCTTTGGCTCCCCTTGTGTCGAATCAATAAATTTTGGTTGAATACTTTACCCTCGAAAGCTGTTGCGATCCCCTACACTTGTGGGTTATCGTGGATGCATTAACGATGGTCGCGTGGTGGTTCGGTCAGTTTCCGTACATAGTTCGGCGAATGCCGTATCTGGACCTTGGTCCGACCTGTGAATTCGGGCTTTGCCACGCCATTAACACATCACGCCCTGCATCGACATTGACCTCGACGCTCAGGCCATATCTCTTTCATTATTTACTTCACTCGTATTAAATAAGTAGAAGAATTTTTTTATATATATTATTATCTTTATTTGTCATTTCTTTTGGTTTGCACTATTTTATCTGTGCAGCCAATCGACTCAGACTGAGCCGTGTTGTCGCCTCCGTCGACCGAATTGTGTTGTCGCCTTAGCGTGCTGACCTGCTCCATTACCGCGGCTGGACTGGGGGCTTCATCTTCTCGGAGTGCCGAACTCTCTGCTCGGTCACCTGGGACCAGACTGGAGGCTAGAACCTTGTCCCACATCAAGCTCGGACCGCGTCATCAATGCCGAACACATTAACTAGCTAAGTCGCTTTCATGCTCAAAAAATTTCAATTTTAAATTTTGTTCGGTCCGACCAAGCATTATACTTTTTTGGCAAAAAATTGTTTGTGAAAAACTTCCCTGTCCAAACTTTGTTTGTGACACACAAATTCAAATACCCCGTTTACTTGGGGGCTTCCCTTATGAAGCCCTTCCTCTTGCAAATGATTATACTTGTACGGCTTCGTTCCTTGTTCATGTATTACGCCACAATATGCACCATGTTGACTTAAGCGATTTGCAAGCTGGGTTGCCTGGCTCCTGTGCTTACCCCTACGTTCCCGATTATTCGGCTAGGGAGTAAATGGAGCACCTCTGCGATTGTCACGACCGGTTCATCCGAGCTCGGACCTCAGACTGGGTGAAGCCGAAAGCTAGCGCTCTTATTGTTTTCAATCATGGTCGGCACACAACGGAACTCATGAGTACAAAAAATCTATTGCACAAGTCTCATAATAACAATGAGCAACCGAAGAAAGGTATCGGTGGAGGTACTATTTTCTTCGAAGATGCTTCTTACACTTTGTTAGTAATATAGCATAAGTTCCCTGAGCGCACTTTGTCTGTTACAGCCTTATGTCCTGATTGCCTGGTTATCGGAAACACCGTCAATATTCTCGACAGGTGGAGTACATAACACTTTTCGGTCCTTGACTGAAGAGGGAGAAGCCGACAGTCCGTTAAGACGCATATAAAGTTCAGGCGAACACTAATATGACACAAGTACTTCGGTACATACAATCATTATACATAAAATTCTTTTACCCAAGTCACTCGGGGGCTCTTAAATTTATGTGAGATATTTTATAATAAGTGTTCTTCTTCCTAGTCGTTGCAAAGTCTTTTTTCTATCACTCCTTTTTTCGACGCGAGTGTGTGGTCAATAGCCGGGGAGCCTAATTTCCCTCTCAAAGCTGCTAAAGTTTGCTAAACTGGCCTAACGAGAAGTACTCCGCCTTCGGGATAGGAGGTTGAAGCCGTAGGCTGGCCCGCTTGAAGTCTTGAGATAGGACGTGTCATGTTAAAGCATGACAGAAGCACAACTTTTTTTCTAAGACCAAATTTTTGATTGGCACCGAACAATTGATCTAGTTCGGACGTCGAGTTCTTACTGACGTTTTTTGGTTTTCCAATCTTCTGGCACTTTTGAACTATTTGTGTGTTTTTCGCATAAGTCTTGCAGTGCAACGCCGGACACCTTTAGAGATTCGGCAAAAATTCTCGGGTATTGCTATATATGCATCGGTTTCAAATTGTGTCTTCGGTCGATAGTTGGGTTGCCCGGCTCCTGTGCTTGCCTCCTACATTCCGCTTTGTTTGGTTAGTTGTGCAAAAGGAGAACCACTGCGATTGTGCTTCCAGCTCGGATGGTTAAGCACCTCGGTGGAGAAAGCCGAAAACTGACTGTCACAATAAGCATAAACTGGTCAGCGAACTGATGAATATGTTAAATGACGGGCCGTTCATAACATTGAAGGAAATATGCCCTAGAGGCAATAATAAAGTTATTATCTATTTCCTTATATCATGATAAATGTTTATTATTCATGCTAGAATTGTATTAACAGGAATCATAATACATGTGTGAATACATAAACAAACAGTATGTCACTAGTATGCCTCTACTTGACTAGCTCGTTAATTGAAGATGGTGATGTTTCCTAACCATAGACATGAGTTGTCATTTGATTAACGGGATCACATCATTAGGAGAATGATGTGATTGACTTGACCCATTCCATTAGCTTAGCACTTGATCGTTTAGTATGTTGCTTTTGCTTTCTTCATGACTTATACAAAGTTCACGCAACTATGAGATTATGCAACTCCGTTTACGGAGGAACACTTTGTGTGGTACCAAAGCGTCTGGCGTGGCGAGTGATTATAAAGGTACTCTCAGGTGTCTCCAAAATTATATGTTGAGTTGGCATAATTCGAGATTAGGTTTTGTCACTCCGATTGTCGAAGAGGTATCTCTGGGCCTTCTCGGTAATACTCATCACCTAAGCCTTGCAAGCATTGTAACTAATGAGTTAGTTATGAAATGATGTATTAAAGAACGAGTAAAGAGACTTGCCCGTAACGAGATTGAACTAGGTATTGGATACCGACGATCGAATCTCGGGCAAGTAACATACCGATGACAAAGGGAACAACATATGTTGTTATGCGGTTTGACCGATAAGGATCTTCGTAGAATATGTAGGAACCAATATGAACATCCAGGTTCTGCTATTGGTTATTGACCGAGAATAGTTCTAGGTCATGTCTACATAGTTCTCGAACCCGTAGGGTCCGCACGCTTAACGTTACGATGACAGTTTATTATGAGTTTATAAGTTTTGATGTACCGAAGTTTGTTCGGAGTCCCGGATGTGATCACGGACATGACAAGGAGTCTCGAAATGGTCGAGACATAAATATCGATATATTGGAAGCCTATGTTTGGACTTCGGAAAGGTTCCGGATGAAATTGGGATTTTACCGGAACACCGGGGGGTTACCGGAACCCTCCCGGGGGGTCAATAGGCCTTGATGGGCCATAAGGGAGAAGAGGAGACCGCGCGCCCCTCCCCCCCTAGTCCGAATAGGACAAGGAGAGGGGGGTCGGCGCCCCCCTTCCTCTTCCCCTCCCCAAGTCCTAATCCAACTAGGAAGGGGGAGTCCTACTCCGGTGGGAGTAGGACTCCTCCGCCCTCCTCCTAGGGCCGGCCGCACCCCTTGCTCCTTTATATCTGAGGCAGGGGGCACCCCATGACACACAAGTTGATCTACGGATCGTTCCTTAGCCGTGTGCGGTGCCCCCTCCACCATATTCCACTTGGTCATATCGTCATGGAGCTTAGGCGAAGCCTGCGCGATAGAGTCATAGCGTCATGGAGCTTAAGCGAAGCCCTGCGTCGGTGGAGCATCATCATCGTCACCACGCCGTCGTCTTGTGAAACTCATCCCCGACGCTTTGCTGGATCGGAGCACGGGGATCGTCATCGAGCTGAGCGTGTGCTGAACTCGGAGGTGCCGTGCGTTGGGTACTTGGATCGGTCGGATCGTGAAGGCGTATGACTACATCAACAGCGTTGTTATAGCGCTTCCGCTTCACGGTCTCAGGGTGCGTGGACATACACTCTCCCCTCTCGTTGCTATGCCATCACCATGATCTTGCGTGTGCGTAGGAATTTTTTGAAATTACTCGTTCCCCAACATGGCATCCGAGCCTGGTTTTATGCGTTGATGTCATATTCACGAGTAGAACACAAGTGAGTTGTGGGCGATATAAGTCATACTGCTTACCAGCATGTTGTAACGCCCCGGTTTCGATGCGAAGGTGTCTGCCAGTTATTCGTCGTTGTGGCCTTGTCATTTGCTTGCGTGTTGCACTTTGCCATGTCATCATCTGCATTTTTATCATGTCATCATGTGCATTTCATTTTGCATACGTGTTCGTCTCATGCATCCGAGCATTTTCCCCGTTGTCCGTTTTGCAATCCGGCACTCCTATGTCTCCCGGCGCCCCCTTTTACCTCTTTTCATGTGCGGGTGTTAAACGGTCTCGGAATGGACCGAGGTTTGTCAAGCGGCCTTGGTATAGCACCGGTAGACCGCCTGTCAAGTTTCGGATCATTTGGAGGTCGTTTGGTACTCCAACGGTTAACCGGGTAACCGCAAAAGCCTCTTTTGTGTTGTAGCCCAACACCCCTTTCAAAGTGGCCCAAAACCCAGCAAACTCCCCTCCATGCTCTCGTCGTTCGATCACGATCGCGTGGCCGAAAACCGCACCTCATTTGGACTCTCCTAGCTCCCTCTACCTATAAATATGTGTTCCTCGTCCAAATTCCGGATCATTTCCCCCCTAACCCTAGCGTTTTTCCCCTCCCCGCGCCCGGACATGTCCGCGCCGTCCGGACGCTTCCCCGCCGCCGCCCGCCACGTCGTCAACGCCCCATCCTGCACCCGCCCCACGCGCAGCCCGCCCGCCCACAGTCGGCCCTCATGGCCGAGACCAGGTCGAGCCGCCGCCGTCTCCCTCCAGCGCCAGCGCCTCCCTCGCCGCGTGTCGTCGGCGATCGCCGCCGCCTCGCGCCCGCTCCGCCTGGCGCCCGCCCTGAAGCGCCGCCGCCGCCGCCCTTCCGTCGGCGTCTTCGCGGCGCCCGCGTCCTGCCGCCGCCCGCCACGCCCGCCGCCGCCGCCTTAGTTGGCCGCCTCCTCCGGCGCAGCCCCGCCACCTCGCCGGCGCCCCGACCTCGGCCGCCCCGGATCCGGCCCTCCCCACCTCCTCCGGCATCTTCCTCAGCTCCGGCCGCCGTCCCCCGCGTTTCCGGCGAGATCTCCGGCGAGGTTCGAGAAGATGGATGAGATTCACCCATCCCTCGAACCAAACGCTGTCCCCGCTCCGTCCCGGATCTCCTCGTCCCGGATATCCTCGTCCCGTTGACTTTCGGAGGTTGTTTTTTTTCACTAAGTCCCCGAAATTGTTGCATATTTTATTGCATTTTCATCGCATCGTAACTCTGTCACCGTTGCTCCGTTTTGCGCGTGTAATATGTCAAAATGTTCGCCCCGAAGAGTAGATCATTTCATCTCATTGCATCATTTTCATTTGAGCTCATATTGGTGCCCGAAATGCTGTTGGAAGAGTGCTATGTGATGTTAGTTTCTGATTTTTATCAGAACATGCACTTTTGTCATTTTTGCCATGATTGATGTGTGTATCCTATGGACTTGAGTCCTACATGTGTTTTGTAATATGCCATGCCATCTTTCCATAGGTGTATGTCATTTATTTTTGTGATCAATGTGGTGACTAGCACAAGCATGCAAACTAGGCTTCCTGATGTTGCTGATTTCAGCCATGTTCTGCTGATATTTTTATGCCATGTTAACTTGATGCTACAGAGAGTTCCATGCTTATTTTGAGATACTTCAGTAAGGATGTTTTGTTAAACATGACTTGATCTATCCATCCATGCCCTTGTTTGCAATTATGGAGTGCCATAGCTTGAGTCAATCGAGCTCTACTTTTGCTATAAAATGTTTCCTGGCAGATTGTTTACATGTTATTCAATTTTGCCAAGGTTGTTGTGGTTGATCCTTGCATGCTATATTGTTGTTCTTGCCATGTATAGCTTCTATGGCATGTCTTCTTACTGTTGGTTGCCTTGCCATGCCATATATTGCTCTGTGGTGAGTGGTTCAAGCTCACCAACATGCCTACTTGTCGTTGTTCCTGCCATGTATGAATCTGTAATATAACTTGCCATGTTTACATGGGTGCCATCATACTTTCTGATCCTTTTTGGCTCATGGTCAGTAAGGGACTTTTGTTCTATGCAATTATTAGATTCATGCCATGCCTTTGTTTGCCATGATAAGTTCCTGTAGCATGTTGTTTGATAGCTCTAAACATTGCAACCTGATGTTAATTTCTGCTAAGTCTGAAACTGTTATTATTTGCAATCTTGCCATGTCATTTTGAGCATGTACTAGTGATTTCTGGAGATAGCTCAGTGTTCATGTTTTGTAATGCTTTACCTGTAGGTCATGTCCATGCCTTTTGTTATTATGTTGAGGTCCTGTAGCATATTGTTTTGATGCTTGCAATATGCCTAGTTGCTGTTTTGGACAGATTGTTGCTATGACTTGTATAGGGTGTATGCGTTGAACCGTTGCTCCGTTTTGAGTGTGCCCTATATGAAACTTGCTTGATTTTGCATGTAGTTTCATATTATCATGTTGCATCCATGTTTTGAGGTGTTTGCTTGATGTTGGTACGCATTTTGCATCAATGCCATGGTTAACTTGTTTTGCTCATATCTTCTAGGCCGTAGCTCCGAATCTAATGAACTTTATATGTAACTTGACTAGAATTTCGTGTAGATCATCATGGTGCATCTTAACTTGCTGTTTAACAACTTGAACATAAGGTTTATTCAGATCTGGACCAATTTCGAAATTTGCATATGAGGACTTCTACCTAATTGTTATATGTTGTTTTCGGCCTCATTTAAACTTGCTTTGATGTGTTGCTCTTGTTTGCATCACTCTTGCCATGAGTAGCCTCATGTAGCTTTGTCATGCATCATGCTTTGTTGTGCATCATGTCTTGTTCATGTGTGGTGTGTTTACTATGTTGTGTGCTTCTTCTTGTTAGTTCCTGTTTCGTTGCGATCGTGAGGATTCGTTCGTCTACGCTTGGTTCGGCTTCATCCGTTCGTCTTCTTCATGGACTCGTTCTTATTCCTTGCGGGATTTCAGGCAAGATGACCGCTACCCTGGATCTCACTACTATCATTGCTATGCTAGTTGCTTCGTTCTATCGCTATGCTGCGCTACCTATTACCTGTTTATCAAGCCATCCCAAATTGCCATGTCAGCCTCTAACCTTTGTCACCCTTCCTAGCAAACCGTTGTTTGGCTATGTTACCGCTTTGCTCAGCCCCTCTTATAGCGTTGCTAGTTGCAGGTGAAGATGAAGTTCGTTCCTTGTTGGAACATGGAGATGTTGTTCCTTGTTGGAACATGTTTACTTGTTGGGATATCACAATATATCTTATTTAATTATTGCATCTATATACTTGGTAAAGGGTGGAAGGCTCGGCCTTATGCCTGGTGTTTTGTTCCACTCTTGCCGCCCTAGTTTCCGTCATATCGGTATTATGTTCCTGGATTTTGCGTCCCTAACGCGGTCGGGTGGACCCCCTTGACAGTTCGCTTTGAATAAGACTCCTCCAGCAAGGCCCAACATTGGTTTTACCATTTGCCTCACCCAGCCCTTTTTCCCTTGGGTTTCCGGAGCCCAAGGGTCATCTTTATTGTAGCCCCCAACCCCCCCCCCAGGCCAGTGCTTCTCTAAGTGCTGGCCTGAACCGAGTAGACTGCGGGGCCCCCTCGTGGCAACTCGAGGTTTGGTTTTACTCGTAGGATGTCTCATCCGGTGTTGCCCTAAGAACGAGATATGTGCAGCTCCTATCGGGATTGTCGGCGCACCGGACGGCTTTGCTGGTCTTGTTTTATTGCTGTCGAAATGTCTTGTAGCCGGGATTCCGAGACTGATCGGGTCTTCCCGGGGAGAAGGAATATCCTTCGTTGATCGCGAGAGCTTATCATGGGCTAAGTTGGGACACCCCTGCAAGGTTTGAACTTTCGAAAGCCGTGCCCGCGGTTATGTGGCAGATGGGAATTTGTTAATATCCGGTTGTAGTAAACTTGAAGCAAACTCTTCTAAAATACACCAACCGTGAGTGTCTCTTTTCGGGGTTGATCGAGAGGAGAACACGCTTTCTGGGTTATGTCTGACGTAAGTAGGAGTTCAGGATCACTTCTTGATCATTACTAGTTGGCGACCGTTCCTTTGTTTCTCTTCTCGCTCTCATTTGCGTATGTTAGCCACCATATATGCTTAGTCGCTGCTACAACCTCACCACTTTACCCCTTCCTTTCCCTTTGAGCTTTGCTAGTCTTGATACCCATGGTAATGGGATTGCTGAGTCCTCGTGGCTCACAGATTACTACACCACCAGTTGCAGGTACAGGTTTGCGATGATCATGACGTGAGAGCGATGTTTGCTTGTATTGGAGTTCTTCTTCTGCTTCTTCTTCGATCAGGGGATAGGTTCCAGGTCGGCAGCCTGGTCTAGCAGGGTGGATATTGTTTGATTTTCTGTTTATGGTTCATCCATAGTCGGATGTTGATCTTGTATATGATGTTGATGTATTCTTGTGGCATTTGTGCCGTATGTATGTATCCCCATCTATTATGTAATGTTGATGTAATGATATCCACCTTGCAAAAGCGTTTCAATATGCGGGTCTATCCTTGGTTGGACCGTCTAGTTCCTTTTGGATAGGGTCGCATATTGGGCGTGACAGGTTGGTATCAGAGCCTCGACCGACCCTAGGAGCCCCCTTGATTGATCGTGTAGTTTGGTCGTTGTTGTGTCTAGAAGAAAAGTATTTTTGGAGTCTAGTTATATCGGAGAGTAGGAATTTTTTTTACTCCTCTGCCCCTTCGTCGCTCTGGTGAGGAATCTTGACGTAGGTGTTTTGAACTACTCCTCTTCCCATTCAAATTTTTCTTTAGGATCACGCAGTTGGTTTTCCGATCGTTGGCCCTCAGCTCTTTTTATCCGGTGCATTTCTCGTCAAGTCGAC
Organism: Aegilops longissima; assembly: GCA_021605205.1. Lineage (NCBI taxonomy): Eukaryota > Viridiplantae > Streptophyta > Magnoliopsida > Poales > Poaceae > Aegilops > Aegilops longissima. The sequence goes on from CM038680.1 coordinate 427,462,838, forward strand.
TCGACCATCTTCATCTTTGCCAAGTTCAATCCTCAGTTGTTTTCTTTTCCCACCCGCCCACCCTTCTTCTTCTCGGAACCGGAGTCCATAATCGAGTATCCTTCCTACTCGTGCGAAGTCTTTGCTTTCTTTCCTCAATAATTTCGACCGGTGTTTCCTCTTGAAGTTATTCGTCGATTTCCCCTTCCAAGTTGCCTTTGTTTTCCCGCCCTCCCACCCTTTTCTTCCCGGAGTCTGACTCTCTCTCGACCAGCTATTTCATTCGTGTGGAGCCTCTTCAGTCTTCCCTCAATCATTTCAACCGGTGAATTCTCGTTCTGTACGACATTCTTCATCTCTTTTCTTCCCCGGTGGATTCAATTCTAGTTTTTCGGGTTGATCGTATTCTTTCCCTCAGCTCAAATATTTCCCTTTGCTCGTTCGCCTCTCGCCAGTTTGTCCTTCCGGAGTGCTGAAGACATCTCAGGATATTCGTCTGTGTTCTAATTAATTCGAGGTTGTCACCTCAGTCAAATATTTCAGTTCTTCCGGTGCATCATCTATCTGTTCAACATCCCTTTCCAACGGTGTTTTTTCTTTTAGTGGGCCCTAACCCACAGGTCTTTTCCCAGGATCTTACCTGACTCTTCTAATTTCCCCCGGAGTTATTCTCAATTCTTTTCAAGTGTGACGTAAGAATGGATTTCATCAGTCACGTGCCTTTTCCAAGATCAATTTCAAATCATTTCATTGTTGCCTCAACAATTTCAGTGGTGTTTCTCGTCGTCTTTCTCAGCTTTGAAGACCGAAGAAGAGTTTCTCTAAAATCTTGCCCTTTCTCTCGAGTTTCGTGGTTCTAGCTTCGTGTTATCAGTCTCGAATTATTCTATTTGTCGGAAATTCTTTTTCTCAACCATCCGGAGTATTTCAGGAGTTGCTTTTCTGTTCCGATCATCCGGAGGCCACCTTTTCGGAATATCTCTCCATTCTAAGTTTTTCAAATTCGTTCTCCAATTATTCCATATTCGTGCCCCTTCGTTCGTCTCAATATTCTTCTGGTGCTTCGTTCAAGTATTCTTCTATCAGTTCGCGATCTCTTTGTTCTCTTGCATTTTAATTCCCTCAAGTATCTCCGTGCTTCTCTAATTCTTCCCGGTGATTATTTCTTTTTCATCAGTCTTTTTGAATTCTTACGGTGGCTCGTTCAAGATTCTTTTTCTTTGTTTATCATATTAATTCATTCGTTCCTTCCAATCCTACCGGTGGTTCTTGAAGACTTTCTCAAGTTTTGTGCGATGTTTCCCCTTAATCCTTTTTCAAGAAGAATAAGTAGTATGCAAATCCATTGCTTCTCATCAATTTAATTGGTGGAGGATAAGCATAAAATAATTCTTATTCTCATTTCATCGTGGTCAAGTTGATTAATTCTTTCTTTGGAGATTGTTCGTGATGAGTGTTTTTCTCGGATCTAAGTCGTTCGTCTTTTCTTCTCCGGAGTTCAATTTCCTCGGCCATCTCGTCGGAACCTCCATCTGAATCATCGTAAGGCTTAATCTTATTCTTTTCATCCTTCATTCTATCTCATCATCCTTTTGTTACCGGAGTTCTTCATGGTGGTTCTTCATGATTTAATTCATTTTTCAAGAGTTCATCAAGATTTTTGTTGGTGGAGTTCAAGTATCTTTTCTTCTCGCATCTCGAAGTGTAATTAATTCTCCGTATTCTTTTGAAGTGGAGTTTTTCATTTCTTCGTTCTTCTCAGCTATTCTATCATTTCCGTTTGTGGCCGGTTATCACCTTATGATCTTGAGATGTTATCATAAGTCCACAACAAGCTTATTCTTTCGTTGTTGATTTTCTCAACAACTCCATTCTATCTTTTCTTCTAAGGTTGCTTTCTATTTCATTCGTGGCACAAGTTGTCATATTCTTATCCGTTCTTTTCATTCAACTTTTTTCAATTCTTTCCGGAGGTTTTGTGTCATGTATTCATCAAGTATCATTCCATCCTCTCAAGTTCATGTTCTTTTCCTTCCATTTTCAACCGGAGTGTTGCCTAAGTCCTTTCAGTCCTATTCGTTTCTTTTCTCATTCTAACCACTCCGGTTAGAACGAGTGGTGTCAGTGTCCATCTTGTTTCCGTGAGCTTTTGATTCTCATCATTCTCGTCGTTCCTCTCTTCTTCTCGAGTGCTCTCGATTCCTTGTTTCTTCTTGGAGTTCTTGTTTCACCTCATCCTTTTTCTCTCCCGTCTCGGTCCTAAGATCTCGGGACGAGATCTCTTGTTAGTGGAAGAGTGTTGTAACGCCCCGGTTTCGATGCGCCAGGTGTCTGCCAGTTATTCGTCGTTGTGGCCATGTCATTTGCTTGCGTGTTGCACTTTTCCATGTCATCATCTACATTTTTATCATGTCATCATGTGCATTTCATTTTGCATACGTGTTCGTCTCATGCATCCGAGCATTTTCCCCGTTGTCCGTTTTGCAATCCAGCACTCCTATGTCTCCCGGCGCCCCCTTTTACCTCTTTTCATGTGCGGGTGTTAAACGGTCTCGGAATGGACCGAGGTTTGTCAAGCGGCCTTGGTATAGCACCGTGAACCGCTTTGTCAAGTTTCGGATCATTTGGAGGTCGTTTGGTACTCCAACGGTTAACCGGGTAACCGCAAAAGCCTCTTTTGTGTTGCAGCCCAACACCCCTTTGAAAGTGGCCCAAAACCCAGCAAACTCCCCTCCATGCTCTCGGTCGTTCGATCACGATCGCGTGGCCGAAAACCGCACCTCATTTGGACTCTCCTAGCTCCCTCTACCTATAAATATGTGTTCCTCGTCCAAATTCCGGATCATTTCCCCCATAACCCTAGCGTTTTTCCCCTCTCCGCGCCCGGACATGTTCGCGCCGTCCGGACGCTTCCCCGCCGCCGCCCGCCACGTCGTCGCGCCCCATCCTCGCGCCGCTCCCACCGCCATGCCCGCCTGCCCACGGTCGGCCCGCGCCCGAGACTGGTCGAGCCGCCCGTCTCCCTCCAGCGCCTGAGGCGCCTCGCCGCCGTCGCCGGCGGTCGCCGCCGCCTCGCGCCCGCTCGCCACAGGCGCCGCCCATGCGCCCGCCGCCGCTGCCGCTCGCCGTCGGCGTCTTCGCCCAGCGCCAGCGTCCGCCGCCGCCACCACAGCGCCCCCGCCGCCGCCTTGGTTGGCCGCCTCCTCCGTGCGGCCCGCCACCTCGCCGCCGCGCCCGACCTCGGCCGCCCGGATCCGCCCTCCCCACCTCCTCTCGCCATCTTCCTCGGCTCCGGCCGCCCGTCCCCGCGTTCCGGCGAGATCTCCGCGAGGTTCGAGAAGATGGATGAGATCCACCATCCCTCGAACCAAACGCCGTCCCCTCTGCGTCCCGGATCTCCTCGTCCCGGATATCCTCGTCCCGTTGACTTTCGGAGGTTGTTTTTTTTCACTAAGTCCCCGAAATTGTTGCATATTTTATTGCATTTTCATCGCATCGTAACTCTGTCATCGTTGCTCCGTTTTGCGCGTGTAATATGTCAAAATGTTCGTCTCGAAGAGTAGATCGTTTCATCTCAGTGCATCATTTTCATTTGAGCTCATCTTGGTGCCCGAAATGCTGTTGGAAGAGTGCTATGTGATGTTAGTTTCTGATTTTTATCAGAACATGCACTTTTGTCATTTTTGCCACGATTGATGTGTGCATCCTATGGACTTGAGTCCTACATGTGTTTTGTAATATGACATGCCATCTTTCCAGAGGTGTATGTCATGTATTTTTGTGATCAATGTGGTGACTAGCACAAGCATGCAAACTAGGCTTCCTGATGTTGCTGATTTCAGCCCTGTTCTGCTGATATTTTTATGCCATGTTAACTTGATGCTACAGAGAGTTTCATGCTTATTTTGAGATACTTCACTAAGGATGTTTTGTTAAACATGACTTGATCTATCCATCCATGCCCTTGTTTGCAATTATGGAGTGCCATAGCTTGAGTCAATCGAGCTCTACTTTAGCTATAAAATGTTTCCTGGCAGATTGTTTACATGTTATTCAATTTTGCCAAGGTTGTTGTGGTTGATCCTTGCATGCTATATTGTTGTTCTTGCCATGTATAGCTTCTATGGCATGTCTTCTTACTGTTGGTTGCCTTGCCATGCCATATATTGCTCTGTGGTGAGTGGTTCAAGCTCACCAACATGCCTAATTGTCGTTGTTCCTGCCATGTATGAATCTGTAATATAACTTGCCATGTTTACATGGGTGCCATCATACTTTCTGATCCTTTTTGGCTCATGGTCAGTAAGGGACTTTTGTTCTATGCAATTAGTAGATTCATGCCATGCCTTTGTTTGCCATGATAAGTTCCTGTAGCATGTTGTTTGATAGCTCTAAACATTGCAACCTGATGTTAATTTCTGCTAAGTCTGAAACTGTTATTATTTGCAATCTTGCCATGTCATTTTGAGCATGTACTAGTGATTTCTGGAGATAGCTCAGTGTTCATGTTTTGTAATGCTTTACCTGTAGATCATGTCCACACCTTTTGTTATTATGTTGAGGTCCTGTAGCATATTGTTTTGATGCTTGCAATATGCCTAGTTGCTGTTTTGGACAGATTGTTGCTATGACTTGTATAGGGTGTATGCGTTGAACCGTTGCTCCGTTTTGAGTGTGCCCTATATGAAACTTGCTTGATTTTGCATGTAGTTTCATATTATCATGTTGCATCCATGTTTTGAGGTGTTTGCTTGATGTTGGTACGCATTTTGCATCAATGCCATGGTTAACTTGTTTTGCTCATATCTTCTAGGCCGTAGCTCCGAATCTAATGAACTTTATATGTAACTTGACTAGAATTTCGTGTAGATCATCATGGTGCATCTTAACTTGCTGTTTAACAACTTGAACATAAGGTTTATTCAGATCTGGACCAATTTCGAAATTTGCATATGAGGACTTACCGGAATTGTTATATGTTGTTTTCCGGCCTCATTTAAACTTGCTTTGATGTGTTGCTCTTGTTTGCATCACCTCTTGCCATGAGTAGCCTCATGTAGCTTTGTCATGCATCATGCTTTGTTGTGCATCATGTCTTGTTCATGTGTGGTGTGTTTACTATGTTGTGTGCTTCTTCTTGTTAGTTCCTGTTTCGTTGCGATCGTGAGGATTCGTTCGTCTACGCTTGGTTCGGCTTCATCCGTTCGTCTTCTTCATGGACTCGTTCTTCTTCCTTGCGGGATTTCAGGCAAGATGACCGCTACCCTGGATCTCACTACTATCATTGCTATGCTAGTTGCTTCGTTCTATCGCTATGCTGAGCTACCTATTACCTGCTTATCAAGCCATCCCAAATTGCCATGTCGCCTCTAACCTTTGTCACCCTTCCTAGCAAACCGTTGTTTGGCTATGTTACCGCTTTGCTCAGCCCCTCTTATAGCGTTGCTAGTTGCAGTGAAGATGAAGTTTGTTCCTTGTTGGAACATGGAGATGTTGTTCCTTGTTGGAACATGTTTACTTGTTGGGATATTACAATATATCTTATTTAATTAATGCATCTATATACTTGGTAAAGGGTGGAAGGCTCGGCCTTATGCCTGGTGTTTTGTTCCACTCTTGCCGCCCTAGTTTCCGTCATATCGGTATTATGTTCCCGGATTTTGCGTCCCTAACGCGGTCGGGTGATTTATGGGACCCCTTGACAGTTCGCTTTGAATAAGACTCTCCAAAGAAGGCCCAACATTGGTTTTACCATTTGCCTCACCCAGCCCTTTTTCCCTTGGGTTTCGGAGCCCAAGGGTCATCTTTATTTTGCCCCCGGGCGGTGCTTCTCTAAGTGCTGGCCTGAACCGAGTAGATCATGGGCCCCCTCGTGGCAACTCGAGGTTTGGTTTTACTCAGAGGATGTCTCATCCGTGTTGCCTGAGAACGAGATATGTGCAGCTCCTATCGGGATTGTCGGCGCACCGGCGGCTTTGCTGGTCTTGTTTTATTGCTGTCGAAATGTCTTGTAGCCGGGATTCCGAGACTGATCGGGTCTTCCCGGGGAGAAGGAATATCCTTCGTTGATCGCGAGAGCTTATCATGGGCTAAGTTGGGACACCCCTGCAAGGTTTGAACTTTCGAAAGCCGTGCCCGCGGTTATGTGGCAGATGGGAATTTGTTAATATCCGGTTGTAGTAAACTTGAAGCAAACTCTTCTAAAATACACCAACCGTAATGCGTAATCGTGAGTGTCTCTTTTCGGGTTGATCGAGAGGAGAACACGCTTTACGGGTTATGTCGGCGTAAGTAGGAGTTCGTGATCACTTCTTGATCATTACTAGTTGGCGACCGTTCCTTTGTTTCTCTTCTCACTCTCATTTGTGTATGTTAGCCACCATATATGCTTAGTCGCTGCTGCAACCTCACCACTTTACCCCTTCCTTTCCTTTGAGCTTTGCTAGGTCTTATACCCATGGTAATGGGATTGTTGAGTCCTCGTGGCTCACAGATTACTACACCACCAGGTTGCAGGTACAGGTTTGCGATGATCATGACGTGAGAGCGATGTTTGCTTGTATTGGAGTTCTTCTTCTGCTTCTTCTTCGATCAGGGGATAGGTTCCAGGTCGGCAGCCTGGGCTAGCAGGGTGGATATTGTTTGATTTTCTGTTTATGGTTCATCCGTAGTCGGATGTTGATCTTGTATATGATGTTGATGTATTCTTGTGGCATTTGTGCCGTATGTATGTATCCCCATCTATTATGTAATGTTGATGTAATGATATCCACCTTGCAAAAGCGTTTCAATATGCGGGTCTATCCTTGGTGGGACCGTTGAGTTCCTTTTGGATAGGGTCGCAAATTGGGCGTGACACATGTCATACTTTGGTTCAGCGGTATTGTGAGATGAAGCGGCCCGGACCGACATTACGCGTACGCTTACGCGAGACTGGTTTCACCGCTTCGAGCACTCGTTGCTTAAAGGTGACCGGCGGGTGTCTGTTTCTCTCACTTTAGTTGAACCGAGTGTGGCTACGCCCGGTCCTTGCGAAGGTTAAAACAACACCAACTTGACAAACTATCGTTGTGGTTTTGATGAGTAGGTAAGAACGGTTCTTGCTCAGCCCGTAGCATCCACGTAAAACTTGCAACAACAAAGTAGAGGACGTCTAACTTGTTTTTGCAGGGCATGTTGTGATGTGATATGGTCAAGATGTGATGCTATATTTATTGTATGAGATGATCATGTTTTGTAACCGAAGTTATCGGCAACTGGCAGGAGCCATATGGTTGTCGCTTTATTGTATGAAATGCAAAAGCCATGTAATTGCTTTACTTTATCACTAAGCAGTAGCGATAGTCGTAGAAGCAATAGTTGGCGAGACGACAACGATGCTATGATGGGGATCAAGGTGTCGCGCCGGTGACAATGGTGGTCATGACGGTGCTTCGGAGATGGAGATCACAAGCACAAATGATGATGGCCATATCATATCACTTATATTGATTGCATGTGATGTTTATCCTTTATGCATCTTATCTTGCTTTGATTGACGGTAGCATTATAAGATGATCTCTCACTAAAAATTATCAAGAAGTGTTCTCCCTGAGTATGCACCGTTGCTAAAAGTTCAGAGTGCCCGCACACCACATGATGATCGGTGTGATAAGCTCTCGTCCATCTACAACGGGGCAAGCCAGTTTTGCACACGCAGAATACTCAGGTTAAACTTGACGAGCCTAGCATATGCAGATATGGCCTCGGAACACGGAGACCGAAGGTCGAGCGTGAATCATATAGTAGATATGATCAACATATTGATGTTCACCATTGAAAACTACTCCATCTCACGTGATGATCGGTTATGGTTTAGTTGATTTGGATCACGTAATCACTTAGATGACTAGAGAGATGTCTGCCTAAGTGGGAGTTTTTAATATGATTAATTGAACTTAAATTTATCATGAACTTAGTACCGATAGTATTTTGCTTGTCTATGTTTATCTGTAGATAGATGGCCCGTGCTGTTGTTCCGTTGAATTTTAATGCGTTCCTTGAGAAAGCAAAGTTGAAAGATGATGGTAGCAATTACACGGATCGGGTCCGTAACGAGGATTATCCTCATTGCTGCATGAGAAGAATTACGTCCTGGAAGCACCGCTGGGTGCCAGCTCTTCTGCAGAGCAACGCCGAAGTTGTGAGCGTCTGGCGAGCAAAGTCGATGACTACTCCATAGTTCGATGTGCCATGCTTTACGGCTTAGAACCGGGTCTTCAACGACGTTTTGAGCGTCATGGGGCATATGAGATGTTCCAGGAGTTGAAGTTAATATTTCAAGCAAATGCCCGGATTGAGAGATATGAAGTCTCCAATAAGTTCTATAGCTGCAAGATGGAGGAGAATAGTTCATCGGTGAGCACATACTCAAAATGTCCGGGTATAATAATCACTTGATTCAACTGGGAGTTAATCTTCCGGATGATAGTGTCATTGACAGAATTCTCCAATCACGCCACCAAGCTACAAGAGCTTCGTGATGAACTATAATATGCAAGGGATGACTAAGACAATTCTGAGCTCTTCGAATGCTAAAAGCAGCGGAGGTAGAAATCAAGAAAGAGCATCAAGTGTTGATGGTCAACAAGACCACTAGTTTCAAGAAAAGGGCAAAGGGAAGAAGAAGTGAAACTTCAAAAGAACAGCAAGAAAGTTGCTGCTCAAGAGAAGAAACCCAAGTCTGGACCTAAGCCTGAAATCGAGTGTTTTTACCGCAAGCGATCGGACATTTGAAGCGGAACTGCCCCAAGTATTTGGCGGATAAGAAGGATGGCAAGGTGAACAAAGGTATATGTGATATACATGTTATTGATGTGTACCTTACTAGAGCTCGTAGTAGCACTGGGTATTTGATACTCGGTTCTTGCTAATATTTGCAACTCAAAACAGGGACTACGGAATAAGCGAGCACCGCAAAGGACGAGGTGACGATCGCGTGGAAAGCGGTTCCAAAGTCGATGTGATCGCGGTCGGCACGCTACCTCTACATCTACCTTCGGGATTAGTTTTAGACCTTAATAATTGTTATTTGGTGCCAACGTTGAGCATGAACATTATATCTGGATCTTGTTTAATGCGAGACGGTTATTCATTTAAATCAGAGAATAATGGTTGTTCTATTTATATGAGTAATATATTTTATGGTCATGCACCCTTGAAGAATGGTCTATTCTTGTTGAATCTCGGCGGTAGTGATACACATATTCATAATGTCGAAGCCAAAAGATGCAGAGTTGATAATGATAGTGCAACTTATTTGTGGCAATCGCCGTTTAGGTCATATCGGTATAAACGCATGAAGAAACTCCATACGAGATGGACTTTTGGAATCACTTGATTATGAATCACTTGGTACTTATGAACCGTGCCTCATGGGCAAGATGACTAAAACACCGTTCTCCGGTTGTATGGAGAGAGCAACAGATTTGTTGGAAATCATACATACAGATGTATGTGGTCCGATGAATGTTGAAGCTCGTGGCGGATATCGTTATTTTCTCACCTTCACAGATGATTTAAGCAGATACGGGTATATCTACTTAATGAAGCATAAATCTGAAACATTTGAAAAGTTCAAAGAATTTCAGAGTGAAGTTGAAAATCATCGTAACAAGAAAATAAAGTTTCTACGATCTGATCGTGGAGGAGAATATTTGAGTTACGAGTTTGGTCTACATTTGAAGCAATGCGGAATAGTTTCGCAACTCACGCCACCGGGAACACCACAGCGTAATGGTGTGTCCGAACGTCATAATCGTACTTTACTAGATATGGTGCGATCTATGATGTCTATTTCCGATTTACCGCTATCATTTTGGGGTTATGCTTTAGAGATGGCCGCATTCACGTTAAATAGGACACCATCAAAATCCGTTGAGACGTCACCTTATGAACTATGGTTTGGCAAGAAACCAAAGTTGTCGTTTCTGAAAGTTTGGGGTTGCGATGCTTATGTGAAAAAGCTTCAACCTGATAAGCTTGAACCCAAATCGGAAAAATGTGTCTTTATAGGATACCCAAAGGAGACAATTGGGTATACCTTCTATCACAGATCCGAAGGCAAGACATTCGTTGCTAAGAATGGATCCTTTCTAGAGAAGGAGTTTCTCTCGAAAGAAGTGAGTGGGAGGAAAGTAGAACTTGATGAGGTAACAGCACCAGCTCCCTTATTGGAAAGTAGTTCATCACGAAATCGGTTTCGTGACACCTACACCAGCTTAGCGAGGAAGATAATGATAATGATCATGAAACTTCAGATCAAGTTGTCATTGAACTTCAGAGATCAACCAGAATAAAATCCGCACTGAGTGGTACGGTAATCCTATTCGGAAGTCATGCTACTAGATCATGGTGAACCTACGAACTATGAAGAAGTGATGGTGAGCCCAGATTCATAAAATGGCTTGAAGCCATGAAATCTGAGATGGGATCCATGTATGAGAACAAAGTATGGACTTTGGTTGACTTGCACGATGATCGGCAAGCAATAGAGAATAAATGGATTTTAAGAAGAAGACCGACGCGACGGTAATGTTATCACATACAAAGCTCGACTTGTTGCAAAAGGTTTTCGACAAGTTCAAGGAGTTGACTACGATGAGACCTTCTCACCCGTAGCGATGCTTAAGTCTGTCCGAATCATGTTAGCAATCGCCGTATTTTATGATTATGAAATATGGCGATGGATGTCAAAACTGCATTTCTGAATGGATTTCGGAAGAAGAGTTGTATATGATGCAACCGGAAGGTTTTGTCGATCCTAAAGGAGCTAACAAAGTGTGCAAGCTCCAACGATCAATCTATGGTCCGTGCAAGCCTCTCGGAGTTGGAATAAACGCTTTGATAGTGTGATCAAAGCATATGGTTTTATATGCACTTTTGGAGAAGCCTGTATTTACAAGAAAGTGAGTGGGAGCTCAGTAGCATTTCTAATATTATATGTGGACGACATATTTTAATTGTAAATGATATAGAATTTCAGGATAGCATAAAAGGATACTTGAATAAAAGTTTTTCAATGAAGGACCTCGGTGAAGCTGCTTACATATTGGGCATCAAGATCTATAGAGATAGATCAAGGCGCTTAATTGGACTTTCACAAAGCACATACCTTGATAAGGTTTTGAAAAGTTCAAAATGGATCAGTCAAAGAAAGGATTTTTACCAGACAAGGTGTGAAATTGAGTCGACTCAATGCCCGACCACAAAGCAGAAGATAGAGAGAAATGAAAGATGTTCCTATGCTTCAGCCATAGGCTCTATCATGTATGCAATGCTGTGTACCAGACTGACGATGCTTAGCAATAAGCTTGGCAGGAAGGTACCAAAGTAATCCAGAGTGGATCATCGGACAGCGGTCAAGAACATCCTGAAATACGAAAAGTACTAAGGATATGTTTCTCGTGTATGGAGGTGACAAAGAGCTAGTCGTAAAGGGTTACGTCGATGCAAGCTTTGACACTGATCCGGACGATTCTAAATCGCAAACCGGATACCTATTTTTATTAAATGGTGGAGCTGTAAGTTGGTGCAGTTCTAAACAAAGCGTCGTGGCGGGATCTACATGTGAAGCGGAGTACATAGCTGCTTCAGAAGCAGCAAATGAAGGAGTCTGGATGAAGGAGTTCATTTCTGATCTAGGTGTTATACCTAGTGCATCGGGACCAATGAAGATCTTATGTGACAATACTGGTGCAATTGCCTTGGCAAAGGAATCCAGATTTCACAAGAGGACCAAGCACATCAAGAGACGCTTCAATTCCATTCGGGACCAAGTCCAAGTGGGAGACATAGAGATTTGCAAGATACATACGGATCTGAATGTTGCGCACCCGTTGACTAAGCCTCTCTCACGAGCAAAACATGATCAGCACCAAGACTCCATGGGTGTGAGAATCATTCTTGTGTAATCTAGATTATTGACTCTAGTGCAAGTGGGAGATCAAGGAAATATGCCCTAGAGGCAATAATAAAGTTATTATCTATTTCCTTATATCATGATAAATGTTTATTATTCATGCTAGAATTGTATTAACAGGAATCATAATACATGTGTGAATACATAAACAAACAAGATGTCACTAGTATGCCTCTACTTGACTAGCTCGTTAATCAAAGATGGTTATGTTTCCTAACCATAGACATGAGTTGTCATTTGATTAACGGGATCACATCATTAGGAGAATGATGTGATTGACTTGACCCATTCCGTTAGCTTAGCACTTGATCGTTTAGTATGTTGCTTTTGCTTTCTTCATGACTTATACAAAGTTCCTGCAACTATGAGATTATGCAACTCCGTTTACGGAGGAACACTTTGTGTGCTACCAAACGTCCACAACGAATCGGGTGATTATAAAGGTACTCTATAGGTGTCTCCAAAAGTATATGTTGAGTTGGCATAATTCAAGATTAGGTTTTGTCACTCCGATTGTCGGAGAGGTATCTCTGGGCCTTCTCGGTAATACTCATCACCTAAGCCTTGCAAGCATTGTAACTAATGAGTTAGTTATGAAATGATGTATTACTGAGCGAGTAAAGAGACTTGCGATAACGAGATTGAACTAGGTATTGGATACCGACGATCGAATCTCGGGCAAGTAACATACCGATGACAAAGGGAACAACGTATGTTGTTATGCGGTTTGACCGATAAGGATCTTCGTAGAATATGTAGGAACCAATATGAACATCCAGGTTCCGCTATTGGTTATTGACCGAGAATAGTTCTAGGTCATGTCTACATAGTTCTCGAACCCGTAGGGTCCGCACGCTTAACGTTACGATGACAGTTTATTATGAGTTTATAAGTTTTGATGTACCGAAGTTTGTTCGGATTCCCGGATGTGATCACGGACATGACGAGGAGTCTCGAAATGGTCGAGACATAAAGATCGATATATTGGAAGCCTATGTTTGGACTTGGAAGGTTCCGGATGAAATCGGATTTTACCGAACACCGGGGTTACGGAACCTCCCGGGGGTCAATGGGCCTTGATGGGCCATAAGGGAGAAGAGGAGGGCGGCCAGGGCAGGCGCGCCCCTCCCCTAGTCCGAATAGGACAAGGAGAGGAGGGCGGCGCCCTTCCTCTTCCCCTCCCCAAGTCCTAATCCAACTAGGAAGGGGAGTCCTACTCCGGTGGGACTAGGACTCCTCCGTGCGCCTCCTCCTAGGGCCGGCCGCACCCCCTTGCTCCTTTATATACGGGGCAGGGGGCACCCCATGACACACAAGTTGACCTACGGATCGTTCCTTAGCCGTGTGTGGTGCCCCCTCCACCATATTCCACTTCGGTCATATCGTCATGAGCTTAGGCGAAGCCCCGCGCCGTAGAGTCATATCGTCATGAGCTTAGGCGAAGCCCTGCGTCGGTGGAGCATCATCATCGTCCACCACGCCGTCGTCTTGTGGAACTCATCCCCGACGCTTTCTGGATCGGAGCACGGGATCGTCATCGAGCTGAGCGTGTGCTGAACTCGGAGGTGCCGTGCGTTCGGTACTTGGATCGGTCGGATCGTGAAGGCGTCGACTACATCAACCAGCGTTGTTATAACGCTTCCGCTTACGGTCTATGAGGGTACGTGGACATACACTCTCCCCTCTCGTTGCTATGCCATCACCATGATCTTGCGTGTGCGTAGGAAATTTTTTGAAATTACTACGTTCCCCAACAAACATTGGCCGAAGTGTTTACGGCTTGACCTCGGCTGTAGCCAAACACTAAGCGGGGGGCTACTTGCTGGCCTCTCAACTTTAAGCTCCTATGACTAAGTGAAAGTTATAAAGCCCGCATATCTGATTGCCTCGTTTCCACCAAACACAACCGCCTTCGGGCACCGAGACGTCGGCTAAGGGTTGTTTTGTTATTTCAGAAACACCCTGTGTAGCATCTACAAGGGGGTAGAATCCGACGATGGGCCACTTTCAGATTATAAACGGTCGCAATGGAAGTGAAAATTTGGGTTCATCTAGACCACAGAGTTTTGAAGCTTTCCCTGAACTAAATCCTCAGTATTTTCCTCCCACATTGATTGGAGCTGAGGTTTCATGATCATGCTTAGCATGACAACCCAAAGAAAGGAACCGATAGCGGGACTATTTCCTTTGGACGATGTTTCTTATGTTAAACAATAATATAACATGTCTCTCTGCATACATTTGTTTATAAAACCATATGGATGGATTGCCTTGTTTGTCGTAAATCTTTGCCCTCATAAAGGCTTTATAAAGTAGGAAAAACACTCCCCGGCTACTGGCCAAGGAGGTTGAAGCCGATGGTCGGTCAACAAAGTTTTGTACAATGCGGGTTCGAGTATTAATGATGTAGAGTACTCGGGTATGTAGAATCATTACACATAATTTGTGATTTTACTTCAGACATCAATCCTTAATTCGGCCACCCGTGCCCGCATTAAGGCTCGGGGGCTACTGGGCTTCGGGCTTATTATTTACAAACATTAAAGGGGCACATCGATCCCTGATCTGGTGTTGCCACCCGACGAGTGTCTCGGGGGCTACTGCATTGCCTATTCAATGCAGAAAATTCAAAGTGCTCAGTGTTCGGCTTGACCAAACTATGCGCAAACGCGTCTTCGGAAAACAATAGGTACCATATGGACCTATCCGACATCAAGCTAATATATTATGGCAACTTCTCAAGACCCTCTCTCAAGGGCCCGTTCGCCGATCACTATTATCTTTAGTATATTACACCGCGTTTCTATTCCTATGTATGCTGCCGAGCTAGGAGTTGATCCTCAGGCCGATTTCGCGCATCGACCTGAGTCTCAGGGGCAACTAGGATCAACGGTTTCATGTTTTCCTTCAGGTGCATCTCGGGTTTTAGACCGACAGACACACCTTGAGAGCTATTGGCTATATATCTCGGCAGAGAATAAATTGCACCAATCAAAAAATCTGCCCGCAGTTAGGGGTGGTGCACCACCTCGGAAGCAGTCTGACATAAAGCTCGGGTGCCAGTGGCTGGCTCCATAGAGGGCATTTCCGGCATTGAGCTCGGCTAAACTCCTTCAACTTTTTGAACCCAGATGATCTATGACATCTCGGATATAGTCCGGCGTTGGAGCTCGGATACAGTCCGGCGTTGGAGCTTGGACACAGTCCGGCGTTGGAGCTTGGATACATTCCGGCGTTGGAGCTCGGAAGCAGTCCGGTGTTGGTGCTTGGCTGCAAAAGATACCTCGAATGCAATCCGGCGTTGGAGCTCGGACGCAAGAGGACACTGCCGCCTGGGAATAACTTCAAACCTGAGGCGTGGCATAAAATAATAAGGCATTCATAAAGGACGGAAACTTAAAGGGGCTCCTCGGATACCCGACATGTAAACTCTTCGGATTTACTCCGTGATCCTCAAGATCGAAGATGAGAAGATTTGTTGAACCAGTTTTCAAGACCGATGACCGAAGATGAAGAACAGTTTGGAAGAATCAAGGAGAGTCCCCAACTTGAAGACCGGTTCAGGGGGCTACTGACGGTGTCCTGGACTAGGGGGTACTCACCACGTCGTCTCCCAATCAGTTAGATTGGGCCGAGGACCCCCATGGCCGTATACTCATGGGCCAGTTCGGACAGTTGCCGCATACAAGGAAGATTCCACAAGACTTGGTGATCAAGACAAGGACTCCTCCCCACCGGCGTATTCGGCTAGGATTCTTGTTATCCTAGGCCTCTGGTACATTATATAAACCAAGGCCAGGCTAGTCGATAGATTATGTCATTACTCATCATACCTCTAGGGTTTAGACCACAACATATGATCTCGGGGTAGATCAACTCTTGTAACCCCTATACTCATTATAGTCAATCAAGTAGCATGTAGGGTATTATCTCATCAAGAGAGCCCGAAGCTGGGTAAAATCTTGTGTTCATGTTACCATCGATCCTAAGACGCACAGCTTGGGACCCCCTACCCAAGATCCGCTGGTTTTGACACCGACACCCGCGGCCGTGTCCTATAGCTCCGCCTCGACGCCGTGAAGCTCCAAGCCAAAGAACACGACCTCAGATGCCTAGAGCCGCGCCCTCAAGCTCGTCACCGCCGCGTCTGGCCGCCGGAGGTCGTCGATACATGTGCTGGAGGTCGTCCTCAAGCCTGTTGTTCTGCTCTGCGTGTGCGCTGTGAGCTCCTCTCTGTTTCCCACCTCCCCCTTGCTCTAGTCCATGCTGCATCTGCTGTCCGCGAGCTCCCGCACCGTCATCAACCATTGTCGTTGCACGTGTAGCCCACGAGCTCCTCCGCTCGTAGACATGCCCTTGGCGTGTTCCTGGTGCTCCCAGGAACCTATGGATCCCCTCGGCTACTCTCGCTATGCCCCATAGCACCGCGATGATCGAACCCATGCTTCGGCCGCCGCCAAACCTCGACGTCGGCGTAGTTCCCGGCGACACCAGGTCCAACCAGTGGCACCACTAGATGCGGCGCACTTCCATGAGTAGAGCAAGCCTAGCCGTGCGTCGAATCATCGCCAGACAGCGATTTTTGAAGATCTCCGCCGCGGTTTCGGTCACCGGCGGTTAAACGCCGGCGGGCTGACGTTTCTGAGTCATTAGCTGCTAATTACCCCACTAATCAACCCCTTGAGGCATTGACACATGGGCCCATGCGCCTGTTTAGGTTAGACTAATTTTCTGTTTAGATTAGTGATAAATCTGTGGCCCCACGTGTCGGCTTTGACTTTGACCTAGTCAACTGTTGGGGAACGTAGTAATTTCAAAAAAATTCCTACGCACACTCAAGATCATGGTGATGCATAGCAACGAGAGGGCAGAGTGTATCTTCATACCCTTGAAGATCGCTAAGCGGAAGCGTTTATCAGCGTGGTTGATGTAGTCGTACACCTTCACTATCCACCCCGATCAACTACCGAACGTATGGCACCTCCGCATTCAGCACACGTACAGCTTGATGACGTCCTCGCCTTCTCGATCCAGCAAGACGGGCGAAGTAATAGATCAGTTCCGGCAGCACGACAGCGTGGTGATGGTGTTGGTGAAGAACAATCTCTGCATGGCTTCGCCTAAGCACTACGGAAACTATGACGGAGGATAAACTAGAGGGGACGGGCTTGCCGGCACACGGCTTGGTGTTTATTGATGTGTTTTTGGTGCTAGCCCTGCCCCTCTATTTCTATGTTGAGCCTTGGGGTCGAAACTTGGAGTAAAAGCCTCCAGGGTTCCCGCCATCTGGACCCAGACGCCAGGGACCCTGGCATCTGGCCCCTGGACTCCGCAAAACTTCCTTTTGCGCTTTCCAAAAACCTGGTGGGCTTTCCCCTTTGGCCCAAATAATGTGTTCTCATACCCAAACATTTCAGGAAACATCCGGAACCCCTTCCGGTGAATTCCGGAACCCTTCCGGAGACCAAACAACATTATCTCATATATTAAACTTTATCTCCGGACCATTCTGGAGTTCCTCGTCATGTCCGTGATCTCATCTGGGACTCCGAACAACATTCGGTCACCAACATACATAACTCATATAATACTATATTGTCAACGAACTTTAAGCGTGCGGACCCTACGGGTTCGAGAACTATGTAGACATGACCGAGACATTTCTCTGCTCAATAACCAATAGCGGAACCTGGATGCCCATATTGGCTCCTACATATTCTACGAAGATCTTTATCGGTCGAACCGCATAACAACCTACGTTGTTCCCTTTGTCATTGGTATGTTACTTGCCCGAGATTCGATCGTCGGTATCTCAATACCTAGTTCAATCTCATTACCGGCAAGTCTCTTTACTCGTTATGTAATGCATCACCCCGCAACTAACTCATTAGCTACATTTGCTTGCAATGCTTTTAGTGATGTGCATTACCGAGAGGGCCCAGAGATACCTCTCCGACAATCGGAGTGACAAAACCTAATCTCGAAATACGCCAACTCAACATGTACCTTTGGAGACACCTATAGAGCTCCTTTATAATCACCCGATTCGTTGTGACGTTTGGTAGCACACAAAGTGTTCCTCCGGTAAACGGGAGTTGCATAATCTCATAGTTGTAGGAACATGTATAAGTCATCAAGAAAGCAATAGCAACATACTAAACGATCAAGTGCTAAGCTAACGGAATGGGTCAAGTCAATACATCATTCTCCTAATGATGTGATCCTGTTAATCAAATGACAACTCATGTCTATGGCTAGGAAACTCAACCATCTTTGATCAACGAGCTAGTCAAGTAGAGGCATACTAGTGACATTATGTTTGTCTATGTATTCACACGTGTATTATGTTTCCGGTCAATACAATTCTAGCATGAATAATAAACATTTATCATGAAATAAGGAAATAAATAATAACTTTATTATTGCCTCTAGGGCATATTTCCTTCAGTCTCCCACTTGCACTAGAGTCAATAATTTAGTTCACATCACCATGTGATTTAACACCAATATTCACATCTGTACGTGATTAACATCCATAGTTCGCATCTTCATGTGACCAACACCCAAAGGGTTTACTAGAGTAAATAATCTAGTTCACATCGCTATGTGATTAACACCCAAAGAGTACTAAGGTATGATCATGTTTTCCTTGTGAGAGAAGTTTAGTCAATGGGTCTGTCACATTCAGAGTCGTATGTATTTTGCAAATATTCTTGTCTACAATGCTCTGCATGGATCTACTCTAGATAATTGCTCCCACTTTCAATATGTATCCAGATTGAGACTTAGAGTCATCTGGATCAGTGTAAAAGCTTGCATCGATGTAATTTTTTACGACGAACTCTTTTATCACCTCCATAATCGAGAAATATTTCCTTAGTCCTTACTAAGGATATTCTTGACCGTTGTCCAGTGGTCTACTCCTAGATCAAAAATTGTACTCCCTTGCCAAACTCAGAGCAAGGTATACAATAGGTCCGGTACACAGCATAGCATACTTTATAGAACCAATGTCTCAGGCATAGGGAATGAATTTTCATTCTCTTTCTATTTTCTGCCATGGTCGGGTTTTGAGTCTTACTCAACTTCACACATTGCAACATAGGCAAGAACTCCTTCTTTGACTGTTCCATTATGAATTACTTCAAAATCTTACCAAGGTATGTACTTATTGAAAAATCTTATCAAGCGTCTTGATCTATCTCTATAGATCTTGATGCTCAATGTGTAAGCAGCTTCACTGAGGTCTTTCTTTGAAAAACTCCTTTCAAACACTCCTTTATGCTTTCCAAAAAATTCTACATCATTTCCGATCAATAATATGTCATTCACATATACTTATCAGAAAGGCTGTAGTGCTCCCACTCACTTTCTTGTAAATACAGGCCTTTCCAAAAGTCTGTATAAAACCATATGCTTTGATCAACTCATCAAAGCATATATTCCAACTCTGAGATGCTTGCACCAGTCCATTGATCGATCGCTGGAGCTTGCACATTTTACTAGCACCTTTAGGATTGACAAAACCTTCTGGTTGCATCATATACAACTCGTCTTTAAAAAACCATTAAGGAATGTAGTTTTGACATCCATTTGCCAGATTTCATAAAATGTGGCAATTGCTAACATGATTTGGACAGACTTAAGCATCGATACTACTGAGAAAATATCATCGTATTCAACACCTTGAACTTGTCGGAAACCTTTCGCAACAAGTCGAGCTTAGTAGATAGTAAAACTACTATCAGTGTTCGTCTTCCTCTTGAAGATCCATTTATTTAACATGGCTTGCTGATCATCGAGCAAGTCAACCAAAGTCCATACTTTGTTCTCATACATGGATCCTATCTCAGATTTTATGGCCTCAAGCCATTTCGCGGAATTTGGGCTCATCATCGCTTCCTCATAGTTCATAGGCTCATCATGGTCTAGTAACATGACTTCCAGAACTGGATTGGCGTACCACTCTGGTGCGGATCTTACTCTGGAAGACCTACGAGGTTTTGGTAGCAACTTGATCTGAAGTTTCATGATCATCATCATTAACTTCCTCACTAATTGGTGTAGGAATCACTGGAACTGATTTCTGTGATGAACTACTTTCCAATAAGGGAGAAGGTACAATTACGTTGCCAAGTTCTACTTTCCTCCCACTCACTTCTTTCAAGAGAAACTTCTTCTCTAGAAAGGATCCATTCTTAGCAACGAATCTTGCTTTTTGGATCTGTGATAGAAGGTGTACCCAACAGTTTCCTTTGGGTATCCTATGAAGACGCACTTCTTCGATTTGGCTTCGAGCTTATCAGGTTGAATTTTTTTCACATAAGTATCGCAGCCCCAAACTTTAAGAAACGACAACTTTGGTTTCTTGCCAAACCACAGTTCATAAGGCGTCGTCTCAACGGATTTTGATGGTGCCCTGTTTAAAGTGAATGCAACTGTCTCTAATGCATAACCCCATAACGATATTGGTAAATTGATAAGAGACATCATAGATCGCACCATATCCAATAAAGTGCGGTTACGACGTTTGGACACACCATAACGCTGTGGTGTTTCAGGTGGCGTGAGCTATGAAACTATTCCACATTGTTTTATATGAAGGCCAAACTCGTAACTCAAATATTCTTCCCCACGATCAGAACGTAGAAACTTTATTTTCTTGTTACGATCATTCTCCACTTCACTCTGAAATTCTTTGAACTTTTCAAATGTTTCAGACTTGTGCTTCATTAAGTAGATATACTCATATATGCTCAAATCATCTTGCGAAGGTCAGAAAATAATGATACCCGCCACGAGCATCAACACTCATTGGACCGCGTACATCAGTATGTATTATTTCCAATAAGTCACTAGCTCGTTCCATTGTTCCGAAGAACAGAGTTTTTGTCATCTTGCCCAAAAGTCACGATTCACAAGCATGAAATGATTCATAACCAAGTGATTCCAAAAGTCCATCTTAATGGAGTTTCTTCATGCGCTTTACACCGATATGACCCAAATGGCAGTGCCACAAATAAGTTGCACTATCATTATCAACTTTGCATCTTTTGGCATCAATATTATGAATATGTGTATCACTACGATCAAGATCCAACAAACTATTTTCATTGGGTGTATGACCATCGAAGGTTTTATTCATGTAAACAGAACATCAATTATTCTCTTGACTTTAAATGAATAACTGTATTGCAATAAACATGATTAATCGTATTTATGCTCAACGCAGACGCCAAATAACATTTATTTAGGTTTAGCACTAATCCCGAAAGTATAGGTGTGTGCGATGATGATCATATCAATCTTGGAACCACTTCCAACACACATCGTCACTTCACCCTCAACTAGTCTCTGTTTATTCTGTAACTCCTGTTTCGAGTTACTTATATTAGCAACCGAACAAGTATCAAATACTCAGGGGCTACTATAAACACTAGTAAGGTACACATCAATAACATGTATATCAAATATACCCTTGTTCACTTTGCCATCCTTCTTATCCACCAAATATTCAGGGTATTTCCGCTTCTAGTGACCATTTCTTTTAAAGTAGAAGCACTCAGCTTCAGGCTTTGGTCCAGCTTTGGGCTCCTTCACGGGAGTGACAACTTGATTGCCATTCTGCTTGAAGTTTCCTTTCTTTCCCTTTGCCCTTTTCTTGAAACTAGTGGTCTTGTCAATCATCAACACTTGATGCTCTTTTCTTGATTTCTACCTTCGTCGATTTCAGCATCACGAAGAGCTCGGGAATCGTTTTCGTCATCCCTTGCATTATAGTTCATCATGAAGTTCCAGTAACTTGGTGATGGTGACTAGAGAACTCTGCCAATCACTATCTTATCTGGAAGATTAACTCCCACTTGATTCAAGCGATTGTAGTACTCAGACAATCTAAGCACTTGCTCACTAGTTGAGAAATTCTCCATCTTTTAGGTGAAGTGTTTGTCAGAGGTTTCATAACTCTTGACACGGGCATGAGGTCTGAAATATCAATTTCATCTCATGGAACATATCATATGTTCCGTGACGTTTCGAAAACGTTTTTGTAGTCCCGGTTCTAAGCCATAAATCATGGTGCACAAAACTATCAAGTAGTCATCATATTGAGCTAGCCAAACGTTCATAACGTCTGCATCTGCTCCTGCAATAGGTCTGTCACCTAGCGGTGCATCAAGGACATAATTCTTATGTGCAGCAATGAGGATAAACCTCAAATCACGGACCAAGTCCGCATCATTGCTACTAACATCTTTCAACATAGTTTTTCTCTAGGAACATATAAAAAACATAGGGAAGCTATAACGCGAGCTATTAATCTACAACATAATTTGCAAAATACTATCAGGACTGAGTTCATGATAAATTAAAGTTCAATTAATCATATTACTTAAGAACTCCCACTTAGATAGACATCCCTCTAATCGTC
Source organism: Aegilops longissima (assembly GCA_021605205.1). Classification (NCBI taxonomy): domain Eukaryota; kingdom Viridiplantae; phylum Streptophyta; class Magnoliopsida; order Poales; family Poaceae; genus Aegilops; species Aegilops longissima. The sequence goes on from CM038680.1 coordinate 427,485,205, forward strand.
TAAGTGATCACGTGATCCAAATCAACTAAACCATGTCTGATCATCACGTGAGATGGAGTAGTTTCCAATGGTGAACATCACTATGTTGATCATATCTACTATATGATTCACGCTCGACCTTTTGGTCTCTAGTGTTCCGAGGCCATATCTGTATATGCTAGTCTCATCAAGTTTAACCTGAGTATTCCGCGTGTGCAACTGTTTTGCACCTGTTGTATTTGAACACAGAGCCTATCACACCCGATCATCACGTGGTGTCTCAGCACGAAGAACTTTCGCAACGGTGCATACTCAGGGAGAACACTTATACCTTGAAATTTAGTGAGAGATCATCTTATAATGCTACCGCCGAACTAAGCAAAATAAGATGTATAAAAGATAAACATCACATGCAATAAAAAATATGTGACATGATATGGCCATGATCATCTTGCGCCTTTGATCTCCATCTCCAAAGTACTGTCATGATCTCTATTGTCACCGGCACGACACCATGATCTCCATCATCTTGATCTATATCAATGTGTCGTCACATGGTCGTCTCGCCAACTATTGCTCTTGCAACTATTGCTATCGCATAGCGATAAAGTAAAGCAATTACTTGGCGCTTGCATCTTATGCAATAAAGAGACTACCATAAGGCTTTTGCCAGCTGCCGATAACTTCAGTAAAACATGATCATCTCATACAACAACTTATGTCTCATCACGTCTTGACCATATCACATCACAACATGCCCTGCAAAAACAAGTTAGACGTCCTCTACTTTGTTGTTGCAAATTTTACGTGGCTGCTACAGGTTGAGCAAGAACCGTTCTTACCTACGCATCAAAACCACAACGATAGTTCATCAAGTGAGTGATGTTTTAACCTTCTCAAGGACCGGGCGTAGCCACACTCGGTTCAACTAAAGTTGGAGAAACTGACACCCGCCAGCCACCTGTGTGCAAAGCACGTCGGTAGAACCAGTCTCGCGTAAGCGTACGCGTAATGTCGGTCTGGGCCGCTTCATCCAACAATACTGCCAAACCAAAGTATGACATGCTGGTAAGCAGTATGACTTGTATCGCCCACAACTCACTTGTGTTCTACTCGTGCACATAACATCTACGCACAAAACCAGGCTCGGATGCCACTGTTGAGGAACGTAGTAATTTCAAAAAAATCCTACGCACACGCAAGATCATGGTGATACATAGCGACGAAAGGGGAGCGTGTATCTTCATACCCTTGAAGATCACTAAGTGGAAGCGTTTATCAACGCGGTCGTACACCTTCACGATCCGCCCCGATCAAGTACCGAACGTACGACACCTCCGCGTTCAGCACACGTTCAGCTCGATGACGTCCTCGCCTTCTCGATGTAGCAAGACGGGCGAAGTAGTAGATGAGTTCTGGCAGCACGACGGCGTGGTGACGGTGTTGGTGAAGAACAATCTCCGCAGGGCTTCGCCTAAGCACTACGGAAACTATGACAGAGGATAAACTAGAGGGGACGGGGTTGCCGGCACACGGCTTGGTGTTTCTTGATGTGTCTTTGGTGCTAGCCCTGCCCCTCTATTTATATGTTGAGCCTTGGGGTCGAAACTTGGAGTAAAAGCCTCCTCAAAGTCAGTTTCACCCGAAAGGCAAGAGTCCTTCTCGGACTCGGGGCGAACGCCAGGTTCCCGCGTCTGGACCCAGATGCCGAGGACCTCAGGCGTCAGCCTCGGACTCCATAAAACTTCCTTTGCGCTTTCCAAAACCTTGTGGCTTTCCCCTTTGGCCCAAATAACGTGTTCTCGTACCCAAACATTTCGGGAAACATCCGGAACCCCTTCCGGTGAATTCCGGAACCCTTCCGGAGACCAAAAAACATTATCTCATATATTAAACTTTATCTCCGAACCATTCCAGAGTTCCTCATCATGTCCGTGATCTCATCCGGGACTCCGAACAACATTCGGTCACCAACATACATAACTCATATAATACTATATCATCAACGAACGTTAAGCGCGCGGACCCTACGGGTTCGAGAACTATGTAGACATGACCGAGACATTTCTCTGCTTAATAACCAATAGCGGAACCTGGATGCCCATATTGGCTCCTACATATTCTACGAAGATCTTTATCGGTCGAACCGCATAACAACATACGTTGTTCCCTTTGTCATCGGTATGTTACTTGCCCGAGATTCGATCGTCGGTATCTCAATACCTAGTTCAATCTCGTTACCGGCAAGTCTCTTTACTCGTTATGTAATGCATCATCCCGCAACTAACTCATTAGCTACATTTGCTTGTAAGGCTTATAATTATGTGCATTACCGAGAGGGCCCAGAGATACCTCTACCACAATCGGAGTGACAAAACCTAATCTCGAAATACGCCAACTCAACATGTACCTTTGGAGACACCTGTAGAACTCCTTTATAATCACCCAGTTAGGTTGTGACGTTTGGTAGCACACAAAGTGTTCCTCCGATAAACGGGAGTTGCATAATCTCATAGTTGTAGGAACATGTATAAGCCATGAAGAAAGCAATAGCAACATACTAAACGATCAAGTGCTAAGCTAACGGAATGGGTTAAGTCACTACATCATTCTCCTAATGATGTGATCACGTTAATCAAATGACAACTCATGTCTATGTCTAGGAAACGCAACCATCTTTGATCAACGAGCTAGTTAAGTAGAGGCATACTAGTGACGTTATGTTTGTCTATGTATTCACACATGTATTATCTTTCCGGTTAATACAATTCTAGCATGAATAATAAACATTTATCATGAAATAAGGAAATAAATAATAACTTTATTATTGCCTCTAGGGCATATTTCCTTCATCACCATTGACTGGGCCCACATGTGTGTGACACTAACCAGCCCTGAGTCACTGGCCAGTGGGCCCCACATGTCAAGTTTGACCTGGACAGAGTCTGTGGACCTGCTGAGGTCAGCATGACGCAATGCTGACGCTGTAATTGATTTTCTGGATTTAAAATAATTCAGGAAATTTCAGAAAAATGCCCAAAACTTCAAAAATCCATAGAAAATAATATATAACTCCAAATGAAATAACTTAAATGATCAGAAAAGTCCAATCTATCCATCTGTACCATTTTCATGCATGTTTGAACAACTTAAAGCTATTGTATACAATAATTTGAATAAATGGCATTTGAAATGCCTTATGTGGATTGTGAATATGAACCTAGGGTTCAAACCAACTCCATTTAAATCGTTGCTAGCTGCATTAGCTCAAACCACAGCATATTGCCATGTTACAATCATGCATCATATTGTCGCATTGCATTGATTATGTTCTTTCTCTGTTGCCGGTGTTTGTCCCCTCTCAGTAAACGTGGTACCGACGATGAGTTCGATGACACTGATGAAGAGCTAAACTATCTTCAGAAGTGCGAGGCAAGCAAAAACCCCTTGTTCATTCTGATACGATCCCACTCTCTCGCTCCTGCTCTCTTTTACCGCATTAGGGCAACAATGATTCAATTGTTACAGGCTGCGGTAGTTGAATCCCTTTCCTCTGCATGACCTGTCATTGCCACAGTAAATAGATGAAACCCACTAGCATGAGTAGGAGTAGTTTGAGCCCTGATGTGCCTACTCATTCATGCTTGTTTGTCATGCCTGCTACTGCTTAGAGTTGAGTCAGGTCTGATTCATTGGGGATGAATTGGAATGTTGTGAAACATGTCCTACTGTGTGTGAGCTAAGTGTGTGAACACGATTTGGTAAAGGTAGCAGTGAGAGGCCACGTAGGAGTACATGGTGGGTTGTATCATTGAAACCGTCCTCAGGAACTGAGTTCTGTGTCTGTGATCCATGAACAGTTGCTACCACACATTGGGTTCCAGTAACTTGACCCCTCTCGACTTATTAATCAGCCTGATCTGTGTCCAGGAGTTGCAACTAGTTTCTGGTGTTTGTAGGTAGCGCTAGTAGTCTACCAAGTGGCACCCGGTACAGGTGGGCTTGGGACAGACTAGGTGCAGTGGCACGGTGTACCAAGTGGCACCCGGATGGTGGGCTTGGGAACCCTGCTCACATCGTTTGGGGCTGTGAGCGACACCCCGGCTGGATCTCCTTGCGGATGGAACCCAAATAGGCGATAAACCTGGACTAGAGACTTGCGTGGTTAGTCAGGTCGTGGCTGACACCCTCGCCAGGCTTCCGCTTGAAGGTTGCCGAGATACATGACGTGTACATGGTGGTAAGTGGCAAGATCGTGTGTGAAGAAGTACACCCCTGCAGGGTTAATATGATCTATTCAAATAGCCGCGTACGCGGTAAAGGGCCTCTGGGTTGCCTATACAGTTCATAGACAAGTGAAAGTGGATACTCTAAAATGCGCAAGATAAGCGTGAGTGCTACGGATGGCGTTCTCGTAGGGAGATAAAAGTGGATCCATAATGGTGTATTGATATGGTGAATATGTGGACTCGTGTGCGCCACCTCAAAAGAGTTATTTGCAATCGTAGATAGGATAGCCACTGAGTCAAAGCTGGCTTGCTGCAGTTAAACCCCACACCCCTTTTGATGATAATGATGCATATGTAGTTAGCTCTGATGTAAGTCTTACTGGGTACATTTGTACTCACGTTTGCTTAATTTATGTTTTTGCAGAGAGACTTCAGTCTCGCTAGTAGTTTCGTGTGGACTTCAACGTTTAGCTTGTTACCTCAACTACGATCTTTTTCCCTCAGCAGGATCTTGTAGATAGTCAGGCTTCTCAGCCCTTTTCATTTGTAGTTGTCTGTACTCAGACATGTTGTGCTTCCGTTGTTTATATGCTCTGAAGGTTGGGTCATGATACCCATGATTGTAATACTTGGCTCCTCAGAGCCTATTGAATAAATACTTTGAGTTGTAGAGTCATGTTGTGATGCCATGTTGTATTTGCACATATCGAGCATATTATGTGTATGTTATTGAAATGCTTGGTATGTGTGGGATCCGACAACCTAGTTGTTTATTCTTGGTAGCCTCTCTTACCGGGAAATGTCTCCTAGTGCTTCCACTGAGCCATCGTAGCTTGCTACTGCTCCGAAGCACTTAGGCTAGCCGGCATGTGTCCTTGTTCATTCCTGTGTCTGTCCCTTCGGGGAAATGTCACGCGTTGTTCCTTCAAGTCCATGTAGCTTGCTACGACTTGGGTTCATACATTGTTAATCGGCACATTCGTTGCTGGGTCATGTATGCATGTCCCTGTAAGTTAGCGCCACCCTGGGTTTACGACCAGTCATGTCGGCCCGAGTTCTTTGTCATATGTATCCTAGCAGCAAAGTCATATACGTGAGCCAAAAGGCGCAAACAGTCCCGGGCCAGGTAAGGTGGCACCCGTGGGAATACCGTGCATGAGGCCGCAAAGTGATATGATGTGTTACATGCTAGATCGGTGTGACTTAGGATCGGGTCCTGACACAACGATAGACAGTCGTCAACACCTAACGCATATAAAGATCAGAGCGTAAAGATCGAAACAATCCCTCTCGTGTGGATCGTACAACTGAGTGGGCAGATGATTTTCGAGAGATTCCTAGCACGCGCCATAATCTAAATCTGAATGTAATGACAAACATTAATTAAAGACAATTAATACCTGATTATTTTCGACTGAGGTTATATTCCAAAAATATATATTAGCAGTCTCATGCACGGATTGGATATATTGCAACACATTAAAGACATACCCGAAAATGATGAGAATTAATACCTGTAGATTCTCTTATGGGATTATATTCCAGAAATAGGCAACCTTATATAAGTAATAATATAATGTCCTCAAATTACATTAATTATATGCCTATTGTGACATTCACTACCTTCATATATAACGTGTCCTCCTTCCATCCATATTTCTACCAGGTAGTACAACACAAAGAACCGAAAAGCGTCTTTCAAGCATATGTCCATGGGAAGGCTTGCACAAGTGCCTATCACCCTCATTATCGTCCTTCTTTACACCGGCCTCCTAGCCGAAGGTATGTGTTCATATCTAAAATGCAAGTAGTATATGAAGAAACAAAATTGTAGTGGAGGCTTTGCTTGCTCAAAATTCACACAAACTTGCCAGTACACATGACACAATGTTGTAATAATATACTCATGTAGCGTGAAAGATATATATTTCTATATTTTTTTTTCACTTTTGAACCAACTTGCAACATGTAAATTTACCGTGGTATAAATAATAATATAATATACATGTGAAGCAGGAGCAACGGGAACCAACAATACCGAGCAAGTCCGTCTACAATCCTTGAAGCTGATGGGCTTAACGCAGGAAAGCGACCTCAAGTTATGCAGGCCATGCCATTGTTCCTGCAAGGGCGATAAATGTGATGCAACGAAATGTTGCTATCTGGCAAAGTGTACCACGCAACGACCTCTCACTTGTGTGCTAGACTTGATTCAGTGCGGCAGTTGTAATAATTGCAAGTGATCACTGCATGTACATGATGGATTGGTGGATGACATCATGACAATAAAGATTTCCGAAAAAACCTTTACCTTTTTTTGAGTGGACAAACAGATTTGACTTTCGGCAATTGAGGGGGGTTAAATTTTTGTGAGTACTAGTTAGATGTATATAAGCAAACCATCAAAACGGTGTCGTCAATAGTCAACACGCCCAACAATCGACAAAAAAGCTACTCCCGTGGCATTAGGTACTCAAGTGCTTGTGTCTGCCATTAGCTACACATAGCAAAAGAGCCCTGCATTGCAAGAAAAATATCACATTTAGCATCGACACAGCTTACTTCTTCTCATCGTTTATTAGGTCTCCCTTTTATTTCTTGTTGTCATTTATTTCTTTTATGGCGCACATCCCATCCTTTACCGGATCTCTTCAGGTTTTTCTGCCATGCGCCCTTTCTTTTAGGACACTGATATCTGTCGAACGTCCCCCATCGTTTCGTTGGGTATGAGCGATCCCTCCGCCCGAATGAAATCGTTCGGTACGAGCGATCCCTCTGCCCAAACGGATGGGGATCCTCCTAGCCCGAACCAACAGCGTCACCAGTTTGCTCGGCTTTCTTCGGCTTGGCTACCTGGCCCAACCAATAGCGTATGAATTTTACCATGTAAAAACGTTACCACTAATTATTATCTAAAAACCCTATTTTTTGATACAAAAAATAGAGAAACCATACAATACAGAAAATCACCCATTGAATATATGGCAAATGAATGAAAACTTTGTAGGTCAAAGGCAAGTCTATAGAAAACTACTTATATCAAGAAAATATGTACACAAAAAATGGCAATTTTTTGCATATATGGCAAATCACGATTATATTGTGAAAACTAGGAAAAGCTTAATTTGCTGATGAAAAGAATAAATTGCCATGATTATGGAAATAAATTTGCCATGGGTGCATGAAAAACTAAAGTAGCCATGCGTATGAAAATAAAATTGCAATCACTTTTAAAATAAATTTGCCATGATAGTAGGAAAAACAAAATTTGTCATTGTCCATTAAGAAGCTAAATTGCCGCGGAACTGAAAATAAGTTGCCATGTGTATGAAAATTAAATTGCCATGTCTTTGAATATAAATATGCCATGGTCGAGCGATTGAGTTTGCCATGGCCTAAGAAATTAAGCAAACTCTCATTGATGGCAATATAGAAAATTTTGTGACATGGCAATTTTTGATTTATTTTCTTTAGCCGATGGCAAATTCAGAAAAGATAAAAACTATATTGACATGGCATTTTTTTTAAAAATCGTGTTATGAACATAGTTCATTGACATCATAAAGCAATCTCTAAATCATTACAAACGGTCTAAAAACAATCTATAAATCTTACAATCTCTAAATATGTAAGGTGCCATGGCAACAAAAAAGAAAAACTGCCATGTGCCTCGTATATGAATTTGCCATGTGCTCGTGTTTGAATTTGTCATGCTACAAAACAAAAGCCTAAAGAAAGAAAAATATTATGAATGTGCCATGTGACCATATGAGAATTTGCCATGTGATTTTTGTAATTTGCCATGTTATGAAGCCCATAGGAATATTTACCATTATCCATGGCAAACATGTATAAAAATCCTATGCAAAAATCGAGGCAATAATTACCATGTGTGAAAAACCTAGAAGGAGCGCACAATTTGCCATGGAAAAAGTCAATTGTTGGCTTGATGTTGTGTCATTACATAAAATATTGATTAATAATTCTGCTTGAAACTTTTTGATAAAAGTGATGGCAACTATATGTCTGCTAAAAATTGTCATGATCCATAATGTGAATTTTCCATGTGCTCACATATGAATTTTCCATGTGCTCACGTATGAATTTGCCGTGCTACGAAACAAAAGCCTAAAGAAAGAAATTTTTTATGAATGTGCCATGTGAGCATAAGAGAATTTTCCATGTGAACAAAAATTAATTTGCCATGTTATGAAGCCCATAGGAATATTTACCATTATCCATGGCAAACATGTATAAAAATCCTATGAAAAAATCGAGGCAATAATTAGCATGTATGAAAAAACCTAAAAGGAGCACACAATTTGCCACGGAAAAAGTTGGCGTTGCCTTGATGTTGTGTCATTACAGAAAATAATTGATTAATAATTCTTCTTGAAACTTTTTGATAAAAGTGATGGCAACTATATGTTCGCTAAAAATTGCCATGCTCAATAAAGTGAATCTACCATGTGCTCATATATGAATTTACCATGTGCTCATGTATGAATTTGCCGTGCTATGAAACAAAGTCCAAAAGAAAGAAAAATGTTATGAATGCGCCATGTGACCATAAGCCAATTTGCCATGTCAACAAAAATTAATTTGCCATGTGATGAAGCCAATAGGAATATTTACCATTATCAATGGCAAACATGTATAAAAATCTATTTGTCTCAAAAATGTATAAAATCCTATGCAAAATCAAGGCAATAATTGCCATGTGTGAAAAACCTACAATAGCGCACAATTTACCATGCAAAAATCGTCATTGGCAATGCATATTAAGAAAATGTCATGTTTTTATTATCAAATTTGCCATGCTTTATGAAGAAAATTTGCCAATAATGTGAAACAATACAAAAAATGAGAAAACATTGCCATGGCGAATGCATGCTCAATTTTGTCATGGTGTCCTTTTACCAAAATCACCGTCGTGTGTGTAATAAAATTGTCGTCTATGTGAAAATAACACAAAACAAATGATCAAGAAAATTGCCATGGAAAAATTCATAAACAAAATTGTTGTGTCTTTTTTATCAAAATTAGCCATGAAAGAAATTTGCCAAGAATGTGAAGTAATAGAAAATGATCAAAAATTGCCATGGGAAATGCATGTTATATTTTGCCATGGTAGTTTCACCAAAATTGCCATCTTTTGCATAACAAAATTGCTGTGTATGTGAAATAACACAAACAAAACGACCACACAAATTGCCATGGCAAATGCATAGTCAAAATGACATGGCACATGAAATAATAATGCCATGGTACATAAAAAATGATAGATTTGTCATGTTCTATGAATTAAATTTGCCACGATAGTAACATTGAAATTGCCATGGTGAACTAGAAAATGATGTCAAAAATAGAACTAGCTAGCAAAAAGCATAAACTATGATTTGTAGTATCGGGCATGGTGAATTGAAAATGCCATGGTGAATTTTTGTTGGCATGGGTAAAACAATTTCAATATCACATGGCAAAAAAAGGATCTCAAAGTAGCCATGGCAACTTTCTTCGAATATACATGGCAAAGACACATCAAAAAGTTGACATCATAGCAAAAATATGCTTAAAAACAAAAAAAATGCTTTACTTGCCATGAAAACACATCAAAAGCCACATGTGCTTTTAGTTGCCATACATTTGCTGATGAGTTAACAACAAGGATTACAGTGAGAGGGCAATCACAAAAATCTGTTATCCTCTCATAGGACATTACATGGCATTTTTAGGAAAACTGAACTGGAAAATTGAACAAAGTGGGGTATGCAGACATATGAAGCAGAAAAGGAGTGTTATCATACAGATTCATTATTGGATTGGCAACAAACTAGTGGATAAAAAAGACAATATGGGGTTCATGGTGCAAGAAATTAACATAGAATCAATGTGAAAAAGGGGGGGAATAGGTGCAACCTGCAGGGGAGGTAGCCAATGCCCACAACGGCTTTGTGTAGTATGTGTCGTGCTGGGCGAGCTCGAACTCAGGATCCGATCCTTCGACCTCCTCCGACGCGGTGGGGAAGGGTGGGGTTGAGAGGTGGTAGATGATGGCGAATCCTCTCAAGGATGTGTCCTTGCTAACCTGGTCGTCATGGTCTACTTTCACCTATGGCGCGACGGCCTGGTGCTCGTGGCGGTGGCGAGGTATGATACGTCTCCAACGTATATATAATTTTTTATTGTTCCATCCTATTATTCAATCTTGGATGTTTTATATGCCATTGTATATCATTTTTTGGGACTAACATATTAGCTTGGTGCCAAGTGCCAGTTATTATTTTTTGTTTTACAGGATATGAGTACCAAATGAAGTCCAAATGCCACGAAACTATTTAACAATTTTTTTTCTAGACATAAGAGACACTAAAAGATTTGGGGGGATGTCAGAAGACGAAAGAGTGGCCCACAAGCCACCAGGGTGCGCCTAGGGGGGTAGGTGCGTCCTGGCGCCCTGTGGGCCCCCTTTGCTCTGTTGACCTAATTTCACCTCTATAAATTCTCTAAAATCGGGAAACCACTAAGGAGCCACCCAAAACACTTTTTCCGCCACCGCAAGTCTTTGTTCTCACGAGATCCCATCTGGAGGCCTTTTTCGGCACTTTGCCGGAGGGGAAATCTATCACGGAGGGCTTCTACATCAATTTTACTTCTTCTCCAATGATGTGTGAGTAGTTTACCATAGACCTACGTGTCCATAGCTAGTAGATAGATGGCTTCTTTTCTCTCTTTGATCTTTAATAGCACATATGCCCGTGCGTTGCAATGGGAAAAATTAATGTTTTGTGCAAGTATAATGTCCCACAGTACCGGATTCACTATGAAGAATATTCTGCAACGCACCATCTTTCTATAAAATGAACATAAAAGTTACAATGCAATTTAGCTATGTTCATATTTTCTTTGCCGGACATAATGTCCCACTGATTTCATTTAGTTATAACCCTAAACATGAGGACTACCATTCGTTTATTTAGATCGAGTTGGGATTCGTAAATGTGAATGGTCCATAGGTCGTTGGTTGTTACATGAAAGATCCAAACAAGAGGCCCTGTGTTCAGTTTCGACAATGTTGATTTATTTTGACCCAATTATTTTTCGCGGTCTCCGTAAAGCTCATAAAAGGCCCATCAACATGCAAGTACCCGGCCCAGATCGCTTAGTACGAAATTTTAGCGTGCACTCAAACCAAACAAAAAAGACTAAACCAAACCAAGAATACCTATTCCTTTTAATAGTAGATATAGATATAATGTTCTCCTTGATGTTCTTGGAGAACTATTCGATGTAATCTTTTTGCGGTGTGTTTGTTGGGATCCGATGAATTGTGAATTTATGATTAGATTATCTGTGAATATTATTTTAGTCTTCTCTGAATTCTTTTATGCATGATTGTTATAGCTCTGTATTTCTCTATAATTTATTGATTTGGTTTGGCGCGCGAGGAAAAGCTGCGTGAAAAAGCAAATTAGGCCCGATCACACAAGAAATGATTGATGGACGCGTCGGCTTAAGATGTTTTGCTTAGTCACAAAGGAAACCAGAGCCGAGATGCCGAAGTGAGTTTGAACGGTGTGGATGCATGCGTCGGAAACAAACTTGGAATAGATGAGATCTTGCTTATACGGCATCATTACCCGTACAGACCAAATTATCGAATAAAATCACGGACACTTTGATTGCTGCTGACATTTCAAACGAAATCGAAATCAAATTCCCAAAGCAAACCTGCCACAGATGTGATCTGATAATACAACCAAAAGTTGGCGATTCTTCTGATCGGGCCCCTCTGCTCTTCTCGTCCCCCACCAACTCCGGCGGCCCGGCCTCAGGTTCTTCTCGCTCTCGCCGTCGGTGCTCTGCTACCACCGGTACCCGAGGACCCGACCAATGGAGTTCTCCCGCCGCGGCCGAGCCACCGACGACGCCGGCGACGGCCAACGCTTCCCTGACCCTCCGCCGCATGGTAACCGTCAAGTCACTGTCACTCGTACCTTCTCCTCGCTGTCTGCCGATCGTTTATCACCTTTTGGTTGTTTTAGTTTTCCTGGGTTCAGATGCAGGCCACTGGTTCGATTCCAAGCCAAGAACTCAGGAACCTCCACCGCTGGGAGTGGGATACCTTACAATTTATACTAGAGAGCTATATTTCGGATCTGTTTGTGAGGCACAAGATAAAAGAATCGGACATAGTTTGTGCAATCTTACCGCCAAAAGAATAAAAAACACTTGCAAATGTAGTACAACTCTTCCATCGGCAGATCATATGTAGTAGAGCGGTTGTCCAAAGGGACGCGCTGGTGTAGAATTCTTGTCACGCTGACACATCTAATGGCCGCACAATGCTGCTGATACACGCAGGAGACCCGATGCTGGTGATGAGGGACGCGCTGCTGTCACAGCTCCAGAAGGACCGCCTTCGCCAGGAGATCATCGTGGCCGAGCTGACCAAGATAGAGCGTGCCATGGCCCTGCGCGCCGCCACTGGCGGCCAGCAGGCCACACCGGCACCAGCCGGCGAATGCTTGACGACGTACGATGGTAACGCGGATCGACAGAATGCAGCGTCTGATGAGCAGAGGCTGCCAGGCTCCAATGAGGTGAGGACATTGTCCATTTTGTACTCTTTACATATGTCCTCTGTTTTGTCTCGATATATTACAGGGTGCTGTTTACAGCCCTGAATCACCTCAAACTCCAACAGGTTATCTTGTGATCATAATTCACAATACCTGAGAATTTCTTTAACTGTGCATACCTGAGATTTGGTAGTAGTATTACCGAAAAAAGTTTTCGCCCCGCTTTATATTATAATAAAGCAAACCGCACAAACCAAGCATCTAACAAGGTTCAACATAGCACACACTCACACGCACACGGAAGTCCACAAGAACACAAAGTAGTCAGAAGGGTCATTGATGAGGGCACATCACAACAAGCCCTGAACACAAAACACACACGCCACAGAGCCACCAGGCGACCTAATCTGGCTCGGGGGGCAGCAGGGAGCCACGCGGAGCGCCATCGAGCGGAGGTCGGAGAGGAGGGTGGTGATGACGTCCCTGTCCTGGGGGCGGCTAAGCGGCCGCCAAAGCTGCAAGTAACCACACATTTTGAAGATTGCGCCAGTCGCACGTCGGAGGGGCACCTTCTGAATAACAAGCTTATTGGAAATGTTCCAAAGCGTCCAGGCGAGAACCCCAACGCACAACCATCTAATATGGCGGTAGCGTGCAAGGGAAGCATTGAGCTCGGCAAGTAAGTCGGGGAAGTTGGTATTGCACCACTGTCCACCAACCGTTTCGCGGAAGCAAGCCCAGAGAAACTGGGCAGTGTAGCACGAGAAGAAGATGTGGTTAGCATCCTCGATCATGCCACAGATGGGACACATCCCATCGCCCGGGCCGTTACGCTTGAGGACTTCGACCCTAGAAGGGAGGCGTCCACGGATCCATTGCCACAGGAAAATTCCGATCTTCAGCAGTAAGCGGATATCCCAGATCAGGCTAAAGGGTTCCGGGGCCGCCGAGGGCATAATGGCGGCGTACAGGGACTTCGTGGAGAAATGGCCAGACGGCTCAAGGCACCAGGAAAGGGCATCCTGGTCCTCGACGTTCATCGGCATAAGGGTGATGTCTTGGAGGAGGGAGTCTCAAGTAGCCACCTCGAGGAGGCCAAATGGGCGCCGGAAAGCGAGACGCCCTAAGTCAATAAGGGACATCTCGACAGAGACCCTAGGGTCGGCCGCAATGGCAAAGAGTTCTGGGAATCGCGCAGCCAGGGGGGAGTCCCCTGACCAACGGTCGAACCAGAACAGGGTCCAGGACCGGAGCCAACTGAGATGGATGTGCCAATGCGGAGTACGGGCGGTGAATCACGGACGCCAGGCTCGATCCACCGTCTGGCGGCAAAAGGCTAGAGGTTGGCCTCGAAGGTACTTATTACGGATGATGGTGAGCCAGAGGCCTCCCTCCTCATTGGCAATACGCCACAGCCAGCGGGTCAGGAGAGCAATGTTAATGCGACGGGATGACAAGATCCCAAGGCCGCCCTGGTCTTTGGGTTTGCAGATGTCGGGCCAGCTCACCATATGGTACTTCTGCTTGTCGCCCTCACGAGCCCAAAAAAACCTCGACTGGTATTTGGCAACCTCCTGATGGAGGGTCTCATGGAGGCTGTAGAAGCTCATGAGAAACCAGAGAAGGCTAGCAAGCGAAGAGTTGATTAGGATCACCCTGGCAGCTTTCGACAACCAGCGCCCCCACGTGGTTCAACCGGTCTGCATCCTAGTCACTGTCGGGCGGAGATCCGCAACGGTGAGTCTGGAGTCACTAATGGGCACCCCCAAGTAAGTCGTGGAGAAGGAGCCCAGGCGGCAGTTCAGCCGGTCCGCAATGGACAAAGCCTCGTCTGGGGGATAGCCGAGGACCATCACTTTGCTCTTATCGAAGTTGATGGTGAGCCCCGACATCTGTTGGAAGCATAGGAGGAGGAACTTCAGGTTGATGATGTCGGACGCGGAGCCCTCCACCATAACTATGGTGTCGTCCGCATATTGGAGGAGGGAGACCCCTCCCCCGCCCACTAGGTGGGGGAAAACACCCCGGATAAGGCCACAAGCTTTGGCCTTAACGAGGATGACCGGGAGGGCATCGACAACCATGTTGAAAAGAAACAGGGAGAACGGGTCACCCTGGCGAACCCCACATAAGGTGGGGAAGTAGGGCCCGATCTCACCGTTGATGTTGATCACCGTCCGACCGCAGGTGACGAGTTGCATAACGCGGGTCACCCAGCAGTCGTCGAAGCCCTTTCGAAGTAAAACTTCCCGAAGGAAGGGCCACTGGACAATGTCGTAAGCTTTGTGGAAGTCGAGCTTTAGGAAAACCGCACGGTGGTGTTTGGATCGGACTTCATGGAGGACTTCATGAAAGACCAACACCCCATCCAAAATAAACCGGCTTTGTATGAAGGCGGATTGGTTGGGGTGGGTGATAGAGTCCGCTAGAAGGGTCACCATATTGGCGTACTCTTTAGCCAGGATCCTGAAGATCACGTTGATCACCGTGATCGGGCGGAACTGGCGAATGTCCGAGGCCCCCAAGATCTTGGGGATGTGGGTAATGATCCCATAGTTCAGGCTCCCAAGGTCCATGGTCCCAGAGAAGAACTCGTCGAAGAGGGCCATGACTTCCAGTTTGATGGTTTGCCAAAACGTTTTGAAAAACGAGACTGGCAATCCATCTGGGCCTGGAGCGAGGAGGGGTTCATTCCTTTGATCGCCGCAAGGACCTCCTCCTCCGAGAAGGGCGCCACCAAGGCGGTGTTGGCCTCGTCGGAGACAAGCTGGGCACCCGACCATGTATCGGGGGCCAACGCAGCCCACCCCGAGGGGTGGGGGTGAAAAGGGGCGAACAAGCTGAGTATCGCCGTCCCACAAGGAGTGGATGGATTTCCAAGGACGCCGCCCATTGGCGATCGCCTGGAAGTAGGCTGTCGTGGAATTGTCACGGCAGATGTCCTCTTGCAAGGACTTAATCGTGGAGCCATCGCAGCTAGGAAGCTTGAAGGGGTTAATCGGGACAAAGGACACGAGAGGGTTTATACTAGTTCGGCTCCTTACGGTGAAGGTAAGCCTACGTCTAGTTGGGTTGGTATTGCTTGAGGTTTCGATGACCAGGGAGCGAGATACGCTATGCCCGGTTCTCGAAGGGTTGTTTCTTGCCCTAAGCCGCCGGCGGGTCGTCCCCTTATATACACGGGTTGACGCCCTGCGGCTTACAGAGTCCCGGCCGGCTCATAAACAGTGTCCGGCTCGGTGACTAGTCAAGTCTATCTTATGATACAAGTCATGCCATTATGGCGGTTTACTACAACGGGCCTTAAGTCGCCTGTGGGCCTTAGGCTCCTTGTTGAGTTGCCATCTTCATGCTTGGACTTGGGCTTCTGTCTGGTAACTCTTTACGTAACCCGGCCCCTCCTGGGCGGCTTACACAAATAGTTATATCCCCAACATTAGGCCCCAAATTGATTTGAACCTGCTCATGTCAATCTTAAAATAACTTAAAACATAAATCTTCGCCTTGGACTGCGCAAAAGACTTTCTTTAACCCGGCGTGACGTCACTCTTTGGATCCGTGTTAACCCGTCATGACGCTATCTTTCCTTTTATCCCGCCAATCGCCCAACGGATCTTTGTCTTTATTGCCTGCTCGAGAATCGAGGCGTCGGGGCAGCTGGATAGTAATTCTTATCTCCTCGTTTCCGCGCCGTCTCGCTTATGCTTCTCCCTATAAATAGGCGCGACTTCAGGTCTTTCATTCTTCTCCTTCCGATCGTCTTCTTCCTCTCTTCTCTGTCACTCAAGATCCGCCCGCCGCCAAAACCCTCGTCTTCATCGACTCAGGCCGCTGCATCACCGACTCGGACCGAAATCGACGCCAACCTCCGCAGCTCGAGTTCATCCGTGAGTTCCTCTCCTTTCCTTTCTTTAGATCTGCATCGGAACTTTCCTGAGTTCGTCGGCGTTCATCACCGCCCGACGCAAACCTTTGCCAGCTTGCACCTCCACAACTTGTTTAGATCGTAAAACTGTGCAGAACTGCTGCAGTAATTGTTTGTGTTGATCTTGCCCAAAAACAGATCTCATCTCCCTTGCTTGGGAACTTTCTTCGAGTGCGTGAACTTCCCTGCTCTGTTTTAGGTCTAGAAAAAAATTCTTTCAGAACAATAATTTGATCCAAAATAATATCTATCATCTGTGAAACTTGTTTCTATCACCCGGAAAGCTTCTTCTGGTAAATGCCCTTAAACACAACTGTCCAGGTGTCTGGTTTAAATAAGTGATGCTGAGCTGTAATCCTTGCCGTCTTCTCATGACTTTAAAAATTTTGAATCGCTCTTGATGTTTGTAGCGGCTTAAATACTGTTGCACAATCACCCTTATATCATTAGGCCCATTTAAGCCGCTATCTTCAGCAATTTGAATATTTTCTTCCGGGTTAAAATTTAAGCCGGAACTTCTTATTTTGCAATAGGCCAACTTGTTGTCATGGCGCCTAAGTCGACCAAAGCTCCTGTAACCTGCAAGTGGGTCCCATCCATAGTCACTAAGAGTAAACTGGCCGAATTTGTGAAGTCTGGCCATCTGCCATAAAAGGAGGTCATGTCTTATCATGTTCCTGACCCATCCGAAGAAAAGCCTCAACCAAAAGACGGGGAAGTGATAGTTTTCACGGATCACATGAACCGGGGATTTGCCCCTCCCGGCTCAAAAATTTTCAGAGAAGTTCTGAATTTCTTTGACCTTAGACCTCAAGACATTGGGCCCAATTCCGTGTCAAATCTCTGCAATTTTCAAGTTTTCTACAAAGTGTACCTGGGAGAAGAACCAAATCTTCTCTTGTTCAAAGAACTTTTTTATTTGAACCAGCAAAACGAACGTGCCAACGGGCCTAGTCTTGAACTTGGCGGCATCTCCATCCAACGGCGAAGAGATTGTCTTTTCCCTTATGCTGAGCTGCCAAGTCACCCAAAAGACTGGAACCAGACGTGGTTCTACTGCCAAGATACATCACCGGCTGATGAGAAGCCACTGCCTGGCTTTCGCGCCCTGCATCTCGAATCCAATCATCTGCTGGAAGATAAGTTATCCGGTGTTGAACGCCTGCCTCTCAACCCCACCATCAAGAAGATCAAAGCTCTTCTAGGGAACGGTTTAAATGGCATCGATCCGGTTGAGTCGGGTCACTGGCGGATACTACCATTAAGCCGCCGCCCGCTTAATGTGTACTTATACAGCGAAAAGGATGACTCGATGCGTCATAGCTCTGATGATTTATCCGACGATGCGGTAGATGCTACAGTCCAATCTCTGTTGAAGGAAGGCACTGTAACCAGTAATGCCTTCGGCTTACTTCCCTTCTGCAAGAACAACCCGGCTCCTGCGGTAAGTTACTAGTCTTCACAAATACTCTTTTATATGTTACCTTCTTATACTTATGATTCTTTATCTGTTTCCACAGGCCGGTGATGATTTCTGGAAGGTAAAATATGATCATGAGGCTGCTAAACAGGCCAGGGCGGCCAAGAAGACTGAAAGAAAAACTGCCAGGACGGGCACCTCTAAGAAGAAGAAACCCAGCGCCTCTGATATGTTTAAATTAGATGACTCTTCTTCGGATGAGGAAGAGGTAATCTTTTTCAATTTTCTTTAACTCATTTGCCATTACTTTACTAACATTTGATCCTTTCAGGAGGATACTGGAAACAGTCAAGCAGCTGGCGAAGAGGTAACTATAATTTCCTCCAACTCAGAGCCTTTGCCAACACAAAAAATCCGAAGGGTGACCCGGAAAGTAAGGTTTTCACACCCTCTAGCTTACTAAGATCCTCAATTTCTTTTGAAGCGACAACAACTTGAGAACCGGAGGCAAACTCGGGCCACTCAAGACGCAGAACTCTCCTCCGACTTACCCGATATAACCAGGAAGCGTCGAACTGAGGTCATCTCCGCTTATGCGTTTGTTTATCCTTTGGCGGGTTTATTTCGTCGACCCTCAATTCATCGACTCAATTATCGGATACCTCTCCGCCTTGCGGTAGTCGATGCAATCAAACATGCCGCTTTTAAAATAGCTCTGGGTAATGCCACCTTTCTTACTTTAAGTTTTTCCATACTTATTCGTTGGTACTCATCCTTCCACTTTGACCGACAACCGCAAGTGAAGCCTAGCAAGAAGGCCAAAAAGAATAATTTGTCCCGAGACCCGGTGGTCACTGAACCGGCAATTGACTCATCCGTTCCTGATAGCTCCACTCATCAGCCACCTCCTGAACCGGCTTTTGATATTCCGGTGTCAACCTCTGACCCGCCTGCAGAAGACGTTGTCCACGATTCTGATAGGCCGGAAATTCCTAGCCCGGTCAAGACGACTGAACCAGAAGTTGAATTTCTGAAAAGCCAATATGTTGAACCGGGCCGGCCTACTGTCCTTGCTCGATGCATTGCCAAGGAGGAGTTTGCCCAACGTCGGAAAACCAAACAGGACATCGCTGATTATACTCACCTAAGCATTGGTGATATAGTCTCGGGCTATTTGAACCAAGTGCACAATAGCCGTGACCTGGAAATTGACATGGTGAAGCAAATACAACATAAATCTGAGGTATACCTTTAACCTTACTTACTGTATCAGCCCCCAAGTCTATTGCTTATGAATGAATATGCTGTAGACTTAGAAATCTACTTACTGTTGGTTTTGTCCGGCTTAAATTGAATATATTTAACTCGATGATAGCATGAAACTTTGAATTTGGGTAACACATTAGCCCCCAAGTGTCAAGTGCCTTTACTTGTAAAGTTCTTGAGACTTAATATACATGACTCGGCAAAATAGGTTAAGAATTCTTTAAGACTACATTAGCCCCCAAGTGCCAAGTATCTTTACTTGTAAAGTGTTTGGGACTTGAATGTAATCTTACCGTAATTCTTACCATAACCTGATGTCGAATGCAGGCCGCCATAAGTCAATTTGAGGCGGAGATTGCTGATCTGAAGAGTCAGTTGAAAACCCAAGAGCTTGAAACTCAGAAAGCCAACTCCAAGTTTGAATTCGGTGTCTCCTAACAAGAGAAATCAAGAAAATTTTGAATCGGAGAAGAAAACTTGGTTTATGGAGAGGGCTTCACTTGTGACTCGGGCTGAAACAGCAGAGGCATCTCTTGCCGAGGCAACCGCCGAGCTGTCCGGCTTAAAGCGCCAGATATCTCAAATGGTCTCAGCATCTTCGGTAAGTTACGATGTATAACTCTGAATATCACAATGGTTCCCTTGATGTCTAGTTTAATTGTTAACTCCGGCTCACCTTATATGTATAAACATAGGCCCCAGGAGCACGAACCTCAAGCAGAATATGCTGGTCAAGCTTAAGGCGGTGTACACTCTGGTGGAACAACTATACACCGGGTCACAACGTGCTTTAGCCGTTGTGGCTTTATCAAATGATGCTCCTTATCTCCTGCAAGATGTACTCAAGCGGCTTGCCGTGTTACCTCAACGGATTCAGGAGTTAAGGCGAGCATCTGGTAGAGCCGGGGCCATAGCCGCCTTAAGCCGGGCCAAAGCATTGGCTCCAGAGCTAGACTTAAACGATGTTGCTCTTGGATACCCCTGCTTAAAGGATGACGGCTCAGATTCATCAATTAGACTTCACCACCTGTGTGAGAGTCGTACGTCCTGTGGCCACCATCATCGGCAACGATATTGATCTTACAAAGTACCAGCGGGTTATGACAATGAGAACCGGAGGATTCCAACTCCGCATTATGATGACGTCACCGATCCCTCCAACTCGTAAGCATACCTTTGCTCCGAAGTTGACCCGCCAGTTTAATAGATGATGAGGCTGAATTTGAAGCCTTAAGCGGCATTGATCGGACCTCGTCAACCTTCCAGACAAAACAGCCGAAGGAGAGGCGGGGAAGGATAACCCGGAGTCATCAAGCCAGCCGGAGGAATGAGCCGCCAGATGTGTTACGAATTTTACAAAACAATGCTTCACTTACTTTAGACTCGGGGTGTCTTGTAATAGGATAGAAAAAAACTCCTTAACTCTGTCATGCCTTCGCGCATGTTTTGCGGTGCTTAACAATGTCTCAAGCCGCCAGCAATGTGCACTGCCGGCTTGCTTGAATCATCCAAAAGCTTTCTGCTTTACTCTATGTATAAAACAAAAACTTCCTTTGGCATCTCACCACATCCGGGGTCATGTAAGATAACGTTAATCCGGAGTAGAAACCAAAACATCAGAAGTATCAGCCGGTTTAAGGCGTACCTTACCGGCTTACTTGATCCCAAAAAAATAGACAGTTATATTTAACTTCTGAAATTTGGCACATATAATGTTTACCTGGCCCTTAGTATTATTTACTCTTATAGAATAAAGTGAACCTGCTTTTCAAAGGCCTCTGATTCGAATATGATCAGTAGAACCATTTCAGAGGGGTTAAGCTAAGATCCGGATACGATCATATAGCCCCCAATGGCTTTGGCGATGCCGATCAAATGGGTATCGACAGTTATGTTCTCTTTGGTTCGAATACGACCTATGTTTGAACAGGAAACCCCCAAGTGACCATGAGAGTTGTTTAATGACGCTGATTCAATACGATCCACGCCGGGCCCAAAGAGGTTAAGCTATGATTCAAATATGATCAAGAAGCCCCAAGTGCGTTCGACAAAGTGCCAATCAATTGGGTATCGACAGCTATGTTCTCTTTGGTTCAATCGACCTATGTTTGAACAGAAGCCCCAAATGACCATGGCTTGATTCAGATATGATCATAAGCGGACCAAAGGGAAAACCGGATTCAGATATGATCTGCTCCCTGTTAGTCGTTTCCATCACCTGGTAAAGAAGACACATAAACCTTGTAGGATGGAAAAGAAAGAGGTCCTGCTTTATTGCCTTATGATATATACATTGCTAAAATAAAAGATAAATATACTCTGAAAGCCAGCGGCTTAAGTATAGTAGGGCCGGAGATGCGCTATGTTCCACGGCCGGCGGGTCTCCTCCTCCGACTTACGTGAGTCTTTGTGCTCTCGAACATCGATGAGGTAATATGACCCGTTGTTGAGATTCTTGCTGACCATGAAAGGTCCTTCCCAAGGAGGGGACAGCTTGTGCATATCAGTTTGATCCTGGATGAGCCGGAGCACTAAATCACCTCCCTGGAAAGTTCTGCTTCTGACCCGACGGCTGTGATAACGGCGCAGGTCTTGCTCGTAAATCGCCGAGCGGGCTATAGCCAAGTCTCGCTCTTCATCCAACAAGTCAAGTGCATCCTGACGAGCTTTTTCGTTATCAGCCTCAACGTAAGCCGCCACCCGGGGTGAATCATGCCGGATGTCACTTGGCAGAACCGCCTCTGCTCCGTACACCATGAAGAAAGGTGTATAATCAGTAGACCTGTTGGGCGTTGTGTTGATGCTCCATAGCACAGAAGGTAATTCCTCCACCCAACAACCCGGAGTTCGTTGTAAAGGAACTAAGAGCCGGGGTTTGATACCTTTCAAGATCTCTCGATTAGCTCTTTCTGCCTGACCATTAGACTGGAGGTGAGCAACAGCCGAAACATCAAGCCGGATGTGCTCTTGTTGACAGAACTCTTCCATGGCACCCTTGGAGAGATTAGTGCCATTATCGCTTATAATATCAAGGAAAACCAAAACGAAAGATCACCTTTTGATTAAGCGAACCGTCATGGCTGCATCACACTTCTCGACCGCTCGCTTCAACCCACTTGGTGAATTTATCCACCGCCACCAACAGTGTGTCTTCTTATCTTTAGACCTTTTGAAAGGTCCCACCATATCAAGCCCCGGACCGCAAACGGCCAAGTAATTGGAATCATCCTCAATTCTTGAGCCGCATATGAGCTCGTCTTGAGAATTTTGACATTCGTCACATTTGTCACCGGATCCTCCGCATCGGCATGAGTCGTCACCAATAAAACCATGACGAAAAGCTTTGGCTACCGAGACTTTGAACCGCATGATGACCACAATCACCTTCATGAATCTCACGGTATCTCCCGACCCTCCGTGAGGTGATACACAACGCTGAAACGCCCAATGACGCTGCGGTGATGCAACTCGCCGTGAACAATCGTCATGGATTTGGACCGCTGATGATTTGTCTTGCCAAGGTCTCGCCCTCGTAACTCTCCCCGGTCATATAGGCTAAGTATGGAACCGCCCACCGGGATGGCATGGAGAGCCGCCACCAGCTGCGCCTCCGGGTCTGGTACTACAAGCTCTTCCTTTGTAGGCACTCTGACAGAAGGGTTATGCAAAAAGTCAAGGAAAGTATTCGGTGGCACCGCTTACGCTGAGACCCCACCGCTTAAAGCATCACCGCCTCGTT
This sequence comes from Aegilops longissima, assembly GCA_021605205.1. Lineage (NCBI taxonomy): Eukaryota > Viridiplantae > Streptophyta > Magnoliopsida > Poales > Poaceae > Aegilops > Aegilops longissima. The sequence continues at coordinate 427,508,345 of CM038680.1, forward strand.
CTTCCTTCGATCAATGTGCTCTACTTGATAACCCTTGAAGTGCCCAGCCACCGCATCAACTTCACGACGATAAGCCGCCATAAGGGGATCCTTAGAATCCCATGTGCCTGACACCTGTTGAGCAACGAGGTCTGAATCGCCCAAGCATCTTACCCGGCTTAAATTCATCTCCTTGGCCATCCGGAGGCCATGGAGTAAGGCCTCATATTCAGCTGCATTGTTAGTACAGGGAAACATAAGCCGGAGCACATACCAAAATTTGTCACCTCGAGGGGAAGTTAAAACAACCCCAGCCCCCGAGCTTTCCAACTGTCTGGACCCATCAAAGTGAATAGTCCAATACGTGTTATCCGGCTTCTCCTCTGGTGCCTGCAACTCCGTCCAATCATTAATAAAGTCCACTAGGGCTTGAGACTTGATAGTTGTGCACGGCATATACTTCAAACCGTGAGGCCCAAGCTCGATGTCCCACTTGGCAACTCGTCCCCGTGGCTTCCTATTGCGATGATGTCTCCCAAGGGGCTGAACTTACTACGCTTATAGGATGACCCAAGAAGTACTGCTTTAGCTTCCGCTCGCCATGAACACCCCATAAACCAGTTTCGCCAATGCGGATACCTTTGCTTGGACTCTATGAGCACCTCACCGATGTAATAAACCGTCAATGAACCGGATGCTCCTTGCCGCCTCCTTACGCTCCACCACAATAGCCACACTAACGAAGACGTGAGTTAGCAAGAACATACAATAGCAATGACTCTTTATCAATCGGAGCTGCGAGAACCGGCGGCTCAGCCAATTGTCTCTTTAAATCTTCAAAAGCAGCATCAAGAGCCTCACCCGGATAAAGGTGTCTCGCTTTCTTCATCATCGATACAACGGTAAAGCCTTCTCCCTAGCCGCTTATGAATTGGCTTAAAGCAAAGAACGCGACCCACCATCGCCGAACATCATTGATGCACACCGGCTTAGCCGAGAGGTAATCGCTTTGATCTTCTCCGGTTAGCTTCAATCCCTGCTTGAGACCAGAATCCCAAAAGTTTGCTGCAGTACACCAAATACGCACTTATCCGGGTTAAGCATCATCTTGTAGACCCGAGATTATCAAAGGTTTCCTTTAAATCGGAGATCAAGGTTTCTTCTCTCTGGACTTCACCACAATGTCATCCACATAAGCATGAACATTGCGCCCAATCTGATTGTGGAGACAATTCGCACACACCGCCGATAAGTCGCTGGGCACTCTTGAGCCCAAACGGCATAGACACATAGCGAAGGCTCCAAATGGAGTAATGAAAGCCGCCTTCTCCTGGTCCTAATCGCCATCTTGATCTGATGATAACCGAGTAAGCATCCAAAAGCTCAACCGCCGCAACCCGCAGATGGCATCGATGATTTGATCAATGCGGGCAAAGCAAAGGATCAATGGGACAAGCTTTATTTAGGTCCGTGTAATTGGCACACATCCGCCAGTGCTGTTTTCTTGAGCACAAGCACCGGGTTAGCCAACCACTCCGGGTGAAAAACTTCCACGATGAACCCTGCTGCTAAGAGCCGAGCTACCTCTTCCCTATAGCCTTCGCCTTTCCTCATTGAATCGCCGGAGAAACTGCCCTGACCGGCTTATACTTTGGATCAATATTAAGAGTGTGCTCAGCGAGTTCTCTCGGGACACCCGCATGTCGGAAGGTTTCCATGCAAAGATGTCCGGTTCTCACGGATGAACTCGATGAGCGCGCTTTCCTATTTGGGGTCCAAATTGGTGCCGATCATCGAATCTGCTTGGAAGAGTCACCGAGTGAAGTCAACCAGTTTTGTCTCGGGCGTCGACTTAAATTTCAAAGCCGAGTCTTGCTCGTGGTTGGCTTCTTCAAAGAGGTCATATCGGCGGGTCAACATTAGTTTGATAAAACTTCAGCTCCTCTTCAAAGACAAACGGATTCGGGATAAGCCGCATCTCCTTCCTCGCACTCCAAGGCCACCTTCGACTCCATGCACAAAGATGGTGCCCTTGTAACCCGGCATCTTGAGCTGTAGATAAACATAACACGGCCGTGCCATAAACTTGGCATAAGCCGCCGTCCAAACAAAGCATGATATGGGCTTCGATTTTGACTACCTCAAACGCCGCCTTCTCACCACGAATCGTATTCGCCTCCAAAAGCCACTTCCAGCTCGATCTTTTCAACAGATACGCCGACTTACCGGTACCACCCCATGGAAAACATTGTTAGATGTCCTCAAGTCTTTATCACGACCGATACGCGAAAGGTCTCATAATAGAGAATATTGATGCTACTTCGCCATCCATGAGCACCTTAGTGAATTTATATCCACCAACCTCGAGGGGCCACCACCAAGCTAATCGACCGGGTTATCAACCCGGGGTTGATCTTCTACTCCAAATGATAGGTTGTTCGACCACCTCAGATAACGGGGAACCACCGGTTCAACCGAATTCACAGCCCTTTTATGAACCTTTTATGAACCTGCTGTCCTCCTTGACCGGACAGCTACTGATTATAGCCACCTTGACCACCTTGAAAACCGGAACTTGAGCCGTCACCCGGGCCATGGAAACCACCTGCTCCTGAACCGCCACCTGACCCATGATTGCCATCAAACATGTTTGAATTCTTGAAAGCCTTCATGATCGCGCAGTCCTTCCATAAGTGGGTGGCGGGATTTTCTCGAGTACCGTGTCTTAGACAAGGCTCATTCAAAAGCTGCTCAAGAGATGGACTTGAACCACCAGATCAAGGAGGTCCTCTCCCCTTACGCTTCCTGTTATTACCTTGAGTATTAGCATTGGCCACAAACGCCGGGTTACCGTCCGGCTTACGCTTATTACCACCTTGACTTGCCGGCTGTTGCTGCTGACCCTTTCCGTTGCCGTTCTTCTTTCCCTTCCCTGTCATTTCCTCCTCAGACACGGGATCTTCAGTAGTATCAGAATCGGCATATTTAACCAAAACCGCCATCAACGTACCCATGTCATTGCAATCACGCTTAAGGCGCCCCAGCTTCTGCTTCAGCGGCACAAAACGACAATTCTGATGGAGCATAAGTACCACAGAGACGGCATCCATCTTATCAGATGAATGTATTATTTCTTTGACCTGGCGCACCCAATGAGTTGTGGACTCACCCTCCTCCTTCTTACAATTGGTCAAGTCCACAATGGACATAGATTGCTTGCAAGTATCTTTAAAGTTCTGGATAAACCGGGCCTTTAACTTGGCCCATGAACTGATGGAATTGGGAGGCAAGCTTTTCAACCAAGTTCGGGCCGTTCCATCTAACATCATGGTGAAATACTTAGCCATTGCCGCGTCACTGACTTCCAATAATTCCATGGCCATCTCGTAACTTTCAATCCACGCCGGTTGTAAGTCGGCCGTAATTAATTGAACCTTTCGAGGACCCTTGAAATCCTTGGGCGACGCACATCTCAAGAGCCGGCACTGCACAAGGGACACCGCCGGTTCTAGCGGCCACCCCTGCCCAACAAGTCATTGGGTACTGGGAAACCATCATACGCCGCCTCATCGAGCCGCTAATTGAGCCGCCCATTCATCCTCCCCGACGAATCGATCCTGCACCGGTTATAGCCGCCGGGTTGGTTGCGACGTTGGGCATTACTTTATAAGGCCTCCGACTCCATGTGTCTGCAGAACTCGGACTCGGTTTGGTCGAGGTGCTACCCAAGGCTGAGGACTGGAATGAATCATGTCCTCGCCAGAAGAATAGGCCTCTTGCTATGCCAAGGCCGTCTGAAGAAGCTCCTAACCTCCGGTTTCCACCGCCGTCTGGTCGTCACCATCCACCGGAAGAGCCGCCAACGCGTCGATGCTGCTATCGTGTTCTCCATGGGGTTGGAAAAGTGGCCCGAGGTGTTGGTATGTATCGGGCGGGCCATGCTCCCGTGAAGAGGTGCCATCTCTCGAGGCTGAACCGCCCTCCTGCTCTGGGTGTCATAAATTGATTGGCTTGGGCGGATTGCTAGGACCGCCTCGTGTCGTGAAAAGATTCTCGAGGATCAGAAACCGGAGGCGACGGACTGGGTTTTCGATGTGTCTTTCTCATCACCTCATTGGATGCATTCAGACTCATGTTAAGCCGGAAAGCCTCTAATCGGAGTCGCTGCGCGCGCATCTAAAGCCGCCGCCACGCAGCCTAGCTGGTGTCGCTACCGCCAAGGCCTCCTTGGCTCAGGCTATCTCCTCACGCACCTTTGCCACCTCCGAGTTATGCTCATCTCGATTTGCAGGAATAACCGTGGAGGTTAACAAGGCCGTCGCCTTGTCCATAAGATCTATCAAGACTGAGCCGGCGGGCGCTGCTGGGCCTCTGCCTCGGCCGCCTAACCCGGACGTTATTGCTGCCGCAGCCGCCGAAGTTTTGACCGGTTGGGTACCAGCCATGAAGACTCTGCCCAACTTGGCGGCTCATAACAATCCGAACGCTTAGAGCCGCCGTAACAGCCCCCTAGCATGCCTTCTGGACCTGATCTGAGAGAATCTGTTGAGCCGAGGATCTAATCATCAAGCGACGGACGGCCATCTCTTCGCCATCTTTAGATCCTTCCAAAGTGCCTCTCCATGAACACAGCCCACAAAGGCACGCTTCATCACAAAGTTGAATCTGGCGGGTCTCGCACGCCGAGCCGTCTCAATGAGGTCGGTACAGCTGTCCGCTCTGGGCCCGCTCACCAATCCGCCGATAAAGACGTGAATTCCGCCAAAGGGACCCGTACCAGACTCAATTGAGTCGGCCTTGGGGCCCCAAATTCGTTGTCGATGTAGATCTTGCCGCGACAACTCTTGGTCATCCGCCCATCACAGATCCCTTGAGCCCTTCAAGCTGCCCTTCAAGAACTCAAATCCACCGTCGGCCGCCCCACGATGGGCGCCAACCGTCGTGGAATTGTCACGCGATGTCCTCTTGCAAGGACTTAATCGTGGAGCCATCGCAGCTAGGAAGCTTAAAGGGGTTAATCGGGACAAAGGACACGAGAGGGTTTATACTAGTTCGGCTCCTTACGGTGAAGGTAAGCCTACGTCTAGTTGGGTTGGTATTTCTTGAGGTTTCGATGACCAGGGAGCGAGATACGCTATGCCCGGTTCTCGAAGGGTTGTTTCTTTCCCCAAGCCGCCGGCGGGTCATCCCCTTATATACACGGGTTGACGCCCTGCGGCTTACAGAGTCTCGGCCGGCTCATAAACAGTGTCCGGCTCGGTGACTAGTCAAGTCTATCTTATGATACAAGTCATGCCATTATGGAGGTTTACTACAACGGGCCTTAAGTCGCCTATGGGCCTTAGGCTCATTGTTGAGTCGCCATCTTCATGCTTGGACTTGGGCTTCTGTCTGGTAACTCTTTATGTAACCCGGCCCCTCCTGGGCGGCTTACACAAATAGTTATATCCCCAACATAGGCCGTGTTAGCGTCACCCCGGAGCACCCACCGTTGGGTGCTGCGCAGCCGCTAGTAGGCCTCCTCGTCAGCGTAGATGACCGAGAGCCGGTCCTCGAGATCATATCTCAGCATCCACTCGTCCGGAGAGATCCCTGACGAGTCAGCTCGGGCGTCCAGGACTTGGATGGCGCTCAGGAGGGCCTTCTTGCGGTCACGGAGATCATGACCGAGGTTCGCGCCCCACCCCTTCATAAATTGGTGGGCCAGCTTGGCACAAAACTGCCAGGAGTCTACAGCAGACATGGCGCGATGAGGAGATTCGCGTGTGGCGGTCCACTTAGCCGCAACGGCCTCACGGAATCCGTCCTAGTTGATCCAGAAGAGCTCAAACCGAAACCGAGGAGGGATGGGGGCGTTCATCTGCGGAGGTGAGAAGGAGGGGAACATGGTCGGAACCGATCTGGATGATAGCCTGCACCGAGGCCAGGGGACATCTGAGTTCCCAATCCGAAGAGACTAAGACGTGGTCTAGAACTGACTGCGTCGGGTTCACCTGGCGGTTAGTCCAGGTGAACCTGGCCCCCGTTCGCTCGAGCTCACGGAGGCCAAGCTCTGCGATGCAGTCGTTAAACATCTGCATCCGGGGATGGTTAACCCGGTCATTGTTGTTCTCATCCGGGGAGCGGATGAGGTTAAAGTCACCTCCCACGACTACTGGGAGGGAGGAAGTGGAGATCTTCTGCTGCAGCTCGGCGAGGAAGGTCGAGGAGCGGCAGTGGTCCGCCGGTCCGTATACAATGATGACCTCCCACTTAAAGTTGAGCGCTCGCTCGAAGATCTCCATACTAACGAAGAACTCGCCCCGGTCCATACCGCCCACCTCGAAGGTGGCATCCTTCACACCTAACAGGATGCCACCCGAGTGGCCATTGTTCCCACTAGAAGGGAGCCAATGCCAGGCAAACAGGTGGACGCTAAGGCTGTCGAGTTCGGGGAGGCAGAACTCCGTGCGCATGGTTTCTTGAATGGCAATGATGTCAATGTGTTCGTCACGGATGTACTCAACTAGCTGGCGGCGGCGGCCGTCATGGCAAAAGTCGCAGATGTTCCAGAAGAGGGCCCGCATCTAAACTGCCATTGAGGGGCTGCTTGACCCCAGGATGATGGAAGCGTTGTGGGCTCTGAGAGCGGCAGTGCAGGAGCGAGTGCGGCCATAGATTTCCTCAACTAGCGTCCCTGAGGGCTGGGGCACCGGAGTGCGGAGGAGAAGGGCCCGGGTCTCGGCGAGTTTCCCGTCAAGGATCTCGCGGGCCTGGATAGCCGCAATATTCTCTAAGGGGGGACCAACGTCCCCCCTGAAAACTATTGACGAGTCTAAGGCCACCTTGGCAAGGCGGCCGAGCAGGATAGCTTCGAGTGCAGAAAATGAGAAGCTGGAAGAACTGGAGGGGATGTCGGTCGCACCTGTATCGAGGTTCCCGGCCGCAGCCCGGATCTCAGCCTGCTCGGAGATGGACGGTGCCGGGAAGCCGGCCGGGCGGTCCGCGTTGAGCCGGGCGCTGCGGCGGGAGGCCGTCACCGGGGTCGACGAGGCCCGAGCCCGACGGACGTAGGACACCGACCGAGGCGGGTAGGAGGCGACGGGGGTGACCACAGCGTCGGCGGCCACCTGTAGCAGACAAGTCGGGGACGCAGGCGCCGGAGGCTCCAGCAGGGCACCAGACTCCGCCTGAGGAGGGGAGGGCGGGTCCGGGGCCGGCGCGTCGTTGTCTAGGACAAGGGAGGGAGCCGGGAGGGAGACGGGTGACAACGGAGCATCCACCCCAGGGGGATCTGCCGAGGGAGATCGGAGGGGGAGGCGTCGACGTCGGCGAGGCTGACTGCAGCGGTGACGGCACCGGCGGGGATGGAGGTGCCGGGGCAGCCACTGGGGAGGAGCGGGGCGAACGCGGCGAAGATGCCGGAAGGACGAGGAGGCTGACGCTGGAGATGTCGCTGAGCTCGGCCGAAGAGGAGGGGGAGGAGACAGGCATCACGGCGGGGGCGGCCTCAGTGGAGGAGGCCAACCCACGCGACCGGCCCGCACCCGCACCCCCACGCCCCGAAGGTGGTCGGACGGGTCTCGTGAGGGGGAGCGGCTGCGGCCAGAACGCTCGTCGTTGTCCTCCGGGTCCTCGTGGCGGGAGGGGCGCGGACGGCGGTAGTGGGAGTTGTCACGGTTGTCCGCGCCGCCCCCACCAAAGTGGCCATCAGCGAGGTGTCGAGGGCGGCCGATGTGGTTGGGAGGCGCGGGGTAGATCTTGAGGTCGAATCCCTGGTCATTGAAGAAAAATCGGACGGTGGCACGGAGAGTGGAGGAGTCAAGGCACTTGACCTTGACATGGACCTCCTCCTCTTTGCGGAGGAAGAGCTCGTCCACCACCACCACCTTGCCCAGGAGCTTGGACATATTGCGGATCACTTTCTCAAAGCGGGCGATGTCGGCGAGGCCAACTATGAGGATCCATGCAGTGTCCAGCACGACAACAGCCTTAGGGTCCATCAGGGGCTCAGAGATGTTGACGACGAGCTTGTTGAGGGCGAGGGTGATGTCGTCGCTACGGGTGCAAAGGCCCAGGCTGAGGGCGTCGGGGAAGACCATGGTGAAGGAGCTATCCGAGGTCGGGGTCACCTGCCAATCCCAAACGCGATGGCAGAGGTGGTTAAGCTCCGCCTCGATCATCTCCGGCGAAGCGACCCCGGCCCCAACAATGGTCACGACCGCAAGAAGCGACGGAGATGGGAGGGAGGGGACGTCCTCCACCTCGATGTGGAAGAAGCCGAGACCCTCAATGCCGTGGCCGTACATCATGAGCTCCTCCGTCATCGGGCAGTCCGGGCAGAGAGCCGCGGGGTGGCCTGATTCCTTGCAGAGGTAGCACATCGACGGGTTGGGGCACTCAACCTGATAGTGGCCGACAAGTTCACAGTTGAAGCACGGAGGTGGATCACGGGGAGCACCGAAGTTGGGCCCGGCCGAGGACGTGGGAGCTTGAGCCGAGGCAGAGGGGGTTCGGGCGGGGCCCCACTTCTTCTTCTTCTTGGTGCCCGCGAGCCCTGGGGCCACCATTGCCCGAAGGCAGGCTCGGTTGGTTCTTGGGGGGCTGGTACCGGCGAGTGGTGGCGGCGTCAGAGGGCATGGGCCGAGGGGGCGACGGGGACCGACCACGCCGATACACGGGGGAGGAGGAGTGGGGGCAGTTGTGGGGGCTCTCCCGAGCGGGGGAGCGCCGGCCATCAGCCCGCACCGGGGAGCGGCCATCTGCGCGGGCTGACGAGCGGCGATCGAGCGGGCGGCGAAGGCCACAATCCCGCTGCAGCGGCGGCGGGCGTCACGGGTGGGTGGGGGGGCGGCGAGAGTCACGTGATGGGAGCGGCGGGCCTCAAGTGCGGAAGCGCTGGCATCGCGATCTCGCGGGCGGCCAGCTCGCGTTGGAGGTCGGCCTCGCGGCGCTCGCCCTCCGGCGAGGCGCGGCTAGCCGGCCGGGGATCTCCAGGCCGCTTAGGCGCCTGCACTGCCGCCCAAGCCAAGGACGCTCGTGGGGGAGAGGGAGGGCCGACGGCGACGAGGTGGGAGGAGGGGAGCGAGGGAACGGGCGACCAGGATGGAGGCGGGTGGGAATTGCGGCTGGAGGGGAAACCCTCGCGGAAGCCAAATCCCACCCCGAGCGGGGGGAGCTGGGCCGAGGCCGAGGCGTTGCGGCCAGGTGGCTGGGACGGCCCACACAGCCCAGGTCGCCCAGATGGGCCGGCCACCTGGGGGTGGGGAGCAGGCCCAAGAGCCTCCTAGGGCCCAAAACGGACAGGCCCAACCCAGGAGCTGGAGCCCCGCAATCGGCTAGGGTTCCTCCGGCGCCGCCGGCGAGGCGGGCGACCGGCTCGGCGGGCAAGGCGCGGCAAGACGGCGGGGAGAAGGGGTGCAGCAGATCCGGGACGAGCCGAAAAACACTATGAATGGGCGAAAGGGGGCGCACTAGGAGAGCAACGGGACGCCGCTACCGACGGCGGCGGAGGGGCAGCCGAACGAGCCGGGCGGCCAACCGGGGCCTCCAGATGCATGGGCAGGACTGAAGTTCGCCTGCCGCCACACCCCACCGGTGGAGCGCCGCGGCGGCCAGCCCGCGCCTAAAGGCAGCGCTTTTCCATGATCACCAGCGAGGAACGCGGCAACCGGGCGGAGAGGCCGAGCCCAGGCCGGGCAGCCAACTCCCACCCGGGAGTAAGGCCGCCGGTGGAGCAGGGCAGCGGTGGGCGAGCCGTGGCGGGCGGGGGGACGCGGTCGCGGCACTCAGTCATCCGCCCAGCGCGCGTCATCATCTTTCCACCAGTCCACCTGCACCACCTCGCCACGGGGTCCAGGGACGGGGAAGGGGCAAAGCGGGAGGGGAGGGGGCGGCGGGACGCCGAGGCCACAAGGAGGGCAGCTGGCGGCAAGGCAGGCACGCTGGGCGAATCGCCCCGCGGGGCGTCGCAATCGCCCGAGTCGCCCAAGCCAGCCATCATCAACCCGTGTGGAACATAGCAAGTTTACTGCCCATGTTTGCGAAACCACTCTAGGCCTCCAGACCAAGTCAATGCCTTGATTGGTTAGCTTAGGTGTATACTTCTTGATTTTAGTTCATGTTGTTCGTTCTGTTTTGATTAGTTTTCTCGTTGGTTTTTCTGTTTGTTGCTGCAAGGCTGGTGCACGTTTTAGAATTTTTTTTTTCAAAATCATTTACTACTGGTCTGATCAAACTTCATGTAACTTGGTATAATAGCTTATCTGCAAGTCAACTAGCCAATGGCCTATTAGAACTGCATATAACTCAGTAACAAGTCTGTTCTCCTTGTTTTCATAGATTCACTTACTAATGATCATAGTTAAATTATCAAACAGGCTGTTCCGCAGAGTAAGACGTCGGTCACGGAGAAGTGGGAACTAACAGGAATAACCATACCAGTTAAGAAGCCCAAAACACCCATGAAATGGTGTTGCGCCGTCTGTGAGGTGCAAGCAACCAGTGTGCAGAACTTGCAGCAGCATTATGCTGGGCAGAAGCACTTGTCAAATGTAGCAACACTGGACCCAAGAGCTACAGCAAGTGGTCAGAAGGCGACAACGGCGGCAGAACCTTCTCTTGGTACAGAGCATAAGAAAATCTCCTCAATAAAATGGAGTTGCAACATCTGCCAGCAACCGCTCGGCCAATCGGGTTGGAAGCGCACCTCAAAGGCAAAAGACACCAGCAGAATATCTCAGCCACATCCATGCCAAAGGAACGCCGCGGGGGAAGCAAAATCGCTTGGCATCAATGTGCCAAGCGCAGAAAGCCACCATCACCCGAGCTGTTGCATTTGGCGGTTATATGTACCAAATAATCAGATTTGAACAGCCACCGAGGGGCATAAGACACCAAGAAGGTTCACCTTGCTTGAAAGCAAGAACATGGCAAGGAAAGAAAACTGAATCCAGATTCAAGATGGGCCTGCAGAATTTGCCAAGCTCACTGTACTTGTGAATCAGACTTGGAGAACCATCTTGCAGGCAAGAGACACCAACTAAACATTCAGGTTTTAAGCGCGAAAACCAAGCAAGAAAAAAACAATGCACCACGAGTGGCCAAGAACCAAAAACCTCCCTCGGAATGGAATTGCACAATGTGCGAGGCCGAATGTAACTCCAAATCTCAATTTGAGGATCATTGCAGAAGCAGCAGGCACCAACAGAAGATAAAGAAGGTACTCGGAAAAGGAAAGACCATGAAAGCGAGCAGTTGTAAGGCTGCAAATGAACTACTTTCAGATTGCTCTAACAAGAAGAATGCGAACTCAGAAAAGTTTTTTTTTTTGAACCGGGCTAATCCCCTTTCCATTATAGAAATAACGGAAATACAGCCATGTCCGAGAGTACACAAAAAGGGAAAGGAAAAAAGCGAGTTCAAGCACTCCAGGGAAACCCACTGTAGACGTTCGCAATCGAGACGCCCACTGTGAGACGAAAACCCTGGAGCACAATCATCTCAACACTAAAGTAAATGAAGTCCAAAAATGGTATCACAGCCTACACAGAGGCAGAACAACAGGAGAATAAGACGGACGCCAAACACTAACAGGACCCACAAGCAAGTTCGACCAGTTCCAAAAGAAAGAGCTCCCAGGAGACACAGCGCCTTGATCATCCCAGGGTGGTTCCTGTGTATGCAGTTGCGCAGAGGCTCATCAACTCCTTAGAATTCCTCTTCAGAAGCGCCGCGCCATGCTCCAGCTCCGCTCGTTCTTCGCCTTTCAGCAGACCTGCCCAGTAAGATAAATGTGTGCAAGCCGTGAAGACAATCTCAAAAGGAGATGACAATTTCTTGAATTCAAAAGTAGCCTGATTTATGCGGTTCCAAATAGCCCAGCAGACAGCCGCTAGCCCCACAGTAAAATGTTTCTCTCCATGAGGAAGAAAAGCGTAACACCAAGAGTAAAATTGACATAAATTGTTGGGGCATAGGTCAGTTCCAAGCATCGCACCCACTGTGCGCCAAACTATCCTAGCAACAGGCCAGAGGAAAAACAAGTGCAAATAGGTTTCCATGCAGTTGCAGAAGGAACATCATGGGTTGCCAGCCCAGTTTCGACGTCTCATCACATCCCTGGTGAGAATAGCATCTTGAAAGAGCTGCCACAAAAAATTGGATTTTAACAGGCAATTTAGCTTTCCAGATCCATCTATAATCGCACCCATCAAGATCTTTTCCCAAGTAAGTGTACACTGATTTGGTAGTTTATCTGCCTTTAGGACCAAAGCCCCATTCGAAACCATCACATTCGTCAGAGGGTTTGACAGTGTCAACAACCCCTTGTAACCCCTCAAACTGGCGAGTCAGGTCAACATTCAACCTTCGCCTGAACAAGCCCCTACCAGCCCTAGTCTTATACTGGGCAATCGTGTCATTCAGATAATTAGCAATGCTAAAAAGGTCTGGATATAAGTCACAAAGCGGGGGGTGAGACCCAATGGGGTCAAACCACAGACGAGCAACATTGCCAGAATTGATAGTCACTTTTCTTCCAGCCATATATACATCCTTAATTTTTAAAGTGATTTCCAGACTAGGGAGTCATTGAATTTGGGTTTGACAGTAGCAACCGAGCAATTCTTGAGGTATTTAGCCCGTACAACATCTTGCCACAGACCCTTCCCCGTATCCAGTCTCCACCACCATTTCACCAGAAGAGAAACATTTTGTTTGTGAAGATCTTTGATGCCCAAACCCCCTTTACACTTAGATCTGCACACTCTGGCCCATTTGACCAAGTAATAGCGTTTCTTCCCCATACCTCCACACCAAAAAAATTTGCAACGGTATTTGTCTAATCTTTCGATGAAAGTCTTGTTGAGGAGGAACATTGACATATAGTAGTAAGCAATACTAGAAAGAGAGGAATTCAACAGGGTCAGTCGCCCTCCAGAAGAAGCGGCATTGCCAATCCAGGAATCACAGCATTTAAGAAATCAAATTGCGATGAACTCCCAATCTGAGTTTCTCAGAGAGGAATAGCTGACTAGCACTCCTAAGTATTTCATAGGAAAGTGACCGATCTGGCAGCCAAAAAGTTCAGCATATTTCTGGAGGACCGAGTCATCCCGCCCCACACACAACACCTCACTCTTTAAGAAATTGATCTTAAGACCAGACATCAGTTCGAAAAGGTACAAAAGGAGCTTAAGATTGATTGCTTTGTCAATATCATCTTTGATACAGATAACCATATCGTCTGCATATTGCAGCACTGCCACCCCATTGGAAACCAAATCAGATGCCAACCCCTTAAATAGGTTGTTTTTATGGGCGTTCAAAATCATCTTGGTTAAACATTCAACCGCAAGATTGAAGAGAAACTGAGACATTGGGTCTCCTTGTCGAACCCCTTTGTGGCTCTGAAAGTAAGGCCCCATGGTATTGATAATTTTGACACTAAATGTGCCGTTATGGAGGATTCTCTCCACCCACTCGCACCATTTGGGGTTGAAACCCCTCATTTTATGGCATTCAAGCAAAAAATCTCAGTTAACCTTATCGTAAGCTTTCTCGAAGTCAAGTTTCAAGACAATCCCCGTTTTTTTCTTGACTTGAGTATGATGAAGAATTTCATGCAAGGTCAAGATCCCATCCATAATGTTCCGTTTCTTGATAAAGGCATTTTGGTGGCGACTAAAAGGTTTGTCAGCAAACACCGCAAGCCTGTTGTCCAAGACCTTTGTAATAAGTTTGTAGGGACATCTCAAAAGACAAATAGCCCGGAACTCCTGGATTTTTTTTGCCCCATTGACTTTAGGAATCAGGGTAATAGTCCCATAATTCAGTCTCTCCACGTCCAGTATCCCTTCATGAAAGGCCTTAAACAGGTTCATGATATCCTCTTTAACAATATCCCAATATAGAATTCCGCTGGTATGTTATCTGGCCCAGGAGCTCTATTGCTATCCATAGAGAAAAGGGCTTCTTTACCTCTTCCTCGCTAAATGTCCTGGTCAGGAACTCATTTTCTTCGGCCGTAAGCTTTTCACTTTCCCCCCAAGTATCAGGATCTAAATGAAAAAGATTCCCTAGGGCCGGGCCAAATAGCTCTTTATAAAAGTCTGTGGCGTGTTTAAGTAAATTATCAGTCCCCTCAATAGTGGTATCTCCACAAGAGAAGGAGTGAATGGTATTTTTCCGCTTTTTCCCATTGGCAATCCTATGGTAGAAAGTGGTGTTTTGGTCTCCTTTCAGCAGCCACGTTTCATGAGATTGTTAGAGCCAATATAGTTCCTCATTCACCACAAGCTGCTGAAGCTCACCACTAAGGGTAGCTCTTTTATCTAGGATATCAGGGTCAAGAGGGACTTGTTCTTCCATAGACTCTACGAAAGCAAGTTCATCCTTGATCCCTTTCTTCCTTTTCTTAACATGTCCAAACTTATCCGAGGCCCAGCCTTTAATTTTTTTAAAGCGTTTTAATTTGATATTAAGGACATCAATAGGGTCTGAGGACCTAACTGGCCTCTGCCAAATTTTACTAACTAAAGGGAGGAATTCCTCATTGGCCATCCAGCTCATCTCGAACCTAAACTCCTTGGGCTTAGGTGACTGGGGTTGAAGGTTGTTCGTGGACATGAGGAGGGGGTTATGGTCGGACACATCTCTAACCAATTTCCTGGCCGTGACCAAGGGGAATAGATCTTCCCAGTCATAACTCATAAGAATCCTGTCCAGCTTTTCTAAAGTGGGGTGTGCTTGGTTATTGGACCACGTAAACATACCCCCCTCCACAAAGATCTCGTGGAGACAGATAGTGTTAATGATGGCATTAAACCTGTCAACATACTGGGAGGCCATCATCTTTTTGTTTTTCTCTCCACAATGTCTGAGGACGTTGAAGTCACCACCCACAATGTAAGGCATGGATAAATGACTACAAAAACTAGCCAACTCCACAAGAAATTCTTCTTTCTGCTCATCGTGAGCCGCACCATAAACATTTAATAGATCCCAAACACACTATTTAGCTACATCAAAAATAGTAACTTGGAGGATAAATTTCCCTAGGGACCAAGAGACAATCTCTAGTTTCTCCTTCTTGACCCCACAAAGTAAGCCCCCAGCCTTACCAATAGAAGGGATCCAATTCCACTCAAAAGTACTATAAGGATCAATTTTCCTAAAGAAACTAGGGGAAAACTTTCTTTTCATAGTCTCCTATAGACACAAAAAGTCTAGGGAATGATCCTTAATCGGATCAGAGAAGCAGGTGATCATCCCTTTTTTACCTGCCCCTCTGCAGTTCCAGAATATTCCATTCATTTGGATTTTCCCCTCCCCCTCCCCCTAGTCGATCTGCTAGGGGGTCTGACTCCATTACCAGAGTTGGCAGTGGGCTCCACTGCCTTTTGGCTTCTAGTTCTAAGTCTAGAAATAGATATTTGGACTCTCCTCGTACTTCCGTTCTTCTTTCTAGACCCCACCACAGTAAAGTTAGAGCTATCATATTCTTGCTCATCCCCCCCCAACTCTGGTTGATGGGGATATCCTCACCCTTTCCATTAGTAATAAGCATCACCTCATCAGGAGGTGCAGGCTTTTCTACAACACAGTTTCTAACATTTTCTAACTCCCTAAGAATGTCAATTTTAGAGAAATCAGAATCAGGAATCATAACACCCATGCTCCTAGCTCTAAGCATCAATTCAGGATTAGATAAAACTTCAAAGGAGTTGATGGAGTTTTTAGTACCTTCCAAATCTCTTTTCTTGCTGGTTGCTTTGGCTCTGTCCTCCACATTCCCCAAGTTGGTCGGCATGGTTCTGGCACTGAACCTGAGAGCATTTTCATGTAAGAGGGGAGGTGTAGGGATCACCTCACCATAGCATTCATGAGCAGATTCAGGTGATTGTACACTGTACTCAACTGTATCATCCTCAACAGCACCGAACGGGCCCTCCAGCTCGGTCACCTTGATAGAGCTTTTGACACTCTCAGCATGTGTTTTCCTTATGTTTTTATCACCATCCTCAGTAGTTGTAACCTGCTTACGCACATCATAAGGCAGGGAAAGGGTTTTGGAATTCTCCTGGGAAGCTAAGGCCTCTTGCTCCATAGTATGAATCAAGAGTGTATCATGGTTGGAACTGTCAGAGTTCATCGAGGCAGGCGAGTCCAAAACATTATTACATTGCTTCCCCACAGATTTCTTCTCCCCCGCATCTTGCACTCCACCAGAAGAACTGCCCCTCATGTTATCATTCATACCCTCTCTTTTCTGCTTTTAGGTGAAGGCTCTCCCTGTTCAGCAGAGATTTTAGTATGAACAATTTCTCTATAAGGGTTTCTCACCAGCACCCTCTCTACCTCAAAGGTGAAATCATAGAAACGATCTCCCAGGACTGACTCAGCCACTGGGATGATTTCATCAACATTACGACATCCCCGTTTAATTCTCACAGAATCAGGGCGGTGTAGGGTAGCCAAATCAATCTCAAGCGGCACTCCAGCAAGAGAGGCTACAAAGGCCACATTTGTCTCACATCTTTTGTCAGTAGGGATTCCTCCCACCTTAACCCATGCTTTCTCCAGCAGCCCTTTGGCCCCATCGTCTTGCTCCCATCTAGTAACCCTCACAACTGTTCCACAGGGTTTCATGGTCATGCGGTCGCTGTAGCATGCTTTCTCTACCTCTCTGATATTAGGAAATCTCTGGAAAAACACCCCAGGCTCAATAAATTTGGTGGAGCATCTCCAGGTCTTGTCTAGATACAGGAAGAACGCGTCGTTCATCTGTTTAACAGTGGGATTTCCTTTAAGAACCGTAATCATGACATTACAAGATCTCTCTCTAGCCTGATCAGCGGAGCAGTAATCATGAATATAGAAGAAACACTGCCCCCTAGCTTGAAAGGCACACATCGGAGAGATACGCTCCCAAGGTAAAAACTCCATGCAAACAGAGGCCGGGTGTCCCAGCTTGTTGCACCTCTCACAGAACGCAAGCGGGCAGCGCGCAGGAACTTGACCAGCAGCATTGCAAATAGGACAGAGATCACCAGTATTGGAAGGGGGCACCTGATTTTTGGTCGCAGCCCTCGATGCAGAAGGAGCAGCCGCAGTCGGGGTTGGATCCGTGACCTGGCGGGAGCTGCTTCCTCCACCAGAGCCCGCCGAGGTCTTGCTCCTCTCCACCCAAACGCCTCCTGAGCTGGAGCTCTGTCGCTCCGTTGCCGCCACCGCGGCATCCCAGCGTTGGGTCTCGGAAGCATCAGATGTGCCGGACTTGTCGACGTTGTTGTTGATGTCGTCCCTCTGCCACGAGAAACGACCAGCACCACGGTCGAATCTGCCCACGCCGTGGTCGAAACGTCCACCACCGTGTCCGAATCGACCCGCGCCGCGGTCCGCGCGCCCAGCGCCAAACCCCTTGCGGCGGTCGCTGCGGTAGCTGTGCTTTGTCTTGTCCATCGGATCCGGTGGGCGAGGAGGGTTTGCAGCGACCTCGGCGAAGGATCTGTGATCGCCACCAATTTTCCCTCGCCACCAGGAGAAGGAAGAAGGGGAGTCAGATCTGGATTTAGGGTTTTGCGGCGCCGCCCACAGATGAGCCAGAGCGGCGTCTAGGTCAAGGGGAGCGTGGGATACAGATTTTATACTCCCCCTCGAGCCGGTTCGATGCGGATGAGGCCCAGGATTACCGTCCACGTGGTCACTAGCCGCCATTGGTGGCCTCTCTCCCCTGCTGGGTCCCTCACGCAGCGGGTCAGGGGTGACGTGGTGTGTCCCGCCCGTGCCGTGTACTGCAGGACCGAATTCATGCACCGCCGCAGACGCCTTGACCAGACTATCACCATCACGTCGGGGAGCCGCTCGAGGCTTCGCCGGAATCCTGTCGACAACCCTCGCAAAATAAAACAGGAACAAGATGATACCCCCTATGTCGACAGACTCGTGCTCCCGAAGAGCCTTGGCGTCGAGCACGACGGCCTTGTCGTCGAAGAGCACGAGGCAGAGAGCGTCGCCACGCAGGAGGAGCTCGCCGTTGCGAAGATGGATGGTGCGGACGGTCGTCACGTCCGCCGCATATCGCACGCACCAGCGAGCATCCGTCGCGTTCGGTGACAGCATCTCAAAACGAAATCCTCAGCCGAAACGAAGCGACACTAGCTGAACTCAGAAAAGTTGGAGAAATGGCAGATAGTATATTTCTGTGAGCAGTGCAATTAGCAGTGTAATAGTGGTACAATGCTGGCACATCATCGTGCTGGGAAGAAGCACCGGGAAAAGCTCGATGAGAAGAAATAAAAAATATCTATCGATCTGGGCATCTATGGCACTTAAAGGAGGTTGCAAAGCCATGAAAACATAGATAACAGCCTATAGATGACACCGTGAGGAAGTGGTCCCAAGTCACCATCAGGGTTCAAGTCCTCGGGGATTAGAGTTCTGGTTTATACTTTAGGGGCTTCCCTTACAATTTTCATTAAATTTTTTTTGAGAGTACGCAATCGCGTACCTTAGCTTTATAGAAGGCAGAAATATGTACAAGAAGTCATTACAATTGGGGGGTTTGATCTAGCACACTACACACCGATGTTGCCAGAGACCCCCACGTCTACTCCTATATGCTAACACTACTACTCACAAAAGATGTTAACTCCACGCGCTCCTGCCAACGCCCAAGTGCGTAGTATCTCGAAAGTCTTGACGGTGAAATGCTGCACCGTGTCGATCGATGCACTAGGACTAAAGACGAGTCCATTTCTATGCTTCGACAACTGCCAAGAGAACAACATCACCAGTGAGTCGAAACCCTTCCTGTGAGCAGCCGGTATTTGTATTCAACAAGCCATCCACCAGGCCTCCAAAGAGTCATTCACTGTTGGGACCAAAGAGATATCCAGCCGGGCTTGCTGAAACCAATTATGCCAAACTTGGCGAGCGAAAACGCATTGAACCAGAATGTGATCCACCGTATCCTCTTCCTGGGCGCAAATGTAGCATGGTGACCGATGTTCCTGAAGCCCATGTCTGAATCTCCTGTCAGCCGTCCAGAGGCGATAATGTGCGGCTAGCCACATGAACAACTTGCACGAGAGAGGCGTCCAACACTTCCATATGGCCCAAGCTGGGGCGAAGTCAACACTTCCTTTCCATAGCATTGCATAAGCCGATGCCGAGGAGTACACGCCCTGATTGTTCACTTCCAAACTAGGGTATCAACTTGCTCCAGATCAAGCTGTATAGTAATCATGATCTCCCATAGTCGAACGAGTTGCACCAAAACCTCAGCCGACAAGTTACCCGTCACATCGTTCGCCCAGCGGTGCAAGTGTAGATCTTCCAAGACTGTCCTCCTATTTGCCACTTGCGTGCGCACACATGCACGAACCAGCGGCGCGATCTCGGCGATAGTGGATCCATTGAGCCATCTATCATTCCAGAAGAAGATACGCTGCCCATCTCCCACGTTCCATTGCACGAGGCTAGAGAAGGCAGCCTGTGTTTGTTTATCCATCACCAGCGAGAGGCCCTGCCATGGTCTGTCCTGATCAGTGCGCTTCAGCCATTCCTAGTGAAGCCTAAGGGCAAGCCCCTGCCTATTGAGGTCTAGCACTCCGAGCCCTCCGAGATGTTTGGGACGACAAACTTTCTGCCAAGCCACCAAACACTTGCCTCCATGAATCTGCTCCGATCCCGCCCAAAAGAAAGCACGGTAGGCTTTGTCCACTTGATTCAGAGCCCACTTGGGAGCCTCTGCAATCAGTAAGTGATGCATGGGTCTAGCTCGCACCACATTGTTAACAAGGATCAGTCTGCCTGGCTTCGTCACCATTCCTCTTTGCCAGCCCGGAAGGAAATTGAGCACTTGATCCACAATTGGTTGCCATTCCGCTCTCGTAAGTTGTTTGACCAAGTGCTGCAGTCCAAGATATTTACATGGGAAGGACTCCATACGCCAGGGCAAAGCTTGAGAAACACGCTGTCGATCTGCATCGTCCGATTGGATCATAATCGCCGAAGATTTGGCGAAGTTAACATGAATTCCCGATGCGGCTGCCAAAAATCTGCAGAGATTCCCTGGTAAAGCACAAGTCACTGATCGTAGGTCTGATGAAGAGGATGACATCGTCAGCATAGATCGACAGTCTCTGAAGGGGGTGCAACCTGGCATCGTACTGATAGCATCCATCTGCTGCACTTTGATCATCATGGAAGAGAGAGTGTGCACTTTGATCATCATGGAAGAGAGAGTGTCCATGGCAATGACAAATAGAAGAGGGGACACCGGGTCCACTTGGCGCAAACCCTTAGCATGTCTGAATTTATTCCCCTGACAGCCATTGACAATCACTCTAGAGCTCGCAGTGGTGAGGAGTACAGCCAGCCGTGAACACCAAGTATCTGAAAAGCCTTTCGCCCGCAGCACCTCAAATAAGAAAGACCAAGAGATGGAGTCAAAAGCTCGTGAGATATCTAACTTAAGCATCACACCTTTAGCTTTCCTTTTGTGAAGATTCGGGCCACCTGTCTCACAAGCAAGAAGTTGTCGTGTATGTTTCTCCCTCGGATGTAAGTTGATTGATTCATCTTAACCAATTCTCCCATACGCGGGCAAAACCTAGTCGCCATCAGCTTGGAGTTAATCTTGGGAATGCTATGAAGTAGGCTGATTGGCCTGAAATCTCCGATCTAACAGGCATCAGGTTTTTTGGGGATGAGGGTGATGATCGCTTGGTTAAGTCTGCCAAAACCTCCGTTGTTACCCAGTTGGAATTTGTGAATTGCCGCCATAATATCACCTTTGATGATCCTCCACGCCTTACTGAAAAAGAGCCCGATGAACCCATCCGGACCGGGTGCGCATTCAGCTGGCATTTATTTGATAACCGACCACACCTCCTCCTCGGTAAAGATGTTATCCAGCTCATGTAGGTCGAGGGGCTCCACATCTAGGAAGGCCATGTCCATTGTCTGATCTCTGGAGTGATATGTTCCTAGCAGCTCCTTGTACGCATCGTAGAACGCGTTTTCCTTGCCTTCCTGCTCCGTAATAATTTGATCACCATGATGCAACGCCGGGATAAAGTTCCTGAGTTTCCTGCCGTTGGCAATAAGATGAAAAAGCTTCGTGTTGGCATCTCCCTCACTGAGCCAACGTATCCTGGAACGCTGCCTGGCAATAGTGCGTTCGAGGGAGGCCAAACCAAGAGAGGTGAGTTTTAGAGTGCTGCGTAGCCACCGCTCTCCCGCTGAAAGCAGTCTATGATCCAGCGCCTTGTCAAGGTGCAGAATTATCCAGTTCGCAACTGCAATTTGTAGCTTGACATTCCCCGCTTTCTTCTGACCCAATGTAGTAAGATACTGCGCCATGTTCCTTAGTAGCACGTCAAGCCAGTGAAACGGCTCTGTGATATCAGGATCACACTGCCAAGCATCCTCCACAGCCTCCTCAAGCCCCTCCAATCTAGTCCAGAATGATTCAAAACGGAATCATCTCTGCGGGTGAAGATGATCATCCAAAGCCAAATGGAGTGGGCAGTGATCAGATGTTGCAGTCGACAATGCCTGTAACAAACAGTCCAGGTGATCTAGTTCCCAATCCACCGAGACAAATGCTCGATCAATTTTTGTCAAGGTGGGCACCTCTCTTTCATTGCTCCAAGTGAACAGCCGGGCATGGAGGAAGAGTTCTTTCAGACCATTGTCGTAAATAAACCTCCTGAAGGTGCTCATCATACGCCTATCTAACAGCGAGTTGCTCTTGTCCGAGGCCTGTAGGATTAGGTTAAAGTCACTAATCACTAGCCAATGGCCCGGACAAAACAGTCTCCTTGCCTTAAGTTCCTCCAAGAAAAGAAGTTTCTCGCTATCCTCCTAGGGCCCGTAAACGACAGAGAGCCACCACGGCGCCCCATCTAACGGTGTAACATATGCCGTGAGAAAGTTGGTGTCCCGCACACCGTTAGAAATACCGATGACCGAAGAGTCCCAGAACAGGATGATGCCCCCTCGAGTACCAACAGTCGGCACGTACGCAAACCCATCATAGGATGGGCCACAACATTGCAAAATAAAAAACTGGTCTACAACTTCTAGTTTAGACTCCTGGATACAAAGTATACTAGGCCTACTGGTATCAACGAAATCTCTCAACGCCTTCCGTTTAGCCGGACTGTTCAAACCACGAACATTCCAGCTAACCAACTCCACTTTAACGCGCGACATTGGGTGCGATGAGCACTCCAAGTACCGCACAGCCTAGGCCATGGCGATGGCCTCCGTAGCACCCTCCATCCCGAACTCCAACGGCAAGGACTTCCCAAAGATAGTCGCAATGGTGCGGAGATGCTTTTCTTGCAGAGGTGAGTTGAATAATCCACGCAGTTGGTCAAGTGAATCCTCCGAGATTGCCAACTCGTCCGGGGCAATGCCCAAAGCCTTCAGCAAAATAGTTTCTACCGTTGAGGCCTTTGATCTCCTCGTGCTGGATGAACTGATAGATCGTGTGTTCCCGCGCGGCGTGAAAGGGTCTTGAACGAGACGTATACCATTTGCAACTTCAATCTCCCTTAACAGAGGTGGAGCAAGCTTCTTCAGTAAACCCGAGCAAAAAGACTTGATATTGGTGATCGCTGCAAGCTCTTTGGAGGAGAGGTTGGTGGCTACAGCAGAACAGCCCGGGTTTAGGCCTTCCACCCTCCCATCCTCCTCTGTGGACGTGGGCATCAGGTCGGCATGCACATGCAACGTAGTCACATCTCCACACCTATCAGCAACAGGCCTAGACCCCACCAGAGCCGCATCCAAAGTAGGTCCCACCAAAACGGCATCCACAGCGGGCCTTGGAGCCATGTGAGTGGCCAGCATCTCCGCCACTGGGTCCCAGCCTGCCGAAAGTGACAACGGGTCCATAGTGGGTGGGGGGATCAACTATGCCTGCGTAAGCGCCATACCTTGGTTTGGAGATGAGCGCGCTGGCTCAGCCAGCCGCATCAGATCCGGGCTGCTATCCACCACGAACTTCGTGCCCTGCCCCTCGGCAGGCTCTGCCACCGATTCATCCTGGGGGACAGCGACAAGCTGAACCACAGAAGGAGCCAGGATTACCTCGGGATTCTGCGGAGCCTGATCCTGTCGGTCCATCTCGGGATCCGAAACCATGTCCATCCTCACCTCAACCACCTTATGTGGCCCCTCAAACCCGATCTTCTCGCCGCCAGACCGGCCAGGGGCGTCCTCCTTCCCAGCTGTCACGAGCCAAATTTTAAATCCGGTCCACGACTTCCACACACGTCGGCTCACCGCAGTCCTCCTGGACCCCATGTGTACCCACATCCATCACCAGGCCAGGGGCCCCATTTGTGACCGCATCCACGACCAACCCAGAGCTACTCATTGGTGGGATGCGCCAGTTGGAGGGCCCCACCCATCCTTCCAACACCTGCAGATAGGATCTGCCGGCGCCGCCGCTACCCGCCGGACCAGAAGGATTCTGGCCAAACCCACGGTTATCACAGACGCCACGTGTCCAGTGCATCACCGACCACTCGCCGCCCTGTGAAGCCGCCGCACTGTCTGGCAAGCCGCTCTGGCCACTACCACCGTTCGAGCTAGGCGAGCGACGCCAGAGCTCAGGGGGGAGAAATCCCTCAACCTGCCAATGTGAATCAAAACCGGATACTCCAACAGCTGACGAAACGACGGGCGGCGCTCTGCCGAGTTGCCCACGGTCGCCGGCTCCGGCACCCATAATCTCCGACATGCGGGGATCACGTCCGGGTCAACGCACCAGGCACGAAGCTTGAACAGAGAGAGGTCTTCCCTACCTTCCATCTCCGGCGCCAAACTATCAATCAGACAAGAACTGCCCAGCAACTCCGTCGCCGTAGATCTGGCCCAAGCATGAGAAGGCACACCCTCAATCATCAGATCTACTTGAACACGCATGAGCCTGGATTTGGCCTGAGCCTGCCTCAACCACGGCTTGACGAAGAGCTTGATACCCTGGTGCTCCACAAACGGACTGGCCAAGACCCTGTCGGAGGTCATGTGCGGCGAACACGATGAGAAAATCTTCTGGGTGGTACTTGTGCACTGAGAAGCGGTGGCGCGGGATGTTGAACTGCTCCGAGATGGCGATAGCCGCGTCCACGCAGGAAACGGCGGTCTTGGCCCGCCGACATAAGCCACCACGGCCAGCTACAGCTGGCGCTCTAGATCATCCATCCCCACAGAGCACGGCAAGATGCAGACCTCCGTCGCCGCTGGGACCGAGGGAGTGAAGGCGGGCACCATGGGAAGGGAGCTGGGCGCAACTGGCGAAGACAGCACACGCGGTGCATCCTGCCTAGGCTCCATCAGCACCCCACCCATACCATGCAGCGGCGCCGGCACCGGCTCGGTCCTGGCAACCTTAGAGATCACCGCACGGCGAAGCTCTTCTGTCGAGACGGGACTGCGCGGTCTCATGCACTGGGAGGAGACATGTCCAGGGAGCCCGCAGCGAATGCACATGGGGACGTTCGTGCAATCTTGCCTCCGGTGACCATCCTCGAAGCACCTGAAGTAGAGACCCCAAAGGTCCGGCGGTATCTGCCGACGCTCCGACGAGGAGGGGGAACCCCGACCCTCCTGCGCGCCAACGCCCTGCTGGCACCGCAGAGCACGTCGGCGACACCACATGGCCTTGCGGGAAGGCCCCGTCTTGCGCCACCCCGCCTCGAGCGCAGGGGCCGCCTGAGCCGCAGGACCGACCACAGCGGCGCCGACCGAGGAGGAACCAGCCGACCCCGGTGAGCCCGAGAGGCCGAGGCCGGACAACATCGGCCTGCCGCGCGGAAAAGCCGACGAGACCGAAGGGGGGCTGCGCGAACCGGAAGCCATCGCCGTCAGCCAGAGAGAGAGGAGGATAGGGGAAGGAGGAATGCCCGCGGGGGCGAAGGTTAGCGGCGTGGACGCCGAGGCCGGAGTGGCCGCCAGCGGGAGGCGTGGACGCCGGGGCCGGAGTGGCCGCCGACGATAGCAGGGAGGGAGGGCTATCGGGGAGGGAGGGCTAGGGGGACTGTTGAGAGCACAACTACTTCATTAAAAAATGACACCATGATACGAGTCTCAAAAGATAGTGTAAATAATCATAATTTTTTGTGGTGATAGAATATATTATGATGAGCTACTTTGCAAGTTCAGCACGGTCATCCGATTACATGTTTTGTGTTTTATTTGTAGTACTGCCATATGTTCAACATAATGCCTTTCTAGATGTCCTATGCAGGCCATTGAGAAAGGGAGAGGGGGGGAAGGGATGGAATTATGAGTGTCCTATACAAGCAACAATAGTATTTGGGGGTGTAAATTGATAAAACAAATCTCATCTAAGCCCTTCCTCAAAAATTTCCTTCAGAGTTCGGTCCAAGGCTGGGCCCTCTCGGTCTCAACATAGCTCCGCCAGTGGTGTCCACCCAGACAGAATACAAGCATAGTGTCACAACTGCATGATTGACACATTGAAATTCAAAGTGTGGTCCGGGAGCGGATGAAAGGGGATTGTGAGACGGATGTACCTCTGGTATAGGTGGTGAGCTTCAGTTTGTATGGTGGAGAAGTGAGCGTAGTGGGTTGATGAACAAAACAAGAGGAAGAAGCACAATGGTTGAATACCAGTAATAAAAGTCGAAATGTGGTTTAATAACAATAACAACAGTTGAAACGCCGGTTGATTAACAGTAATAAAACTCCAACAATACCAGTTGACGCCCACAGGAATTGGGAAGGTATATTTAGACATGATTAGTGACAAGCCATTAGAACATATGCCCACGCACCAGCATTTATCTAGCAATACATAAAGTAAAATATGACCATTGTTTAGGCTCTTCTTACAAAGGGTGGATTTCATTGGCTTAAAATGAAGCATCAAGAGGATACAAACACAACGAGTACATATCCGGCCTCTGCATAATTAGGATGCACACAGCCAAACTGGTTAGACTTTTACTCCCTCCATTCCTTTATATAAGGTGTATTTGTTTTTCCTAAATATTCCACAATGTAAGGTGCATTTCGCTTTTCCTCTCATATTTCCATGTGTGCCCTACCACCATCCAGTACATGCCTTCTATAAAAAGTATTACATACTCCTCAATAGGAAGGTAGTAAAAAAATCTCTCTCCCTGATTGCATGCATTCACATTTCTCTCTATGTCTCTCATCCCACCGACTGATTTTATTCTGGTGCAGCGAGTATGTTAGATGCTTCGTATGGACATATAATTTCTTAAAGTTGCTAACTTTTGATACAGATAGATACGCTTCCACATATGTATTTCTTCTAAAATTTGGTACCAAATTTATATTTGTAAAGTAAGATTGGATATTTCTCATATCCACTTCCATTTTTGTTCTGATGCAGATGTTGACTTGCCATAGGCATTTTATCGAGGGACATTTACATTTATGCCCCCAATTTGCGCCCACTCTCAGATTTACCCCTAAATTTTTGATTTGCTCAAATTTGCCCCTAAAAAGCATTTTAAGTCACAGGAATGCCCTTCCATCTAGTCAAAGTTGTTTGACCAAAACTTTGAAAATTCATAACAAATTCATACGAAGTTAGAAAAATGCAAATAAGATATCCAAATGTTCATACAAACATCACCTATACATGCATGTCATTTATGTTCCTCACCTACATGTGCATTTATTTGCATTCACTCTAATTTTTTTTAAATGTTATAAACCCTAAAAAGCTTTAAAGAGTGCTTTTGTCATGAACGTAAATGACATGTGCATATAGGTGTTGTTTTTATGAGCATTTTGATATCTTATTTTGCATTCTTATAAGTTCATATGAATTTGTTATGAATTTCCAAAGTTTTAGTCAAACAACTTTGACCAGATGGAAGGGCATTCCTGTGACTTAAAATGCTTTTTAGGGGCAAGTTTGAGCACATCAAAAAAATAGGGGTAAATTTGAGTAGTGGGTTTGAGTTAGGGGCACAAATGTAAACGAATATCAAATATATTAAATTATCTCCCGTCACTTCCCACGCTTATATACATCTAACTCCCACTAAAAAAGGGAAACTTTTGGGTACGGACGACTGGTCGATGAAAGCACAAAGTGCTCCCTGGGTGATTTTGGTAATTAATGTCAACATATCTCTTGTTGGACTAACACTTTTACCTAGTATGTTTCAGATAAGTTCAACAATGAAGTGGCAAGGACTAGAGGATGTAGAACCCCTTCAAGATGTTAAGGACAAAGGATTGGCTCAAGCACAAAGCTCAAGACTCTACATTTTCTATTTTAGTGATCCAAGATCACATTGAGTCTATAGGAAAAGCCAATACTATCAAGAGGGGATGAGGTGTTGCTTAATGGCTTACTTGCTCAAGGTGCTTAGTGATATGCTCCAAAGCCCTCAACTACCTTCTCACATCCACATATGACCTAAACCAAAAGTCAAATTCAGCCCCACCGACTCTTCCTATCCGGCGCCACCGAGTTCAGATGTCACAGCCACTGCCACAAACCCTAGGCAAATCGGTCTCACTGATAGGGATCTCGGTCTCACCGAGATGGGATTGAAATCTCTCTGTGTATGTCCATTACCAAAATCGGTCCTACCGAGTTTGTGTAATCGGTCCTACCGAGATTACAATGCAAACTCTCTGTTCCTCTTCGTAACGTTTCGGTCCAACCGAGATGAGCGAATCGGTCCCACCGAGTTTGCCTGACCAACTCTCTGGTTAGCTTATTACCAAAATCGGTCCCACCGAGTTTGGGTAATCGGTCTCACCAAGATAACGTTATGCTCTAACCCTAAACATATCGGTCCTACCGAGTTGCATGTTGGTCCCGCCGAAAATCCTAACGGTCACATTATTTGCTGAGTCGGTCCGACCGAGTTTAACGATTCGGTCCCACCGAGATTGGTAAGTTGTGTGTAACGGTTAGATTTTGTGTGTAGGCTATATATACCCCTCCACCCACTCTTCATTCGTGGAGAGAGCCATCAGAACGTGCCTACACTTCTAGCCTACATTTTCTGAGAGAGAACCACCTACTCATGTGTTGAGACCAAGATATTCCATTCCTACCATATGAATCTTGATCTCTAGCCTTCCCCAAGTTGCATTCCACTCAAATCTTCTTTCCATCAAATCCAAATCCTGTGAGAGAGAGTTGAGTGTTGGGGAGACTATCATTTGAAGCACAAGAGCAAGGAGTTCATCATCAACACACCATTTGTTACTTCTTGGAGAGTGGTGTCTCCTAGATTGGCTAGGTGTCACTTGGGAGCCTCCGACAAGATTGTGGATTTGAACCAAGGAGTTTGTAAGGGCAAGGAGATCGCCTACTTCGTGAAGATCTACCCTAGTGAGGCAAGTCCTTCATGGGAGACGACCATGGTGGGATAGACAAGGTTGCTTCTTCGTGGACCCTTCGTGGGTGTAGCCCTCCGTGGACTCGCGCAGTCATTACCCTTCGTGGGTTGAAGTCTCCATAAACGTGGATGTACGACAGCACCACCTATCGGAACCACGTCTCAAAAATCTCTGTGTCTCCAAATTGCAGCTGCACACTCCAATCCCATCCCTTTACATTTTTGCAAGTTGCATGCTTTACTTTTCGCTGCTCATATACTCTTTGCATGCTTGCTTGATATGTATTGTGATTGTTAAACTTGTGCCAAAACTCCACTTCAACTTAAAGATATTAAAAAAATGCACCTTTTCTCACTTAGTGTCTAATCACCCCCCTCTAGACACCTCTTCTCGATTTTTTCAATTGGTATCAGAGCTTTGGTCTCCATTGCTTTGGTTTAATCACCATTGGAGGAAGATGGATGAGTCTACTTTGGGGAGTCTTAGACATAGAGTGCCTATACTTGATGGAGAGTACTTTCATGAGTGGAAAAATGAAATGCTTGTGATTTTCAATGAATATGATTTGAACAAGTACATTGCTAGCCCTTTTGCACCTCATGTTAATCCTATGCATCCTACCCTTGACGAGTCAATTGATATGATTCGCAATCTTAGAACGGTTAACCTTATCACTAGAGGCTTGCCTAGAAACTTGATTGGATGTTTGCCTACTCTTAAGTGTGCCTACACTATATGGAAATTTCTTGAGGAACATTTTTCAAATTATTCCTTGAAAAATCTAGATGAAATTCTCCATAAGTCTATTGCCTTGAGTAAGATGAATTCCAATGATCCTATGTTTGGAGATTGTCTATATGAGCTTACAAACCTTATGCGTGCCAAAGGAGATGTTGGAATTATTAGTGATATTATTTCCGAAGCTATTAAAATTCATAAAGAAGATCATTGTCAAACTCACTCTAACGAATCACCCTCTCTAGGATTTGATCCACCACATGAAGATGTTGAACATGGATACTATGATGAGGATGATGATAGTGACTTTGATCTTGACGATGCAATGAGACATTTTTGTCTTATGGCAAATATTCGGGGATATATGGCAGGAGGAAAGGAATGGGTTCTTGATAGTGGATGTACCGATCACATGACCGGAGATAAAGATATGTTTCATGAGCTTGCTGAAAATGACGGCCCTCGAAAGTATGTCACTTTTGGTGATAACTCAAAGGGTAAGGTGGTTGGCCTCGGTAAGGTGGCCATATCACATGGTAGCTCCATACAAAGTGTCATGCTCGTTGAATCTCTTGGCTACAATTTACTTTCAGTATCTAGACTTGCTGATTTAGGTTTCAATGTCCTATTTACTGAAGTAGATTGCCAAGTGTTTCGTAGATATAATCATAAAATGTGTCGGTGGGAAAAGAAACCTATGGGATCACTGGAATCCCTTCTACGGTTGCGGGGTGCGGGGTCGTGAGAAGAGCGGGACTAGCGGATGGCACAAAGAGGGTTTACCCAGGTTCGGGCCGCAAAGATGCGTAAAACCCTACGATCCTGCTTTGGTGGTTGTATTAGTGTTCTTGAGCTCTCGAATTAGCTCTGGGTGCTGCGAGGTTCAAAAGAGCCGAATCCCCTCTCGTTATGCCATGGGCCTCCTTTTATAGGTGAAAGGGGCTACCACAGTGGCACACAAGAGGTGGAAAGTGCTACAGCGTTGCGTGGTTATCGCTAGCATTACCGGACAAGACGCATAAAATGCGAGGCTTAGGTGTCCTTCACTTTACTAGGGGACGGGGGTGAGGCCCGTCCCGTCCGTCGCCGCCGCCCTTCCTGGCTTCGACACGCGCCCCGGCCAGCAACGCATGCAGTGCCATGTAGGCAGGCAGGCAGCTGAGGTGGCGTGGTGGTGGAGCCTCCACGAAGGTTTGCATGCTGCCACGCAGGTGCCTGCCCAGCTGGTTGGGTGGGCGGCTGCGTACGAACGGCGGTAGGAACTTGGCTGGTGCGGGCCTGGCAGTGGCCTTGCCGGTGCGCTTGGCGATGGTCTTGCAGGGGGGGGCCGGCAAGGGTCTTGCCGTGGCGCGCTGGCCTCCCCGGCAAGGGTCTTGCCGGGGGGGGCCGTGGGTTTCTTTGGTGAGGATGGTTGCCTTCCTATCCTCTTTTGATCTTGATTACTCTTTGTCTTCACAAAGATCTGCATGCCACCACGGAGGTGCCTCCCGAACCCTGTCCCAACGTGTCTGCTCAGTGTTGGTGGGCTCGAAGGTGGCTCGCTCAAATGGTGTGGACGAACTGCCCCGGCAAGGATCTTGCCGGGGCTGCTGAGGCTGCCCCGGCAAGGGTCCTTGTCGGGGCAACCTGCATTGCCCGTGTGACCTTTGTGGTCTTGGTCCTTTGTCGTTTGCTTTGCTTGTCCCTGTGGCTTTGGCTTTTCTTCGGCTTCCCTCTCTTGCCTTGCGCATGCGTGGTCGTGGCAGGTGGCTCCGACTGCCCGTGCACAAGTAAAGGGGTCAAAAGCTAGGCCCCTACTTTTGTACACCGATAGGAGCCCCCGGGCCTGGGTCACACATAAGCGTAGCATGTTGTTGGGCCAGGCCCAGAACGGTGCGCGGGCAGTCAAGGCGGATTTTACCGCGGCCACTGTTCCGCCCGCTGCGCTTCCCCACGACCCGCGTTGAACGCGCGATGTGGGGGTCGTGCGCGTGCGTGACGTAGGAGGCATGAGTGGGACGGCGACCGCACGCATGCGTTGCGTCGCAGTTAATGGGAAAGGAGGCGGCCCGCGTCTTCCCCATAAAAAAGGATAACCGCGGGCGCGCTGATCACTTTTCCCCTTTCCTGCACCTCCCTCCATCTTGAAACCGACGCCCCCTTTCTTCTTCCTCGAGCCCCCTGCTTCTGTTCATCGCCGACGCGCTTCCGCCATCCCCTGCTTTCTGCGACCGCAATGGCGCCCAAATCCTCCAAAGGAAAGAGGGCAGCCAAGGATGCCGGCGCGGCGGAGCCGTCGGAGAGCGAGCTCGTGGCGCGACGGGCGCAGTTCGCCCTCTTTTCCTCGACGGTCGACGTGCCCATGCTCCGGGAGTACTACATGGTCCTGTGGGGCGTGAAGACGGGGGGAGAGACAACGGGGCATCCGGCCACACGTGTCGTCCCCGCCAGCGCCGGGCCTTCCCCAAATCGGTACCCTTTCTTCGTCGACTACTTCTCCTGCGGGCTCTGTCCCCCTTTCTCTGATTTCTTCAAGGATATCATGTACACCTTCGGCTTCCGCCTCCTGGACTTCACCCCAAATGCCGTGGCGTGTATGGCCCTTTTCACGCACCTTTGCGAGGGCTTCGTCGGGGTGCATCCCAGCACGGCGCTCTTCCGCCATTATTTCTCCCCTCGGATCCAAAAGGGAGGCGCCATCACCGGCAGCGTCAGTTGGATCCCAAGGGCCAAAGGAGCATACCCAGACGGCGCCATGAAGGAGAGGTGGGAAGAGTGGCGGGGCCAGTGGTGCTTTATCGAGGAGGAGAAACCGCCGGCGTTCTGTGAGGTCCGTCAGGTGTTGCCGGTCCATGGAAAGGACTGGGGCGACATCGACGTCAACAACGAGAAGCTCACGATTGCCACCACCAGGATCCTCAGGCTTACCCGGGCCGGGCTCACCCTCGAGATGATCGGTGCAGACTTCATCCGCCGCCGGATTGCCCCTCTGCACGACAAGAGGAGGCCGGCCTGGCTTTTTGTGAATGCTGCTGATATCATGCGGCTCCGCCCCGGCCTCGACCATAATCTGACAGTGCTGAGGCATGCTCATCTCTGCCATCGAATCTTCCAGCTCGAGGTTAATGGAGAGGGCGAGGTGGAGCGGTCCGGCAAGGTGGCAAGGGCTGTCGCGAAGGCCGGCAACACTACAAAAAAAAGACACATCCGTGACATTTTGGGCCAAACGAATCATACATATGACACTTCTATGACGATAATTGCGACAAAACCCGGTATCATCATAGATGTGGTGGGCTCCTACTTCTATGACAAAAAATCATGACAGAAAATGGGCTTTTCGTCCTGGGCGGGCCGGAGACGCAGCTGTATGACATTCTTTGGGTCGTCCATGATGGAAAAAACCATGGTAGAAGCGAGGGCGAGGAAAATTTCGGGGAGTTCCCGGTTATGGTGGGAGGTCGGGGGCCGAGCGATGCGCGTTTCTCTCATACACGTACGCGCGTGTGTGCGAGGCGTTGGCTCTAACTGAACCCGAGCGAGGTGTTGGGCTCTAATCAACTCGAGCGATTGCACCGCAGCTACGCGTTCATCGAACCCGGCGATCGATCGATGGTTGTTAATCGAACCCGATCGAGCGATTCTTCACTACTGCTGCTAATCAAGCCGGTCGATTGATGAACAAAGTGAGCGCTATGGGGCGGGGGGTTGGTTGAAAAGTGAGCGGTGGCGTTGCCTCTGGATGAACAGGACCCTGTGGTGTGGAGGGCTGGATGAACAGTAGACAGTGGAGGGGTGCCCGTGGAGGGGTGGATGAATAGGACCCCGTGGTGTGGAGGGGTGGATGAACAGTAGACGGTGGAGGGGTTCCCGTGGAGGGGTGGATAAACAGGACCCCGTGGTGTGGAGGGCTAGATGAACAGTAGACACTGGTTGAACAGTAGCCAGTGGAGTAGCACGCAGTGGAGGCTGGATGAACAGGAGCCCGTGGAGGCTGGAGGAGGTCGATGGTAGCCCGTGGAGGCTGAAGGAGGTCGGCGGTGGAGATGAATAGTATCCTGTGGAGTCCCGTTTTGCGGTACGCCACACCCCTCAATGAACAGGACCCCCGTTTCGACCGTAGCGCTCCAACACAAGTCCGTTTCGTCCGTTTTGCGTTACGCCACACCTCCCGATCAACAGACCCCGTTTCGACCGTAGGAGGTCCGCTTCTCTGCTTTTGCGGACGCCACACTCCTCCCGATCAACAGGACCCTGTTTCGATCCGTAGGAGGTCCGCTTCCTCCGCTTTTGCGGTACGCCGCACCCCTCCCGATGAACAAGATCCTGCTTGAACGTGGCGGTCGAACACAAGGCCGCTTCTCCGCTTCTGCGACGCCAGCCTCGCTTCCATCGCCTGTTCCGTCCAAGCCCTCCCGATGAACTCGACCACGCATTCCGTTCCGACCCAGCCGGTTGGCTCCCCATGAACACGACAACGATGCTCTTTCTCCGTTCTGACCCAGCCAATGTACACGAGCCCTGGCCGTACGTATATATGCGCGAGTAGGCGTTCGAGACGCCGCCCGTTTGTACACATACGTGGTCGTATTTTCTTTCTTGCACCCTGGCCACTGTACATACGTGTACATGCTACGTGCGCGCCTCTACTATGACACGTGCGCACCTCTACATCCACCAGTATATATGTACGTACACGTTCGCGACAAGAATGATAACGCTACGTACGCTTCGACCAGGTGAGTCCCGACTGTCAGGCACTTCCTTGCGTGCGAAGATGTAGCTGGTGGATCCCAGCAGTCAGGGGGGCGAATCGTTTTTTTTGTTGCCCGGACGCACTTCCTTGCGTGCGAAGGTGCAGCTGGTGGGTCCCAGCTGTCAGGGGGGAAACGTTTTTTCGCGAAATACGATGGCCCATCTGGTGGGTCCCTGCTGTCAGGTGGAGGAATCATTATTTTCCGCATAATAAGGAGGCAATTCCTTGCTGCGGCCGTGGACCCAGCTGTCAGCCTCTCCACGTACAGTCCACGTCCGATGGAAGTCGTTCCTTGACCACGTTGACCACGCCGCCCCAAGAGCACCCGGGCGGTGGACGACGGTGAGGCCTAGGAAGGGGACGACGCGGAGACGGTGAAGACGCGGCAGTGGATGCCCACGCGGAGAGGAGTATGAGGGTTCACTTGTTCGGCTGCGGTGTGAGGTTGCCGCCGCCGCAGGCCCGCCAGCCGTGGGAATAGTAGGGGAGGTGAGGCCTCAGCGGCAGACATCCGCCACGGAGGCAGGAGCAGGCGGCACGACCGGCGCTGCTTTGGGCGGCTGGAGCAAGAAGACCAGAGGTTGAAGAAGCACTACGGCCGTTGGATGGACATCGTACGGTCACTGGAGCTAGAATCGTTCATATTGACTAAGTTGACAAAGCCCTCCGCCCCGTCAACTTAGTAGGCCCACAAGTCAGCCTCCCACCAAGGTGGGTCCCAGCTAGCAGGGGGAGTATTCATTTTTTTTGTGCATAATAAGGAGGCACTTCCGGTGGGTCCGAGCTGATAGCAGGGGGAACGTTTTTTTTTCACGAAATACGGTGGCCCGTCCGGTGGGTCCCAGCTGTCAGGGGGAAAACCTTTTTTCGCGAAATAAGGTGGCCCGTCCGGTGGGTGCCTGCTGTCAGGTGAAGGAATAATTATTTTGTGCGTAATAAGGAGGCACTTCCTTGCGGCCGGCGTGGACCCAGCTGTGAGCCTCTCCACGTACAGTACTCTTCCGATGGAAGTCGGTCATTGACCATGTTGACCACGCCGCGACGAGAGCACCAGGGCGGTGGACGATGGCGAGGCCTAGGAAGGGGACGACGCGGAGCCGGGGAAGACGCAGCAGTGGAAGCCCGCGCGGAGAGGAGTACGAGGGTTCACTAGTTCGGTTGTGGTGTGAGGCTGCCATCTCCGCAGAATAACAGGGGGTGTGGGTCAGTGGAGGGATGGCCTGGCCAGTGGTGGGAGTAGTATGGGGCGGTGAGGCCTCCGCGGCAGCACAGCCGGCCACGGGAGGCAGGAGTAGGCAGCACGACTGGCGCTGCTTTGGGCGGCTGGACCAAGAAGACCAGAGGTTCACTACAAGAAATATGTCAACTTCTGACCTTGACTATTGGTCACTGAAAGGTCATTGTTTTTTATTTGCGACCTTTTTGTGACAAAAACAGAAGGTCAAAAGCTGGCAGTCGTAAACTGAAATTAACGACCTTCTCTGTTAGAAGGTCGTAGACGCTTACGACCAAAACAGAATGTCGTTGAACCCATGACCTTTTGTTTTCGTCACTGGCTGTCTACCCAGGCCACGTCGGATCCGACGTGGCAAAACTACGACCAATTCAAAAGGTCACTGACAAGATTCAGCCCGGTCTGATTAGGTGTTTTAGATGGGCCGAGCCCAACAATTCAGCCTATTTGTTTTTTTTTCCTGTGAATTTTTGGTCAGCTTCACGGGCCAAGCCCAACATTTCAGCCACTTATTTTCTAGGCCGCACCCTTTTACAGTCCAATTCTTGATCGGGCCTCAGCCTTTTTTCAGTCCAATTCTTGTTCAGGCCTCAGCCTTTTTGTGGTCCTTTTAAATTTTGGAACTCGGCCCTCATACAGTCCATTTTATTTATTTTCTAAAATTAATATACTGGCATTGCTGAAACAGACCCCAACAATGTTTGGGCTATGGCCTTTTTAAGGTCCAGTAGTGTTTAGGCCAAGGACTATTTCAGTATTATGTTCACAACCAACTAAATACATTTATCACAAATTCAAATTCCCAGCATTTGAATAACAAGTACACCCAACATTAAATAACAGGTACAACAAGTAAATCTACACCCAATTCCTAGCAGGATCAGCATTACATCAAAATTCTAAGCAAATTCTGCATTACAAGTTCAATAACATATAAAGCGAGCCACTGATTGGGGCTTCGAGCTTCTTCGAATATCTTTGGCCGAGGAACTCCTATAAATGAGAGGGAAAACAGATTAGTCACAAGTACACAAGCACTGTTTGCATCAGTACATCGACACTCTCAAGTAATACATCATTCACTTAAAACATTTAAAGTGAAATAGATACATGACATGACACAGGAGGCAGATGTTGCCAGACAAAGATGGCACTTGTATAGACCTTGAAAAAAACCATACAAGTCAGTGATGCTCCAACACATCACTCATGGACTAAAATAACAAGATAAAGCATCACTAGGGATGCATACTGATTTTACTAATATGTTTTAATTGTCTACTTTGGAGTTGCAGTATCTCTTAACAGCATGCTACACTCTGAACTTAGTGTTGATAGCAACATATGAAGTGAGGAGATTTGAATAGATTTTTCAAATACATGTGCTGGTATGGGAATGCTTCTCTAGAATGATGTACATGTGCACAGATTTTCAAATAAATACGAGGACTCCCAGAACCTCTAGAATGATGTACATGTGCATAGATTTTCAAATAAATATGAGGACTCCTAGAACAGTCAGAGAATGAATGAATGCGAAAGGCAGAGCATCATCTATGATGAAGACATCACCAGAATTCATACTTACACAGGGAGACACTAACATGCAGGAATATGTACGGATTGTCAAAACTTGCATTATCCTACTATCACTAGCACAACAAGCTGCAGGTTGGCATATCCATGAACCATGTACCTCATGACAGATACAATATATCATCCAATGCTCGACTATGAGAAAAATTAAACAATTACACCTCACAAAGGCAAAGCAAAGAATCATGGAGCGAGTAGGAGGGGTAGAAGGGGACCTGAGGAGCTCATCGGAAGTGGTTGTAGCCTAGGCTGAGCTTCACGATCGCAGCGAGAGCCAAGGGAGGCAGCCAAGCCTACTAATGCGTAGCCATCATAGGAGCAGTAGCAGTGTAGCACCACCACTGCCGAAACCAGAACTGCTGGAGCGAATCACCATCACATGGGTCACCTCCACCGAAGGATCTAGCAAGGGGTAAAGTCTGCACTTTTCAGTACAAGCTAGTGACGTCAAAAACAAAACAGTAGCGAGAAGAAGAGAAACTCTAGTACATGATGATTAGTTGAAGAAACAGGAACTACATTCATTAGTGATGTTTCCATCATCCTAATATCACCAGTAGAGCAAACTACGGGTTACCATAGTTCTGGAACCATGTACTTCACGACAGATGTATGTAGTAACACAAGACTCATGACACCTAAAGAAAAATGATTCATTCAAGTACTGATGGCCTAAAAATCAATCTACAGACGACATATAATAATAAACAAACGACAACAGCATATTTTCTTCATTATATAAAGAGAAACTAACAGACTGTTATGTGCACGCAGATGCACCAAAAGAAACTAAAGACCATTTATCTTAAGGATTCCACATAGCTGCCGAACATGCTTATCATCCAAGGAAAGAAGAATAGCTTTTTCAGGGGAAATCAATCTACAACTCTACGGATATTAGGACTATCTCGGTACAGAATATGACATGAGCGATACATCAGGCAGTATACGCGTCTGGAGAGAAAGAATTACGACCCACAAAGCAGCAGCGATACCTTCTACCTTCACATATATTTCAATACCTACTGCTATTGTCATGTATATTAAATATGCAAGAGGTAAAAATGACAGTTATATACATCCATTGCAATCATACTTGTGAAGAAGAAGATAAACCGCTAATGCACTTCAATCATTAATCCAAAAGTGCACATTTTCGCTCTTATAGTCAAGCAGCAGCCTCTTGTACTCAAAGGCCTATAAAATGAAATGGATAAGTTAGATTGATTACTGTAGGTGCAGCACATTTTCTGGAAGAGTTATAAACATGAAATGAAATAGATGTAGTATCATCACTACATGAAAGGAGCATTATACTTGGAAGGAAAAAAACAACATCCTGTCACCAAGCAAACACTACTTGACAGGAAACACTAGTAGCAGGAAGAGCTAGTTATGCATGATGTCTCAGGTTTAACAAAAGATCAAGACCACAATTTTAACGAGATATATAGTCAGTCCAATTGAACAAAATCTAAATAGTATCATTATGAGTATTTAAGTGGAGATGTAGCAGGCAATCAAATGAATATATTCTGGAGATGATGAATGAAATTAGGCAATCAACAGCTTAGGCATGGGGTCCCGGTCGTCGATAGAGAGCATCTAATGCTCCAAATCAAACAAACTGATATGTTTAGCCAACCAAGAAGGGAAGCACTAACCAAACTGAGAAGCAGCAGCAGCAGAATCAATTTGATTTGCAAAAGCAGCAGTACAAAAGTTTCAGTTAAAGAAAAAGTTTCATTTGGTTTCATTTGTTTCTGGAATTGGAGTGAAAAGGAAGCACTAATAATCATACACTACTGTTGTTGTTGCTGCTGCTTGTTTCATATGGAGGACAGCGAAGAGAGCAAGAATACTCCTACACTACTGCTGCTGCACTTGCTAACAAGAGCAGTGCACTACACTACTCCTACACTACAGAAAATTAAACCAAACAGCAAGCACTACTACCTGCAAGTCCTCCAGTAAAATGTTTTCAGTTAATTAACAAAAAATGTTTCAGATAATTTTAATTAA
Organism: Aegilops longissima; assembly: GCA_021605205.1. Classification (NCBI taxonomy): domain Eukaryota; kingdom Viridiplantae; phylum Streptophyta; class Magnoliopsida; order Poales; family Poaceae; genus Aegilops; species Aegilops longissima. Next base: position 427,547,014 of record CM038680.1, read on the forward strand.
CACAAAGAAGAGAGAAGAAGAGAAAAGAAGAAGTTTCATTTATTTTTAATTAACAGTAAAAGGTTGCAGTTCAAGTACTCCAGCAAGAAAGTAAGCAAAATATTTTAGTTAAATTCACAGAAAAAGAGTACTACTGCTATAGTAGGTGTGTGTGTGTGCTTTCATTTACTTTAAACTGAGACTACTGAAAATTAATCCATATGTTTGGAAAGGAGGATATGTGAAATTAATCCATATTTTTGTAAATGCATTTGTACTCCTTTCATTTACTTTATTTGTAAATGCATTTGTACTCCTTTCATTTACTTTAAAATGAGACTGCTGAAAAGGAGTACTCCTTTCATTTAATTTACTTTAAACTGAGAATACTAAAAAGGAGTACTCCTCTCTTGAGAAGTTGATGTAAATGAAATCCAGGAGTATGTGAGAACATTGCCATTTGTATGATCATTTTTGTATTCATACTCCTCCACTACTACTCCTATACTACTGCTGCCGCACTTACTAACAAGAGCAGTGCACTACTGCTGCACTTGCTACACTACTGCTGCACTTGAAAAAGTTTCAGTTGTGGAAGCAATATTCAGAAGAGTATAACAAAGAGATGGTACCCTGTTCATTCCATCAGTTTATTAACATCATGCACAGGAGTACAGTAGATGCATATGTTAACATCAGTATATTAACATCATGCCAAAGAAAGGCCACCTCAAGATCTTTTTTTCTTTCTGTAAGCTTTATCTTTAGTGCCCTGTAATCACCAAAAGGCAATATCAGAAATTATCTGGTAGACTAACAATATCACAAAGCTTGGCAGCAACTGCACATACCTGTAGTGTCCGGTCTTCCAGGCCTTCTTGTTGTCGCCGATACTGCACAAACATTAAGTAACAAACTGATCAGCATACAGAGAGTGTAAATTTGACCTCGTAAATGAAATGTTCTGACATCAAATAGCTCCATTCTACAACTACACAGACCCTGGACTAACAGTCTTAAACACAACACCGTCCAGATTAAACAAAACCAGCGCCAGTCTACACTGTTATGGTCTCGAGCTCATTGATAAATCACTATCCACACATGAGCCAAAGACATGCACATCTCGGACAAGAGGAAACTAAAGTTCAACGACAAAGAGGATCTAGAGCTGTTCCATGGCAGGCCCGACTCCAATCCCCTGTGCCCCACGATCTGCAATGGTTCCCCTCCTAAGCTGTAAGATAAGCCTCATCATACATATAGATGTAGCACAAATGCAGTAGTACCAGACCAAAAAGGGACGGCAGCACTCGAATTAGGAAGCCTGATACGTTGAAGGAACGAGTAGTATAGAGTCCTAATACAGTAAAGTGGATCAGCCTACTATTATTAGCAAGCAAAAAGGCTCAGCGTCGGATTTGCAAAACTGAAACTGACCAAGTGTCTGGACTGGTGCTGCCATCAACAGCAAACAGCTGCAGCCCGGGGGAAAAGGAGCAGCGAGAACAGAGGACATGGGCTTACCAGCCAGGAAGCCTCGTTGTTGAGGACCTTGGGTATGTCGAGGTGATGGGGCCTGACAAAGCGCTGCAGGAGGCCGATCTTGTCCGAGACCTCGGCGTCGGCGGCCGCGTCCTCCGGCGAGGCTGCGAAAGTGCGGTCAAATAGCTTGGTCATGATGTACTTCTCGAGGCCCTGCTCGGCATGCCGACTTCGTTTCCTTCGAGACGAAAAAAACCAACCATCGCTCCATCCGTTTCCCCTAAATTAAACTGCAATAATGATAGAAAAAAAAAGAACAGCAAGAACCAGACGGCTTGTGCTTCATCTCCCTCGACCCGACAGCGCTACTTATCCGAAATAGGGTTCAGGGAAGATTGTCCCGGCAGCCCAGAAGTTAGCACGCCGATGCAGTTCATGCGGCCAAGCCAGTTGCCCCTCCGCCTCGGTTCTGTCTTCGTGATCACCACCATCGTCACACTAGCCGCCAGCGACCGCTTGACTAAGGAGAACAGGGAGGTCTCGGTGCACGTCGTCTTCGTCCCCGGCGCAGGTGTTAGGGAGGCTGCCGGTCCGACCGCCGTGCGTACGTCTGCGTCATACCCGCGTGGCACAAGCTGCTCCGCGCGCCGTAGCTGCTGGTATACTGCTTGCTGGAGTTGTCGAAGTTGGCCGCCATCCTCCTTGCACTGTCGGGCTGTCTCAAACAACAACATCTGTGTCCTGTACATGTCCGCCCGTTCCTTCTCTCTTCCAGCGCAGCGGTGCGAACACAAGACCACGCCGATCTCCCTACGTAATAAAGGTTCCACCCGTCATGGCGCAACTCTCCAGCCAACTCCGGCCAAAGGCTTCTAATCTATTCCACATCGGAAGAGCATGTAGAAGAGGCGCTTCTGATTTCTCCCAATCGATCGGTGTTGCCAATCTATGGGTCACCTGGTATTTTCTTGGTTTTTTATATTAGATTAGAAAAAACGGATGGAGAGGTGGGGCAATGGGGCTGGTTTTTTCTTTCGGAGGAAACGGAGGCCGCGGGCGGTGCGTCGTTGGATTCGATCGGAGCATAGATGGGAGCACGACCGGGGGAGCAGGCAAGCCCCATCCGTTGGGTCCAGGAGCATCCAATGGTGATTAGGCACGATCCGCGTGAGATGTTTCTGGACCAATCAGAATGCAGTATACAAGTACTACATTTTGACCATCTAAATTGGTCGTAATCGACTAAAAATAAGATGCTAAATCATATTACCTATTTTATAATCTGAAAAATAAAAATAAAAATAAAATACCTTCTCATGTGTCATCAAATTTGACCTTAGTTTTCAAGAATAATGACAAATAGAAATAAGACAAATATCTTTTAAAAGAGTTAGGAGAAATTAGTTTTTTAAAATCATTTTCCATTTTTAAAGTGTCCAAAATGAGTTTTTTTAAGGAAATATTATATATTTGTTGTAATTGTACTAAGTCAATTTTCTAAAATAATAGGCAATATATAATGCACAACTGACCAAATGGTTGAGTGTCCAAAGCTTTTATCCACCTCTCGTGAAAAAGACAAATATCCGCCGATTCAGTTGGAAGCGGGTCAAATTTGAACTGTAGTTGCCTTGTAGTTTGCTCTTTATTTTTTCTAAAAATTATTTCTAGGTAAGTATCTATTTAATCAGAGAAACACCAAAAAAATTCCAAGGTTCAACCACTTGCTAGGAACGGTCATTCCCGCCGTTTTGACCGCATTTTGAAACGGGCATAAAAAATTCAAAAAATTAGGAGACCTTCGCATTGTGTCATTATATGTGGCCAAGTTTCCAAGAAAAATAAAAAACTTGTAATACGACAATTATTTTAAAAAAGTGTTCTCAGAAACGAGCTATCACGTGTGGAAATCAATAGCTTTCAAGCCAAATGATCAATCTTATGGCCACATTCATGGCATAGTTTGGTCAAATGATCTCATATTATGCACAATGGTGCATATTGGAATGGCAAACAATATTGCCAAAGGAAGTTTTCATTTTCTTTGGACGAACAAATCATTTTCCATTTTTCGAGTGCCCAAAAGGAGGTTTTTTTGTGAAGAACCTACCAAATAATTGTTGCAAAATTGGACCAAATCATTTTTCTAAAATAATAGGACATATTTAATGCACAATTGACCAAATGGTTGTGTGTGAAAAGTTTGGATCCACCTCTCATGAAAAAGACAAATTTCCGCCGATTCAGTTGGAAACAGGTCAAATTTGAACTGTAGCTGCCTTGTAGTTTGCTCTTTATTTTTTCCAAAAATTATTTCTAGGTACATAAGTATCTATTTAATCAGAGAAACACCAAAAAAATTCCAGGATTCAACCACTAGCTAGGAACGGTCATTCCCGCGGTTTTGACCGCATTTTGAAACGGGCATAAAAATTCAAAACAAATCACAAAATTGGGAGACCTTGGCATTGTGTCATTATATGTGGCCAAGTTCCCTGGAAAAATAATAAACTTGTAATACGGCAATTATTTTAAAAAAAGTGTTCTCAGAAACGAGCTATCACGTGTGGAGATCAATGGCTTTCAAGCCAAATGATCAATCTTATGGCCACATTCATGGCATAGTTTGTTCAAATGATATCATATTATGCACAACGGTGCATATTGGAATGTCAAACAATATTGTCAAAGGAAGTTTTCATTTTCTTTGGACGAAAAAATCATTTTCCATTTTTCGAGTGCCCAAAAGGAGGTTTTTTGTGAAGAACCTACCAAATAATTGTTGCAAAATTGGACCAAATCATTTTTCTAAAATACTAGGACATATTTAATGCACAATTGACCAAATGGTTGTGTGTAAAAAGTTTGAATCCACCTCTTGTGAAAAAGACAAATTTCCGTCGATTCAGGTGGAAGCGGGTCAAATTTGAACTGTAGCTGCCATGTAGTTTGCTCTTTAGTTTTTCCAAAAATCATTTCTAGGTACATAAGTATCTATTTAATCATAGAAATACCAAAAAAATTCCAAGATTCAACCACTAGCTAGGAACGGTCATTCCCGCGGTTTCGACCGCATTTTGAAACGGGCATAAACAATTCAAAAAAAATCAAAAAATTGGCAGACCTTCGCATTGTGTCATTACATATGGCCAAGTTCCCAGGAAAAATAATAAACTTGTAATACGATAATTATTTTTAAAAAGTGTTCTCAGAAACGAGCTATCACGTGTGGAGATCAATGGCTTTCAAGCCAAATGATCAATCTTATGGCCACATTCATGGCATAGTTTGTTCAAACGATCTCATATTGTGCACAAGGGTGCATATTGGAATGCCAAACAATATTTACTAAGGGAGTTTTCATTTTCTTTGGACGAAAAAATCATTTTCTATTTTTCGAGTGCCCGAAATGAGGTTTTTTTGTGAAGGACCTCCCAAATATTTGTTGCAAAATTGGACCAAATAATTTTTCTAAAATACTAGGACATATTTAATGCACAATTGACAAAATTGTTGGGTGTAAAAAGTTTTGATCCACCTCTCGTGAAAAAGACAAATTTCCGCCGATTCAGTTGGAAGCGGGTCAAATTTGAACTGCAGCTGCCTCATAGTTTGCTATTTATTTTTTCCAAAAATCATTTCTAGGTACATAAATACCTATTTAATCATAAATACATGGTTTGGTGGCGATACATCGAGGTTTGGACGGTGGCTGAGGGCCCCAACTCTAGAGCTCAGAACTCAATGCCGGCGTGGTCACCAGCGTGACTGTGGCGCTACCATGTGTTCTGGGCGGCCTAGGCATGTCTAGTGGGTTGGGCACTCCCTAGGTAGGTGCTAGGAAGAAAATCACAACATAAGATTCTCACGAGGAGACCGATCAATGCTCAAACATGAATAAGCAGCCAAGTGTTTGATTTGCGGTACGAGAAATGCACATGGCTAATGGGCGTGAGTTTTGGCTGAGGATGATCAGTTACTAAGAAGACCGTCTTCATAAATTTTCACCTCAAAAGGAGGAGCCTAGGTGGTACTTGCTTTGCAAAGTACCACACTGGACATAAATACGAATGTTGAAGCTAGGCTCAAAATAATGAATGGATTGAGCTGGCATTTGGTGGAGGATGGTTACTTGGGCATAGGTAAGCACTGTAGAAAATGGATACCATTTGGACATGCCAAAGTGGTACTTACTTCACAAAGTGTTGCTTTGAACAGAATAGGAAAATGAATATTGTTGAGTTATTTTTGAACTAGGCAAAGAAGGTTTTTGACATATTTGATGAAGATATGATCCAAACAATTTATCGGAATTTTTAGGGAATTTTTGGAATAACAGAAATATAGGTTGCTTCACAACCTAGGGCAAAAATTGACACATGGACATGACACATAGGCAAAATCGATGAGATGGCGCCTAGTCATTACAACCCACCACAATCTACAAGGATATGACCATCTATATTGGTCGTTAACAACTAGAAATAAGGCAGCGGACCAGCACTGTTTGTTTTATGACCATTTCGTGTAAGGAAATTATGACCTTTCTGACCAAAATGGTCGCAATGGTTTAGGGTTTGGAGCCCCCCGAACAGCTTTTGACCAATTGGTCTCAAATGGTCATAAATCTATGACCAATTCTTCCAGGGTCACTGACAGAAGGTCACTAGTTGACATATTTCTTGTAGTGGTTGAAGAAGCACTACGGCCATTGGATGGACATCGTACGGTCACTGAAGCTAGAATCGTTTATTATTGACTAAGTTGACAAAGTCCTTGGTACGCTCCAACTTAGTAGGCCCACAGGTCAGCCTCCAAAACGGTGCGCCCCAGATGTTAGGGGGAGGAATCTTTTTTGGGCGGTCGAAGCTAAGAATATCCGAGATTGAAGAAGAAGCACGACACCCTTTGGATAGACATCCAACGGCCACTGCTGCTAGAACCGTGTGTTGACTATAATAAGTTGACAAAGCCTTGCATACGCGTCAACTTACTTTTTTAGGGGACGCGTCACTTAGTAGGCCCACAAGTGTGTGGCAGGGAACTTATAGCCCATTTGCGTTTTGTAAGAATGTACAGCCCATTCTTGAATTCTAATGGAATTTACAACAGCCCATTTACAGTTTGTTAAAAGTACAGCCCATTTTCTAGCTAGGACAATGATTAATAATTTCAACCAACCGTTGAAGACAGAATTCAATAAAATTTCCCACATTTTGATGGGATCCAAATATTTTATCCCAAATTTCTAGCAGATTAAATATAAATTAGACACGTAAAAATCCGACGAAACATTGCACGCGCAACAATGAAAATTTAAGATTTTCAAAATCCATAAATAATATTTTATAAACTAATTTCATGTTTGGTGCATTTTTTAAATAGTTACTACCCAGTTTTTATAATTACATCCCATTTATTATTTTTTAAAGCCCATTTTCCTGTTAGGCCTATTGCATCCCTCCTAGGAAAGATTTGCAGCCCAGCGGGGCGGAGAATAACAAGTTGACCTTGCCTGGGTATTCCTCAAAAAGACGTATAGCTGGGCTAGCCATTTTCATCTGGAAAAATTTAGTATCTGGGCTAGATATCTGGCCTGGGCTAGACAGGCCACGGCCCGCCTAGTTAATACCCTGCTCTCCTCTGGACAACAACGAAATCATCGCCAAGAAAAACTCTACAGTTCTCATGCCTCAAAAACACAAATACTGCTCAAGCTGCTTGGTCTCAGCTGTCGGTCGCACCTTGTGCAATTCTCTTGTTTATATTGACTACATATGTTGGCAATGGTGTGGGACCGTGATGTCAGGAAACCAGGAGAAATCAAAAAAAATAGTTGTACATAATAAGGAGGCACTTGCGTACGTACGGCTATGGCCCTAGTCGGTCCCTAGTGTCATCCAGTCAAAATAAAGTCATCTCCTGAATCGTCATGTTCGTTGACGATGTTAACAATGCTCAACGCCACGGCGAGCGCAACAACTCGAAGGACAACGGAGAGGGCCTTGCGGGCCCTATGGATGGTCTGATACAGCGCCCGCTGCTCATTCAGGAAGCCAGGATCATCGGACACCTATGAGCACCTTCGAGAAACTGAGACGGCATAAAACAGTAAGGCCGCGCTTGGGAGCTCGGGTTTAATTCAAACCTGTATTAACATACACAAGTGTAATTTACTCGTCATCGGAAACAACGCGTAAAATACAGGCATAATGAAACCGAGGGACCGAGGTTTGTAAGTAAAACCGGCAGGTTACGCGTGTAATTTGAGAGACCAGTGTATATTTTACAAGCACTTCTATATGGACGACATTACCAGACGATACATGCACGACGTGTGTATCATGCCATCCATAGGCAAGGCTGAAATAGCAGCTAACGGCTGGATTAGCAATCGTCCGAGTGTCGTTCAGCGTTTTTATCGTGTGTGAAGTACTTCCGATATTTTACTAGTCGAAATCGACCAACCAAGCGCCTTCGCCCGAGACCATCTGCTTTAATTTACAAGCGTTAGTTTTACAAGTGGTATTGGATGGAAAACGACGATCCAATCACGGCCTAATATCATGAGTTGGTCGGAAGATCATATGGTTTCACATCTAACCTACTCGATTTGTCGTATAGGCTATGAATGAAACATCAGACGATGAACTTCTTAAGCACGGAAACAACAGAAGAGGATGATCTTCTTAACAAGCAAATCACTAGCATTAGATCGACATGCAAAACTATACAAAGCATTATTCTCAGGAGGCACGGTGAACAGCTCGTGATGCCGCATGCCACAACATTCCAAGCTCAACTTTGCAATCAAACACAAGGCCTGGCATTACATAGACAATATTCAGAACAAACTCTTAACATAGGAATATCTCAGCAGAGTAACTATTTACTTCTAAACTGAACACATGAATAGGAAAAAACACTCGACGCTGCTCACAGCAAGGGCGTCCTACTCAAAAATATCAAATGCATGTCTTCTGGCTAACATCAATGAGCAAATTTTGACAAGGTTTTCCAATTCCAATATATTAAGCTAACGTCTTCTTGCTAACATCAATGATTAAACTTTGACAAGCTTTTCCCATTCAAAATATGTAATGCCTATGGTCGTGGAGTCCTGTCATAGCTTCTTAAATTGCCAATGGTCTCTGCAGACTAGTCATGTCACCGGTGTCTAATAATACTCTGTAAAGCTTCTCGGTCATTCCTTCTGTAATGTAGCGCAAACAGTGACTGCTTCTTTCTACAAAGTGGAACGACCAACAGGACCCAGTAATGCAGCAGTTTGCCTTGGACACATTGGCTCCTTTTGTGCAGTTCAACTAAAATCAAAGTCGGAATAAAACCGAGCTTTAAATTTGATATCCCTGTAAGCAACAATAGGTATAAGGGAAACAATTACTGAGAAATAACGGTTGATGACTTGTACTCACAGAAGAAAAGCATCTACTGATCTACTTTATCTTAATGGGAAACAAAGCAGGAGAGTAGCAATTCTCCATCAGTGTGATTAATTCATATTGACTGAGATATTATCTTAACAATGCCTTGTTTCAACATGTATAAAGAACGACAAAGCAGAAAACTACCATTCCTAAAACAATGCAACTGATTCATTTTAACAGAGACATTATCTTAACAATACCTTGGTTAAACATGTAGAAAGAACTGCAAAGCAGGATAGTACCATTCCTAACAAGTGTTGCAGTTTTGAACTAAGATTCAGTAGTTAATTAATTCTGAGAGTGGCATTGCTTAATTTTACCAGCGGCATTAGATTAACGAAAAGCATAAAAAGTTCCAGGGGAGAGTGGGCGCAACAACAATATGTGCTTCCATCTACTTATAAAGGGGGTGATGCAGAGTTTGTTGTAACAAAGCAACAAGCATCATGTCTGGGTTGGTCCCATTTTTGTTCAATACTTAATGGGAAAAGACAACAATACAATAACTTCAATTCAACATTTATTTAAAACAACACCAATACAAGTAGCACAACATCTCAAAGCACACTACACAATCATGTGGATGAAGGCATGTACTAACCTTTCATGAGAAGACCAGGATAAAATACGGATCTACCAACACAAATAGGAAATCCAATCTTGTTTTGTGCAGTTGCACTGAAATCAAGCAAAGTGTTTCATGTAGCGAAGCAAAATGTCGCAATAGCAACAAGTTGAATAGATATCCCTGTTTAAACAGAGGCAAAAAAGGAATCAATTACTGGCTAATAAAGGAGGATGAAACATGCGGCCACAAAAATGGTAATCCCACCAATCCCTAACAAGTGTTGCAGTTTTGAAATAAGATTCAGTAGTTAATTCTGAGAGTGGCATCAATTACTGGCTTATAAAGGGGGTGGTCCCATTTTTGTTCCATTTTTGTTCACTACTTAATGGGAAAAGACAACAATACAATAGCTTCAATTCAACATTTATTTAAAATAGTACCAATACAAGTAGCACAACATCTCAAAGCACACTGCACAATCATGTGGATGAAGGCCTGTACTGACCTTTCATGAGACGACCATTATAAAATACGAATCTACCAAAGCGAATAGGAAATCCAATCTCGTTTTGTGCAGTTGCACTGAAATCAAGCAAAGTGTTTCACGTAGCGAAGCAAAATGTCTCAATAGCAACAAGTTGAATAGATACCCCTGTTTTAACAGAGGCAAAAAAGGAAACAATTACTTGCCGATAAAGGAGGATGAAACAAACGGTGACAGAAAGAAGCATCTAACTTATCTTGGATGGAAAACAAAGTAGGATAGTAGCATTTCTAAAACGGTTGCATTGATTCATATTAACAGAGACATTCTCTTGAAACAACATTCGTTCAAAAATGTAATTTACTTTTAACAGTGGCATTGCTTCAATTTTCCGGTGGCATTCTTAGATTAACAACAGCAAAATGGCTGTATGGGACATGCCAGCACCATGTGCGTCCACACGTATAAATGGGTGATGCAGAGTATGTAGCCAAGCAGCATATATGTGTTGGTCCCATATTTGTTCTCTTTGAACCTTTTTCCTATGTGAGGGAAGCAAATCTAGTCCTGCACAAACTACCCGACCCCCCAGTTTATTTCCCTTTTCAACAAAGATATCGGTTCCTTACAGATGTGTGTACTGGGTTACCCCCTTTTTCCCTTTTCGACCTACAAAGCGGCTGGATAGCCAGTCTATACTACTTTCCGCCCCTCCTTTACTCATTGAACCATGTCCTAGATTCTTGTTCTAGCCCACCGCACCCTTCTTTCCTCTTAGAACCAAGCCCTAGATTCGACTACAGATCGAAAAAGATCCACATGCAGCTAGAGCAACGACGGTTTCAAATAAACCTATACCTTAGGGTTGTCGGGATGTGGCAAGGCATGCGGCGGGAGGCCATATCTGCCCACACTATGTACGGCAACAAGGAAGAAGGGGTTGGTGGTCCTCCCGCACAGGCGCCGGGTGAAAGAGAATAGTGCAGCCAGCAGTGGATTGCCTCCCTCGCCGAAGGCGATAGAGTGAACACTGCACCTCCTCCCCTTCCCGGTGTGACGGGATACAAACGCCTCCTTCACCAGTTGTGAGGGGGGAGAGAGAGACAAGAGGCCAACCCAGTCTTGTTTATATCTGGTGAAGAGAGGGTGAGAGACTGTGAATATAGCAAACCCTAGCAAATGAACACTGAGCCTCTAGCGTGTAACATATATTTAGTGCGGCGAGCGTGTGGAGAGTGCGAACCCTAGCGAACAAGCGCTGAGTCTCCCACTTATATATATACTACTGTAGTACGGACTGAGCTCCGGTGCCTTCACTGCACCTGCTTTTGGCTGTATGATGTGAGCCACCACATTTTGGGCCCACCTGTCATAAACCCAAAGGCAGGTGCACTAAGTCAATGAAGCTGCGTCCATATAGTACTCTCGTGTATACGACTAATATATAGTGGAGTGGTTTTCTTATTCTCTCCATAACAATCGTTTTAAATTGTGTAAGTATGAAATATAACTCTTTTATTTAATGTACAGTGAAGAAAACTAGTACTACTACTTCCGATGAACTAACGATCCACGCCCACGCGTCCTGGTCGCACTTCCTGTCCTTCACGTGTGGTACACTATCCTCCCTTAAGTGAACAACCACACATGCGCCAAATTATCGGAAACGTGTGAGAGTGTGTACAAATAAATAATTTTAATTTCAATTATCGGAAAGGTTTGAGAGTATTACAAAGTTTGACTTCACTCAAATCTAATATGCGGAGTAAATAAAAATGGAGGGCTACTACGTCCATCCGGGTTTTTAGTCCACACCATTTTTTAAATCAAAGTTAATAGCTGGACAAATAAAATTACAGGGGAGCTGAAGACAAAGTTGTGAGAAGGCTTAGAAATCAATACAAAACTTATGCTCTTAGTACCAACGTCGATCCTTCTTCGAGGAAACATTTGGTTCATAGCCAATTGTGTGATAAAATTGCACCAACGTGAAAGACGACTGCGTCTCCAACGCAACCAAGGTGAACTGACGAAGGATATCATCTTTGTGCGTAACAAGCAAAGCGCACTGATGGGAGACAGCTTGTTTTTCATTGAAAATCGATCAGCTTAACCAGCCGACGCAACCATGAGGCGCAACCATGAGCATCGATAGGTCATCGTGGTGATGCATCATCCATTTGGCATCAAGTTGGGGTGAGGCACCTATGAAGTTCGACAAATCCTCACTGTGGTCTATTTCTTCTCAGTAATCAAGCTCGAGGAAGGAAGAACCACGTGGCAGAGGACAGTGAGGTGGAACAACAATGGCCATCCAATTTTGTGCAGTTCCACTAAAATTGAGGAAGACATGCCCGGGTATGGAGACACGCATCGCTGTTTCCAAAAATATAAAAAAGGGTTAGCAACGACATCTCAATTGTCAATAAGAATTAATGAAAAGTACACCAACAAACAAAAGCATCATAATTATCTTGATGGGAACTAAACCAGGATACCCGAAAAAAAAGCATTTCTTCATTTAACCAGTGATAGTACTACCACCATATGGACAATGACCGCACAACCACCATGTACTTTTTTTCGAAACAACATGTATACCTCCACAGACGCATAAATCAAGACAAATTTTCGAGTGGCATTTCCTCTATAATAGTACTACTAGTAGGTGACGTTGGACCAGCCGACGAACCCTAGCTACTATGCATGGGGAGCTGGGGAGTAGTCGCATAGAAGAAAACCCGCACGCAGCGACCTGGGGAGCTGGAATAGTACAAGAAGTTATACCTCAGGTGGGCGAGATGTCGTTTAGGCGGGCGGGTGGGATCTGCCCACACGACGGCAGCGAACAAGGGCGCGGAGGATCTTCGTCCGCGCCAGCGCCGACTCCGAGAGGATGGTGCGCATCGGCTTCCTTCGTCGCCGACGGCGACAACGTCAACGCCGCACCTCCTCACCTCCCGCAGCGGACGGGATTCGGCCGGATCTGTGACCACCGGTGAGGAGAGAGATAGAGTGGACACTGTCATCTTGTTTTGATATGGAGAGGGTGAGAGAGCGAGACGCGAGAAACTCTATCAAATAAGAGGGCCAATCGCCCTATATCTTTGACTTGCACACACACACAATTTCGATGGCTCTCTTCATCGATCTCGCACCCACCCACTTGATCCTCTCTTCGACTCTATCGATAGCTATGACCCCTCCCTCTCTTCTCTTGGATTGCCCGACCCTGTATATATGATATGGATAGGCCTCCATTTCACACACATTGCATGAAAAATTTTGTTTGAGATGTCATCGACACGTATTCCCACAAATAATTCACGAAATCAACCCCTACCCCACCCCACCCCCACCCCAAAACAAAAACACTCACGAACGCGGTTTGTATCTCTCACACACACCCACGTAGGTGGGGGACATGCACGAAGAGAAGAGGTGCATGCACGGCACACGTACTCCCGTCTCTTTCCCAACCACGCCCGCGCGGGTACACGGTGGAGCTCATTTCTATATGGAAAAGGCAGCCCACGTGGTAATTTGGCACGTGTACTGGTTGTCCACTTGGTGGAGGGAGGATCGTCTACCACGGGTGAACAAACAAACTGCGACTTGACGCGTTATGTTAAATTAAAAAAAGAGGCAAACCATGTGGGGCCTACCTTAGAGGCAAGGCTCTATACACTGGAGTAATTTTGATGTGTCCCGTCAACTCGCAGAACGAGGAGAAGCTTGCTTAGTACACCATCTCCCCCGCCCACGGGCGTGGTGCCTCGCAGGATGAGGTGAAGCTTGCTCCGCCTTATTCCCGCTCCCTCGCCCATGCGCGCGGTGGCTCGCAGGACGAGGAGAAAAATTTACTACTCCCTCCGTTTACTCCTCGCCCCTACTAGTAATACCTTGGTTATAGAGATTATATCATATTGTTTGGAATATATATGTCCTTTAGTAGATTTCATTATGAACTATTAGTAGTACATACTCCAAACACTGATGTATATAGACGTATTTTAGAGTGTAGATTCACTCATTTTGCTCTGTATGTAGCACTCTCCCTCGCCCCTCGACCCTCGCCCACGTGGTGGACGTGCAACAATTCGTTCGGTCTCATATAGCCAGAACGATATATACTTCACTACCATTATTGCTCGACTTCCCGAAGAGGCGAAGAGCCAATCGCAAGGTTAATATTTTGGAGATGCCAAGCGCAAGGTTATAGGAGAACGAGTAGTAGGTGCCGTGTCATTTATAAATAAAGTTTTTTTTCTTCAGTGGCACATACGCAATATGATAGGTTCATATGGAGAGAAAAGGAAACCGCTCCACTATATACATAGTCAGGACGGGCCAGCCTACACGGTTGCTTGCTGGGGTTGCTCTCTTCACACTATCTCGCACAAAACGACTGTGGCCACATCTCTAACATCCCGGCGGATCACGTCCGCTGGGGGAAGGGGTGGATGCTTAGTGTAGATGCGGTTGCCGTCGCCGACGGTGAAAACCCATTGTCGGATCGTCCCGACAGGGGTCCCCGCCATTCTCTCTCACAAAGCCGGTGAGGTTGCCTTCGTCCCTTGCTCACTGCCGCGACGTGGGCAGTTGCTGCCTCCCGCCGCCCTCCTCAAGGTTGAGATACGTCCCTCAGGCTGGTCATAATGGGAGTATCGTAGCTAGTATCATGCATGCCAACTAGGCAATTTTGATGAGGTGTCCTAGAATTAAATGAATAAAGAGAGGGTTGAGTATCATATCATGATACCGTATCATAATAAATGTTATGCTACTATGTGTCATGCATGGCAATAAATAAAGTACTACATGATACTAATATATGGTACTATGCATTAGAGAGGTAGTATCATACACTAGTATCATATGCATGATACTAGTACATGATACTCCCCATTACAACCAGCCTTAGGTACAACTCCCTTTACAGCCGGCTTGCACCACTGCTCCAGCTGCCCACATCACTCCCTGTGTATATTTCTCTACTTCTTTGCCCTTTTATACCTCTCTGGCTTCTACGCATCAGTATTTGTGAATCAACTAGTCCCAGTATTCTTATTCTAATCACGCTTCTTCAATTTCTTTGCCACAGGGATGCTCATCTCGATTTTGGTGAAACTGCACAAAATGATCCGATGGTCAAAAGGTTGCAAACTTCATTTCTTGGGTAGCTCCACGTTGCCAGCAAATTTAAGCCTGGTTAGGGTTTACGGTTCAAGGGCTAGGGACTGCATGGATCGTTTTTTTTTCTTTAGCTGCCTCTGTTCCAAAATAAGTGTCAACTTTAGTAGTAGTACAACTTTGTACTAAAGTTTGCATAAAGTTTAGACACTTATTTTGGAACGGAGGGAGTACATATTGGCTATGATTTGTCAATCATTGAGATGCAATAGCATGCATGTTAGTCTCCTTTGTATTTGATGAAATGTTGCAACGGGCAACCTTGGACGAAGATACATGTAATGTGTCGAAGCTTCATAGCATTGTACAAATTTATCTCATTGATAAATTACAAGACGTACTATACTAGTACTTCCTCCGCTCCTAAATATAAGTCTTTGTAGAGATTTCACCATGAACCACATGCGGATGTATATAGATGCATTTTAAGTGTAGATTCATTCATTTTGTTCCGTATGTAGTTCACCTAGTGGAGTCTCTACAAAGACTTATCTACCTAGTGGAATCCCTCCGTCTAGGTGTGTAAGTCATCTTATGAAAACCAAATAATCCCAAAACACTTAGGCGCGGTGCATTAACTTCTACCTCGTTTCTTGTTTCTTGACATATCAACCAATAAAAGATGAGGGGTGTGCATGCTTTTAATGAGTTGAGACTACAAACACGACATGCAGTGGTTAGTTCATTGCATGCAATGCTATTAATTAGCAAATAAACATTAATGTCTCTCATTTTACCCTCCTCCTTGGTCACGGTGCACAACCTAAGATGACTTACTCACCTAGACGGCAGTGGTTTTAAATAGAATACGCGCGTTCCAGGAAAAAAGAAAGCGAAAACTGGCGGATAATTTTTTAAGGGTCTGTCTAGGACACATCTAAGTTGATGTCCACTCTGTCTGTGGTCTATTTTTTTGTCCTAGTTTTTTTTGTTTCTTGTTGCTGTACATTATATACTTGTGGGAGCTTAGATGTGATATCCTTAAATAACATCAGTAGATGTGAATTAGACAAACTGATTTTCTAACGTACCAAGAAAGAAAACTCGATCAAAAACACGCCCCCGCTTCCAGGTCACGAGAGTCGTCGCGCACACACACATAGACATAGACATGCATATCCGTGTTTACTACATAAAATTCCATTTTCATCTCCATCTCCAATCATATTTGGCCAACTGGCACATTATTTACGTTGTTAATTATATACGCAGCAATATTAACGTACAACATCTCTTGTTTGCGCACGTCTGGACTGCTGCCACGGCCGGTCCTGACCAACCCGAACCCTCTTCATCACCCGCGCGTGCTTCCTGCCCGAAACGGTCAGTGCTGCATTCATGCCCAGCCACAGCGGACACGACCTCTCATTGGCGCCGGCATTGAAGCGGCGCGCCGGCCGAGAGAGTGTCGCCCGTGCCGCTTCTGGGTGCACGCAGCTGCTCCGCATTCAAAGGTCGCAATAGCCGGCTACAACATGCATGTAAAAAGTTCTTGGGAGTCCGTGCTACATCTAGCTGTCCTCCCCCAACTCGTCAATCTCCTCCAAAGAGTGCTAGTACTCCATGGCGCGTCCATCGATAAGCAAAGGGAAAGTTATCGATACTACTCGGTTTGCGTGAGTGGCATGCCGAGCGACCGTGTGGGGTCGAGCCATGGAGGAGGTTGAGACACAAACACGACGACGTGATTTAAACGCTGGTTTTGCTCGATGGCGCGATCCAACGAAACGAACGTTGGTTTCTCTCCGCTTCCATTTTTCTCTGAAAATGGAAACTTTCCACCCATTTTCATTCCTATTCCAAGGTTTCCCGTTACAACATTCCATCAAATACAAAGGAAAACTAACATGCATGCCGATGCATCTCAATGATTCACGATCATAGCTAATATTTACTTCACAACTAAAGAAAAAGTTGTGAGAGCGTGTCTGAAAGAAAACTACTGATGGGGTCACTACGACTTAAACCCTAAACCCTAAACATGATTTAATTTCCTGGCCGTAGAACCTGTTGAAGGAAAGACGACCGCACCCTCGAATCATATGATGCTTTTGTGCGCCCACTAAAATCGACTGAGCATCCCGATGGCAAAGATGTTGAAGAAGTGTGATTAGAATAATAGTACTAGCACTAGTTCATGAGACATAAACTCATCACAAGTAGAAGCTGGTAGAAGTAGAGAAAGATCGACATGGAGATGGAGCTACGGCAGTGGAGCAAGCCGGCTCCATAAGGAAGATGGACTATACCTGGGACGTCGGGCTGTAGCTAGAAGGACGGTTGGGACGCGGCATCGGCCCATACCGCGGTGACTCCCGATTGGGACGCACCGATCGTGGGTTTTCTCCTCGCCGATGTTGATCGCGTCACGAAGAACATTGTTCCTTCCCCACCAAGGGATCAGGCCCGCTGTTCTATGCTTGTGAAGAGAGCAACCTAAGCAAGCAGGCTTGTAGCTTAGGCTCCTGCTAGTGTATATATAATGGTTTTCTTTTTCTCTCCATATCAACTATTTTATATTACGTACGTCTCATTCAAGAGTGAAATGATGGTTGCTTCTTCCGACTAACTTACTCTGCTCGTTAGTGGCCCCTACACGTACTCCCCCTACATGTATGCAACAGTCACACGTACACATGGACGCAAAAACGCGCGCGATGCCCTAATGCATGCATGTCCGAGCACACGACGGAACACACACGGTCACGCTCAAGTGCTCAACCTACACGTGCATGCACACACATACTCAGTCAGGGTGAGCTAGTGACCGTATAAACACCGGAATATATATATATTGAGCGCAATGAGCGTATTATGAAGTCCAACGACCAGTGTCAAAGCTCTCTCATTTACCCGCAAAAAATATTAAGCCATATTAACCGGAAAGGAGGGAGTATGGACTAGCACTACTTTTTGGTGTGTTTCATCAACTCGCAGAACAAGGAGAAGCTTGCAGGACAAGGTGAAGCTCGCTTACGCCTTTTGACTAATGCAACCTACCCTCGGTGGACATGCATCAGTCCATTCAGTGTCAGATTGTCAGAGGCATACACTGTAGTACCCAACATGCGGAGTACCATCATTTTTCGACTTCACGAAGAGGCGAAGAGCCAAGCGCAGTAGTACGAGTAGTACTACTACTAGAACCGCATGGTGGAGCGTCTGTACTCTTATTTTTTTATCTTTGATAAAGTGCACGTTTATTTCGGAGAAGGGTGGAAAACGGCAGCCCAACATGTAATGAATGATATCGATCAACCAACCATGCTCGAATATATCTTGGCCTCCGTGCAAGCCCGTCTGTGTGTTCTAGCTCCTCGTCTCTCTCAAGGAACGGCGGGTTGGCTCTTTGCCGTCAATTGAGATCGGTTTGCTCACACTCCTGTCCCACATGTCAGTGATATGCCAAGAGGAGGTGCGTTGACCGACCGCCATACACGCATTTGGTTTTGCACCTTCATACTACTCCTCCCTCATCACAGCCATCGGGTGCGCTTCATTATGATGCATTTCTCTCAATGCATTTCCAGCACCAGATAGACTTTAGATGCGTTTGGTTTAATGCTCAATTAATTAGGGCGTCGTAACCGCAATCAAGTCCACAATTTTCTCTCCATGCACTCTGTACTACTCCGAAGTGGAGTACGTGCATGCATGTGTGTACCCAGGGTGGAAGCACTGCATGCATGTGTGTACGCATTATTCCTCTAGTAATAGACGCGGTGCTATAACTACCAATGCTATTTTTCAGGCCGATCGCTAGTCGCCTTGGTCCCACAGATTTTTTTCTTTTTTCTGAAGCGTGCTGTATAAACAGTGACGGATGAAGTAGTATGAGCGGATTCAAAGAAGAGCGTATTGGTGGTTTCTTCTTCAGAGCAACTTACAGTGGGAAAGGTGGGGCTTATGATTTGACTTCTCATTACTCACTATTAATGCGGCGCAACGACCGGGCTGAGTCTCCCATGCGGTTGTGCACTACCCCCCGGTTCTTAAATATACTCCGGAGTATTTGTCTTTCTAGAGATTTCAACGAGTGACTACTCAAATATTTGTCTTTTTAGAGAGTTCAAATGGACTGGCACATACGGATGTATATAGACATATTTTAGAGTGTAGATTCACTCATTTTGCTCCGTATGTAGTCACTTGTTGAAATCTCTAGAAAGACAAATAGAATATTTAGGAACGGAGGGAGTACACATACGAAGCAAAATGAGTGAATCTACACTCTAAAATATGCCCGTTTGAAATTTGTAAAAAGATAAATATTTAGGAACGAAGGAGTATAATTTTGTGCATGGCACATGGACCCAGATGATGAAGAGGCTTCTGGCAATGCTATGAAGCTTCCATCATTTGTTTACATAATTGACATACTATACAAATAATTTTCCAGCGACATGAAATTGTACAATGGTGTGAGCTTTCAACTTTTGTTTCTCGTGTCTTGCCATCGATGCTCTTTCGGAAACAATAAAAAACTAACTCCCTTGCTAATGCATGTCAATTATTAGCAGATCAGAGCTAATAATTACATCACAACTGAAAACAGAGTTGTGAGAAGGTGTTAAATTAAAATTGATCCTTGCTTTCATTGGCAGCAAAGTCCCCCAGCTCTGTCTAAATCAACAAGGCATGTTGGGAAAAAAGTAGTTGTCTGGAGCATGCAACATTCCGATCATTTTGTGCAGTTCCACTAAAATAGAGCTGAGCGTCCCTGTTCCAAAGATATTAAGTGTGATTACGATAATAGAGGACTGCTGAAGAAACGATAAACACACAAATAGAAACCAGTCACCTTTGCAGTCTCTCTTAAGACTAACTAGTTGGAGAAGATTAGGCTCGGAGTTGGATGAGGAGGATAGAGCAAAACCAATCTCCCTTTGTGAAGTCGCACTAAAATGTAGAGACGTTGCCCGTGTGACATTTTAGTACAACTGCACAAAACACTCTTAAGAAAATAGTGATTTGTGTAGTTCACCAAAAGGTCGCAATAGCAACGAGGTGAAATGGATAGCCCTGTTTGCAAAAAAGAGGTAGAAAGGAAACAATTACTGGCCAATAACAGTTGATGACACATGCGACGACAAAAAAGAAGCATATTCCTTGTCCTAAGGGAAGATAACAACACAGTTGTGTTTGTCTAAAACGGTGTGAGGACGAGAATGCAATATGAAAAGTACGCCGGACGAGCTACGTTTTGGGCAAAGAACTATGGAAGATCCACATGCAGCGATGTGGGAAGACGGGCAAGGAGCAAGGCCGGAGGGATACCGGAGGTCGCCGGATGTAACTAGGTGAGCGGCGGCGGGCGGAATCTGCGAGCAGGTGGCGAGGCCCCGCCACGCCGAGCTTGGTCGAGAAAACGGCGTACCGCAGATCGGGACGTCTTGCCTCGGCGCCAGAGAACGGAGAAACGATACACCTCCTCCCTTTCCCCGGCGGACGGATGCGGCCTGATCGGTGACCAACGGTGAGAGAGAGAGAGGCCACCGCCTGCTTCCCCGGCGGACGGATGCGGCCGATCAGTGACCAACGGTGAGAGAAAGAGAGGCCACCGCAACCTTGTGTGAGATACTCAAGAGCGACAAACCAGCAGGCGTGCTCCATTGTATATAGTGAGCGGACTACCTTTTCTCCATAAAAATCGCTTTATATTCTGTATACGTGCCATTGAGCGCTATAACTTTATTTAAAAATAACGCGCAACGCGTCAAGTTGAACTTTGTTTCGCACGCGTGGTACACGACCTCCTAGGTAAACAACCGCTACAAAGCGCTCAAATTAGCACGTGGGCTGCCATTTCATAAAGAAATGAGCTCCACCGTGTACCCGCGCGGGTGTGGCTGGGCACGAAGCGTGAGTATGTGCACGGTGCACCTATTCTCTTCTTGTATACGTACACCACCTACATGGGGTTGTGTGAGAGAGATACAAACCTAGAGAGATATAGTGTGTGGGTTCTTGAGAGTTTTGGGGGGGGGTCAATCAAAAAATGTAACATATGTAATGTGTGTGAAACAGAGTCATGGATATAACATATATATAGAGGGGGCGATCCATGAGAAGAGAGTGGAGGTATCATCGGCTTGAGGTGTCCATAGAATCGAAGAGAGGGATGATGTGTGTGTGTGTGTGTGCGCGCGCGATCGATAAAGAGTGCCATCGAATTTGTGTGTGCCCACGTCAAAGATATAGAGTGGTTGGCCTACTGGAACGTGAGAGGGGACATGTGCAGTTTGTCTCTATGGGATGGATACTTACCTACAGCGCTCGATTATTGGTGTGTGGTGGGGGAAGAGGGAGGCCCAATTAACTATAGAGGTACAATGGCTGGTATATATGTGTGGAGGAGGAGAGAGGCCTACCTCATGTATTAAGGAGATCGATCTGCCTCATGTATTAAGGGAGATCGATCGGCATCCATGCATATGTGCAGGAGAGGAATAAGGTTGGGAGAGAGACAGAGTTATAGTGTTGGAGGGGGTGGTAGTGGAGTTGCTTCTAACAAATGGTGGGATAGGCTTGCTAGACAGACGGGGGGCACGCCCGCAATATCAATAAGAGAGGAGATGGCTGCTTGTTGTCTGTGCACGTGCGTGTGAGAGACGGGTCAAGAGGCATGCATGAATGATGAGGGGGGACGATGTGGCTATGGTAAGCAGATGTAACTACATAGGAAGATCAATCGCCCTTTGTTAGGGAAAGGAGAGACATAACTTGTGAGGTACGTCAATCGATGGGGGGTAGTTAAAGTCGATCTAGGTATATGTTGGGAGATCGATCGGTATACATGCATGTTTGTGTTAGAAGCAAATGAGGCACGAGGAGAAGGATAGAGAGAGAGGGATTCATGTAGGAGGTGGTACGGGAGGCATACTATATCGAGGGGGGAGGAGTGTGCGAGTACGAGAACGATGAAAAGAGTGGTGGGAGTGAGGCATGGACGGTGACAAGAGAAGAGGGGAAGCTTGTGTTTGTGCTAGGCACACCTGGCTAGAGAGGCATATCGATCGATGTGTGCCGTAAAGAAGGAGTTGAGGGGCCTACACACACTGTGGGTGAACGACCTAAAGTGAAAAGACGAATTTGCGCGATGGAGCTAGAGAATGCTGAGGGAGGGTGAGAGGGATGCGGGCGTGTGCATGCACGAGAGAAAGTTAGCGCTAGCTACAAAGATAAGAGGGTTGTGTGGGTGTAAAAGATGAATAGAGATCATATATACTTCATTATAAAAAGCGAATTCGGATATTTGAAGAATTTATCATAGTGTTTTAAACTGACGCATGTGTGAATATATATAACGGTGATACACATGGTGTGGTTATGAACATGTTATACTACATTCAATATATTTTATCTCTACTCTTATAAAAAACGGAGTTGTTGATGATAGTGTGCCTGCCTTCCTGCATTATAGGACGTCCGATTTATATCTGGCGGATAGCAAGGAAACTATGATGGTTGAAGTTGGCAACAATCATGATTGTAGATTCTTATTGAAATAGAGAAACGAATTCAAATTTAGTTCGAATTGCAGCGGTAGTATAGACATTTGGAATGCACTAAAATGTTGGTATGAGTAGGTCACATGCATTATACAGCAAGCGAAAAAAAATTAATCGGACATAACATGGATTCATACTCTCTCCTTCCATCTATATAGGGCGTAATGAGATTTTTAAGACCACCTTTGACTATTGACAAGATTAATAGTACATTGACATGCACAATGTGAAAATTATATCATTGAAAGAACCTTTCACAAACGAATTTAACGGTGTGCTTTGTGTAGGTTGCAGGTCATATATCATTGCTCTAATATTTGGTCAAAGTTAGCATAAAAAAACGCATTAGGCCCTATATAGATGGAAGGAGGGAGTAGCTTTGAATAGCATTTGTATAGTAAAACGGGGCAAGACTCTCTCTTTGTGTGGTGTGAATAGTTTTATTTATTTTCGTTTCCTTTTTGGTTGAGGGAAGTGCGAATTGATTTGGTATGTACAAGTACAATATTACTACACGTTAGGCTTGTCCCTAAAATTCAACCCGTGTCTTGTTATATCCCGAAAATTCAGATATCATGCTCTCAAAACTGGCGCCTTCACAACCCGCGCCTTGCTATCCCGAAATTACAACGCGCGCGAAA
The DNA here is from genome assembly GCA_021605205.1 of Aegilops longissima. NCBI lineage: Eukaryota > Viridiplantae > Streptophyta > Magnoliopsida > Poales > Poaceae > Aegilops > Aegilops longissima. The sequence continues at coordinate 427,570,323 of CM038680.1, forward strand.
ACTCCCTCCAGCTGCCAAATCCCGACATGCGAAATCCCCCTTCTAACCCTGAGCCAAAAGGGCCGCTAGTTCAAATCGGTGGGGGGTACTTTTGTAACACACCCTACATTTTGGACAAGCGCGTCCCTAAGTCATGCTTCACCCCCTCCCATTGCCCCCTTTTCGCCATTCGAAATCCCAGGCCGCCATAACTTCTTTGCTCCAGCCGCGAAACCCCACCCTCCTCCGTCCGCCACGTCACCGCTGCCCAGCCGGAGCCTCTTCCCCGACGACGTCGTCCACCGCAACAGCTCGATGTGCCTCGTCCACCTCCCCGGATGAGGATCTTTCGTCCATCTCGCCGTCTTGCCGGTTCAGCCGCCCCGTCCTCCACCTCCAAGGAGCTGCTCCGACGATCACCTCGTCTATCGCGACTGCTCCATCCCCACAGCACCGCCTTAACCTGCTCCACCGGAACCGCAACATCCTCACCGACTCCTCGGACGAAGCCGAGGCCTACTCGGCGCCACCAAAGAGGTTGTACACTCATCGCATCACACCTTCTCCTTAACTCGACCTCCCGACATTGACGGTGCTCCATCCCGCACCCCCATGGAGCAGCTACCTTGAAGCCGGCGCCGCGGGCGAGATCTCCACGACGGCTCTCCCCCAGTGCGAGGCCCCTTCGGCGACGGCGTCCATACCAACCGGATCTGCTGCTGCTGCTCCGGCTCTCGCTCGCTCGCTTGCGCTGCTGCTTCTGCTCCGGCTCTCGCTCCATCGCTCGCTCGCCCAGCTGCTCGCTGCTCTGCCTCGCTTCGTCTTCTGCTTCTGCCCATTAAGCCACACTTCATCGACTCAATCGACTTTTGGGTCACCGATTTTGGGGTTGGGGGGCTCACGAGTTAAGGAAGAACCACCAGCGGGACGGGACTCACGGAGAGGTACCCCACTATCTATCTTAGGGTTCAGGGCCAGGGGCGGGGGCCTAGAGGGTTGGCCGGGGCGGCAGTGGCGAGTTGTTTCGGGGCGGCGAGGTGGCGTTGGGGCCCGCGGTTCAGCCGGTGGTGGCTGGCGGCTCAGGGGGGTGCAGGTTGAAGATGAACTGCAGGCCCTCCCTAAACTACATGTCAAGTGCCTCTCTGCTACCATTATGCTCAGCCGACAAGAGTATTCAGATTCCACAAGAAATTTCAGTTTCGACAGTTTAGTTCAGAGTCAATAGTTTTTACCTCATTTGTTGTAGTCAGGTGGTTTTTAGTGATGCTAAATTTACATCCATTTTACATCATCTATGGAGATGCTATTAGAATCCCACTTGAGATTGACGATGTCTGTCTTATGCTGCTTCAGCCTTGACGCCTTCGGCTCACCGGAGCTGCTCCAAGGACGTAACGATCCATCACAATAGAGCAGTGCCTCGACGCCGCTCTACATATTCCTCGATCTTCCTCCACACCTCGATAGCCACCTCTGCCTCAATCGCTTCAAATGACCAACCCAATGATGCCGAGGTCGACACGGCTATGGCAAAGAGGTTGTACACTTGTTGCATCACTTATTACTATACATTCACGCCGATCCATTAGGGCTATTTTGGTTCAACAGAAAAACGCCGATCCACCGGTTGTTACCTCACTCTAAATTTCTGCATGCTCTCCTTACATAATCTCACCATATTTTTTCGTATGCATGTCGATATTGTACACATCATGCTGAACATGTAGAGAAAAGAGAAGAGTTTTGTGCGGCAATACAATGTCATGAAGACATCGCTCCATGGTGGGTTCAATGGCAAACCCTCCCCACCCCTCTCCAGATTGTAATCCAGAGGAAGATATCTGTTCCGAGGCGGTTTCAGACGCCGCTAACCACTCCTATTTACTCCCCAAGGTGTTTGCTCTACCTTGGCATGATTATGTTAGTCAAATCATGCATATGTTGCCTTGCAGTGCCTACTTTTGACATCATATATGTCATCTGCTTACTTTAGACATGTCCTGTAATGCCACCTGTTTAGTTTCTATATCATATACAGGAATTATGCAGTCTCATGTCTTTTAGCTAGCCATAATATATGTGAAATATGCAATGCCATCCTGTTTAACCAGGCATCATATATTTGAATGATATCTTGCCCATACTTTTCTTCATTACATTTCCATTTGTCGACAATGTTTGTACATTAAACTACTCTTCCTGTGAATCAGCCATTTGGGTGGGAGATGGAAAAATCTGGAGTGAAAACAAGGCCTTTAGAGCAGAGATAGTGCTACCCGTCAAGCAGATCTCTTGTTGGGTCCCGATAGCTCCTCGAGAGATGGATTCGAGACAGATGACCAGTCCTATTCCCCACCGAGGTGTATGCTCTAACTTGGCACGGTTATACTGCTCATATCATGCATACAAAGGTCTTGCATTGCATAGTTTAGACATCATATACACAATATTCAATACCATGTTCTTAGTTCATACATCATATCGAACGCCTCTGCTTAGCATATAAATCACATATGTGAATTAAATGATGCGATCCTGATTACTTAGATAACATGTAGGTGAATTATGTCATGCGATCCTGTTTAGTTATTCATCATATCTTTGAATTATGTTATGCTATGCTATCCAGTTTAGATAGACATCATATATGTGAAATTATGTCATGCTATCCGTTTTAGTTAAACAACATACATGTCAATTATTTCATGCCCTCTTTTTTCCACACTATCTAGTGCATCTGTCTCTCATACAATGTCTGTATATTCAACTATGTTTCCTGTTTATCAGCCATTTGAATTGGAGCGGGTGATGCCAAGATTCAGCGGACTAAAAACACAGTCTTCCAATAAAACAGTGCTACCTCTTGTTGGAGATAGCACCCCGGTTGTACATGCACAAGAACCAGCCCTACCACACATAACCCAAACTCTCGCAGATTGTACCCCTACTGCGATGGACAGAGAACCAGCTTCACCCAATCTAACCCCAACCCCAACCGATAGTAACCCAGTTCCTATTGACACAACACCATATCCACCACAGAGCTCCCAAACAAGAGCAGTTAGTAAGGCAGCTCCAGTGCCCAAAGGGCCAGTACTATCACGGCGAACCCCAACTCCACCAGTTAGTACGCCTATTCCTGTGGAGGAAGCACAACTAGCTAGTCGTAGTTTAACATCTATCGCATTTGATGTTGTTAAATCGTATGTGCGTATCTTCCCATCTTGGAAATATTATACTGAAGATGAAGGAAAATGCCAGTTGCAGGTGTTTGTCCAGGAGTTATGTGTAAGTAATGATATTCATGGCAATTACTTTGCTTCGTCCCATACGTCCTACCTCCATGATGGTTATAATACATCAAATTTTCCCATTTTTCTCTATAGAGAAGGACCGATTTGGAAACTCAGGATGAGGTAACCTGTGCTAATACCTCTGCTATCTTCAAGAATGTTTGGTGGCATTATCGGAATTACCTGAAGAAAACGTATTTCACCGCAAAGAAACTCATCAAATTCCTTTACGTTCTCCCGAGACACATTTATCGGACGATGACCGGGAACGCTTTGTTCAGATCGGTCCCAAACCAAGAATGTGGTAAGGTCTATGAGCTCATTTTCTATTTTAAGTGTTATATTTTTATGCCTTATCAGCGTCTTCTTGTAGAACTGTTCATGTAGAACAAGTGCCTAAACCTGAAGAACAACTGTTCTAATTTAAGATTCCATTTCTATCATAGTTCAAAAAGCGCTAGGCGCAGCCAGATCCGATCGGGTCGGGCCTCTTGCCGCCTCGTTCCCGCTGACTTCTCTTTCCCTCTTTTTCTTTCTAAGTCCTTAGTTAACTTGATGATACCGAGAGATATATGCATATTTTGAGATACTTCGGTAAGGGTGATTTGTAAAGAATGTCTTGCTCTATCCATCCATGCCTTTGTTTGCAATTATGGAGTGCCATAGCTTGAGTCAATTGAGCTCTACTTTTGCTATCAAATGTTTCCTGGCAGATTGTATACATGTTATTCAATTTTGCCTAGCTTGTTGTGGTTGATCTATTTATGCTATGTTATTGTTATTGCCATGTATGTCTTCTATGTCATGTCTTCTTGATGTATGTATGCTTAGTTTATCATATAAGGCTCTGTAGTGAGTGCATTGAGCTTGTAAACATGCCTACTCGCTATCAGTTTTTGACATGTCATGTTGCTGAATCTGTTAACGAAACTTTCAATATTGACATGGGTGTTACTATATTTTCTAATCCTTTTTGGCTTATGGTCAGTAAGGGACTTTTGATCTATGCTTTGAGTAGATTCATGCCATGCCTTGTTTTGCTATTTTAAGTTCCTGTAGCATGTAGTTTTGTTGCTCGGAACATTGCAACTTGATGCTGTTTTTGCCATGTCCAGCCTGATATTTTGTGCACTTTTGCCATGCTTGTTTGAACCTGTTATGATGTGAACTAGCCGTAGATCAGTGCTCATCTTTTGTCGAGCATCTTGTGTAGATCACTGCCATGTGCTTTGTTGATACGTTTGGGTGCAGTAGCTTAATTAATTGTTGCTTGCTAAGTGGCATCATGCTGTTAATGGCAGATTTGCGCCATTCTTGTTTTGCTTGTCATTTGCAAACCGTGCATCCGATTCCGGTGATCTTTATATCGATTTCAACCGAAATCATCTCATCTTTCCAGTGGCATACTTGGTTTGCCAAGTTGATGCCTGGTTCTTCATTTACCTTCCGGAGCGCACATACGCATTGCATATCGCATCTCGCATATCATGCCATGTTTTGCATCATGTTGATTGTGCATTGCACCGTGATTTGTTGTGGTTCCTTTGTTTGTGTTGTTGCTTTGGGTAGAGTCGGGAGACGAGTATGTGAACGAGGAACCTGTTGAGAACGCTTACGAGGATCAAGCTTTCGACAACTCTGAGAACATTGCAGGCAAGATGACCATACCCTCGAAATCACTTCTATCTTTGCTATGCTAGTTGCTCGCCTTTTGCTATGCCTATGCTATGATGCCTACCACTTGCTATATCATTCCACCCATATTGCCATGTCAGCCCCTAACCATCCTTTTCCTAGCAAACCGCTGATTGGCTATGTTACCGCTTTGCTCAGCTCCTCTTATAGCGCTAGTTGCAGTGAAGTTGAAGTTTGTTCCATGTTGGAACATGGAGATGTTGTTCTCTTGGAGCATGTTTACTTGATGGGGTTATCACAATATATATCTGCTATATTTTAATACATCTATACACTTGGTAAAGGGTGGAAGGCTCGCCTTATGCCCGGTGTTTTGTTCCACTCTTGCCACCCTAGTTTCCGCCATACCGTGTTATGTTCCTTGATTTCACGCTCCTTACACGGTTGGGTGATTTATGGGACCCCTTGACAGTTCGCTTTGAATAAGACTCGCCAAAGAAGGCCCAACATTGGTTTTACCATTTGCCACCTAAGCCTTTTTCCCCTGGAGTTTTCGCGAGCCCGAGGGTCATCTTTATTTTAACCCCGGCCGCCTCCTTCGATTGCTGGTCCAACTTGAGCGATGTCCGCGCCTCTTGGGCAACTATGGTTTATGCCAACCCGACGCCCTGCTCATCCGTGTGCCCCGAGAACGAGATATGTGCAGCTCCTATCGGGATTTGTCGGCACATTCGGGTGGCTTTGCTGGTCTTGTTTTATTGCTGTCGAAATGTCTTGTAGTCCGGATTCCGAGATTGATCGGTCTTCCCAGAGAAGGAATATCCTTCGCTGACCGTGAGAGCTTATAATGGGCTGTTGGGACACCCCGCAGGGTAATATCTTTCAAAGCCGCGCTCGCGTTATGAGGCGATGGGAATTTGTTAATGTCCGTTGTAGAAAACCCAAAGTTGACCTCAATTAAAATACACATCAATCAAGGTGTAACCGTGGATGGTCTCTTCTGCGGAGTCCGGAAGTGAACACGGTGTTGGAGTTATGTCCGACGAAGTAGTTCAGATCACTTCTGATCGCTATTAGTTTCACGACCGCGCTTTGCTCCTCTTCTCGCCTCGCTTATGGCGTAGCCACCATATATGCTAGTCGCTGTCGCCGCCTCCACTTTACTTCTCCCCTTCCTATAAGCTTAAATAGTCTTGATCTCGCTGGTGAGATTGCCGAGTCCCCGTGACTCACGATACTTCCAAACACAGGCAGGTGTGCCGACGATGCCAAAGGCAGTGACGATCCGAGCTCAAGTGGAGTTCGACGAGGAACGTGGTCGCATTATGTGTCTTTTCCAGATGATCAAGAGTGGCGCCAGCTGGGACGATTCGGGATCCGTAGCATTTGGGGTATCTTCTTTTATTTTGGTTCAGAGTCGGACCTTGAGTGTACTCAATGATGGATGTTTATTTTTGTATGGTGTGAAGTGGCTGATCGTAAGCCAACTATGTATCTCTTTCCCTATTTATTACATGGGTTGTGTGAAGATTACCTCACTTGCGACATTGCTTTCAATGCAGTTATGCTCTAAGTCGGCCTCGACATCGGGAGATATAGCCGCATCGGGGTGTTACAAGATGCTTATGCTAGCTATGCACAGATTATGCGTAGTTATGCGCAATGCGCTTTTGCCAACGCTTAGAGCCTAGGGCGCGCTTAAGCCCGCTTAGGCACGCCTTTTTTAACTATGATTGCTTTGCTCTTGTATCACCGTATTTACTCATACAACCTTATTTTAAATTGAAGGATCCAATCGAAACTCCAATGGCACAGCAGGTATGTTCACGCATGTTTTTTAACTGGTTTGCTCTTATCAATAGCTCGTTGATTTCAATTTCAATTGTGTATACAGCTGACTTTCATATCATGGACATTACTAGCATCACAACAGAGCCAATAGTGTTGTTGTACATGTAGACCCGTGGTACCCATCTGAAATCTTGTTGTGCCGTAGTTTCCTCACGCTTGTATTCTTTTCTCTCGCTGCTTTGTCTTGAACTGATATGATTTGAACCGTGTCTCTATTTTGATTTGGCAAGACAATGTAGTGACCATAGGACATTGATATATGTTTGTTCGACGCTTTTATTATGTACTAGTACTTGGCAATAGAAGACTTGGTAGTTTAATCCTGTCCACCTTACTACCGAACTGGTTCACCTAAATGAGTTTCATATACTAGTACATGCTAAACTTGTTATGTGTCCTTGTTTCTTCTTTTAGAATGTCGATGTAATATTGGGGAAGAGTGCCTTATTAAGCAAATGGTAAAGGAATTAATGCAGATAATGTTCAGATAGTGACACATCCTTGTTGGTCTCCAACAAAGCTGATAAAACAGCTAAGGAAGACTATCTTGAAGACAATGAGACAACCCCAAAGTCCTGCCTTGGTTTAGTGTTCGAAGCATCGCCACTATCGCTATAATAAGCTATTCAAACTCACCGCCTAAATCAGTTCGGTTTCTTGAGTCTCAACTACAAGTCGAAAGACATCGATCAGCTATGCTGCCACAAGAAGCTGGAAGGACTCATGAAGTCCCTCGAGCATTCAGATGCATACTTTCCGTGCAATAGAAAGCGTTGGAGGATTTTAGCGCTAACAGACAAAGCTAATCAGCTTGTTGCTTATTGCCAAAGATGGTGGATACCCAGATAACGCTTCCGAGCTCTTCCGGTTGTTTCAGTTATGCTCTTGTTTTGTCAGTAGCGCTTATTTGCACCGTGGCCAATTTTGACGGCCAAGGTATGTAATGTGCTTTTTGTTCCCTATATTTGCACCGGTGGCGAACTTTGATGCCCAATGGATGTAATATGTGTAATAGGGGTAATAGGCTAGCATTAATTGCTTGCTTATTTATTTCTTATTGTCTTATTTAGTTGTTTGCTTGTAGTCACCGCAGCTTCTTTTTCTATTTTTTTCTAGTGGCTATAATAGCCTATTTTTGGTAACTAGGCCAAAATAATCATGGCAACACACGCATCGTTGTAACCATGGGCCTCCTCGCAGTCAGATGATCCATGGGCCTTCGTCCGCCAGAGATCCATGGGCCTTCTATACGGGCCGAGGATCCATCGCCTTCTATACGGGCCTTAGGGTCCATGGGCCTTCTACGAGCCGTATGGTCCATGGGCCTTCTATGGGTCGCACGATCCATGGGCCTTCTACAGTCAGCATTATCCATGGGCCTCATACGGGCCGTAGGGATCCATGGGCCTTCTACGGGCGATCATCATTTTGCCAATCATGGGTCAGCCCTATTCGTGGACCATAACGGGCCGTTAATAGGCCGTATTTGATAACTCTATGAAAACAGCCCAACGGGTTTTTTTTACATGAAAATGGCCCGACGTATTAATGGTCCGCAAACGGGCCGACTGTAACGACGGGCTGAATTTGGCTCACAGAAATGACAAGAACGGGAGTATGTAACCGATCGTCGCAATGAGCCCAAGAATCAATGGGCCCTGAGAAGGCCGAAAGATAACTTGGGCTAGAAACGACCCAATAGAATAACGGGCCGTTAATGGATATAAAGTGATTCACTATTCATTACGAGCCACTTTCACCACGGGCCGTTAATGGGCCAAGAGTTACAAAGGTCCTCATATGGGCTTAACGGGTCATGGGCCACATGGGCCGGTTAAAACAGGAATCATATTGGACGCCCATGATGCTATCGGCCTAATTCGGATAGGGCGAACGGGCCCGGGTTAGCGGATCGTAATGGGCTATATGCTAACATGCCGCTAATGCTTGCTGGGCCGCCCGCCACCTTGACCAAGTCAAACGGGCCAGCCTTTTCACAGAATGGGCCTTTGTTAACCGCGCACATGTCGCCATATCATAGGTGCCTTCGTCCAATGAGAGGATGACATCCGTCCCAACGGTGCACACCGCACCGCATGGTGTAGATGCTGAGGAACTCCGAGGGTGCGCCCCGCCATCATACTTCTCCGCACATCCGGTTTGAAGTTTTTCGTCGCCATCGACTCTGCCGCAGCTCACGGGTGAACGCAGGGCACCTACCGCAGACGTAAGTCGCTCGTTCCCCGCGCATGCATGTCAACAATAAGTCTTGCCGCTGGTCGATTGACGCCGCTTTCTTTTGGCGCTGGCGCGGGTTCGAGCCTTCTTGTTGCCGCTCTTTAAGAACTTGGCGCTGATCACGGCGTAGCTCGTGATCCGACGGCGTGCTGGAGTCGCTGCCGAGGTGGATCCGAGAGCTGGTGATCTTGGCCTTCGGAAGGGGAGTGCATGGTGGTGGCACTCGCAGGTCTGCCGCCACCGCTCGCGTTTTTGTTGCCGCGTTACTGCTGCGACGTGTTTGGTTGCCGCGACGCGCTGCTGTGCCGATGAGACTTTGATGGTGGCTTCCATTCGCTTCTAATTTGTCGCCGCTGGAGGGTAATCCAGAAGCACTGAGCTCGCCAGGCTTCGCCGGAGTGGTGGTGGCAATGGCGTACGGAGCTGCGAACGGATGCTCGGACTTAACCGTTAGGAGGAGCAGCATCCTTCCAAGCGATCGTATCATTGCATCAAAGATGTCGGGCGGCATGCGTCTCGAGGGCCTCGGATCCTCCGCTTGGCCTGATCCAACGAGCGATGGTGCTGCGAGCATCATGACGTCACGTCCCGCCGCTTCTTGAGACGACGCTGACGCTGACGCCGGTTGCGCCGCTTTGTCCTTGGATTCCGCGCAAGGCCAGGCTATTTCGACGACGCTCGTTTCGCTGCCTTTTCCCACCACTGCTAGCTCCGTGGTGGTGGGTTTCACGCTGACGAAGTCAAGCCAAGCCTCTTCTTCGCGCCATGTTGATGAAGGTGATGATGGTTGCCAGACCGCTGGATCAGGTTCACACAGTCTCGGATTTCACCGCTACCAAAGATGTCGGGAAGTCGATTTGTCTCATTAACACCAATGGGACAGGGTCCCTTTGTGGTTCTGAGGGGGCGGAGATTGCACAAAGAGCGGATCGGGTTTATGCACACGAGCAGATTTACTCAGCTGGAGCTCTCCGGAGAGATAATACTCCTACGCTGCTTGGTTGATTGTATTCTGCTAGGGAGCAATGGGAGCTACAAACCTAGCCCGAGTGAGTGTGGTCTCAATGATTCCAATGAACTGAATCGAGCCTAACCTTTCTACGCTGCAATATGGGCCTCTTTTATAGGCTCAAGGTCACCACAGTGGCAAGTAGACAAGGGTAAAATAGGAAAACAAGGGTTGGTACACCGCTTTGTATAGTGTATGCGGTTTCATACCTAACTCGACGACAAGGACAAGATTAATAAATGCCCGCCCCGCCTAAACAAAGGCAAATGGGTCCTCAAGGCACCACCGCTTGCCACGATGGTAAGCTTGTCATCGCTTATCGCTGCTTCTCTGGCTGGCTGCACAATTTCTTTGACACGCTGCGTTCGGAGTAGCCTCTCATGCATGGCACATCGCTACGGATGGGCTGGATGAGATGATGAGAGTTACTTGGCAAGCGCCTTGCCGTGGCTGGATTCGTCGCTTGGGAGTTTGTCATCATCAGCCTTCCCGCAAGCCCTCTTGCCGGGGTCTTGTTTCCTTCTGCGTTCTAGTATTCTCCGCAAGCTCCTCTTGCCGGGTCTTGAATACTTTGTTCTTGAATGGCTCCAAAGGAGCCATGGAGATCTTGGCGTCACTGTGCAAGCTCTCGCCACAGGTCGGTGAATCGCCTCAGGCACGAAGTTCGATACTAGGGTACCCCTACTCAGTACACCGGCGCTTCCCTACTTGGTTATGGCTCAAACTCCTCACACTTTACCGTGGTTCACACACTCACCCGGAAGGTTGAAGAGACGTAGATGTGAAGTTTGATGAATCTAACGGCTCACAAGTAGAGCAATTGCCAATTGATGTAGGAGGCAAGGACCCCTTGGAAGCAATCCAAGACTTCTATTGGCAAGATTCATTCAACAGAGGTGAAGGAGAGTACCGTCCGGATAAGTGGAAGCTTCTACTCACGGTTAAGGTGAACCAAGAGTTGATACGAAGCATCCACAAGTGGGACACACCAAGACTAAGAAAACGAGGAAGTACACCAAGATGAACGTCAACAACCTCCTTCTCCAATTAATGACAAGAGAACGACAACGCCAACAATGAAGAAGGCCAAGAAGAAGAACAAGATGAAGAAGATGTTCCACTAAGATCCAAGCAAAGCTTTCACGAAGTTCGAAAGCAAGAATTGCTAAATACCATCCCTCAAAGCAAATCTACAATGATATCCAAACCGGAGAATCACTCGCTTAAAACTGCTTAGCTAACTATTGTGAACACTATTCATTCATTCAGCATTTAACCTATGAAGGTTTGGAAGCATGGAAGATCCGGATTGATAAACGCCATGCATGAAGAGCTGCACAATTTTGAGAAACTGTTTGGGCATTGGTTGAGAAGCCCACAACAACCACAACATCATCGGTACCAAATGGGTGTTTCAGAACAAGCAAGATGAAGATGGACAAGTAGTTCAGAACAAAACCACTTCTCGTCACTAAGGCTACACTCAAGTCAAGGTATGGACTATGGTGAGACTTTATGCTCTGCCATAGATTTGAGTCCATTCACATCTTACTTGCCTATGCTAATCACCATGATATCACCTTGTACCAAATGGATTAAAAGTGCTTTTCTAAATGGTGAAATAGAGGAGGAAGTTTATGTTAAACCTCCCGACTTTGTCAATCCTAAGAAACCTAATCATGTTTACAAACTTCACAAAGCCTTACGGTCTTAAACAAGCTCCTAGAGCGTGGTATAAATGCTTGACCAAGTTCCTTATTGAAAAAGGCTTTGCAATTGGAAAAAATGATTCTACTCTCTTTTACTAAAAGGGTTATGAAGAACTATTTGTGTGCCAAATCTATGTTGATGATATTATATTTGGTTCAACTAACCTCACTTCTTAGTGAGAAGTTTGGAAAGCTAATGTCGGAGAAGTTTGAGATGTCGATGATGAGTGAACTCAATTTTCTCGCTTTGTAAATCAAGCAAACTAAATAAGGTACCTATTTCTCTCAAACAAAGTACACCAAGGACTTATTCAAGAAGTTCAATATGCAAGAATGCAAAGGTAGGACTACACCCATGCCTAAGTAGACATCTTGATTTGACCAAAGATGTTGAACCAGTTGATCAAAAGGTTTATCGCCTCCATGATTGGTTCATTGTTATATCTATGTGCTTCACGCCCCGATATTATGCTATGTGTGCATGTGTGCACAATATCAAGCTGCCCTAAAGAATGTCATCTTAAGGCCGTGAAAAGGATAGTGAGATTTAATTCATACACCAAATTTTGCATTTGGTATCCTAAGAGAGCCCTTTAATCTTGTTATTACTCCGACTCAGCATTATGTCGGTGACAAGGTTGATAGGAAGTCCACTTCGGTACTTGTTAATTTCTTGTAGATCCTTGTGTCTTGGTCTTCCAAGAAACAAAACCCCAGATCCTTATCCACCTACAGCCGAATACATTACCGCTGATTCATATTGTGCTCAATTACTTTGATGACCCAAACCTTAAAGATTATTGGATATATGTGAAACATGTTCCATTACTTTAAGTATACAATGAAAGTGCTATCAAGATTGCTCACAATTGTAACACCCCGAAGTAACTTTCCATATTTGTAACTCCAACTATTGCCATTTTCGCATTGATATATGATATTCCTCCGTGGTTGGGTTTTCCTTTTGCATTTTGTCCCGGTCATGCATTTTATATTATGTCATCATGTGCATCGATTTATACGTGTTCGCTCTCATGATTCGGCATTTTTCCTCGTCCGCTTTTGCAATCCGACATCCTATCTCCCCTGTGTCCTTTACGCTTTTTCCGTGCGGGTATTAAACCTTCTCGAAAGGGACCGAGGTTTGTCTAGTGGCCTTGGTATACCACCAGAGACCATCGGGTCAAGTTTCGGGTCATTTGAGCCTGCTTGGTACTCCAACGTTAACCGTGACTCGCAAAGACTTTTTGTTGCAGCCCAACACCCTTCAAAACAGCCCAATAACCCATCTAAGTCACCCCATGCTCTCCGCTGCTCGATCACGATCGTGTGGGCGAAAACTACACCTCATTTGACTCTCCTAGCTCCCTCTATGCCTATTTAAACACTCTTAAATTCGCCATTCAATCCACCCCTAACCCTAGCAGTTTCAAGGCCACGGACGCGGTCTACCAGCGCTGACATCGCCCGCCGCCACGCCGCCTGGACCATCCTGCCCGACACGCCACCGCCACGGCCATCAGCCAACCTCGCGCCACGCCACTGCCATTTGCCTCACAACAGCAGTCTGGCGAGTCTATCCGGCTCCGCCGCCTGGCCGCTGCCGTCAGTTCATTGCCTCCCTTGGCCGCTCAAGGCTTCCTCGCTGCCGCGCACTTTTGGCCACTGCCTGCCTTTCGCCGCTGCTGTTCACACCGGGCGCGGCCGCCTGGGCTGAAGACGGCCTCCGCCTGCTGCCTCCTCCTCCCGGCCTCCCAACACCGCCTCGCCTGCTGCCTCCTCCGGCGACCTCGCCACTCGCCGACCTCGATCCGCCAGCGATCCCACTCGGCCCTGCCTGACCTCTCCCCCCTCACTTTCTAAGTCTTTCATATCCATGATTTTTTGCATTTTCAGAGTGGTATATCTTTGCATGTAGATCCATTTTATGCGATAATATGTCAAAATGTTCGTCTCAAGAGTAGATCATTTCATCTCATTGAATCATTTTCATTTGAGCTCATCTTGATGCCCGAAATGCTGTTGAAGAGTGCTGTGATGTTAGTTTCTGTTTGAATGAACTTGCACTTTTGTTATTTTTGCCATGATTATTGTGTGCACCTATGAATTTGAGTCCTACATGTGTTTTGAAATATGCCATGCCATTTCCAGGGGTATATGCCATGTATTTTTGTGGATCTATGTGGTGACTAGCACAAGCATGCAAAGTAGGTGTCCTGTTGCTGATTTTCAGCCCTGTTTAGCTGATTTTGATGCCATGTTAACTTGATGATACCGAGAGATGCATATTTTGAGATACTTCAGTAAGGGTGTTTTGTAAAGCATGTCTTGCTCTATCCATCCATGCCCTTGTTTGCAATTATGGAGTGCCATAGCTTGAGTCAATCGAGCTCTACTTTTTGCTATCAAATGTTTCCTGATTGTTATATGTTATTCAATTTTGCCAAGCTTGTTGTGGTTGATCCATTTATGCTATGTTATTGTTCTTGCCATGTATGTCTTCTATGTCATGTCTTCTTGATGTATGTATGCTTAGTTTATCATATAAGGCTCTGTAGTGAGTGCATTGAGCTTGTAAACATGCCTACTTGTTATCAGTTTTTGCATGTCATGTTGCTGAATCTGTTAATCTAAACTTTCAATATTGACATGGGTGTTACTATATTTTCTAGTCCTTTTGGCTTATGGTCATTAAGGGACTTTTGATCTATGCTTTGAGTAGATTCATGCCTTGTTTTGCTATTTTAAGTTCCTGTAGCATGGTTTTGTTCTCTGAACATTGCAACCTGATGCTGTTTTTGCCATGTCCAGCCTGATATTTTGCACTTTTGCCATGCTTGTTTGAACCTGTTATATGTGAACTAGCCAGCTCAGTGCTCATCTTTTGTCGAGCATCTTGTGTAGATCACTGCCATGTGCTTTGTTGTTACGTTTGGTGCAGTAGCATTATTTGTTGCTTGCTAAGTAGCATCATGTTGTTAATGGCAGATTTGCGCCATTCTTGTTTTGCTTGTCATTTGCAAACCGCATCCGATTCCGTGATCTTTATATCGATTTCAACCGAAATCATCTCATCTTTCCAGTGGCATACTTGGTTTGTCAAGTTGATGCCTGGTTCATCATTTACCTTCCGAGCGCATATATCGCATTGCATATCGTGATCCCGCATATCATGTCATGTTTTGCATCATGTTGATTGTGCTTGCACCGTGATTTATTGTGGTTCCTTTGTTTGTGTTGTTGCTGTGAGTCGAGACGCAGTACGAGAACGAGGAACCTGTTGAGAATTTACGAGGATCAAGCTTTCGACAACTCGAGAACATTGCGGTGCAAGATGACCATACCCGAAATCACTTCTATCTATGCTAGTTGCTCGCTTTTTGTTATGCCTATGCTGCGATGCCTACCACTTGCTATATCATGCCACCCATATTGCCATGTCAGCCCCTTAACCATCCTTTTCCTAGCAAACGCTGATCAGGCTATGTTACCGCTCAGCCTCTTATAGCTGCTAGTTGCGGTGAAGCAAGTTTGTTCCTTGTTGAACATGGAGATGTTGTTCCTTATTGGAACATTTACTTATTGGGGATATCACAATATATATGTTCCTATAATTAATACATCTATATACTTGGTAAAGGGTGGAAGGTCGGCCTTATGCTCGTGTTTTGTTCCACTTTGCCACCCTAGTTTCGCCATACCGGTTTAGAGTGTTCTTTTGCTTTACACGGTTAAGTGATTTATGACCCCTCGACAGTTCGCTGAATAAGACTCATCCAAAGAAGGCCCAACATTGGTTTTACCATTTGCCACCAGCCTTTTTCCCCGGTTTTCGCGAGCCCTAGGGTCATCTTTTTTTAATCCCCCTTGACCGTGCTCTTCGAGTGCTGGTCTTAACCGAGCCACTGGCAGGCCACCACCGGGAAACTCGAGGCTTGGTTTACCAGCCTGTCTCATCCGGATGTGCCCCGAGAACAGATATGTGCGCCCTATCGGATTTGTCGGCACAATCGGGTGGCTTTGCTGGTCTTGTTTTATTGCTCAAATGTCTTGTAGTCCGGATTCCGAGATTGATCGGGTCTTCCCGAGAAGGAATATCCTTCGCTGACCGTGAGCTTATAATGGGCGCATGCCGGGCTTACCGTAGGAGCTGTTGGCGCGGATTTCCTTCGCCGCCGCATTGCGCCTTGCGGGAGAGGAGGAGGCCTGCTTGGGAATTCCAAAGCGCAGCGGACATCATGAGGTTGCGCCGGGCCTCAAGCGGAACTTCACCGCCTTGGATCTGGATGCCATACTGCGGGGGCTGTTCAAGCTCGATGCGACCACCCCGAGTGGTTCATGTTGCCGAGGGAGTCGTGCCTTTGTGCAACAAATCGTCGCTGACGCATCCGGCGTGATGATGCCGTTGTGCGATTCCCATGGAATCGTTCCAACTTGGCGAGAGCCGCCGGCGACATCGTGCGCAGCTTCTTCAACAACTTGGGAGAAGTGCCGATCCGTGCCGACGAAAGCGAAGTGGCTCACCAGCGACACCACCGAGCAAGAGATGGCGCGACGCCACAAGGTTGGAGGAGGCGGCGAAGCTGCTGATACCGGGCGTGTTTGGGTTCACCGTTGAGGAGGCGAGAGGCAGCCGAGGCGGCAAGCCTTGCCGATCGAGAGGAGTTCGCCGGTGAGGAGGAGCAGGCGAGCCCGACGCTGAACCGAACGACTGCCGAAGCGCTTCCCGCCGCGTTAAGTAGCTTGCAGCGGGAGGAGCCAGCGGTCCCTTAAGAAGACGCCTCCATAAGACCGGAGAAGTGGCGGCGCAAAGCGGGCCAACAACCGCCTCTACGCCATACGCGCTCCACCATGGCAAGCATTTATTGCTCTTGCGGAGGCGCCTCATGCCGCCAACAAGCGGGGCGGGGCCTTCGAGCCACGACCCCGCACCCGCCAAGCGTCCGAGGGAGCCTACTCCTCCAGCTCGTCGCACCGGAGCAGAATTGACTTCTCCGCTCTCAGCTCGATGAAGAAGAGGAAGATTAAGATCTTGTCGCTGCTACTTGTAATTCTTCAATTAACTGCTTTGTCTCAGTGTCGACTTCGCTTCATTCTGAGCTTTTTCCTTTTCAGGGCCGGCTCGGAGGGCGTCGAAGAGATCAAGACTCGGTGGTGGTCATCAAGGCGAATCTCCGTGGCGGCAGGAGGCACGCTCGAGACCCGTTGCGGATCCGGCAACCTTCCCTGAGCAGCCCCAGCCAGCCCCAGCGTAAGTGTTGGATTATCTCTTACGGTTCGGTGTGCATAGGTGCTCCTTCTTTACTGATATCGACTTGTTGAACTTTGTAGGAGCGAGCAGCCTCATCGGGGGCCCAAGTCACTCCCGGTTACGCTTGCTTCAACTTCGCCAAGGGAGAACTCTCCGCCAAGGGAGCGCTCTCAGCAAGGAGGCCTCTCCGACAAGGGGAGTTCTCCGACATGGGGCAGCCCCGACGACCCTCCAGTGGTGGAGACCGCGGCTACCGATCCCATTGCAGGTAATCTTCTTTCTTGAGAATTTCCCTTGGGTCTTTTTTCTTCTGTTCCTCTTTTCGAACATTTGCTTGACTTGTTCTTTTCTTTCTCTAATCATCAGATCCATCCATTTGGAGAGCCGATGGAGACCGAGGTTGCCAGCGAGGAGGGCGCTCGCGGCAACAATGTGTTACCTACCAACATGGAGGAGGAGGCCGGTGCCGATGGGTCCGCCCGGCGAGAAGGCCGCCAAAGGCTCTTTGGCGCAGAGGCTGGGGAGGGGTCTGGTGATCGTCTTGGCGGCCTGAGGCCGCAGGAGGCGCCAGGCCACGCCGACCGCCGATCCCTCCGCCACCGATGCAACACCCAGGCTCCGAAGCGCCCAGCCAGGCGCTTATCGAAGGCAGCGGCGGTGTCTTCATCAAGCTTCCATGGGCGTCGAGCTCGAGGCGCCCGGTCGAGGAGAGACCTTCAGCGAGGAGCTTCGCCTCCATTGGGCTGTCACTTGGTTGTGGCGCAAAGCAGCGATAGTGGCGAGTCTGAAGAAGAGCAGCCGATGAAGAAGCTGTTGTCGCTCTATCGCGCCCGCCAAGCCAAACTGGAGTCCAGGGAGGCGCTTGTCGCGAGGGCGGGAGCTGACATGGAGAAGCGCGCAGAAGAGCTCCGGCGCCAACAAGGAAACTCTCGGGACATAGCGAGCGGGGCAACTTGTCGAGGAGCGCGACCTTCATCCCCGGAGAAGGCCGAGGTTGAGGAGCAGCAAAGGCTTGCCGGTGAGAAGCTCTCTGCGCAAGAAGGTGAGCTGGGGCAGCGGAAGATCAACCTCGATAGCTATGAGGAAGATCTTGCCGCGCGTGAGGAATCCATTGGCGGAGCACTCAAGGAAGCAAAGGACGCCGCCGCAGCTGCCGAGGCCGCCAAGAAGGAATTGGAGACGAGGGTGGCGCAGCTGGAGGCCACCCTCCAGAAGAGCGGTGAGGAGGTCACCGGGCTGAAGCACGAGCGCGAGAAGGACGCCTACACTCCTGGTGAGTTGCAGGGTCGTCTTGCTGAGAAGATCAAGGAGATCGACGCTGCCAAGGACTCCAAGGCGGATCTGGAGCTGAAGCTGACCACCTTGACGGAGACGTTGGGCGGTGCCAAGGAGGCGGAAGCGGGCTGTTGGAAAGATCAAGGCCAATGAGGAGCTGGCGACCATCGCCACTTAGCGCCCACAATACCCTCGGAGAAAGCGTGATGCTCGGACCGAGGGTCTTGTCAATACAGCCGCCGCCATCGACAAGGAGCTGATGGAGCTGGGGATGGTGGATCTCGGGTACCCCACCGACGAGCATCTCCAACCCAGCGCCAAGCTCAGCCTGTTCTTCAAGAGCGTGTTGGCGGCTCTCCAGCGGCTCCGGGAGGAGGTCCCAAAGCAGCTGGCCGACGAGTCACACCAAATCTATGCTGGGGCTCTTCAGAAGGTCTTGATGAAGGTGGCCTTCCGTAATCCAGGCGTCAGCTTCGCCAACGTCCTCAAGTCCCTGCCGCCAACTGCTGACGTTGAAGCGCTCAAGGCCCTTGTCGCACCCATTGTGGACAGGGTGAGCGGAGTGAAGAGGGTTGATGGCGACCGCGTAGACTAGGCCGCCAAGTTTATCTTTCCCTTGTCGCCGTAGATCATGTTCAGGAGAACAATTTATTAGATCTGCGACAAGTCATTTTGTAACATACACTATCTTAGGCAATCGATCGCAATGTTATTTCCTCTACTTGATTTCTTCCTTTGTATGTTTGTACCCTACGCTTTTGGGAAACTTGTCGGTAGCGGGCATCTTTGCATGGCGCCGAAGTCTTGAACGTCAAGAGCTGCTGGCGATGCCGCCTTCGACAAGCAACCTTATGCATGGCTGGTTGCGCTCACTTAAGTTGTTGACGGACTCGAAACAAAGTAAGGGCAAACCAGCCGCGAGTTGGTTCCTTCAAGACAGGTTTTCCATACAAAGTACTTATCGTTCAAGGAAGATAACTTTAAAATTTAAAACTGATTGCTCGGGCTTTGGCAACTTAGCTTTTACGTGATCTCGCTTCCGGCAAGCGATACTTCCTCGGCGACACTTGGCGGCCCACACCATTATCTTCTCCTTCCCCTCGGTTAACTTGTGGGCGAAGGGACCTTCCATTCTTTTGAGAAGAAAGAAGAGAAAATAAAGTTATGGAGCCTAGTGGCTCGTTATTTCTTACCGGGTGTTGATGCTGTACAAAATGTTAGATAACACACGCATATAGGATTATGAAAGCATGTATTTGACAAGTTGTGCGCAACACATAGGCTTTACTAATGCACGGGATCTCGCGCCTCGCTTTGTACAAAGGATTACATGCAACAGCGGCAAGACTTGTACAAAGGGTGGTTGCTTGAGCAGGTTCCGACAACCGCATCTATGGGTAAAACTTGCGAAGATGCTCTATATTCCAGAGTTGCTCACGGAGCGCCATCTTCGGTCTCAAAGGCGGACAGCGCCAGCCTAGTGACTCATTTCACCCGATAAGGGCCTTCCCGCTTCAAGCGTCAACTTGTTGGAATTCTTGGCGGATTGAGCGCGAAGAACAAGGTCGCCTTCCTCGAAGCTTCCGGCGTTAACTCTGCGGCTATGGTAGCGGTGCAAAGCTTCTTTGGTAACGAGCAGCTCGTCTGAGCAGCTTTGAAGATCGATCCTCCTCAAGGAGCAGCGCGTCATCTTGTCGCAGAGCTGCTCTTGCTCGAGCTCATCATAGCGAGCACTCGAGGTGATCCGTATCTGAGTTACGTAGGGAGAACTGCCTCGCTCCATAGACTAGGCGAAGGTGTCTCGCCGTGGCTCGATTTGGCGTCGTCTGATCGACCAAAGAACCACCGGCAGCTCCTCAATCCAGTTTCTTCCGCACTTGTGCAACCTGTCGAAAGTTCGGTCTTGAGTCCTCGCAGCACTTCAGCGTTTGCCCTCTCGCTGGACCGTTGCTCCTTGGATGAGCAATGAAGCCAAGCAGAACCTTAGCGCCAAGATCTTGGGCGTATTGCATGAAGGTGCGACTCGTGAATTGCGTGCCGTTGTCGGTGATGATCTGTTAGGAATCCCAAAGCGGCAAACAATTGACCTGAGAACTTATTGCTTGTTGTCTTTGTCACCTTTCTCACTTGCTTCCACTTCCGGCCACTTTGTGAACTTATATATTGTGACGTACAAGTACTCAAAGCCCCGACAGCTCGGGAAAGGGGCCGAGGATGTCGAGCCCCAGACCGAAAATGGCGGGATAAAGGGATCGTCCGGAGAGCTTGAGCTGGTTGGTGTATCTGCTTTGAATGGGCCCGCACGCTTCACACTTGGTTACTTGTGCAGTTGCATCCTGGAGGGCTTCTGGCCAGAAGAAACCTTGCCGGAAAGCTTTGCCGGCAAGTGCCCTTGCGCCAATGTGGTGACCACATATGCCTCCATGTATCTCTGCCAACAGCTTCAGTCCATCTTCCCGGCAAATACACTTCAATTTCACACCGTTGAGTCTTCTTACATGCAGGATGTTGTCAACAAACTGGTACATACTTGACTGCCGGGCTACTTTTTTCCGCCTCTTCTTGCTCTTGAGAAGTTCTCTGTCAGAAGGAAATGGACGATCTCTTTGTGCCCATCTTTGGAGCTTGCGGCTCGACAACAAGGACTAAAGGCACATCTGCCGCTGCGGGAACATAAACTTCTATGACAAGAATCTGTGGCTCAGCCGGAGCTTGATGATCCCCGGCAAGCTTGCCGGAGCAAAACTTGTTGGGAGTGTCTGCTTCAACGAAACAAACCTTGAGGCTTGTCGGAGCAGACTGCTCCTCAGCGATATCTGCGTTGATTTTGGGGACCTTCTTGGCGGCAGCTTCAGGGAGCTCTGCCGGAAAGTAGTCACCAGAAACCAACTTCCTCGTCTTGTTCTGCCCAGTTGATGGTGTTACGGTTGGTTGAGTCAGCTTGAGCACAAAAATCCCTGGTTCCACAGGTAACTTGAGTGCAGCACACTTTGACAGGCCATCAGCAATATCATTCTGAGCTCTCGGAACATGTTCCATTTGCATGCCTTCAAAGTGTTCTTCTAGCTTTCTCACTTCATCAACATAGGCTTCCATCAACGGGCTCTGATAATCTTTGTTTACTTGGCGGACGACAAGTTGCGAGTCCCCCCTGACAATGAGCTTCTTGATCCCAAGGTCTACCGCGATCCTGAGACCGGCAAGCAAACCTTCATACTCTGCGGTATTGTTTGTTGCTTGCTCCTTGGGAAAGTGCATCCGGACTACGTGCTTGAGGTGCTCTCCGGTGGGTGCGATAAGCAACACGCCGCACCGGCGCCTTGCTGCGAGAAAGCTCCGTCAAAGTACATCAGCCACTCTTTATTTGCTTCCTTGACGGGATGCTCGTCTCGGAATTTCTTCATCTTGCGTTGGCGTCCATTCTGCTATAAACTCTGCCAATGCTCGCTTTGGATAGTTGAAGTGCTTTCAAACTTGAGGCCAAAGCTTGATAGTTCCAAAGGCTCTCGACAATCCTGCTCTGTTGCTTCGGATTTTGCAATATCCTTTTCAGCGGAAAGCGAGTGACAATCTGCGATCTCATGTGCTTGGAAGTAATGGCGCAGCTTTCTCGAGGCCATGAGGAGGCGGCGCAGTTTCGTGCGCCAGAGTACCTTGACCTAGCCCCTGCGAAGGGGCCGACAAAGTAGACTGGTAGCTGCACCATCCTTTTCTGAATCTTCTCGCATTCTGCGCAGATCTGTTCTTATCGGGACGAGCTTGTGGAGAAGCCCCTCGCTTGTCGCTAGATGCATCTGCCTCGGTTCTTGGCTCGTCATCTGCCTCCCTTTCCGCTACTAACGCAGCACTAACCACTTGATTGGTTGCCGCTATATACAGCAGCAACTTCTCTTGTGGCTTAGGTGCGACAAGTATTGAGTGGAGGACAGTACCTCTTCAAGTCTGCGGCGCAGCCTCCGCTTCGAGTCCATTTCATTGGACCTGCCTTTTTCAAAATCTTGAAAATGGCGAGCGCGCTCAGCAGAACTTAGAGATAAACCTGCTTGAGCAGCCACGCAACCGCAAGTCTTCGTACATCCTTGGCGCTTTGGTGCTTCAATCTGCTCAATGGCCTTAATCTTGTCGGGGTTGGCTTGAATCCCCTTTGAGACCACGAAGAACCGAAAGCTTGCGGAAGGAACTCCAAACACGCACTTCTCGGGGTTGAGCTTGAGGTTGATCTTGCGTAGATTTGCAAAAGTCTCATCCAAATCTTGAACCAGAGTTGCTTTGTCCTTGCTCTTGACCACTATGTCATCCATGTAGGCTTCCACATTTCTGTGCATTTAGGGCTCAAAAGCATCGTGAACCACTCTTGCAAACGTGAACCAGCATTCTTCAAACCGAAAGGCATCCGTATGAAACAGTAAGTGCCACATGGTGTAATGAATGCGGTTTTCTCTTCATCCTCTTCTGCCATGAAGATCTGATGATATCCCGAATATGCATCAAGAAATGAAAGCAAATCACATCCAGCTGTGGAGTCAACAATCTGGTCGATACGTGGCAAGGGAAATGGGTCTTTGGGACAAGCTTTATTAACATCCGTGAAGTCAATACAAAGTCTCCACTTCCC
Source organism: Aegilops longissima (assembly GCA_021605205.1). Taxonomy (NCBI): domain Eukaryota; kingdom Viridiplantae; phylum Streptophyta; class Magnoliopsida; order Poales; family Poaceae; genus Aegilops; species Aegilops longissima. Next base: position 427,593,178 of record CM038680.1, read on the forward strand.
ATTTGCCTTGCGTACAACTACCGGATTGGCCAACCACGTGGGATGGAGCACTCCTCTAACAAGGCCTGCTGCTTCCAACTTCTTGATCTCTTCTGCTATGAACTCTTGGCGCTCCACTGCCTGCTTCCTTACTTTTTGCTTGACGGGCCGCACATGAGGACAGACAACTAAGTGGTGCTCAATTACTTTCCTGGGAACACCGGGGATGTCAGACGGTTGCCATGCAAACACGTCGACATTCGCCCGAGAAAACAACGAGCTCGCCTTCCTATTTAGGGTCAAGCGTGGCGATGATGGTGAAGGTACCACCGATCCCGTCCTCCTTGGTGGGCACCTTCTTGGTCTTCGGTGGAGCTGCCATCATCTTCTTGCACTTGCCGGTGGAGCTCGATGGTGCGTCCTCGACGGTAGCGCAGCACTCCGAAGAGGTGCGCTTGCCGGAGTGGGCATCAGAGCTCTTGCCGGACTTGGTCTTCTTCTTCCCCCCGGGAGCTTCAGCGGCAAGTGGTTTGCTATCTGTCGCAGCTGCTGCATCCCGGTAAATCTTGTCGGCGCAGATAAGCGCATCCTTCTTGTCGCCATGGACAGAAATGACGCTTATCGGGCCGGGCATCTTGAGTAAGTTGTAGGCGTAATGAGAGGCTGCCATGAACTTGGCGAGTGCTGGACGGCCAAGTATTCCATTATAGGGCAATGGGAAATCAGCAACGTCAAATGTGACCCTCTCAGTCCTAAAATTCAGTTCGCTGCCAAATGTTACCGGTGTGATCTTCCCTTGGGCTTGCTCCTTCTGGGTTGATTCCTTGAAAGTTCCGGTCTCTTGAGCTTGCTTGTCGAGGATTTGAAGCTTCTGGAGCACTGCGGAGGAGATCAGGTTTAGGCCGGCCCCGCCGTCAACTAACATCTTGGTGACCTTGAGGTTGCGGATGGTTGGTGAGACCAACATCGGCAAACACCCGACCGCAGATTCTGCGATCGTGGTGGTCCTCAATATCGAAGATGATAGGCGTGCTGGACCACTTCAGAGGCCTACGTGACTCTATGGATGGTTCTGCTGCATTAACCTCCCGCATCCATTGCTTAAGTTGACGGTGCGAGGTATGCAGAGAAGCACCACCGTCAACGCAGAGAACCTCTGTCGCCTTCTGAAACTCCTGCTCATCAGCTTCATCATCTTCCAAATCTTCATCATCATCTTCGTCTTCATCCTTATCGCGCCGCTGGAGGTCTGCTTCTTGCCGCTTGGCCTTGCCTTGCCGCGTCCTCCCCGCCGGGTCTTTTCTTGCTAGCTGCACCAGCACCCTCTTGGGCTTTCTCCTTGTCTCGCCGCTCGTACTCAGCCTTCTGCAGTTCAACAAGCTGCTCGACCTTCTTGCAGCTCTGGAGGTCGTGGCCCTTGGTGCGCTGAATCTTGCAGTACTGCTTGTTGGAGCCGTCCTGCTTGTCGAAGGCCGCCACAGCTTGGCGGTCGGTGTCAGCGGCAACCTCCTTGCCGGAACCACCAACCTTTGCCTTGTTGGCGCCACCTCCGTTGCCGGACTGCTCAACAACTAGTACCTCCTTGTTCTTCTTCTTTCTGTTGTTCCGCCGCCGGCTCTTCCTTGCCGGGGCGGTTTCTTCATTGTCAGATCCTGCTCCAACGTTCTCTCCTGGGAGTCTTCTTCCCTCTTCAGCACGTGCACACTTGTCGGCCAAGGCATACAGCTCACTGACGTCCTTAACTTTGCACATCGCCATCTCCTCCCTCATCCTGTGGTTCCGCACGTTCTGATGAAACGCGCTGATCATCGCGGCAGGGTGGACGTCTGGGATGTTGTAGTGCACACGGCTGAATCTCTGGATAAACTTGCGCAGGGACTCTCCTTCCTTCTGGGCTAGCAGGTGAAGGTCACTCTCCTGGCCATGAGGTTTGTGGCCGCCTGTGAAGGCACCGACAAACTGATGGCATAGATCTGCCCAAGAAGATATGCAACTGTCCGGCAAGTGCATGAGCCAAGACGACATTTGGCTTGAGCACCGGGAAGTAGTTGGCGAGATCTTGTCGTCTCGTCCCCCACAGCCTGCACCGCAATGGTGTAGATGCCGAGGAACTCCGAGGTGCGTCCCGCCATCATACTTCTCGCACATCTGGTTTGAAGTTTTTCTTGTCAGGCCATCGGACTTGCCGCAGCTCACGGGTGAGCGCAGGGCAACCTACAGCGTCTGATAAGTCGCTGGTTCCCCGGCGCATGCATGTCAACAGCGGGCCCGCCGCTGGTCGATTGACGCCGCGCTTCTCTTCGGCGCTCGATGCGGGTTCGAGCGTCTTCTTGTTGCCGTTCCTTAAGAACTTGGCGCTGATCACGGCGAGCTCGTGGATCCGACGATGCGGTGGAGTCGCTGTCGAGGTGGATCCGAGGAGCTGGTGATCTTGGCCTTCGGGAAGGGGAGTGCATGGTGGTGGCACCCCCGCAGGTCTCGTCGCCACCGGCTCGTGCCTTGTTGCCGTGCCGCGGCTGCGACGTGTTTGGTTGCCGCGGGACGTCGCCGTTGGCAAAGCCGATGAGACTTTGGATGGTGGCCCTCCATTCGTCGACCTTGTCGGCCGTTGGAGGGTAATCTAGAAGCAATTGAGCTCTCGCCAAGGCTTCTGCTGGAGTGGTGGGTGGCAATGGCGTACGGAGCGAGGAACGGGATGTGCTCGGACTTCTAACCAAGTTAGGAGGAGCAGCATCCCGTCCAAGCGATCGTACTCCGCTCGTACCAGCATGCTGGCGTGCATGCGGGTCTCGAGGGCCTCGGGATCCTCCAGCTTGGCCTTGATCCAACGAGCGTATGGTGCTGCGAGCATCATGACGCTGCCGGTCCCGCGCCTCTTGAGACGGACGCGGTACGTTTTCGGACGCCGAAGCTTGCGCCGCCTTGTCCTTGGACCTGGCGGCGTCGTGGGCTATTTCGACGACGCCCGTTCCCCCGCCAGCGTCTTCCCCACCACTCGTTAGCTCCGGTGGTGGTGGGTTTCACGCGGACGGCTCTGCTGCCGCCGAAGCCTTCTTCTTCGGCGCCATGTTGATGAAGGTGATGATGAAGTTGCTCGTGTGACCGCTGGATCAGGTTCACACAGTCTCGACGCCCCCTACCTGGCGCGCCAAAGATGTCGGGGAAGCTGATCGTGTCCCACGAACACCAATGGGACAGGGTCCCTTGTGGTTCGGAGGGGGGCGGAGATTGCACAAAGAGCGGATCGAAGCGATGCACACGAGCAGATTTACCCAGCTTCGGAGCTCTCCGGAGAGATAATACTCCTACTGCTGCTTGGTTGATTGTATTCTTGCTAGGGAGCAATGGGAGCTACAAAACCTAGCCTGAGTGAGTGTGGTCTCGAATGATTCCAATGAACTGAATCGGAGCCGAACCCTTTCTACGTTGCACATGGGCCTCCTTTTATAGGCTCAAGGGGTCACCACAGGTGGCAAGTAGACAAGGGTAAAATAGGAAAAACAGTGGTTGGTACACCGCTTTGTATAGTGTCTGAGTGCTCTATACCTAACTCGACGACAAGGGACAAGATTAATAAATGCCGTCCACATCGCCTAAACAAAGTGCAAATGGGTCCGTCAAGTGCACCACCGTTTGCCACGATGGTAAGCTTGTCAGCGCCGCTTATCGCTGCTCCCCGCTGGCTGCACAGCCCTTTGACACGCGTGCCTGGAGTAGCCCCACGGCGACACGTTGGCGGATGGGCTGGAGCGGAGATGATGAGAGTTGCTTGCCGCGGCAAGCGCCTTGCCGTGGCTGGATTCTTGTCGGCTTGGGAGCTTGTCGCTCACCAAGCCTTCCGGCAAGCTCCTCTTGCCGGGTCTTGTTTCCTTCGTGCCTGAGTGGCCTTCCCGCAAGCTCCTCTTGCCGGGTCTTAAATCTTTGTTCTTGAATGGCTCCAAAGGAGCCGCGGAGGATCTTGGCGGTCACCGGGCAAGCCTCGCCATGAGTCTTTACAATCGCCCGTGCACGAGTTCGGGATACTAGGGTACCCCTACTCTAGTACACCGACAGTTTCCTACTTGGTTATGGCTCAAACTCTCACACTTACCGTGTCTACAATAATTTCACCCGAAAGGTTGAAGAGACGGTAGATGTGAAGTTTGATGAATCTAACGGCTCACAAGTAGAGCAATTGCCAATTGATGTAGGAGGCAAGGACCCCTTGGAAGCAATCCAAGACTTCTCTATTGGCAAGATTCGTCCAACAGAGGTGAAGGAGAGTACCTCGTCCGTACAAGTGGAAGCTTCTACCTCACGACAAGGTGAACCAAGAGTTGATACGGAAGCATCCACAAGTGGGACACACCAAGACGAAGAAAACGAGGAAGTACACCAAGATGAACGTCAACAACCTCCTTCTCCACCACGACAAGAGAACGACAACGTCAACAATGAAGAAGGCCAAGAAGAAGAACAAGATGAAGAAGATGTTCCACTAAGATCCAAGCAAAAGCTTTCACGAGTTCGAGCAAGAATTGCTAAATACCATCCCGTCGAGCAAATCTACAATGATATCCAAACCGGGAGAATCACTCGCTCTAAAACTCGTTTAGCTAACTATTGTGAACACTATTCATTCATCTGTAGCATTTAACCTATGAAGGTTTAAGAAGCATTGGAAGATCCGGATTGGATAAACGCCATGCATGAAGAGCTACACAATTTTGAGAGAAATCAAGTTTGGGCATTGGTTGAGAAGCCCGACAACAACCACAACATCATCGGTACCAAATGGGTGTTTCGCAACAAGCAAGATGAAGATGGACAAGTAGTTCGCAACAAACCACTTCTCGTCGCCCAAGGCTACACTCAAGTCGAAGGTATGGACTATGGTGAGACTTATGCTCCCGTTGCTAGACTTGAGTCCATTCACATCTTACTTGCCTATGCTAATCACCATGATATCACCTTGTACCAAATGGACATTAAAAGTGCTTTTCTAAATGGTGAAATAGAGGAGGAAGTTTATGTTAAGCAACCTCCCGACTTTGTCAATCCTAAGAAACCTAATCATGTTTACAAACTTCACAAAGCTCTTTACGGTCTTAAACAAGCTCCTAGAGCGTGGTATAAATGCTTGACCAAGTTCCTTATTGAAAAAGGCTTTGCAATTGGAAAAAAATGATTCTACTCTTTTTACTAAAAGGGTTAATGAAGAACTATTTGTGTGCCAAATCTATGTTGATGATATTATATTTGGTTCAACTAACCCTCACTTTAGTGAGAAGTTTGGAAAGCTAATGTCGGAGAAGTTTGAGATGTCGATGATGAGTGAACTCAAATTCTTTCTCAGTTTGCAAATCAAGCAAACTAAATAAGGTACCTATTTCTCTCAAACAAAGTACACCAAGGACTTATTCAAGAAGTTCAATATGCAAGAATGCAAAGGTAGGACTACACCCATGCCTACTAGTAGACATCTTGATTTGACCAAAGATGTTGAACCAGTTGATCAAAAGGTTTATCGCTCCATGATTGGTTCATTGTTATATCTATGTGCTTCACGTCTCGATATTATGCTAAGTGTGTGCATGTGTGCACAATATCAAGCGGCTCCTAAAGAATGTCATCTTAAGGCCGTGAAAAGGATAGTGAGATACTTAATTCATACACCAAATTTTGGCATTTGGTATCCTAAGAGAGCCTCTTTTAATCTTGTTGGCTACTCCGACTCGTACTATGTCGGTGACAAGGTTGATAGGAAGTCCACTTCGGGTACTTGTTAATTTCTTGGTAGATCTCTTGTGTCTTGGTCTTCCAAGAAACAAAACTCGGTATCCTTATCCACCGCCGAAGCGGAATACATTACCGCTGATTCATATTGTGCTCAATTACTTTGGATGACCCAAACTCTTAAAGATTATTGGATATATGTGAAACATGTTCCATTACTTTGCGACAATGAAAGTGCTATCAAGATTGCTCACAATTGTAACACCCCGGAAGTAACTTTCCATATTTGTAACTCCAACTATTGCCATTTTCGGCATTGATATATGATATTCCCTCCGTGGTTGGGTTTTCTCCTTTTTGCATTTTGTCCGTGTCATGCATTTTATATTATGTCATCATGTGCATCGCATTTGCATACGTGTTCGTCTCATGATTCCGAGCATTTTTCCTCGTTGTCCGTTTTGCAATCCGACACTCCTATCTCCCCCGGCGGTCCCTTTTACGTTTTTCCGTGTGCGGGTATTAAACCTTCTCGAAAGGGACCGAGGTTTGTCTAGTGGCCTTGGTATACCACCCGTAGACCACCGGTCAAGTTTCGGGTCATTTGGAGCTCGTTTGGTACTCCAACGGTTAACCGCACTCTCGCAAAGACCTCTTTTAAGTTGCAGCCCAACACCCCTTCAAAACAGCCCAATAACCCATCTAAGTCACTCCCATGCTCTCCGTCGTTCGATCACGATCGTGTGGGCGAAAACTACACCTCATTTGGACTCTCCTAGCTCCCTCTATGCCTATTTAAACACCTCCCCAAATTCGCGGTCAATCCACCCTAACCCTAGCAGTTTTCCTCCTCAGGCCGCGGACGCGTCCGCCCGCCCGGACACGTCCGCCCGCCACGTCGCCCGGACCAATCCCGCCCGACACGTCACCGCCGCCGCCGCCTCAGCCAACCCCCTCGCGCCCGTCGCCACCCCGCCCGCTTCCCCGCCAGCCAGAGTCGGCCACAGAAACCATCGCGAGCCCGCCCGCCATTCCGCCCGCCGCCGCCGCTCGGCCGTCCGCCTCTCCCGCCGCCCGCGCCTCCCTGCCCGGCCCGCGCCTCAGCGACCTTGCCCGCCGCCGCCTCCCGCCGCCCGCCGCCGCTGCCTGCCCGCCCGCCCGCCCGCTGCCGGCCCGGCCGCCTGCCCGGCCTCCTGCGCTCCTCCTCCTCCCGGCTGGCCGCTCGGCCACCGCCCGCCCGCCTGCCTCCTCCTCCGGCGACCTCGGCGCCACCTCGCTTCGACCGATCCGGCCAGCGAGATCCGACCTCGGTTCCCACGCGTTGACCTCTCTCCCCCCTCACTTTCTCTAAGTCTTTTCATATCCATGATTTTTGTTGCATTTTCGTAGTGGTATATCTTTGCATGTGTAGATCCATTTTGCGCGTATAATATGTCAAAATGTTCGTCTCGAAGAGTAGATCATTTCATCTCATTGAATCATTTTCATTTGAGCTCATCTTGATGCCCGAAATGCTGTTGGAAGAGTGCTGTGTTGTTAGTTTCTGTTTCGTAACAGAACTTGCACTTTTGTTATTTTTGCCATGATTATTGTGTGCACCCTATGAATTTGAGTCCTACATGTGTTTTGAAATATGTCATGCCATCTTTCCAGGGGTATATGCCATGTATTTTTGTGATCTATGTGGTGACTAGCACAAGCATGCAAAGTAGGTGTCCTGCTGTTGCTGATTTTCAGCCCTGTTTAGCTGATTTTGATGCCATGTTAACTTGATGATACCGAGAGATCTATGCATATTTTGAGATACTTCAGTAAGGGTGTTATGTAAAGCATGTCTTGCTCTATCCATCCATGCCCTTGTTTGCAATTATGGAGTGCCATAGCTTGAGTCAATCGAGCTCTACTTTTGCTATCAAATGTTTCCTGGCAGATTGTTTACATGTTATTCAATTTTGCCAAGCTTGTTGTGGTTGATCCATTTATGCTATGTTATTGTTCTTGCCATGTATGTCTTCTATGTCATGTCTTCTTGATGTATGTATGCTTAGTTTATCATATAAGGCTCTGTAGTGAGTGCATTGAGCTTGTAAACATGCCTACTTGTTATCAGTTTTTGGCATGTCATGTTGCTGAATCTGTTAACGAAACTTTCAATATTGACATGGGTGTTACTATATTTTCTAGTCCTTTTTGGCTTATGGTCATTAAGGGACTTTTGATCTATGCTTTGAGTAGATTCATGCCACGCCTTGTTTTGCTATTTTAAGTTCCTGTAGCATGTAGTTTTGTTGCTCTGAACATTGCAACCTGATGCTGTTTTTGCCATGTCCAGCCTGATATTTTGTGCACTTTTGCCATGCTTGTTTGAACCTGTTATGATGTGAACTAGCCGTAGCTCAGTGCTCATCTTTTGTCGAGCATCTTGTGTAGATCACTGCCATGTGCTTTGTTGTTACGTTTGGGTGCAGTAGCTTAATTATTTGTTGCTTGCTAAGTAGCATCATGTTGTTAATGGCAGATTTGCGCCATTCTTGTTTTGCTTGTCATTTGCAAACCGTGCATCCGATTCGGTGATCTTTATATCGATTTCAACGAAATCATCTCATCTTTCAGTGGCATACTTGGTTTGTCAAGTTGATGCCTGGTTCATCATTTACCTTCCGGGCGCATATACGCATTGCATATCGCATCCCGCATATCATGTCATGTTTTGCATCATGTTGATTGTGCATTGCACCGTGATTTATTGTGGTTCCTTTGTTTGTGTTGTTGCTTTGGGTAGAGTCGGAGGCGAGTACGAAACGAGGAACCTGTTGAGAACGCTTACGAGGATCAAGCTTTCGACAACTCGAGAACATTGCGAGCAAGATGACCATACCCTCGAAATCACTTCTATCTTTGCTATGCTAGTTGCTCGCTCTTTTGTTATGCCTATGCTGCGATGCCTACCACTTGCTATATCATGCCACCCATATTGCCATGTCAGCCCTAACCATCCTTTTCCTAGCAAACCGTTGATTGGCTATGTTACCGCTTTGCTCAGCCCTCTTATAGCGTTGCTAGTTGCGGTGAAGCTGAAGTTTGTTCCTTGTTGGAACATGGAGATGTTGTTCCTTATTGGAACATGTTTACTTATTGGGGATATCACAATATATATATCTGCTATAATTAATACATCTATATACTTGGTAAAGGGTGGAAGGCTCGGCCTTATGCAGTGTTTTGTTCCACTCTTGCCACCCTAGTTTCCGTCATACCGGTGTTATGTTCCTTGATTTGCGTTCCTTACGGTTGGGTGATTTATGGGACCCCTTGACAGTTCGCTTTGAATAAGACTCGTCCAAAGAAGGCCCAACATTGGTTTTACCATTTGCCACCTAAGCCTTTTCCCGGGTTTTCGCGAGCCCGAGGGTCATCTTTATTTTACCCCGGACCAGTGCTCCTTGAGTGCTGGCCCAACCGAGCCCTGCAGGAATACCACGGGAAACTCGAGGCTTGGTTTTACTCGTAGCCTGTCTCATCCGGATGTGCCACGAGAACGAGATATGTGCAGCTCCTATCGGGATTTGTCGGCTGTCGGGTGGCTTTGCTGGTCTTGTTTTATTGCTGTCGAAATGTCTTGTAGTCCGGGATTCGAGATTGATCGGGTCTTCCCAGTAGAAGGAATATCCTTCGTTGACCGTGAGAGCTTATAATGGGCTAAGTTGGGACACCCTGCAGGTAATATCTTTCAAAGCCGTGCCATGCGGTTATGAGGCGATGGGAATTTGTTAATGTCGGTTGTAGAAAACCCAAAGTTGACCTCAAATAAAATACACATCAACGCGTGTGTAACCGTGATGGTCTCTTCTCGGCGGAGTCCGGAAGTGAACACGTGTTGGAGTTATGTCGGCGTAAGTAGTTCAGATCACTTCTTGATCGCTATTAGCTTCACGTCCGTGCTTTGCTTCTCTTCTCGCTCTCTTTTGCGAAGTAGCCACCATATATGCTAGTCGCTTGCTGCAGCTCCACTTTACTACTCTGTCCTTCCTATAAGCTTAAATAGTCTTGATCTCGCGGGTGTGAGATTGCTGAGTCCCGTGACTCACAGATACTTCAAAACAGTTGCAGTTTCCGACGAGGCCGGTCAGGTGACTCAACCGAGCTCAAGTGGGAGTTTGACGAGGAACGTGGTCGTTACTATGTGTCTTTTCCGATGATCGATAGTGGTGCCCAGTTGGGACGATTTGGGGATCTGTGTAGCATTTGGGGTATCTTCTTTTATTTTGGTTCCGTAGTCGGACCTTGAGTGTACTCAATGATGGATGTTTATTTATGTAATGTGTGAAGTGGCATTGTAAGCCAACTATGTATCTCTTTCCTTATTTATTACATGGGTTGTGTGAAGATTACCTCACTTGCGACATTGCTTTCAATGCGGTTATGCCTCTAAGTCGTGCCTCGACACGTGGGAGATATAGCCGCATCGGGCGCTACAAGTTGGTAATCGAGCCTTCCCGACTTAGGAGCCCCCTACTTGATTGTTTGTTTGGCGTTGTTGAGTCTAGAATGGAAAATGTTTTGAGTCTTAGGATTATATATATCGGAGAGTAGGATTCTTTTACTTCCCAGTCCTTCGTAAGCTTTGTGAGGTCTCCCGACGTAGAGTTTTGACTCTTCTCTCCTCAAATTTCACTAAAATTTTTTTAGGATCACGTGGGTATCTTGGAATCGTTCGATGGTTTTGTGACGAGAACATTGTTCTTGGTGCCTCGACATTTAGGGGTTGTGGCGGTGTCCGGGGAGTTGAGCTCCGAGGTGTTGTCGTCACAATTTTATCGTTGCGATTCTGGAATACCCGAGTTTTGCCGACATCGAAATATCTTTTGTGCAGTTGTTGGTGAGATAACCCCGATAGCCCAAAGATCTTGTGGCGAGTCGGGAGTATTGCCATGACTTGTATAACGGATGTTTTTCAAGGTCGAGGTACACGATTTCGAGGATTTCTTGGTTATGTGTTGACGGATGGATCAATGGATCTAGGTATTGTTAGTTTGGGTGATATATTTTGTGTCCCTGTATCCCCAACACCAGATTGCATAACCGAAAGTTTCGGAGTTTATAGGTGGGAATTCTAGTAGCTTACGGGATATTCTTTCCGGCGGATGTATGATTTGAGATTGGGGTTCAACGTCTAGTGGTCCGCCCATTCACGGTCGATTCTGATGGTCGCGAGGCGTCTTAAAGAATCCTTGGCTATGCTGATTCGGGGCGTCTTGTTTGTCATTCGTGACGTCCGCTATACGTCGTGTCCGTGTGGGCCCCACCACTAACACTTTGGGCGTAAATCTCTATCATGTGTTTGTTCCGCTCATTCTAGAAGTCAATCTTTTGTTTTCGGTTGTGATATTCGATTTGTTTCTAAGACAGATGTTGTTTCCATATCTTTATCTAAGTGGCTTCTCACCTTAATGGGCGTGTGATGATTAACTTTGGAATTCATTCGTTCATTCTTGTTGAATGTTTATTGTGAAGACTATATGTTGCAATTTCTATCCGTTGATTCTACTTATCTTTTGTCTATCAAAGGACTAACGGATGTCACCCTCTTGAGATGGCTCCGCCAACGCGTCTAAATCCGGATCGCAATGATGGGGATCGGTCGAACCTCCACCTCCACCTCCACCTCCGCCTCCGAGGCCGGCAAGCTATCATGGCAGCCACCAATGCCAATGCTCGATGATTTTGCAGCTCTTGCAAGAACGTACTCGGGCAAGGCAATCAAGGGAATCAAGGTCAAGGCAACAATCAGCCACACTTTGCTACTCTCGGTCGGTTCCTCGCTAATCAGCGAAGTCTTTCGGTTTCGTGTCGAGGCCACGAGACGCCGACGATTGGTTAGTGGACATCTGCAAGCACTTTGATTGTAGCAATGTCGGACCGAGGACTTTGTCAAGTTTGCATCGTTTCAACTCAAGGATCAAGCTGCTGAGTGGTACCAACAATACAAAGATTCGAGAGGAGGTCGTGTCATTACAGGATGAGTTCCGCCGTGATTTCAGAGCTCATCACATTCAAAAAGTGTTGTTGAGAGCAAGCGTGAGGAGTTCCGCAATCTCAAGCAAGGCAACATGTCTGTCTATCAATACAATATCCAGTTCGAGCTTCGCTTGTTTTGCTAAGCAAGGCGTGCACGATGAAAAGAGTATGATCTATCAATTCAGAGGTGGTCCGAGAGAAGATCTGCAATTAGCTCTTGTGCTTTTGAGCGAGATAAGTATGATGATTTCTACAACATGGCTCAAGCAAGAAGCTGCCCAGCTCAAATGTGAGGCTTCTAAGAAGAGAATCGGGGATGCAGTTCAGTCTTCTTCTTCCTCTCAAGTGGCAGCTAAGCGGCGAAGTTCTACCTTCCTCCTCCTCCGTTCCGTCGGCCTTATCGCCAGAAGAACTTAGGTGGCCGTGGATCTTCCCACCCACCCAACCCAAGCTATCGTAACAAGTCTAATTCTCAAGCTCCAAGGTCAAGTGCTCCTTACCACCGTCCGCTCTCGAGGTCACTTGCAACAAGTGTCGTGAGAAGGGTCACTACTGCGAACAAGTGCTTCAACCAGAGGCGCCTTCCGCCTCCTCCTCTGTGAAATCTTCCAGCAATGCAAAGGTCAAGCATAATCCCAAGTTTGCCAAGGTCAATATGATGAATGCAGCTCAAGCGGAGGAATCTTCCGATGTGATAATGGGTAATCTCTCGATTAATGATATTCTGCAAAAGTCTTATTTGATCTTGGTGCATCGCATTCTTTCATGTCATATCCTTTTGCATCGAAGCACAATTTTGATACAGAGGCTTTATCTAAAGCTATGCAAGTTATTTCTCCGGCTAAGCGTTTGAGATCTACCATGTTGGTTCCTAATGTCGGTATCAAGATGGGCGATTATAGATTTCTGCTAAACCAATTGTTCTTGGTGACTCGGATATTGATCTTATTCTCGGAATGGATGGCTTTCTCGGCACAAAGCTCAGATTGATTGTGCTTCGGGAAATTCAATTGACTCACTCTTCTAATGATGTGATCATCTATGCCGCGTGATGAAACTATTCGTTGTTTTCTCTCAATGAGAAGGGCGAACTGAATGCTATCTCTCGATTCGATCGTTTGTGAGTACCAAGATGTCTTTCGGAAGAGCTTCCGGTATGCCTCCTCATCGGCCGCTTGAGTTCGTTATCGATCTTGAGCCCGCATCAACCCGTTTGCAAGCGTCCATACAAGCTTGGACCTGATGAGCTGAAGGAATTGAAGAAGCAGCTCGATGAACAAGAGCGTCTGGTTTGATCGCACCGAGTTCATCTCCTTGGGGTTGTGGTGTTCTTTTGTCGGAAGAAGGATGGCACGGACCGACTTTGCGTCGATTACCGTCCATTGAATAAGAAGACAATCAAGAACAAGTATCCACTTCCCAACATCAATGAGCTTTTCGAGCAACTCAAAGGTGCTACTGTGTTCTCCAAGCTTGACCTTCAGATGGGTTATCATCAGATTCGCATTCGTGAACAAGATATTCCCAAGACAGCATTCGAACAAGCTTTGGTTCTTATGAATATCTTGTCATGTCTTTCGGCCTTGTCAATGCTCCTCCAACATTCTCTCGGATGATGAACTTCATATTCAATCCCTACACCAATGAATTCGTCTTGGTCTATCTTGATGATATTTTGGTCTTCTCCAAGAATAAGAAGGATCATGCCAAACATTTGCGATTGGTGCTAGACAAGCTCGAGAGTATCAATTCTATGCTAAGTTCTCCAAATGTGAATTTTGGCTTGATGAAGTGCTTTATCTTGGTCATATCATCTCCGCCAAGGGCATCGCTGTTAATCCCGAGAAGGTGTCCGCAATTGTGAATTGGGAACCTCCTCGTAATGTCAAGCAGCTCCAGATTTTCTTGGTCTTGCAAGCTATTGCGAAGATTCGTTGAGAATTTCTCCAAGATTGCAAAGCCTCTTTCCAACCTTCTCGAAGCATGTGAAGTATGTCGGTCTCCCGAGTGTGGCGTTGATTTCAATACCCTCAAAGAGAAACTTCGTCACAGCTCCCTGTCTTGACTCCTCTGATGAATCCAAGCCATTTGAAGTTTTCGTGATGCTTCTCTTCAAGGTCTCGGTGCTGTGTTAATGCAAGAGAAGAGAGTTGTGGCTTATACCTCTCGCCAGATTGAAGCCCAACGAGAAGAACTACCCCACTCACGATCTTGAGTTGGCGGCGATTGTCCATGCATTGATTACATGGAGACATCTCTTGTTGGGAAGGAAAGTGGACATTTTCACCGATCACAAGAGTCTCAAGTACATCTTCACTCAGCCCAACCTCAACCTCGAGCAGACTCGATGGGTGAAATGATTCAAGAGTACAACCCAAGTATTGAATATACTCCGGCAAGGCCAATGTCATTGCAGATGCTTTGAGCAGAAAGCTTCGCAATGTCTAATCCTCAAGCCCTTTCAGCGGATCTTTGTGAAGCTTTCCATAGCTGAATCTTCAAGTTGTTCCTCAAGGCTTTCTTGCCAACCTCATAGTCTCTCCTACTTTGGAAGATCAGATTCGTGAGGCTCAACTTCGGATACCATGGTGAAAAAGGTGAAGCGTGGTATCGACAAGGGCATTTCAAGTACAAGTGCTTCCACGTTGATGACAAAGACACTCTTTCTTTGAGGACGGATTGTGGTTCCTAAGGGTGATCTGCGAAAAGTCATTATGAGCGAGGCTCACAATTCGCTTCTATCCATTCATCCCGGAAGTACGAAGATGTACCATGACCTCAAGCAGTCATATTGGTGGACTCGAATGAAGCGAGAAATTGCTCAATTCGTGAATGAGTGTGATGTCTGCGAGAAGAGTGAAAGCAGAACACCAAAGACCAGCTGGTCTCCTCCAACCTCTTGCTATTCCTGAATGGAAGTTTGATCATATTGAAATGGACTTCGTGGATCTGGCTTTCCAAAGTCCAAGCGTGGAAATGATGCTATCTTTGTTGTCATTGACAAGCTTACTAAAGTGGCTCATTTTCTTCCTATCAAAGAATCTATCACAGCAGCTCGGTTGGCGAGCTATACACCTCGAGATTGTCTCTTTGCACGGCATTCCACAAATGATCTCTTCTGACCGTGGTAGCATCTTTACCTCCAAGTTTTGGGATTCTTTTGAAGGCCATGGGCACCAACATTCGTTTCAAAGACAACTTTCCATCCTCAAACAAGTGGCCAAGTTGAGCGAGTTAATCAAATCCTTGAAGATATGCTCGAGCTTGTGTCATTTCTTTCGGTATGAAGTGGGAAGATTGTCTTCCATATGCCGAAGTTCTCTTACAACAACAGCTTCCAAGCGAGTTCGGCAAAGCCCCATTCGAAATTCTCTATGGCGAGAAAGTGTCGTACTCCTCTCAATTGGTGCGAGACAGTGAGCGCCAACTTCTTGGCAATGACTTGATCACGAAGCGGAAGAAATGTGCCAAGTCATTCGTGAGAATCTCAAAGCCGCATAATCGCGCGGAAGAGCTATTATGATGATAAGCACCGTGATGTGGCTTTTGAAATCGGAGACCATGTCTACCTCCGCGTCTCTCAATGAAAGGCACTCGTCGCCCGGTATCAAAGGGAAGCTTGCCCCTAGATACGTGGGTCCTTTCAAGATCATTGGGAAAAGAGGCGATCTCGCCTATCAACTTGAGCTTCCTTCCAACTTCACAAATGTGCATGATGTGTTTCACGTGTCACAGCTTCGCAAGTGCTTCAAGACTCCTGAACGCACTATCAACTTCGAAGAGATTGACCTTCAAGAAGATCTCTCTTATCATGAGCACCCCGTTGCTATTCTTGAAGAAACCGAGCGCAAGAAACTTTCCATATTTGTAACTCCAACTATTGCCATTTTCGGCATTGATATATGATATTCCCTCCGTGGTTGGGTTTTCTCCTTTTTGCATTTTGTCCGTGTCATGCATTTTATATTATGTCATCATGTGCATCGCATTTGCATACGTGTTCGTCTCATGATTCCGAGCATTTTTCCTCGTTGTCCGTTTTGGAATCCGACACTCCTATCTCCTCCGGCGGTCCCTTTTACGTTTTTCCGTGTGCGGTATTAAACCTTCTCGAAATGGACCGAGGTTTGTCTAGTGGCCTTGGTATACCACCGTAGACCACCGGTCAAGTTTGGTCATTTGGAGCTCGTTTGGTACTCAACGGTTAACCGCACTCTCAAAGACCTCTTTTAAGTTGCAGCCCAACACCCTTCAAAACAGCCCAATAACCCATCTAAGTCACTCCCATGCTCTCCGTCGTTCGATCACGATCGTGTGGTAAAACTACACCTCATTTGGACTCTCCTAGCTCCCTCTATGCCTATTTAAACACCTCCCCAAATTCGCGGTCAATCCACCCCTAACCCTAGCAGTTTTCCTCGCCGCGCCGGACGCGTCCGCCCACGCATCGGACCGCCCACGCCACGTCGCCGGACCAATCCTGCCCGACACGTCACCGCCGCCCGCCTCAGCCAACCCCTCGCGCCCGTCGTCACCTTGCGCTCCCTCGCACACAGTTCGGCGAGCCCATCGCGCCCCCGCGCGCCCGCCCGCCGCCCTTCGGCCGTCGCCCGTCTCCCTGCCGCCGAGCCTCCTCGCTGCGGCCGCGCGCCTCAGCGACCTCGCTCGCCGCCGCCTCCGGCGCCTGGCGCCCATGCTGCCGCCCGCCACGCCGGCTCGCCGCCCGCCACATGGCCGGCCGCCGCCGCGCCAGCTCCTCCTCCCGGCTGGCCGCTCCGGCCACCGCCCCGCCCCGGCTGCCTCCTCCTCCGGCGACCTAGGGCGCCACCTCGCTCGACCCGATCCGGCCAGCGAGATCCGACCTCGGTTCCCGCGCGTTGACCTCTCTCCCCCCTCACTTTCTCCAAGTCTTTTCATATCCATGATTTTTGTTGCATTTTCGTAGTGGTATATCTTTGCATCTGTAGATCCATTTTGCGCGTATAATATGTCAAAATGTTCGCCTCGAAGAGTAGATCATTTCATATCAGTGAATCATTTTCATTTGAGCTCATCTTGATGCCCGAAATGCTGTTGGAAGAGTGCTATGTGTTGTTAGTTTCTGTTTCGTAACAGAACTTGCACTTTTGTTATTTTTGCCATGATTATCGTGTGCACCCTATGAATTTGAGTCCTACATGTGTTTTGAAATATGTCATGCCATCTTTCCAGGGGTATATGCCATGTATTTTTGTGATATATGTGGTGACTAGCACAAGCATGCAAAGTAGGTGTCCTGCTGTTGCTGATTTTCAGCCCTGTTTAGCTGATTTTGATGCCATGTTAACTTGATGATACCGAGAGATCTATGCATATTTTGAGATACTTCAGTAAGGGTGTTATGTAAAGCATGTCTTGATCTATCCATCCATGCCCTTGTTTGCAATTATGGAGTGCCATAGCTTGAGTCAATCGAGCTCTACTTTTGCTATCAAATGTTTCCTGGCAGATTGTTTACATGTTATTCAATTTTGCCAAGCTTGTTGTGGTTGATCCATTTATGCTATGTTATTGTTCTTGCCATGTATGTCTTCTATGTCATGTCTTCTTGATGTATGTATGCTTAGTTTATCATATAAGGCTCTGTAGTGAGTGCATTGAGCTTGTAAACATGCCTACTTGTTATCAGGTTTTGACATGTCATGTTGCTGAATCTGTTAACGAAACTTTCAATATTGACATGGGTGTTACTATATTTTCTAGTCCTTTTTGGCTTATGGTCAGTAAGGGACTTTTGATCTATGCTTTGAGTAGATTCATGCCATGCCTTGTTTTGCTATTTTAAGTTCCTGTAGCATGTAGTTTTGTTGCTCTGAACATTGCAACCTGATGCTGTTTTGCCATGTCCAGCCTGATATTTTGTGCACTTTTGCCATGCTTGTTTGAACCTGTTATGATGTGAACTAGCCGTAGCTCAGTGCTCATCTTTTGTCGAGCATCTTGTGTAGATCACTGCCATGTGCTTTGTTGTTACGTTTGGGTGCAGTAGCTTAATTATTTGTTGCTTGCTAAGTAGCATCATGCTGTTAATGGCAGATTTGCGCCATTCTTGTTTTGCTTGTCATTTGCAAACCGTGCATCCGATTCGGTGATCTTTATATCGATTTCAACGAAATCATCTCATCTTTCAGTGGCATACTTGGTTTGTTGTTGATGCCTGGTTCATCATTTACCTTCCGGGCGCATATACGCATTGCATATCGCATCCCGCATATCATGTCATGTTTTGCATCATGTTGATTGTGCATTGCACCGTGATTTATTGTGGTTCCTTTGTTTGTGTTGTTGCTTTGGGTAGAGTCGGAGGCGAGTGCGAAACGAGGAACCTGTTGAGAACGCTTACGAGGATCAAGCTTTCGACAACTCGAGAACATTGCGAGCAAGATGACCATACCCTCGAAATCACTTCTATCTTTGCTATGCTAGTTGCTCGCTCTTTTGCTATGCCTATGCTGCGATGCCTACCACTTGCTATATCATGCCACCCATATTGCCATGTCAGCCCCTAACCATCCTTTTCCTAGCAAACCGTTGATTGGCTATGTTACCGCTTTGCTCAGCCCTCTTATAGCGTTGCTAGTTGCAGGTGAAGCTGAAGTTTGTTCCTTGTTGGAACATGGAGATGTTGTTCCTTATTGGAACATGTTTACTTATTGGGGATATCACAATATATATGTCTGCTATAATTAATACATCTATATACTTGGTAAAGGGTGGAAGGCTCGGCCTTATGCACAGTGTTTTGTTCCACTCTTGCCACCTAGTTTCCGTCATACGGTGTTATGTTCCTTGATCTTGCGTTCCTTACGGTTGGGTGATTTATGGGACCCCTTGACAGTTCGCTTTGAATAAGACTCGTCCAGCAAGGCCCAACATTGGTTTTACCATTTGCCACCTAAGCCTTTTCCCCGGTTTTCGCGAGCCCGAGGGTCATCTTTATTTTAACCCCGGACGGTGCTCCTTGAGTGCTGGCCCGAACCGAAACTTCTTGAAACCCACCACGGGAAACTTCGAGGCTTGGTTTTACTCGTAGCTGTCTCATCCGGATGTGCCACGAGAACGAGATATGTGCAGCTCCTATCGGGATTTGTCGGCACAATCGGGTGGCTTTGCTGGTCTTGTTTTATTGTTGTCGAAATGTCTTGTAGTCCGGATTCCGAGATTGATCGGGTCTTCCGGTAGAAGGAATATCCTTCGTTGACCGTGAGAGCTTATAATGGGCTAAGTTGGGACACCCTGCAGGTAATATCTTTCAAAGCCGTGCCCGCGGTTATGAGGCGATGGGAATTTGTTAATGTCGGTTGTAGAAAACCCAAAGTTGACCTCAAATAAAATACACATCAACAAGTGTGTAACTGTGATGGTCTCTTCTCGTGGAGTCCGGGAAGTGAACACGATGTTGGAGTTATGTCGGACGTAAGTAGTTCAGATCACTTCTTGATCGCTATTAGCTTCACGTCCGTGCTTTGCTTCTCTTCTCGCTCTCTTTTGCGAAGTAGCCACCATATATGCTAGTCGCTTGCTGCAGCTCCACTTTACTACTCTGTCCTTCCTATAAGCTTAAATAGTCTTGATCTCGCGGTGTGAGATTGCTGAGTCCCGTGACTCACAGATACTTCAAAACAGTTGCGAGGTTCCGACGAGGCCGGTCAGGTGACTCAACCGAGCTCAAGTGGGAGTTCGACGAGGCGTGGTCGTTACTATGTGTCTTTTCCCGATGATCGATAGTGGTGCCCAGCTTGGGACGATTCGGGATCCGTGTAGCATTTGGGGTATCTTCTTTTATTTTGGTTCCGTAGTCGGACCTTGAGTGTACTCTGAATGATGGATGTTTATTTATGTAATGTGTGAAGTGGCGACTGTAAGCCAACTATGTATCTCTTTCCCTTATTTATTACATGGGTTGTGTGAAGATTACCTCACTTGCGACATTGCTTTCAATGCGGTTATGCCTCTAAGTCGTGCCTCGACACGTGGGAGATATAGCCGCATCGGGGGCGTTACAACAATCCCATGCAACATTCTCGAACTAAGCATATTGAAGTTCGCCATCATTTCATTCGAGATCATGTTGCCAAAGGGGACATTAATCTTAAGCATGTTCGCACCGAAAAGCAATTAGCAGATATATTCACTAAACCACTTGATGAGAAAGTGTTTTGCAGGTTAAGAGGTGAATTGAACATCATTGATGCTTCAAACTTGGAGTAGGAACTCCATTTGATACATGCAAGACATGAGCCTATGACTAATCCTTGATATTTCTCTTATAATGATAATCTTATGTCTTGGATATATTTGCACCTTGCATGTTATCTAACCCATGAAGGTACTTGGATGAATCTAAATCTATGAGATTGCAACTCACTCACATCTTGTGCAATCTCTACATCACCAAGTCTCTACACAAAGGTGGTTGAAGACAAGGAAGCACGGAACCATTCAAACATATCCTTTCACAAATTTGTTATTGTTTATCATGATCGTCATTTTGGATACACAAGTGTCGTCCTTGCAAAAACTAACCCTTGTAGGTAGATGAACTCAAATTCCAAGTGGTGCTACCAACCCTTGATGAGCTACATCAACCTTAAGCAACCCACATAAGTTCAACTACATGATCACGATCAATACCACCACCCAAGGTACGTTATTCCATCTTAGAGAAGCTTTACTCCAAGTCATGGGTCAAAGCAACTCGACAAGATGTGAATACATCAAGATGCTTAAAAGAAAAATGGTAATCCCATTTTGAGATTAAACGATGAGTATGACCTATGATCAAGTGATCTCACTTGACTCCTAAGTCAATATACTCTAACATAGGTGACTTTGTCGCCGACCAATTCTAGATGAAGTTCTTGTGTGTTCTTTTCTGTGCTCTTGCATTTGTCTCATGCATACTTGTTTTCCCTTTCAAAAAAATCTTCATCTAGATTTCTTTTCAGTTTCTTTCTGTTCTGCATTCTCTGCATCCAATTCATTGAAAATCTTTCAGTTAATTCCTTGCAAATCCTTGTGAGATCTTACTTTTCTAGTGAGCTGGGGTGACAAGTGTTTTATCTGTGATGAACTTCGGTCACACCGGTCTGCTGTTTTCTGTCTAACGAATCCTTTCGGTGCAACCAAAGCATAAATCTCAGAGCCACCGATTTAACTACAGGAAAGACACCTTGCCACTTGTTTCTGCATTCCCTTTGATCCAGCTCCACTCAATGAATATTGTCCTCTACCAGCATCACCTACAACTTGCTGCTTTGTTCTGTGACTCAAGGACCAAACACATCGTGACAAAATCCAGAAGAACCCTTCTTGGAAATTGATGTCAAAGGGGGAGATAGAGATCACATCAAAGCTTAATCATATCTATAGGGGGAGAGAATACTCAAGGGGAGAAAAGCCCATATGCTTGGTGTTCAAGAGGAGAGAAGTCACATGTCTTCAAGAGGGGAAAGACATGTTCATATGTGCTTGTTTGCATTAGCTTTGTTTATTTTCTTTGAGCTCTGATTTTGCTCCGATTTTCAGTTCCCTATCTTCTCCCAGTATCCCATGCTAGATTCAGGGGGAGCAAGACATCTATGGGAAGGAAATCCTTAAAATTCATTGCAAATCTTTACCTTTGGGGACATGTCTATATTCGATGTGGTACTTAGTACTCACTCTACGTGTCATCCCAGTCTTGGTACTCTTGTGGTGTCTTTTGTTTGCTCTGGCCAGTAGGTGTATCTGTGTTATCTAACCTTGTTTACGCAGGTTCATTCCATCCTAAGCCAACTCAAGACCACAAGGTAAGTATATGCATCATAGTCATGTGTATGAGGAATTCTTGCTGATGTAAATACTGTTTGCAAGAAGAACTCATGAGCATGAAGGTACATTTCCCATATTCACATCATTTGCACTGATGCATATAGCCAAGATACATGTAACACATTGCTTACTCTGTCATGCTTGTGCATTCACATTATCACGCCTAAGATGCGACCCTATCCTAAAGGAACTCAAGGTCCCACCAAGGATAGAAGCGCATCTTGAAGACGCTTTGCAAGGTGGATATCATTACATCAACATTACATAATAGATGGGGATACATACATAAGGCATACAATGCCACACGAATACAACAACATCATATACAAGATCAACATCCGACTACGGATGAAACATAAACAAGCTCAAACGACATCCACCACTAGCCCAGGCTGCCGACTGGAACCTATCCCCGATCGAAGAAGAAGCGTAAGAAGAACTCCAATACAAGCAAACATCGCTCTCACGTCATGGTCATCGCATAACCTGTACACACTGCAATCGGTGGTGTAGTAATCATGAGCCACGAGGACTCAAAGAATCCCATTACCATGGGTATCAAGACTAGCAAAGCTCAAATGGGAAAGGAAGGGGTAAAGTGGTGAGGTTGCAGCAGCGGCTAAGCATATATGGTGGCTAACATACAAAATGAGGCGAGAAGAGAAACAAAGGCGACGTCGTCAACTAGTAATGATCAAGAAGTGATCCTGAACTCCTACTTACGTCGACATAACCCGAAACCGTGTTCTCCTCTCGATCAACCCGAAAAGAGACACTCACGATTCGCTTTACGGTTGGTGTATTTTAGAAGAGTTTACTTCAAGTTTACTACAACCGGATATTAACAAATTCCCATCTGCCACATAACCGCGGGCACGGCTCTCGAAAGTTTATACCCTGTAGGGGTGTCCCAACTTAGCCCATCATAAGCTCTCGCGATCAACGAAGGATATTCCTTCTCCCCGGGAAGACCCGATCAGTCTCGGGATCCCGGCTACAAGACATTTCGACAGCCATTAAACAAGACCAGCAAAGCCGCCCGATGCGCCAACAATCCCGATAGGAGCTGCACATATCTCGTTCTCAGGGCAACACCGGATGAGACATCCTACGAGTAAAACCAACCCTCAAGTTGCCCCAACGTGGCCCCACAGTCTACTCGGTTCGAACCAGCACTTAGAGAAGTACTGGCCCGGGGGGGGGGGGCTAAATAAAGATGACCCTTGGTTTAATTACTCCCAAGGGAAATATAGGTGGTGGTGAGGCAAATGGTAAAACCAAGGTTGGGCCTTGCTGGAGGAGTCTTATTCAAAGCGAACTGTCAAGGGGGTCCCATAAATCACCAGACCGCGTTAGGGACGCAAAATCCGGGAACATAATACCGATATGACGGAAACTAGGGCGGCAAGAGTGGAACAAAACACCAGGCATAAGGCCGAGCCTTCCACCCTTTACCAAGTATATAGATGCATTAATAAAATAAGATATATTGTGATATACCAACAAGTAAACATGTTCCAGCAAGGAACAACATCTCCATGTTCCAACAAGGAACAAACTTCATCTTCACCTGCAACTAACAACGCTATAAGAGGGGCTGAGCAAAGCGGTAACATATCAAACAACGGTTTGCTAGGAAGGGTGCAAAGGTTAGAGGCCGACATGGCAATTTGGGAGGCTTGAGCAGCAAGTGATAGGTAGCGCAGCATAGCGAAAAACGAAGCAACTAGCATAGCAATGATAATAATGAGATCCAAGGTGGCGGTCATCTTGCCTGAAATCCCGCAAGGAAGAAGAGCGAGTCCATGAAGAAGATGAAGCCACGAAGATTAACCAAGCGTGAGCGAGCGAGTCCTCACGATCGCAAGCGAAATGGGAACTATCGAGAAGAAGCACACAACATAGTAAACACACCACACATGAACAAGGCATGATGCACAACAAGCATGATGCATGACAAATCTAGATGAGGCTACTCATGGCAAGAGATGATGCAAACAAGAGCAACACATCAAAGCAAGTTTAAATGAGGCCGAAACAACACATAACAATTCGGTAAGTCCTCATATGCAAATTTCGAAATTGGTCCAGATCTGAATAAACCTTATGTTCAAGTTGTTAAACAGCAAGTTAAGATGCACCACGATGATCTACACGAAATTCTAGTCAAGTTACATATAAAGTTCATTAGATTGAGCTACTGGCGTAGAAGATATGAAACAAAACAAGTTAAGCATGACATTGATACAAAATGCATCCAAACATCAAGCAAACACCTGAAAACAAGGATGCAACATGATAATATGAAACTACATGCAAAATCAATCAAGTTTCATATAGAGCACACTCAAAACGGAGCAACGGTTCAACACATACACTCTATACAAGTCATGACAACAACCTGTCCAAAACAGCAAGTAGGCATATTGCAAGCACCAAAACTACAAGCTACATCATCTTAACATAATAACAAAAGGCATGGGCATGATTTACAGGTAAAGCATGACAAAACATGAACACTGAGCTATCTCCAGAAATCACTAGAACATGCTCAAAAACACATGGCAAGATTGCAAATAATAACAGTTTCAGACTTGGTGCAAAACTGGAGCATGGCATAAACAGATTACAAGTAGGCATGTTAACGAGCTTGATGCACTCACTACGAGGCATTGCATGACAAACTAAGAATACCACCAGCAACTAGACATGGCATAGAAGCTAGACATGGCAAGAACAACAACATAGCATGCTTGGATCAACTACAACAACCTTGGCAAAATTGAATAACATGTAAACAATCTGCCAGGAACATTTTATAGCAAAAGTAGAGCTTGATTGACTCAAGCTATGGCACTCCATAATTGCAAACAAGGGCATGGATGGATAGAGAATAACCATATGTTCAAAACATCCTTCTCAAGTATCTCAAAATAAGCATGGATCTCTCGTAGCATCAAGTTTACATGACATAAAAATATCAGCAGCAATGGGCTGAAATCAGCAACATCACGAAGCCTAGTTTGCATGCTTGTGGTAGTCACCACAGAGATCACAAAAATACATGGCATACACCTCTGTAAAGATGGCATGGCATATTATAAAACACATGTAGGACTCAAGTTCATAGGGTGCACACATCAATCATGGCAAAAATAACAAAAGTGAATGTTCTAATAAGAATCTGAAACTAACATCACATAGCCCTCTTCTAACAGCATTTCGAGCATCAAGATGAGCTCAAATGTAAGGCTCACCCATGGGCTCGGCCCGGAAGCGGGAAGGGGCGGGGGGCCGGCTGGGCCTGGAGGCCAGCTGGGCCGAGGAGGGGTCGCGGGGCCCACGTGCGCACCAGGCCAGCCCGAACGGGCGCTCTCCTCTTCCTCGATCCCCTCTGGATCGAGGGAGGCAGGGGCGGCAGCGGTCAGCGCGTCGCGGGAGGCACGACGGGAGGCAAGGAACCGCGGGAAGGCGAGGCACGGCCGAATCCGCCGAGATCCGGTGGTGGGAACCCATTCCGGGGTTTGCGGCGCCAGAGGTGAAGATCCGGCGAGCTCGGGTGCCGGCTTCCATGGCAGATGTTACCAAGACGGAGAGAGAGAGAGTAGTTAGAGATGGGGGGAACGGCAAGGGGAGAGGGAGGAGAAACCGAAAGGGCCGGAGGAGACCTGGCCTGGACGTCACCGGCGGCGAGGCGCTGGTCGCCTGCGGGGATCGGGCGCGGGCAGAGCGAAGGCGGAGCTCAGGGCGCGGGGGAGTTGCGGGCGTGCAGCGGCGGCTCGAGCCCTCTTAGGCCCAGGGACGGGCCGCGGATGGGCCAGGAGGGCCGCGGTGAAGTGGGGGCACTGGGGAGGCGACGTGGAGGCGGTTGAGTGGCTGCGGGGCGCGGGGGTGACGACGTGGCACGCGGGGAGTGGTTGAAGGGCGGCGCTTGGCTGACTTGGCGGGCTGGCTGACTTACTGGCGGCGCTGGTGGGCGGCGGCGAGGACAGCTCAAGTGGCGGCGGAGGAGGGCGGCAGCGAAAACTAAGAGGAGGCGGCGGTGATCTGCGGAAATTGAGGAGGGTTGGTAGGTGGCCAAAAATGGCGGGGCGGCGCTATAAATAGAAAAGGAGGCTAGGGTTAGGGGTTTTGCTCCGTTTGGACCCTCGGATCACGATCGGACGGCTCCGGACACGAGGAGGAGTTAGTGGGCTGGATTAGAGTGGGTGTGGGCTGTGAAGAGGGCCTTGGGCTGAGAAGAGAGAAGAAGAAGGGCAGCCCGCGGCAGTTTGGAGACCAAAGCGTCCGACGATTAAACCGCAGCAGTGCGCTTCTGAATGACGGTTGGGCTATCAAGCGAGCTCGAATCGATTTAAACTTGACAGCGCTCTGTCTACACTATAATAAGACCGCATGCCAAGTTTGACTCATTCCGAGAACATTTTTCGCCACTCACGAAGCGAGGTAAAAGGGGCGCCGGAGGACATAGGAGTGCCGGATCGCAAAAGCGGACAACGGGAAAATGCTCGGATGCATGAGGCGAACACGTATGCAAAATGAAATGCACATGATGACATGATATGAAATGCAGATGGTGACATGGCAAAATGCAACACGCGAGCAAATGACATGGCAAGAACGGCGAATAATGGCGGACACACAGCGCATCGAATCCGGGCGTTACACATGCTCCTATATTCCATATTTACATGATTGCATACATGTAGGGAGCCTATGCATGTTACATGTCGTTCCAAAGCTTTACTTGTAATTTTCTATATCTTTATCTAAAGCTTTGGCGTATGTTTCATCAATTACCAAAAAGGGGAGATTGAAAGCACAAATTGCTCCTGGGTGATTTTGGTAATTAATGTCAACATATCTCTTGTTGGACCAACACTTTTACCTAGTATGTTTCAGATAAGTTCAACAATGAAGTGGCAAGGACTAGAGGATGTGGAACCCCTTCAAGATGCTAAGGACAAAGGATTGGCTCAAGCTCAAAGCTCAAGACTCTAAATTTCTATTTTAGTGATCCAAGATCACATTGAGTCTATAGGAAAAGCCAATACTATCAAGAGGGATGAGGTGTTGCTTAATGGCTTGCTTGCTCAAAGTGCTTAGTGATATGCTCCAAAGCCCTCAACTACCTTCTCACATCCACATATGACCTAAACCAAAAGTCAAACTCGGCCCCACCGACTCTTCCTATCTGGCGCCACCGAGTTCAGATGTCATAGCCATTGCCACAAACCCTAGGCAAACCGATCTCACCGATAGGGATCTCGGTCTCACAGAGATCGGATTGTATTCTCTCTGTGTATGCCCATTACCAAAATCGGTCCTACCGAGTTTGTGTAATTAGTCCTACCGAGATTACAATGCAAACTCTCTGTTCCTCTTTGTAACATTTCGGTCCAACCAAGATGGCGAATCGGTCCCACCGAGTTTGCTCGACCAACTCTCTGGTTAGATTATTACCAAAATCGGTCCCACCGAGTTTGGGTGTCGGTCTCACCGAGATTACGTTATGCCCTAACCCTAACCATATCGGTCCTACCGAGTTGCATGTCGGTCCCACCGAAAATCCTAACGGTCACATTATTTGCTGAATCGGTCCGACCGAGTTTAATGATTTGGTCCCACCGAGATTGGTAAGTTGTGTGTAACGTTTAGATTTTGTGTGGAGGCTATATATACCCCTCCACCCACTCTTCATTCATGGAGGAGCCATCGAGCGTGCCTACACTTCCAGCCTACATTTTCGAGAGAGAGACCACCTACTCATGTGTTGAGACCAAGATATCCCATTCCTACCATATGAATCTTGATCTCTAGCCTTCCCCAAATTGCTTTACACTCAAATCTTATTTCCACCAAATCCAAATCCTGTGAGAGAGAGTTGAGTGTTGGGGAGACTATCATTTGAATCACAAGAGCAAGGAGTTCATCATCAACACACCATTTGTTACTTCTTGGAGAGTGGTGTCTCCTAGATTGGCTAGGTGTCACTTGGGAGCCTCCGACAAGATTGTGGAGTTGAACCAAGGAGTTTGTAAGGGCAAGGAGATCACCTACTTCGTGAAGATCTACCATAGTGAGGCAAGTCCTTCGTGGGCGACGGCCATGGTGGGATAGACAAGGTTGCTTCTTCGTGGACCCTTCGTGGGTGGAGCCCTCTGTGGACTCGCGCAGCCGTTACCCTTCGTGGGTTGAAGTCTCCATCAACGTGGATGTACGATAGCACCACCTATCGGAACCACGTCTCAAAAATCTACGTGTCTCCAAATTGCGTTTGCACACTCCAATCCCATCCCTTTACATTCTTGCAAGTTGCATGCTTTACTTTCCGCTGCTCATATACTCTTTGCATGCTTGCTTGATATGTATTGTTGTGATTGTTAAAATTGTGCCAACACTCCACTTCATCTTAAATAAATTAAAAATGCACCTTTTCTCACTTAGTGTGAATCACCCCCTCTAGACACCTCTTCCCGATCCTTCGGTGGCGCCGGCTGGCAGCATATAAGAATCGAGAGCACACGAGAAGAAGAAGAGAAACAGCGAGAATGATGAGAATCGAAGGCTCACGGAATCAAGATAGACTATGAAACCACTCGTTCTAACCGGAGTGGTTAGAATGAGAAGAGAAACAAATAAGACTGGAAGGATTTAGGCAGCACACCGGTTGAACAAGGGAAGAATAGAACATGAGCTTGAGAAGATGGAATGACACTTGACGAGATAAACAACACAATGCCTCCGGAAGAATTGGAAGAATTGAAAAGAACTTAGAAGGAAGGATTGAGTGGAGTTGTTGAGAAAATCAACAACGAAAGAATAAGATTGTTGTGGACTTATGGAAAACATCTCAAAATTATGAGCTGATCGCCGACCACAAGCGGGAATGATTGGATAGCTGAGAAGAACAAAGAAATGCAAAACTCCACTTGAGGAAGAATATGGAGAATTAATTGCACTTGAGATGCAGGAAGAAAAGATACTTGAATTCCAGCAACAAAATCTTGATGAATTCTTGAAGAAAAGATTAAATCATGAAGAACCACCATGAAGAACTCCGGTAACAAAAGAATGACGAGATAAAATGAAGGATGATAGAATAAGATGAGCATTGCGATGATTTAGATGGAGGTTCCACAAAATAGTCAATGAAATTGAACTCCGGAAAAGAAAAGATGAAAACACTTGGAAGTAGAATTTATTCCTCAAGAACAAACTCCGAAGAAAAAGATAATCACTTTGAGGAAATAAGAATAATATTTATTGTATGCCTATCCTTCATCAAATTAAATTGATGACAAGCAATGGATTTTGCAAACTACTTATTCTTCTTGAAAAAGAATTGAGAAGTGACATATCGCAAACTTGAGAAGGTCTTTGTGAACCACCGGTAGGATTGAAAAAAACGAATGGATAAAATGATAATTAAGGAAAAAGAATCTTGAACGAACCACCGTAAGAATTCGAAATGACTGATGAAAAAGAAATAATCACCGGGCAGAATTAGAAGGACAAATATGCTAGAGGGGATTTAGATGCAAAAGAACAAAGAGATCATGGGCTGATTAAGAACACTCGAGCGAAGCACGGGATAAATAGAGAACGATAAGCTGGAATGATGGCCTCCGTGAAAAGAAATGAAAGAAAAACAACTCCTGACATACTCCGGATGGGTAAGAAAGAATATCTGACAAACGAAATAATTCGAGAGGATAGCATGAAGCTAGAACCACGAATCTTCGGGAGAACGGGCAAGATTTAGAGGAAAAATCTTCTTCGGTCTTCAAATGACAACGAGAAACACCGCAAAAATTACTGGGATACTCCGGGAGAATGAAAAGCGAAGAGGTTGAGCCAACAATGAAATGATTCAAAATCGATCTTGGAAAAGGCAAGTGACTGATGATATTCATTCTTACGTCACACTTGAAAAGAATTTGGGAATAACTCCGGGAAATTGGAAGAGTCGTAAGATCCTCGAAAAGACACGTGGGTTAGGGCCCACTAAAAGGAAACACCGTTGGAAAGGGATGTTGAATAGATAGATGATGCACCGGAAGAACTGAAATATTTGAATGAGGTGACAACCTCGAATTAATTCGAACACAGGCGAATCTCCTGAGATGTCCTCCGAACTCCGGAACGATAAACTGGCGAGAGGCGAACAAGCAGGGAAAACACTTTAACCCAAGGAAAAGAATATGGTCAACCTGAATAACTTGAATTGAATCCACCGGAAAAGAAAAAGAGATGAAGAATGACGAACGAGATGAGAATTCACCGGTTGAAATAATTACGAAAGACTGAAAAGGCTCCGCACGAATGAAATAGATGGTCGGGAGAGAGGAAAATCCGGGAGAAAAAGGATGGGAGGGCGGGAAAACAAAGGCAACTTTGAAGGGGAAACCGACGAATATCTTGAAGAGAAAACACCGGTTGAAATCATTGAGGAAAGAAAGGAAAGACTTCACACGAGTAGGATGGATACTCGATTACGGACTCCGGTTCCGAGGAAGGGAGGCGGGTGGGAAAAACAAGGACAACTTCGACAAGGAAAAACAACGACGTCGGAGGAAGAACTGAGGATTGAACTCAAAGATGAAGAGGCTCGAGTCAACTTGACGAGAAATGCACCGGATGAAAATAGATGAGAACCAACGATCGGAAAACCAACTGCGTGATCCTAAAGAAAATTGAACGGGAAGAGGATTAGTTCAAAACACCTACGTCAAGATTCCTGACCAGAGCGACGAAGGGGCTGAGGAGTAAAAGAAATCCTACTCTCCGATATAACTAGACTCCGAAAACAGTTTTCTTCTAGACTCAACAACGACCAAACTACACGATCAATCAAGGGGGCTCCTAAGGTCCGTCGAGGCTCTGATACCAACTTGTCACGCCCAAGATGCGACCCTATCCTAAAGGAACTCGAAGGTCCCACCAAGGATAGAAGCGCATCTTGAAGACGCTTTTGCAAGGTGGATATCATTACATCAACATTACATAATAGATGGGGATACATACATAAGGCATACAATGCCACACGAATACAACAACATCATATACAAGATCAACATCCGACTACGGATGAAACATAAACAGAAGCTCAAACGACATCCACCCTGCTAGCCCAGGCTGCCGACCGGAACCTATCCCCGATCGAAGAAGAAGCGGAAGAAGAACTCCAATACAAGCAAACATCGCTCTCACGTCTCCTCCTCCGGCGACCTAGGGCGCCACTCGCCGACCCGATCCGCCAGCGAGATCCGACCTCGGTTCCCGCGTTGACCTCTCTCCCCCTCACTTTCTCCAAGTCTTTTCATATCCATGATTTTGTTGCATTTTCGTAGTGGTATATCTTTGCATCTCAGAGATCCATTTTGCGCAGATAATATGTCAAAATGTTCGCCTCAAGAGTAGATCATTTCATATCAGTGAATCATTTTCATTTGAGCTCATCTTGATGCCCGAAATGCTGTTGGAAGAGTGCTATGTGTTGTTAGTTTCGCTTTCGTAATGTAACTTGCACTTTTGTTATTTTTGCCATGATTATCGTGTGCACCCTATGAATTTGAGTCCTACATGTGTTTTGAAATATGTCATGCCATCTTTCCAGGGGTATATGCCATGTATTTTGTGATATATGTGGTGACTAGCACAAGCATGCAAAGTAGGTGTCCTGTTGTTGCTGATTTTCAGCCCTGTTTAGCTGATTTTGATGCCATGTTAACTTGATGATACCGAGAGATCTATGCATATTTTGAGATACTTCAGTAAGGGTGTTATGTAAAGCATGTCTTGATCTATCCATCCATGCCCTTGTTTGCAATTATGGAGTGCCATAGCTTGAGTCAATCGAGCTCTACTTTTGCTATCAAATGTTTCCTGGCAGATTGTTTACATGTTATTCAATTTTGCCAAGCTTGTTGTGGTTGATCCATTTATGCTATGTTATTGTTCTTGCCATGTATGTCTTCTATGTCATGTCTTCTTGATGTATGTATGCTTAGTTTATCATATAAGGCTCTGTAGTGAGTGCATTGAGCTTGTAAACATGCCTACTTGTTATCAGGTTTTGACATGTCATGTTGCTGAATCTGTTAACGAAACTTTCAATATTGACATGGGTGTTACTATATTTTCTAGTCCTTTTTGGCTTATGGTCAGTAAGGGACTTTTGATCTATGCTTTCAGTAGATTCATGCCATGCCTTGTTTTGCTATTTTAAGTTCCTGTAGCATGTAGTTTTGTTGCTCTGAACATTGCAACCTGATGCTGTTTTTGCCATGTCCAGCCTGATATTTTGTGCACTTTTGCCATGCTTGTTTGAACCTGCTATGATGTGAACTAGCCGTAGCTCAGTGCTCATCTTTTGCCGAGCATCTTGTGTAGATCACTGCCATGTGCTTTGTTGTTACGTTTGGGTGCAGTAGCTTAATTATTTGTTGCTTGCTAAGTAGCATCATGCTGTTAATGGCAGATTTGCGCCATTCTTGTTTTGCTTGTCATTTGCAAACCGTGCATCCGATTCCGGTGATCTTTATATCGATTTCAACCGAAATCATCTCATCTTTCCAGTGGCATACTTGGTTTGTTAAGTTGATGCCTGGTTCATCATTTACCTTCCGGAGCGCACATACGCATTGCATATCGCATCCCGCATATCATGTCATGTTTTGCATCATGTTGATTGTGCTTTGCACCGTGATTTATTGTGGTTCCTTTGTTTGTGTTGTTGCTTTGGGTAGAGTCGGGAGACGAGTACGAGAACGAGGAACCTGTTGAGAACGCTTACGAGGATCAAGCTTTCGACAACTCGAGAACATTGCGCAAGATGACCATACCCTCGAAATCACTTCTATCTTTGCTATGCTAGTTGCTCGCTCTTTTGCTATGCCTATGCTGCGATGCCTACCACTTGCTATATCATGCCACCCATATTGCCATGTCAGCCCCTAACCATCCTTTTCCTAGCAAACCGTTGATTGGCTATGTTACCGCTTTGCTCAGCCCTCTTATAGCGCTGCTAGTTGCGGTGAAGTGAAGTTTGTTCCTTGTTGAACATGGAGATGTTGTTCCTTATTGGAACATGTTTACTTATTGGGGATATCACAATATATATGTCTGCTATAATTAATACATCTATATACTTGGTAAAGGGTGGAAGGCTCGGCCTTATGCCCGTGTTTGGTTCCACTCTTGCCACCCTAGTTTCCGCCATACCGGTGTTATGTTCCTTGATCTTGCGCTCCTTACGGTTGGGTGATTTATGGGACCCCTTGACAGTTCGCTTTGAATAAGACTCGCCCAAAGAAGGCCCAACATTGGTTTTACCATTTGCCACCTAAGCCTTTTTCCCCGGTTTTCGCGAGCCCGAGGGTCATCTTTATTTTAACCCCGGACCAGTGCTCCTTCGAGTGCTGGCGAACCGAGCTATCAAGGGCCACCACGGGAAACTCGAGGCTTGGTTTTACTCGTAGCCTGTCTCATCCGGATGTGCCCTCGAGAACGAGATATGTGCAGCTCCTATCGGGATTTGTCGGCAATCGGGTGGCTTTGCTGGTCTTGTTTTATTGTTGTCGAAATGTCTTGTAGTCCGGGATTCCGAGATTGATCGGGTCTTCCCAGTAGAAGGAATATCCTTCGTTGACCGTGAGAGCTTATAATGGGCTAAGTTGGGACACCCTGCAGGTAATATCTTTCAAAGCCGTGCTCATGGTTATGAGGCGATGGGAATTTGTTAATGTCCGTTGTAGAAAACCCAAAGTTGACCTCAAATAAAATACACATCAACCGCGTGTGTAACCGTGATGGTCTCTTCTCGGCGGAGTCCGGGAAGTGAACACGGTGTTGGAGTTATGTCTGACGTAAGTAGTTCAGGATCACTTCTTGATCGCTATTAGCTTCACGTCCGTGCTTTGCTTCTCTTCTCGCTCTCTTTTGCGAAGTAGCCACCATATATGCTAGTCGCTTTGCTGCAGCTCCACTTTACTACTCTGTCCTTCCTATAAGCTTAAATAGTCTTGATCTCGCGGGTGTGAGATTGCTGAGTCCCGTGACTCATGATACTTCCAAAACAGTTGCAGGTTCCGACGAGGCCAGTCAGGTGACTCAACCGAGCTCAAGTGGGAGTTCGACGAGGAACGTGGTCGTTATTATGTGTCTTTTCCCGATGATCGTAGTGGTGCCCAGCTTGGGACGATTCGGGATCCGTAGCATTTGGGGTATCTTCTTTTATTTTGGTTCCGTAGTCGGACCTTGAGTGTACTCAATGATGGATGTTTATTTATGTAATGTGTGAAGTGGCATTTGAAGCCAACTATGTATCTCTTTCCTTATTTATTACATGGGTTGTGTGAAGATTACCTCACTTGCGACATTGCTTTCAATGCGGTTATGCCTCTAAGTCGTGCCTCGACACGTGGGAGATATAGCCGATCGGGCGTATAACAATCCCATGCAACATTCTCGAACTAAGCATATTGAAGTTCGCCATCATTTCATTCGAGATCATGTTGCCAAAGGGACATTAATCTTAAGCATGTTCGCACCTAAAAGCAATTAGCAGATATATTCACTAAACCACTTGATGAGAAAGTGTTTTGCAGGTTAAGAGGTGAATTGAACATCATTGATGCTTCAAACTTGGAGTAGGAACTCCATTTGATACATGCAAGACATGAGCCTATGACTAATCCTTGATATTTCTCTTATAATGATAATCTTATGTCTTGATATATTTGCACCTTGCATGTTATCTAACCCATGAAGGTACTTGGATGAATCTAAATCTATGAGATTGCAACTCACTCACATCTTGTGCAATCTCTACATCACCAAGTCTCTACACAAAGGTGGTTGAAGACAAGGAAGCACGGAACCATTCAAACATATCCTTTCACAAATTTGTTATTGTTTATCATGATCGTCATTTTGGATACACAAGTGTCGTCCTTGCAAAAACTAACCCTTGTAGGTAGATGAACTCAAATTCCAAGTGGTGCTACCAACCCTTGATGAGCTACATCAACCTTAAGCAACCCACATAAGTTCAACTACATGATCACGATCAATACCACCACCCAAGGTACGTTATTCCATCTTAGAGAAGCTTTACTCCAAGTCATGGGTCAAAGCAACTCGACAAGATGTGAATACATCAAGATGCTTAAAAGAAAAATGGTAATCCCATTTTGAGATTAAACGATGAGTATGACCTATGATCAAGTGATCTCACTTGACTCCTAAGTCAATATACTCTAACATAGGTGACTTTGTCGCCGACCAATTCTAGATGAAGTTCTTGTGTGTTCTTTTCTGTGCTCTTGCATTTGTCTCATGCATACTTGTTTTCCCTTTCAAAAAAATCTTCATCTAGATTTCTTTTCTGTTTCTTTCTGTTCTGCATTCTCTGCATCCAATTCATTGAAAATCTTTCAGTTAATTCCTTGCAAATCCTTGTGAGATCTTACTTTTCTAGTGAGCTGGGGTGACAAGTGTTTTATCTGTGATGAACTCGGTCACACCGGTCTGCTGTTTTCTGTCTAACCGAATCCTTTCGGTGCAACCAAAGCATAAATCTCAGAGCCACCGATTTAACTACAGGAAAGACACCTTGCCACTTGTTTCTGCATTCCCTTTGATCCAGCTCCACTCAATGAATATTGTCCTCTACCAGCATCACCTACAACTTGCTGCTTTGTTCTGTGACTCAAGGACCAAACACATCGTGACAAAATCCAGAAGAACCCTTCTTGGAAATTGATGTCAAAGGGGGAGATAGAGATCACATCAAAGCTTAATCATATCTATAGGGGGAGAGAATACTCAAGGGGAGAAAAGCCCATATGCTTGGTGTTCAAGAGGAGAGAAGTCACATGTCTTCAAGAGGGGAAAGACATGTTCATATGTGCTTGTTTGCATTAGCTTTGTTTATTTTCTTTGAGCTCTGATTTTGCTCCGATTTTCAGTTCCCTATCTTCTCCCAAAGATCCCATGCTAGATTCAGGGGAGCAAGACATCTATGGAAGGAAATCCTTAAAATTCATTGCAAATCTTTACCTTTGGGGACATGTCTATATTCGATGTGGTACTTAGTACTCACTCTCGTGTCATCCCAGTCTTGGTACTCTTGTGGTGTCTTTTGTTTGCTCCGCCAAGAGGGTGTATCTGTGTTATCTAACCTTGTTTACGCAGTTCATTCCATCCTAAGCCAACTCAAGACCACAAGGTAAGTATATGCATCATAGTCATGTGTATGAGGAATTCTTGCTGATGTAAATACTGTTTGCAAGAAGAACTCATGAGCATGAAGGTACATTTCCCATATTCACATCATTTGCACTGATGCATATAGCCAAGATACATGTAACACATTGCTTACTCTGTCATGCTTGTGCATTCACATTGTCACGCCCAAGATGCGACCCTATCCTAAAGGAACTCGAAGGTCCCACCAAGGATAGAAGCGCATCTTGAAGACGCTTTTGCAAGGTGGATATCATTACATCAACATTACATAATAGATGGGGATACATACATAAGGCATACAATGCCACACTAATACAACAACATCATATACAAGATCA
The DNA here is from genome assembly GCA_021605205.1 of Aegilops longissima. Classification (NCBI taxonomy): domain Eukaryota; kingdom Viridiplantae; phylum Streptophyta; class Magnoliopsida; order Poales; family Poaceae; genus Aegilops; species Aegilops longissima. Next base: position 427,629,333 of record CM038680.1, read on the forward strand.
ACATCCGACTACGGATGAAACATAAATGAAGCTCAAACGACATCCACCACCTTAGCCCAGGCTGCCGACACGAACCTATCCCCGATCAAGAAGAAGCGTAAGAAGAACTCCAATACAAGCAAACATCGCCTCACGCCATGGTCATCGTGACAACCTGTACCAAGAATCGGTGGTGTAGTAATCAGAGCCACGAGGACTCAAAGAATCCCATTACCATGGGTATCAAGACTAGCAAAGCTCAAATGGGAAAGGAAGGGGTAAAGTGGTGAGGTTGCAGCAACGGCTAAGCATATATGGTGGCTAACATACGCAAATGAGAGCGAGAAGAGAAACAAAGGAACGGTCGTCAACTAGTAATGATCAAGAAGTGATCCTGAACTCCTACTTACGTCAGACATAACCCAGAAACCGTGTTCTCCTCTCGATCAACCCCGAAAAGAGACACTCACGGTTACGCACACGGTTGGTGTATTTTAGAAGAGTTTACTTCAAGTTTACTACAACGGATATTAACAAATTCCCATCTGCCACATAACCGCGGCACGGCTCTCGAAAGTTTATACCTCAGTAGGGTGTCCCAACTTAGCCCATCATAAGCTCTCGCGATCAACGAAGGATATTCCTTCTCCCGGAAGACCCGATCAGTCTCGGATCCGGCTACAAGACATTTCGACAGCCATTAAACAAGACCAGCAAAAGCCGCCTCGATGCGCCAACAATCCCGATAGGAGCTGCACATATCTCGCTCGTGGCAACACCGATGAGACATCCTACGAGTAAAACCAACCCTCAAGTTGCCCCAACGTGGCCCCACAGTCTACTGGTTCGAACCAGCACTTAGAGAAGCACTGGCCCGGGGCTAATAAAGATGACCCTTGGTTTAATTACTCCCAAGGGAAATATAGGTGGTGGTGAGGCAAATGGTAAAACCAAGGTTGGGCCTTGCCGAGGAGTCTTATTCAAAGCGAACCGTCAAGGGGTCCCATAAATCACCGCACCGCGTTAGGGACGCAAAATCCGGGAACATAATACCGATATGACGAAACTAGGGCGGCAAGAGTGGAACAAAACACCAGCATAAGGCCGAGCCTTCCACCCTTTACCAAGTATATAGATGCATTAATAAAATAAGATATATTGTGATATACCAACAAGTAAACATGTTCCAAAGAAGGAACAACATCTCCATGTTCCAACAAGGAACAAACTTCATCTTCACCGCAACTAACAACGCTATAAGAGGGGCTGAGCAAAGCGGTAACATATCCAAACAACGGTTTGCTAGGAAGGGTGCAAAAGGTTAGAGGCTGACATGGCAATTTGGGAGGCTTGAGCAGCAAGTGATAGGTAGCGCAGCATAGCGAAAGAACGAAGCAACTAGCATAGCAATGATAATAATGAGATCCAAGGTGACGGTCATCTTGCCTGAAATCCCGCAAGGAAGAAGAACGAGTCCATGAAGAAGATGAAGCCACGAAGACGAACCAAGCGTAGACGAACGAGTCCTCACGATCGCAACGAAATGGGAACTATCGAGAAGAAGCACACAACATAGTAAACACACCACACATGAACAAGGCATGATGCACAACAAGCATGATGCATGACAAATCTAGATGAGGCTACTCATGGCAAGAGATGATGCAAACAAGAGCAACACATCAAAGCAAGTTTAAATGAGGCCAGAAACAACACATAACAATTCCGGTAAGTCCTCATATGCAAATTTCGAAATTGGTCCAGATCTGAATAAACCTTATGTTCAAGTTGTTAAACAGCAAGTTAAGATGCACCACGATGATCTACACGAAATTCTAGTCAAGTTACATATAAAGTTCATTAGATTCGGAGCTACGGCGTAGAAGATATGAGCAAAACAAGTTAAGCATGACATTGATACAAAATGCATCCAAACATCAAGCAAACACCTGAAAACAAGGATGCAACATGATAATATGAAACTACATGCAAAATCAATCAAGTTTCATATAGAGCACACTCAAAACGGAGCAACGGTTCAACACATACACTCTATACAAGTCATGACAACAACCTGTCCAAAACAGCAAGTAGGCATATTGCAAGCACCAAAACTACAAGCTACATCATCTTAACATAATAACAAAAGGCATGGGCATGATTTACAGGTAAAGCATGACAAAACATGAACACTGAGCTATCTCCAGAAATCACTAGAACATGCTCAAAAACACATGGCAAGATTGCAAATAATAACAGTTTGCACTTGGTGCAAAAGCTGAGCATGGCATAAACAGATTACAAGTAGGCATGTTAACGAGCTTGATGCACTCACTACGAGGCATTGCATGACAAACTAAGAATACCACCAGCAACTAGACATGGCATAGAAGCTAGACATGGCAAGAACAACAACATAGCATGCTTGGATCAACTACAACAACCTTGGCAAAATTGAATAACATGTAAACAATCTGCCAGGAACATTTTATAGCAAAAGTAGAGCTTGATTGACTCAAGCTATGGCACTCCATAATTGCAAACAAGGGCATGGATGGATAGAGAATAACCATATGTTCAAAACATCCTTACTGAAGTATCTCAAAATAAGCATGGATCTCTCGGTAGCATCAAGTTTACATGACATAAAAATATCAGCAGAACAGGGGCTGAAATCAGCAACATCACGAAGCCTAGTTTGCATGCTTGTGGTAGTCACCACAGAGATCACAAAAATACATGGCATACACCTCTGTAAAGATGGCATGGCATATTATAAAACACATGTAGGACTCAAGTTCATAGGGTGCACACATCAATCATGGCAAAAATAACAAAAGTGAATGTTCTAATAAGAATCTGAAACTAACATCACATAGCCCTCTTCTAACAGCATTTCGAGCATCAAGATGAGCTCAAATGTAAGGCTCACCCATGGGCTCGGCCCGGAAGCGGAAGGGCGGGGGCCGGCTGGGCCTGGAGGCCACCGGGCCGAGGAGGGTCGCGGGGCCCACGTGCGCACCAGGCCAGCCCGAACGGGCGCTCTCCTCTTCCTCGATCCCCTCTGGATCGAGGGAGGCAGGGGCGGCAGCGGTCAACGGCGATGCGGGAGGCACGACGGGGAGGCAAGGAACCGGCGGGAAGGCGAGGCACGACTGAATCCGCCAGATCCGGTGGTGGGGAACCCATTCCGGGGTTCTGGGCCAGAGGTGAAGATCCGCGAGCTCGGTGCGGCTTCCATGGCGATGTTACCAAGACGGAGAGAGAGAGAAGTTAGAGATGGGGAACGGCAAGGGGAGAGGAGGAGAAACCGAAAGGGCCGGAGGAGACCTGGCTCGACGCCACCGGCGGCGAGGCGCTGTCGCTTCATGGGATCGGGCGCGAGCAGAGCGGCGGCGGAGCTCGGGCGCTGGGAGTTATGGCGCGCAGCGGCGGCTCGAGCCCTCTTAGGCCTGTGGACGGGCCGGATGGGCCAGGAGGGCCGCGGTGAAGTGGGGGCACTGGGGAGGCGACGTGGAGGCGGTTGAGTGGCTGCGGGGCGCGGGGGTGACGACGTGGCACGCGGGGAGTGGTTGAAGGGGCGGCGCGGCTGACTTGGCGGCGGCGCGGCTGACTTGGCGGCGGCGCTGGGTGGCGTTTGGCGGCAGGGACAGCTCCAAGTGGCGGCGGAGGAGGGCAGCAAGGAAAACGAAGAGGAGGCGGCTGATCATGAAATTGAGGAGGGGTTGGTAGGTGGCCAAAATGGCGGGGAGGCGTCTATAAATAGAAAAGGAGGCTAGGGTTAGGGTTTTGCTCCGTTTCGGACCCTCGGATCACGATCAGACGGCTCCGGACACGAGGAGGAGTTAGTGGGCTGGATTAGAGTGGGTGTGGGCTGTGAAGAGAGGCCTTGGGCTGAGAAGAGAGAAGAGAAGGCAGCCAGCGCGACAGTTTGGAGACCAAACGTCTGACGATTAAACCGCAACGCAGTTGCCATTTAATGACGGTTGGGCTATCAACGAGCTCGAATGCGATTTAACTTGACAGCGCCTGTCTACACTATAATAAGACCGCATGCCAAGTTTCACTCATTCCGAGAACATTTTCGCCACTCACGAAAACGAGGTAAAAGGGGGCGCCGGAGGACATAGGAGTGCCGGATCGCAAAACGGACAACGGGGAAAATGCTCGGATGCATGAGACGAACACGTATGCAAAATGAAATGCACATGATGACATGATATGAAATGCAGATGGTGACATGGCAAAATGCAACACGCGAGCAAATGACATGGCAAGAACGGCGAATAACTGGCAGACACCTGGCGCATCGAATCCGGGGCGTTACACACATGCTCCTATATTCCATATTTACATGATTGCATACATGTAGGGGGAGCCTATGCATGTTACATGTCGTTCCAAAGCTTTACTTGTAATTTTCTATATCTTTATCTAAAGCTTTGACGTATGTTTTCATCAATTACCAAAAAGGGGGAGATTGAAAGCACAAATTGCTCCCTGGGTGATTTTGGTAATTAATGTCAACATATCTCTTGTTGGACCAACACTTTTACCTAGTATGTTTCAGATAAGTTCAACAATGAAGTGGCAAGGACTAGAGGATGTGGAACCCCTTCAAGATGCTAAGGACAAAGGATTGGCTCAAGCTCAAAGCTCAAGACTCTAAATTTCTATTTTAGTGATCCAAGATCACATTGAGTCTATAGGAAAAGCCAATACTATCAAGAGGGGATGAGGTGTTGCTTAATGGCTTGCTTGCTCAAAGTGCTTAGTGATATGCTCCAAAGCCCTCAACTACCTTCTCACATCCACATATGACCTAAACCAAAAGTCAAACTCGGCCCCACCGACTCTTCCTATCTGGCGCCACCGAGTTCAGATGTCATAGCCATTGCCACAAACCCTAGGCAAACCGATCTCACCGATAGGGATCTCGGTCTCACAGAGATCGGATTGTATTCTCTCTGTGTATGCCCATTACCAAAATCGGTCCTACCGAGTTTGTGTAATTGGTCCTACCGAGATTACAATGCAAACTCTCTGTTCCTCTTTGTAACATTTCGGTCCAACCAAGATGAGCGAATCGGTCCCACCGAGTTTGCCTGACCAACTCTCTGGTTAGATTATTACCAAAATCGGTCCCACCGAGTTTGGGTAATCGGTCTCACCGAGATTACGTTATGCCCTAACCCTAACCATATCGGTCCTACCGAGTTGCATGTCGGTCCCACCGAAAATCCTAACGGTCACATTATTTGCTGAATCGGTCCGACCGAGTTTAATGATTTGGTCCCACCGAGATTGGTAAGTTGTGTGTAACGTTTAGATTTTGTGTGGAGGCTATATATACCCCTCCACCCACTCTTCATTCATGGAGGGAGCCATCAGAACGTGCCTACACTTCCAGCCTACATTTTCTGAGAGAGAACCACCTACTCATGTGTTGAGACCAAGATATCCCATTCCTACCATATGAATCTTGATCTCTAGCCTTCCCCAAATTGCTTTACACTCAAATCTTATTTCCACCAAATCCAAATCCTGTGAGAGAGAGTTGAGTGTTGGGGAGACTATCATTTGAATCACAAGAGCAAGGAGTTCATCATCAACACACCATTTGTTACTTCTTGGAGAGTGGTGTCTCCTAGATTGGCTAGGTGTCACTTGGGAGCCTCCGACAAGATTGTGGAGTTGAACCAAGGAGTTTGTAAGGGCAAGGAGATCACCTACTTCGTGAAGATCTACCATAGTGAGGCAAGTCCTTCGTGGGCGACGGCCATGGTGGGATAGACAAGGTTGCTTCTTCGTGGACCCTTCGTGGGTGGAGCCCTCTGTGGACTCAAGCAGCCGTTACCCTTCGTGGGTTGAAGTCTCCATCAACGTGGATGTACGATAGCACCACCTATCGGAACCACGCCTCAAAAATCTACGTGTTCCAAATTGCGTTTGCACACTCCAATCCCATCCCTTTACATTCTTGCAAGTTGCATGCTTTACTTTCCGCTGCTCATATACTCTTTGCATGCTTGCTTGATATGTATTGTTGTGATTGTTAAAATTGTGCCAACACTCCACTTCATCTTAAATAAATTAAAAATGCACCTTTTCTCACTTAGTGTCGAATCACCCCCCCCTCTAGACACCTCTTCCCGATCCTTCCAGGCGAGCGCTCGGCTGGCCGCGCCATAAGAATCGAGAGCACACGAGAAGAAGAGAGAAACGACGAGAATGATGAGAATCGAAGGCTCACGGAATCAAGATAGACTATGAAACCACTCGTTCTAACCGGAGTGGTTAGAATGAGAAGAGAAACAAATAAGACTGGAAGGATTTAGGCAGCACACCGGTTGAACAAGGGAAGAATAGAACATGAGCTTCAGAAGATGGAATGACACTTGACGAGATAAACAACACAATGCCTCCGGAAGAATTGGAAGAATTGAAAAGAACTTAGAAGGAAGGATTGAGTGGAGTTGTTGAGAAAATCAACAACGAAAGAATAAGATTGTTGTGGACTTATGGAAAACATCTCAAAATTATGAGCTGATCGCCGACCACAAACGGGAATGATTGGATAGCTGAGAAGAACAAAGAAATGCAAAACTCCACTTCAGAAGAATATGGAGAATTAATTGCACTTCGAGATGCAGGAAGAAAAGATACTTGAATTCCAGCAACAAAATCTTGATGAATTCTTGAAGAAAAGATTAAATCATGAAGAACCACCATGAAGAACTCCGGTAACAAAAGAATGACGAGATAAAATGAAGGATGATAGAATAAGATGAGCATTGCGATGATTTAGATGGAGGTTCCGACAAAATAGTCAATGAAATTGAACTCCGGAAAAGAAAAGATGAAAACACTTGGAAGTAGAATTTATTCCTCAAGAACAAACTCCGAAGAAAAAGATAATCACTTTGAGGAAATAAGAATAATATTTATTGTATGCCTATCCTTCATCAAATTAAATTGATGACAAGCAATGGATTTTGCAAACTACTTATTCTTCTTGAAAAAGAATTGAGAAGTGACATATCGCAAACTTGAGAAGGTCTTTGTGAACCACCGGTAGGATTGAAAAAAACGAATGGATAAAATGATAATTAAGGAAAAAGAATCTTGAACGAACCACCGTAAGAATTCGAAATGACTGATGAAAAAGAAATAATCACCGGGCAGAATTAGAAGGACAAATATGCTAGAGGGGATTTAGATGCAAAAGAACAAAGAGATCATGGGCTGATTAAGAACACTCGAACGAAGCACCGGGATAAATAGAGAACGATAACTGGAATGATGGCCTCCGGTGAAAAGAAATGAAAGAAAAACAACTCCTGACATACTCCGGATGGGTAAGAAAGAATATCTGACAAACGAAATAATTCGAGAGGATAGCATGAAGCTAGAACCACGAATCTTCGGGAGAACGGGCAAGATTTAGAGGAAAAATCTTCTTCGGTCTTCAAATGACAACGAGAAACACCGCAAAAATTACTGGGATACTCCGGGAGAATGAAAAGCGAAGAGGTTGAGCCAACAATGAAATGATTCAAAATCGATCTTGGAAAAGGCAAGTGACTGATGATATTCATTCTTCGCCACACTTGAAAAGAATTTGGGAATAACTCCGGGGAAATTGGAAGAGTCAGGTAAGATCCTGGGAAAAGACCTGTGGGTTAGGGCCCACTAAAAGGAAACACCGTTGGAAAGGGATGTTGAACAGATAGATGATGCACCGGAAGAACTGAAATATTTGAATGAGGTGACAACCTCGAATTAATTCAACACAAAGAATCTCCCGAGATGTCCTCCTAACTCCGGAACGATAAACTGGCGAGAGGCGAACAAGCAGGGAAAACACTTTAACCCAAGGAAAAGAATATGGTCAACCTGAATAACTTGAATTGAATCCACCGGAAAAGAAAAAGAGATGAAGAATGACGAACGAGATGAGAATTCACCGTTGAAATAATTACGAAGATGAAAAGGCTCCGCACGAATGAAATAGATGGTCGGGAGAGAGGAAAATCCGGGAGAAAAAGGATGGGAGGGCGGGAAAACAAAGGCAACTTTGAAGGGGAAACCGACGAATATCTTGAAGAGAAAACACCGGTTGAAATCATTGAGGAAAGAAAGGAAAGACTTCACACGAGTAGGATGGATACTCGATTACGGACTCCGGTTCCGAGAGGAAGGGAGGGCGGGTGGGAAAAACAAGGACAACTTCGGACAAGGAAAAACAACGACGTCGGAGGAAGAACTGAGGATTGAACTCAAAGATGAAGAGGCTCGAGTCAACTTGACGAGAAATGCACCGGATGAAAATAGATGAGAACCAACGATCGGAAAACCAACTGCGTGATCCTAAAGAAAATTGAACGGAAGAGGATTAGTTCAAAACACCTCGCCAAGATTCCTGACCAGAGGCGATTTAAGGGCTGAGGAGTAAAAGAAATCCTACTCTCGATATAACTAGACTCAAAACAGTTTTCTTCTAGACTCAACAACGACCAAACTACACGATCAATCAAGGGGCTCCTAAGGTCCGTCGAGGCTCGATACCAACTTGTCACGCCTAAGATGCGACCCTATCCTAAAGGAACTCAAGGTCCCACCAAGGATAGAAGCGCATCTTGAAGACGCTTTTGCAAGGTGGATATCATTACATCAACATTACATAATAGATGGGGATACATACATAAGGCATACAATGCCACACGAATACAACAACATCATATACAAGATCAACATCCGACTACGGATGAAACATAAACAAAGCTCAAACGACATCCACCACTGCTAGCCCAGGCTGCCGACCGAACCTATCCCCGATCAAGAAGAAGCGTAAGAAGAACTCCAATACAAGCAAACATCGCTCTCACGCCATGGTCATCGCATAACCTGTACACTGCAATCGGTGGTGTAGTAATCTGTGAGCCACGAGGACTCAAAGAATCCCATTACCATGGGTATCAAGACTAGCAAAGCTCAAATGGGAAAGGAAGGGGTAAAGTGGTGAGGTTGCAGCAACGGCTAAGCATATATGGTGGCTAACATACGCAAATGAGAGCGAGAAGAGAAACAAAGGAACGGTCGTCAACTAGTAATGATCAAGAAGTGATCCTGAACTCCTACATACGTCAGAAATAACCCAGAAACCGTGTTCTCCTCTCGATCAACCCCGAAAAGAGACACTCATGGTTACGCACACGGTTGGTGTATTTTAGAAGAGTTTACTTCAAGTTTACTACAACCGGAGATTAACAAATTCCCATCTGCCACATAACCGCGGGCACGGCTCTCGAAAGTTTATACCCTGCAGGGGTGTCCCAACTTAGCTCATGATAAGCTCTTGCGATCAAGGAAGGATATTCCTTCTCCCGGAAGACCCGATCGGTCTCGGAATCCGGCTACAAGACATTTCGACAAAGAATAAAACAAGACCAGCAAAGCCGCCCGATCGCCGACAATCCCGATAGGAGCTGCACATATCTCGCTCGTGGTAACACGGATGAGACATCCTCGAGTAAAACCAACCCTCAAGTTGCCCCAAGGTGGCCCCAGATCTACTTCGGTTCGAACCAGCACTTTGAGAAGCACCGCCCGGGGCTAATAAAGATGACCCTTGGGTTAATTACTCCCAAGGGAAATATAGGTGGTGGTGAGGCAAATGGTAAAACCAAGGTTGGGCCTTCTGGAGGAGTCTTATTCAAAGCGAACTGTCAAGGGGTCCCATAAATCACCCGACCGCGTTAGGGACGCAAAATCCGGGAACATAATACCGATATGACGGAAACTAGGGCGGCAAGAGTGGAACAAAACACCAGGCATAAGGCCGAGCCTTCCACCCTTTACCAAGTATATAGATGCATTAATAAGATAAGATATATCGTGATATCCCAACAAGTAAACATGTTCCAGCAAGGAACAACATCTCCATGTTCCAAGAAGGAACAAACTTCATCTTCACCTGCAACTAAGAACGCTATAAGAGGGGCTGAGCAAAGCGGTAACATAGCCAAACAACGGTTTGCTAGGAAGGGTGCAAAAGGTTAGAGGCTGACATGGCAATTTGGGAGGCTTGAGCAGCAAGTGATAGGTAGCATAGCAATGATAGTAATGAGATCCAAGGTGACGGTCATTGTAACGCCCTCGATGCGGCTATATCTCCCACGTGTCGAAGCACGACTTAGAGGCATAACCGCATTGAAAGCAATGTCGCAAGTGAGGTAATCTAAACACAACCCATGTAATACATAAGGGAAAGAGATACATAGTTGGCTTACAGTCGCCACTTCACACAATACATAAATAAACATCCATCATCCAGATTACACTCAAGGACCGACTACGGAACCAAAATAAAAGAAGACTACCCCAAATGCTACACAGATCCCCGGTCGTCCCAACTGGGCTCCACTACTGATCATCAGGAAAAGACACATAGTAACGACCACGTTCTTCGTCGAACTCCCACTTGAGCTCGGTTGCATCACCTGCACTAGCATCGTCGGCACCTGCAACTGTTTTGGTAGAATCTGTGAGTCACGGGGACTCAGCAATCTCACACCCGCGAGATCAAGACTATTTAAGCTTATAGGAAGAACAGAGTTGTGAGGTGGAGCTGCAGCAAGCGACTAGCATATATGGTGGCTACATTCGCAAAAGAGAGCGAGAAGAGGAGCAAGGCACGGTCGTGAAGCTAGTAGCGATCAAGAAGTGATCCTGAACTACTTACGTTAAACATAACTCCAACACGTGTTCACTTCCGGACTCCGAGAAGAGACCATCACGTTACACACGCGATTGATGTGTTTTAATTAAGGTTAACCGGGTTTTCTACAACCGGACATTAACAAATTCCCATCTGCCTCATAACCGCGAGCACGACTTTGAAAGATAATACCTGCAGGGTGTCCCAACTTAGCCCATTATAAGCTCTCACGGTCAACGAAGGATATTCCTTCTCTGTGAAGACCCGATCGATCTCGGAATCCCGACTACAAGACATTTCGACAAAATAAAACAAAACCAAGAACGCCGCCGATTGTGCCGACAAATCCCGATAGGAGCTGCACATATCTCGTTCTCAAGGCACATCCGGATAAGTCAATCTACGAGTAAAACCAAGCCTCGAGTTTCCCGTGGTGGCCCATGAGTTGCTCGGTTCGGGCCAAGACTCAAGGAGCACCGTCCGGGGGTGGGTTAAAATAAAGATGACCCTCGGGCTCGCGAAACCCGGGGAAAAAGGCTTAGGTGGCAAATGGTAAAACCAATGTTGGGCCTTCTTGAGGAGTCTTATTCAAAGCGAACTGTCAAGGGGTCCCATAAATCACCCAACCGTAAGGAATGCGAAATCAAGGAACATAACACCGTATGACGGAAACTAGGGCGGCAAGAGTGGAACAAAACACCAGGCATAAGGCCGAGTCTTCCACCCTTTACCAAGTATATAGATGCATTAATTATAGCAGATATATTGTGATATCCCCAACAAGTAAACATGTTCCAACAAGGAACAACATCTCCATGTTCAACAAGGAACAAACTTCGTCTTCACCGCAACTAGCAACGCTATAAGAGGGCTGAGCAAAGCGGTAACATAGCCAATCAACGGTTTGCTAGGAAAGGATGGTTAGGGGCTTGACATGGCAATATGGGTGGCATGATAAGCAAGTGATAGGCATCGTAGCATAGGCATAGCAAAAGAGCGAGCATCTAGCAAGCAAAGATAGAAGTGATTTCGAGGGTATGGTCATCTTACCTGCAAGGTTCTCAGAGTTGTCGAAAGCTTGATCCTCGTAAGCGTTCTCAACAGGTTCATCGTTCACGTACTCGTCTCCCGGCTCTACCCAAGGCAAGAACACAAACAAAGGAACCACAATAAATCACGGTGCAATGCACAAGCAACATGATGCAATACATGGCATGATATGCGAGATGTGAGATGCAATGCATATGCGTGCTCCGGAAGGAAAATGATGAACCAGGCATCAACTTGGCAAACCAAGTATGCCGCTGGAAAGGTGAGATGATTTCGGTTGAAATTGATATAAAGATCACCGGAATCGGATGCACGGTTTGCAAATGACAAGCAAGACAAGAATGGCACAAATCTGCCATTAACAGCATGATGCCACATAGCAAGCAACAAGAAATTAAGCTACTGCACCCAAACGTACCAGCAAATCAAATGGCAGTGATCTACTCAAGATGCTTGACAAAAGATGAACACTGAGCTACAGCTAAAACACACCATAACAGGTCCAAACAAGCATGGCAAAAGTGCAAAATATATCAGCTTCACAGACTTTGTGAAAATCTCGGACATAGCGAGAATCAGATCGAGAAGCAATGTTCAGAGCAAGCAAACAACATGCTACAGGAACTTATAATAGCAAAACAAGGCATGGCATGATTCTACTCAAAGCATAGAACAAAAGTCCCTTACTGACCATGAGCTAAAAAGGATCAGAAGATATGATGGCACCCACGTAAACATAGCAAGTTTCGTTAACAGATTCAGCAACAGGGCATGACAAAAACAGATAACAAGTACGCATGTTTAAGAGCTCGATGCACTCACTACAGAGCATTTCATGATAAACTAAGCATACATCCATCAAGAAGACATGGCATAGAAGCTATACATGGCAAGAACAACATCATAGCATTCACGGATCAACAACAACAACCTTGGCAAAATTGAATAAAAAGTAAACAATCCGCCAGGAAACATTTTATAGCAAAAGTAGAGCTCGACTGGCTCAAGCTATGGCACTCCATAATTGCAAACAAGGGCATGGATGGATAGAGCATAACCATATGTTCAAAACATCCTTACTGAAGTATCTCAAAATATGCATGGATCTCTCTGTAGCATCAAGTTAACATGGCATAAAAATATCAAGAAAAGCAGGGCTGAAATCAGCAACATCATGAAGCCTAGTTTGCATGCTTGTGCTAGTCACCACAGAGATCACAAAAATACATGGCATACAGCCCTGTAAAGATGGCATGGCATATTACAAAACACATGTAGGACTCAAGATCATAGGGTGCACACATCAATCATGGCAAAAATGACAAAAGTGCATGTTCTGATAAGAATCTGAAACTAACATCACATAGCCCTCTTCTAACAGCATTTCTGGCATCAAGATGAGCTCAAATGAAAATGATGCAATGAGATGAAATGATCTACTCATCGAGGCGAACAATTAGGTATGCTATACGCCCAAAACGGAGCCACGAGTGCAAAGTTATGGCATGATGAAAATGCAACAAATTACTGACAGAATAAAAACTTGGAGGAAAACGGGGCTCGGGGGAAAGTCAACCGAGGGCTGCGCGCGAACCGAGGCGAGGTCGGGCTCGCCGGAGTTGCGCCGGAGAAGGAGGAAGGAGGGCCGGGAGGGTCCCACCGGATCTGGGCGGCGCTGGCCGGATCCGACGCCTTGGCGGCGATGGGCGGCCCCATGGGTTGGCGGCGGCGGGAGGACGGCGCCGGCGGCGGGCGGCGGCGATCGGCGACGAGGCAGCGCGAGCAGCGGCTCGGGCGGCGGGGTGAGGGCGAGGGCGCGGAGGCGGCGCCCGGCCAGCGAGGCGCGGGAGGCTGGCCAGGGCCTCATGAACTGGCGGCCGGGCGGCGAGCTGGGGACCGCCCACGTGGCGGCCCCGGATTGGCGGGCGGCGGCGACGGACACGTCCGGCCTCCGGATTTCGTCCGGCGGCGCGGAGAGGGATTTTTCTAGGGTTTCATCCGGATTTCGGGGAAGGGACCTATATTTATAGGTAGAAGGAGCTAGGAAGCTCCAAATGGAGTGTAGTTTTCGCCCACACGATCGTGATCCGACGATGGAGAGCATGGAAGTGACTTAGGTGGGTTATTGGGCTGTTTTGGAGAGGTGTTGGGCTGCAACTTAAAAGAGGCCTTTGCGGTTATGCGGTTAACCGTTGGAGTACCAAACGAGCTCCAAATGACCAAACTTGACAGTGGTCTACGGTGGTGTACCAAGGCCACTTGGCAAGGCTCGTCCATTCCGAGAAAGTTTAGTACCGCTCACGGAAAAATGTAAAAGGGGCGCCGGGGACATAGGAGTGCGGATTGCAAAACGGACAACGGGGAAAATGCTCGGAATCATGAGACGAACACGTATGCAAATGTGATGCACATGATGACATGATATGAGATGCATGACATGGACAAAATGCAAAAATGAAGAAAAACCCAACCACGGAGGGAATATCATATCACAATGCCGAAAATGGAAATAGTTGGAGTTACAAATATGGAAAGTTACATCCGGGGTGTTATAGTCATCTTGCCTGAAATCCCGCAAGGAAGAAGAACGAGTCCATGAAGAAGATGAAGCCACGAAGACGAACCAAGCGTAGACGAACGAGTCCTCACGATCGCAACGAAACGGGAACTATCAAGAAGAAGCACACAACATAGTAAACACACCACACATGAACAAGGCATGATGCACAACAAGCATGATGCATGACAAATCTAGATGAGGCTACTCATGGCAAGAGATGATGCAAACAAGAGCAACACATCAAAGCAAGTTTAAATGAGGCCAGAAACAACACATAACAATTCCGGTAAGTCCTCATATGCAAATTTCGAAATTGGTCCAGATCTGAATAAACCTTATGTTCAAGTTGTTAAACAGCAAGTTAAGATGCACCACGATGATCTACACGAAATTCTAGTCAAGTTACATATAAAGTTCATTAGATTGAGACTACGGCGTAGAAGATATGAAACAAAACAAGTTAAGCATGGCATTGATACAAAATGCATCTAAACATCAAGCAAACACCTGAAAACAAGGATGCAACATGATAATATGAAACTACATGCAAAATCAATCAAGTTTCATATAGAGCACACTCAAAACGGAGCAACGGTTCAACACATACACTCTATACAAGTCATGACAACAACCTGTCCAAAACAGCAAGTAGGCATATTGCAAGCACCAAAACAACAAGCTACAGCATCTTAACATAATAACAAAAGGCATGGGCATGATGTACAGGTAAAGCATGACAAAACATGAACACTGAGCTATCTCTAGAAATCACTAGAACATGCTCAAAAACACATGGCAAGATTGCAAATAATAACAGTTTCAGACTTAGTGCAAAACTGGAGCATGGCATAAACAGATTACAAGTAGGCATGTTAACGAGCTTGATGCACTCACTACGAGGCATTGCATGACAAACTAAGCATACACCCAGCAACTAGACATGGCATAGAAGCTAGACATGGCAAGAACAACAACATAGCATGCTTGGATCAACTACAACAACCTTGGCAAAATTGAATAACATGTAAACAATCTGCCAGGAACATTTTATAGCAAAAGTAGAGCTCGATTGACTCAAGCTATGGCACTCCATAATTGAAAACAAGGGCATGGATGGATAGAGAATAACCATATGTTCAAAACATCCTTACTGAAGTATCTCAAAATAAGCATGGATCTCTCGGTAGCATCAAGTTTACATGGCATAAAAATATCAGCAGAACAGGGGCTGAAATCAGCAACATCACGAAGCCTAGTTTGCATGCTTGTGGTAGTCACCACAGAGATCAAAAAAATACATGGCATACACCTCTGTAAAGATGGCATGGCATATTATAAAACACATGTAGGACTCAAGTTCATAGGGTGCACACATCAATCATGGCAAAAATAACAAAAGTGAATGTTCTAATAAGAATCTGAAACTAACATCACATAGCCCTCTTCTAACAGCATTTCGGGCATCAAGATGAGCTCAAATGTAAATGATGCAATGATATGAAATGATGTACTCGTCGAGTCGAACAATTTGATATGCTACACGCGCGAAACGGAGAAATATGCGGAGAGTTATGGCATGATGAATATGACATGAAAATGTGAAAAATCTGGGACTTAGCAGTTTTAACAGTGAGCGTAAAATACTAACAGATGCACAGGGCGGTGGATTGAGGCAAGGCTCACCCATGGGCTCGGCCCGGAAGCGGGAAGGGGCGGGGGCCGGCTGGGCCTGGAGGCCAGCTGGGCCGAGGAGGGGTCGCGGGGCCCACGTGCGCACCAGGCCAGCCCGAACGGGCGCTCTCCTCTTCGTCGATCCCCTCTGGATCGAGGGAGGCAGGGTGGCAGCGGTCAACGGCGATGCGGGAGGCACGACGGGGAGGCAAGGAACCGGCGGGGAAGGCGAGGCACGACCGGGATCCGCCAGATCCGGTGGTGGGGAACCCGTTCCGGGGTTTCTGGCCGGGAGGTGAAGATCCAGCGAGCTCGGGCCCGGCTTCCATGGCAGATGTTACCAAGGCGGAGAGAGAGAGAGTTAGAGATGGGGAACGGCAAGGGAGAGGAGGAGAAACCGAAAGGCCGGAGGAGACTGGCTCGGCGTCACTGCGGTGAGGCGCTGTCGCTTCTGAGGATCGGGCGCGGCGAGCGCGCGGGCGGAGCTCGGGCGCGGGGAGTTCTTGGGCGTCAGCGGCGGCTCGGGCCCGCTTAGGCCCAGGGACGGGCCGCGGATGGGCCAGGAGGGCCATGGTGAAGTGGGGGCACTGGGGAGGCGACGTGGAGGCGGTTGAGTGGCTGCGGGGCGCGGGGGTGACGACGTGGCACGCGGGGAGTGGTTGAAGGGGCGGCGCGGCTGACTTGGCGGTGGCGCTGGGTGGCGTTTGGCGGTGGGGACAGCTCCAAGTGGCGGTAGAGGAGTGGGCCGGTTCGGAAAACTAAGAGGAGGCGGCGGCTGACTGCGGAAATTGAGGAGGGGGTTGGTAGGAGGCCAAAAATGGCAGGGGAGGCGTCTATAAATAGAAAAGGAGGCTAGGGTTAGGGGTTTTGCTCCGTTTTCGGACCCTCGGATCACGATCGGACGGCTCCGGACACGAGGAGGAGTTAGTGGGCTGGATTAGAGTGGGTGTGGGCTGTGAAGAGAGGCCTTGGGCTGAGAAGAGAGAAGAGAAGGGCAGCCAAATGACGCCGAGACCAAACGTCTGACGATTAAACCGCAGCAGTGCGCTTTTAATGACGGTTGGGCTATCAAACCAGCTCCTAATGCGATGAAACTTGACAGGCGCTCTGTCTACACTATAATAAGACCGCATGCCAAGTTTCGACTCATTCCGAGAACATTTTTCGGCCACTCACGAAACGAGGTAAAAGGGGGCGCCGGAGGACATAGGAGTGCCGGATCGCGAAACGGACAACGTGGAAAATGCTCGGATGCATGAGACGAACACGTATGCAAAATGAAATGCACATGATGACATGATATGAAATGCAGATGATGACATGGCAAAATGCAACACGCGAGCAAATGACATGGCAAGAACGGCGAATAACTGGCAGACACCTGGCGCATCGAATCCGGGGCGTTACACAGATGCTCCTATATTCCATATTTACATGATTGCATACATGTAGGGGGAGCCTATGCATGTTACATGTCGTTCCAAAGCTTTACTTGTAATTTTCTATATCTTTATCTAAAGCTTTGATGTATGTTTTCATCAATTACCAAAAAGGGGGAGATTGAAAGCACAAAGTGCTCCCTGGGTGATTTTGGTAATTAATGTCAACATATCTCTTGTTGGACCAACACTTTTACCTAGTATGTTTCAGATAAGTTCAACAATGAAGTGGCAAGGACTAGAGGATGTGGAACCCCTTCAAGATGCTAAGGACAAAGGATTGGCTCAAGCTCAAAGCTCAAGACTCTACATTTTCTATTTTAGTGATCCAAGATCACATTGAGTCTATAGGAAAAGCCAATACTATCAAGAGGGGATGAGGTGTTGCTTAATGGCTTGCTTGCTCAAAGTGCTTAGTGATATGCTCCAAAGCCCTCAACTACCTTCTCACATCCACATATGACCTAAACCAAAAGTCAAACTCGGCCCCACCGACTCTTCCTATCTGGCGCCACCGAGTTCAGATGTCATAGCCATTGCCACAAACCCTAGGCAAACCGATCTCACCGATAGGGATCTCGGTCTCACAGAGATCGGATTGTATTCTCTCTGTGTATGCCCATTACCAAAATCGGTCCTACCGAGTTTGTGTGTCAGTCCTACCGAGATTACAATGCAAACTCTCTGTTCCTCTTTGTAACATTTCGGTCCAACCAAGATGGCGAATCGGTCCCACCGAGTTTGCTCGACCAACTCTCTGGTTAGATTATTACCAAAATCGGTCCCACCGAGTTTGGGTAATCGGTCTCACCGAGATTACGTTATGCCCTAACCCTAACCATATCGGTCCTACCGAGTTGCATGTCGGTCCCACCGAAAATCCTAACGGTCACATTATTTGCTGAATCGGTCCGACCAAGTTTAATGATTTGGTCCCACCGAGATTGGTAAGTTGTGTGTAACGGTTAGATTTTGTGTGGAGGCTATATATACCCCTCCACCCACTCTTCATTCGTGGAGAGAGCCATCAGAACGTGCCTACACTTCCAAATACATTTTAGAGAGAACCACCTACTCATGTGTTGAGACCAAGATATCCCATTCCTACCATATGAATCTTGATCTCTAGCCTTCCCCAAATTGCTTTACACTCAAATCTTCTTTCCACCAAATCCAAATCCTGTGAGAGAGAGAGTTGAGTGTTGGGGAGACTATCATTTGAAGCACAAGAGCAAGGAGTTCATCATCAACACACCATTTGTTACTTCTTGGAGAGTGGTGTCTCCTAGATTGGCTAGGTGTCACTTGGGAGCCTCCGACAAGATTGTGGAGTTGAACCAAGGAGTTTGTAAGGGCAAGGAGATCGCCTACTTCGTGAAGATCTACCATAGTGAGGCAAGTCCTTCGTGGGCGACGACCATGGTGGGATAGACAAGGTTGCTTCTTCGTGGACCCTTCGTGGGTGGAGCCCTCTGTGGACTTGCGCAGCCGTTACCCTTCGTGGGTTGAAGTCTCCATCAACGTGGATGTACGATAGCACCACCTATCGGAACCACGTCTCAAAAATCTACGTGTCTCCAAATTGCGTTTGCACACTCCAATCCCATCCCTTTACATTCTTGCAAGTTGCATTCTGTACTTTCCGCTGCTCATATACTCTTTGCATGCTTGCTTGATATGTATTGTGATTGTTAAACTTGTGCCAAAACTCCACTTCATCTTAAATAAATTAAAAATGCACCTTTTCTCACTTAGTGTCTAATCACCCCCCCCCCTCTAGACACCTCTTCCTGATCCTTTCAGGCGAGCGCTCGGCTGGCCGCGCCATAAGTCAGCGCGCCACATCACCCTTCCATGCGCCCGCACGACTCATCACTATGGGCCCCACTCCACCGCTATTCCCCGTCGCTTCTCTTCTTATCCTCATCTCCTTTCTTCAATTTTCCCAATCGCATCTGCTTCAGACCACGAAATCCACCATGGACGCACATCCCAGGTCTCTCTTATCTACTCTACGCCTCATGGAAGCTGGACGCCTGCACCCAATGCCAACCCACAACCCCACCGTCCACCCCACAACGCGAGCGACCACGACAGGGGGCGCTCTTGCTGCTGCGACCGGTAGCGATGCGCAGGGGTCATGGCACAACGGTCTTGGAGAGTGCTCGTAGCCACCGTTGGGGGCGGTGCTGGAGCCCTTTGGGCGGTGTTGATGGTCGTCGTCCATCCCCTCTCCCCCCACCCCTCCAGCGCAACCAGCTAATAATTTTGCTGGAACCGGCCGGCGGAGAATGGAACCGGCAGGGCGATAAGCTACAACCAATATTGGCGATGAGTCGAACATGCTGCAACCGACAGATCACTAAGCTACAACCGGCGTTTGTTTTTGCTGGGACCGGTGAAGCTTTGTGCTGCCACCGGTGACGGCGAGCCTTTTTTTTGCTGGAACTAGGTTTTTGTTTTGCTGGAACGATGTTTTCGTTTTGGTGGGATCAAACCATTTGTTTTGCTAGATTCATACCATCCAAGCTCACCGGTAGTGCGCGGTTGCCTGCACGTCCATGGCTGCAATCGCCCCTGAAAAACCTGCCTCCAGCTAATAGGAAAGCTACCATGAGCGCTCACAGAAGCTGCGACGATGGTGAGCCGCGAGATGGCAACGTGCTAGAACCGGGGCAGCAGGATGCTGGAACCAACGGAGTTTTTTGCTGCGACCGGTGTTATTTTTTGCTGGAACTGAATGGTGTTTTTGCTGGCACCGTGTGTTTTTGCTGCAACAACATCAAATTTTGCAGGATTTGTTGTTTATTTTTGCTAGAACCAGCAATGTTGGGTGGTGGGATGTTGAGGTGCTGGGGGTTCGCTTGCGCCAGAAGCAGTTTTTGGTTCACCCACAATGTTTTTTGCTGGATCAACATTTTTGTTTTGCTGCATCCGTCGCTAGAGGAGCCGCACACAAACGATGGTGGAGCGGATCCAACAGTGGTGGACATGCGGCCAACGGCGCCCTACAGCACACCGGCAGTGCTGCGAGATTGCAGGAACAAAGGGGAGGGGGCTGGGTGCGCTGCGAGATGCGTGGCGCGGCAGGGGGATTTTTCCAGCGAGATGCGCGATGCGGCGGGGTATGCACGAGGTGGAAGACACTTGGAGGCGAATCCGACGGTTGAGAATAGCTGCATCGTACGGCTGTAGGCCGACCTGCTGAAACGTTCGGCCGGCGCGCCGACGCCTATCAGTCACCCTAAAAAAATGCCTAATTCTCCTCGGTTATTGGAAGGAAAATCAATTGCCCATTTGAAAAATGCAAAAGGTTTTTTTGGAGGAAATATAATCTGTCATATACATGCAATAATCAGCTGGAGTCTTTATCATAGTTTTCGTATGAGAGCTTAGCTAGTGTACAACTGAAAGGTGGTTGCCCAGACTCATTACACTTTTTCTTGTAGCGACACTTTATGATGGAGACAAATCCGCATATCTAGAGGTAGGGATCCTAAGCTAGTCCCTAAGCTAGATGTCTTGGAACAAGGGTAACAAGGACATAGGGATTTTACCTAGGTTCAACTCTCTCGAAGAGATAGTACCTTACATCATGCTTGTGTTTATTATATTGGGATATAATAGAGAGTACATGTGTCTACCACAAGATTGTTGTGTAATATTCTAATGACCTATCGACTAGCTAGCCTAGCCTCAGTTTATATAATGCACCGGCGACATAGGATAACAGGAGTCCTAGTCGGCTACGTCAGTGGAGAGGAGTCCTCGTCTTGTAACTACAAAAAAACCACTTCCATGATGATACATGTTTGTCACAGTAGGTCACGTTTTCTGTCATGCATGTACATCCATGAAGATTTTATGATAGAATCAAGATAGTCATACCAGTGCTGTCGTATAAGTGTTCCATGACAATACCAAAATTATCATCACGGAAGTGTCCACTTCCATGACGATAAATCGCGCGCCATGAAAGTGTTTCGTAAAGGGTAACCGACACGTGGCATCTACCATAACGGTCACCGTTAAGCCATCGGGTTCTGGTTTGGATCCGATAACCCGTTAACAGCCTCGACCAATGGGGATTTCCCATGTGTCAAATTCTTATTTGCTGGAGGATCCACGTGTCGGCTCAGCGTTGGGACAGATATCATCCACTCATTGTATTGGACGTGCCTATGATATGTTGGCATGTGGCAAGGCCCAACAGTGGCCCATTTCGGTGAAAGAGGCCGGCCCAGTCAAAATTAGCAGGCCGGCCCATATAGGGCCTACTGGTGTTTTGTCTATTTAAGTCCACGACCCATACGAGATGTGCCAATTCGGCCCGTCAATAGCCCGGTAACTATTTGACACCATTGCAGCCGATTGCCAGTTTGAGCCTGTTAACATCCCGCTATATATTCGGGCTCAATATCGGCCCCATGTGGTTTCGGCCTGTTAACGACCCATTCAAGGGATGGGCCAATTTTCTGGATGTATGTCTTTGGCCTTTTAGCGACCCATTTAAGTGTTGGGCCAATTTCCAGCCCGGTGTGTCTTTCAGCCTGTTAACAACCCATAAATGAGTCGGGCCATTTTTGCAGTCGGACCTGAGTTTTGGCCTCTTAATGGCCCATGCTCTTCATGACCAATACCAGCCCGGTTTCTCTTTCGGCCTGCTAAAGGCCCACAACACAGTTGGACCATATATACTCCGACCTGACTTTCGGCCTCTTAGCGGCCCATGCTCTTCATGGTCCAGTACCAGCCCGTTGTCACTCTCGGCCTGTGTAACGCCCCGGATTCGATGCGCCAGGTGTCCGCCAGTTATTCGCCGTCTTTGCCATGTCATGTGCTTGCGTGTCTCTTTGCCATGTTATCATCTGCATTTTTACCATGTCATCATGTGCATCGCATTGGCATACGTGTTCGTCTCATGCATCCGAGCATTTTCCCCGTTGTCCGTTTTGCAATCCGGCACTCCTATGTCTCCCAGCGCCCCCCTTTACCTCTTTTCATGTGCGGGTGTTAAACGGTCTCGGAATGGACCGAGGTTTGTCAAGCGGCCTTGGTATAGCACCGATAGACCGCCTGTCAAGTTTCGGGTCATTTGGAGGTCGTTTGATACCCCATCGGTTAACCGGGTAACCGCGAAAGCCTCCTTCTCTTTGCAGCCCAACACCCCTTCCAAAGTGGCCCAAAACCCATCTAACTCCCCTCCATGCTCTCGGTCGTTCGATCACGATCGTGTGGGCGAAAACCGTGCTCCATTTGGACTCTCCTAGCTCCCTCTACCTATAAATATGTGCACTCCCCCGAATTTCCGGATCCCCAAACCCTAGCCGGCTCCTCCTCCGCCGCCGGACACGTCCGGGCGAGCCGGACACGTCATCATCGCCGCGACGCAGCCAATCTCCTCCCGCCACGTCGCTCCCGCCGCGCCTCCACAGCGGGCCCATGAGCCAGATCCGGCCAGCAGGGCCGAGCCGCCGCCCGCCGCCGCCCGTGCGGATCCGCCTCCGCCCGTCGCGCCGCCTCGCCGAGCCCGACTCCGTCCGCCATGGCGCCTTCCGCCGCCCGGCCTCGCCAGCGCCGCCGTCGTCCCTGTCGCCCGCCGCCGCGTTGACCTCCGCCGTCGCCTTGGTTCCGGCGCCGCCCGACCTACCGCCCGCGAAGCGGGTCTGCCGCACCGGATCCGTCCGGATCCGGCGGTCCCCCCCGCCGCCGCCGCTTTCGCCACCATTGCCAGCCGCCGTCGCCGCCATGGCCTCGCCCTGCCAGCAGCGTGCGGAGGACGAGGCGCGCCCTCGCCTCCCGGCCAGGTGGGCGCGCTTCCCCGCCGGCCCGCTCCCTCTAGCCCAGCAGCCGGCTGGCCCAGCTCCAGCGCCTCTTGGGCCTCAGCCCACTAGGTGAGCAACCCTCTATTCCCGCATGTCGTCATATAGTCTTTAGCGCTCATATGTTTTTTCCTGAAATTGGCTAAGTCCCGAAACTGTGTAATTTTCATGCCATGTTCGACCTGCCATATCTCTGTGCATGTAGCTCCGTTTCGTGCGTGTCATATGTCAAATTGTTCGTCTCGACGAGTACTTTATTTCATTCCATTGCATCATGTTCATTTGAGTTCATCTTGATGCCTGAATCTTCGTTGCAAAAGTGCTATGTGATGTTAATCTGCTGAAACTGTTATAACTTGATGATTTGTCATTTTTGCCATGATTGATGTGTGCATCCTATGAGGTTGATGTCTACATGAGTTTTGATGCCATCTTTACAGGGGTGCCATCCATGTATTTTTGTGAGTTGTGTAGTGTGTGAATCAAGCTTGTTAAGTAGGGTACTTGCTGTTACTGTTTTGCTAGGCTGAATCTGCTATATTATGATGCTATGTTAACCTGCTTCTACAAGTCAATCTATGCATAATCTGGAGATGTTCACTAAGGATGTTTTGTTATACATGTCATGATCTATCCATTCATGCCCTTGGTTGCATTTATATCTTGCTGTAGCTTGTCGTAATCTTCCTCTCAAATTGCTAAATAATGTTGCTGTCAGCCTGTTAACTTTAAGTTCAATGTTGCCATGATTGTTGTTAGTGATCCATGCACCCTATGAACTTGCTATTGCCATGCTTAGCTTCATAAACATGTCTTCTTACTGTGAGTTGCCATGCCATGCCATGTATTGCTCTGTGGTGAGTGATTCAAGCTCACCAACATGCCTACTTATTGTTGTTCCTGCCATGTATGAATCTGTAATATAACTTGCCATGTTTACATGGGTGCCATCATATTTTCTGATCCTTTTTGGCTCATGGTCAGTAAGGGACTTTTGTTCTATGCAATCAGTAGATTCATGCCATGCCTTTGTTTTCCATGATAAGTTCCATTAGCATGTTGTTTGATAGCTCTAAACATTGCAACATGATGTTTTTTCTGCCATGTCCTGAAATTCTGCTAAGTCTGAACTGTTATTATTTGCAATCTTGCCATGTCATTTTGAGCATGTTCTATTGATTTCTGGAGATAGATCAGTGTTCATGTTTTGTCATGCTTTACCTGTACATCATGCTCATGCCTTTTGTTATTACGTTGAGATGCTGTAGCATAGTATTTTGATGCTTGCAATATGCCTAGTTGCTGTTTTGGACAGCTTGTCCTTTAAACTTGTATAGAGTGTATGTGTTGAATCGTTGCTCCGTTTTGAGTGTGCTCTATATGAAACTTTCTTAGAATTGCATGTAGTTTCATATTATCATGTTGCATCCTTGTTTTGAGGTGTTTGCTTGATGTTTGGATGCATTTTGCATCACTGCCATGTTTAACTTGTTTTGCTCATATCTTCTAGCCCGTAGCTCCGAATTTAATGAACTTTATATGTAACTTGACTAGAATTTCATGTAGATCATCGTGATGCATCTTAACTTGCTGTTTAACAACTTGAACATAATGTTTATTCAGATCTGGACCTATTTCGTAATTTGCATATGAGGACTTACCGGAATTGTTATATGTTGTTTCCGGTCTCATTTAAACTTGCCTTGATGTGTTGCTCTTGTTTGCATCATCTCTTGCCATGAGTAGCCTTCATGTAGTCTTGTCATGCATCATGCTTGTTTGTGCATCATGCCTTTTTCATGTGTGGTGTGTTTACTATGTTGTGTGCTTCTTGTTAGTTCCCGTTTCGTTGCGATCGTGAGGATTCGCTCGTCTACGCTTGGTTCGTCTTCGTGGCTTCATCTTCTTCATGGACTCGTTCTTCTTCCTTGCGGGATTTCAGGCAAGATGACCGCTACCCCGGATCTCACTACTATCATTGCTATGCTAGTTGCTTCGTTCTATCTCTATGCTGCGTTACCTATCACCTGTTTATTCAAGCCTCCCAAATTGCCATGAACCTCTAACCTTTGTCACCCTTCCTAGCAAACCGTTGTTTGGCTATGTTACCGCTTTGCTCAGCCCTCTTATAGCATTGCTAGTTCTTTGGTGAAGTTGAAGATTGCTCCATGGTGGACAGGATTTTGGTTGGGATATCACAATATCTCTTATATTATTAATGCATCTATATACTTGGTAAAGGGTGGAAGGCTCGGCCTTATGCAGGTGTTTTGTTCCACTCTTGCCGCCTAGTTTCCGTCATATCAGTATTATGTTCCCGGATTTTGCGTCCCTAATGCGGTCGGGTGATTTATGGGACCCCTTGACAGTTCGCTTTGAATAAGACTCCTCGGCAAAGGCCCAACCTTGGTTTTACATTTGCCTCACCTAGCCCTTTTTCCCTTGGGAGTCGCGCTCAAGGGTCATCTTTATTTACCCCCGGCCGGCGCTTCTCCAAGTGCTGGCCCAAACCGAAGCGATGTCCGGCGCCCACAGGCAATCGGGGTCTATGCCAACCCGACGTCTGGCTCATCCGGTGTGCCCGAGACCGAGATATGTGCAGCTCCTATCAGATTTGTCGGCACATCCGGGCGGCTTTGCTGGTCTTGTTTTATTACTGCCGAATGTCTTGTAGCCGGATTCCGAGACTGATCGGGTCTTCCGGGAGAAGGAATATCCTTCGTTGATCGCGAGAGCTTATCATGGGCTAAGTTGGGACACCCTGCGGGTATAAACTACCGAGAGCCGTGCCCGGTTATGTGGCAGATGGGAATTTGTTAATGTCCGGTTGTAGTAAACTTGAAGAAAACTCTTCTAAAATACACCAACCGTAATGCGTAACCATGAGTGTCTCTTTTGGGGTTGATCGAGAGGAGAACACGGTTTCGGGTTATGTCGGCGTAAGTAGGAGTTCAGGATCACTTCTTGATCATTGCCAGTTGGCGACCGTTCCTTTGTCCTCTCTTCTCGCTCTCATTTGCGTATGTTAGCCACCATATATGCTTAGTCGCTACTGCAACCTCACCACTTTACCCTTCCTTTCCCATTTAGCTTTGCTAGTCTTGATACCCATGGTAATGGGATTGCTGAGTCCTCGTGGCTCACAGATTACTACACCACCAGTTTGCAGTACAGGTTATGCGATGATCATGGCGCGAGAGCGATGTGTGCTTGTTTTGGAGTTCTTCTTCTGTTTCTTCGACCGGGATAGGTTCGGTCGGCAGCACGGCTAGCGGGGTGGATGTCGTTTGAGTTTCTTTTATGTTTCATCCGTAGTCGGATGTTGATCTTGTATATGAGGTATTGTTGTATTCATGTGTCATTGTATGTATTGGATGTATCCCCATCTATTATGTAATGTTGATGTAATGATATCCACCTTGCAAAAGCGTCTTCAAGATGCGCTTCTATCCTTGGTGGGACCTTCGAGTTCCTTTAGGATAGGGTCGCATCTTGGGCGTGACAAGTTGGTATCAGAGCCTCGACCGACCCTAGGAGCCCCCTTGATTGATCGTGTAGTTTGGTCGTTGTTGAGTCTAGAAGAAAACTGATTTCTGAGTCTAGTTATATCGGAGAGTAGGAATTCTTTTACTCCCCAGCCCCTTCGTCGCTCTGGTGAGGAATCTGGACGTAGGTGTTTTGAGTTACTCCTCTTCTCCTTCAAATTTTTCTTTAGGATCACACATTTGGTTTTCCGATCGTTGTTCCTCTGCTCTTTTATCCGGTGCATTTCTCGTCAAGTTGACTTGACCATCTTCATCTTTGCAAGTTCAATCCTTAGTTGTTTTCTTTTCCCACCCGCCCTCCCTTTTTTTTCTTCTCGGAGTCGCAGTCCGTAATTGAGTATCCATCGTACTCGTGCGAAGTCGTTGCTTTCTTTCCTCAATGATTTCAACCGGTGTTTTCTCTTCATGATATTCGTCGATTTCCCCTTCCAAGTTGCCTTTGTTTTCCCGCCCTCCCACCCTCTTCTTCCCGGAGCCTGAGTCTATTTCGAGCATCAATTTCATTCGTGTGGAGTCTTCCCTCAATTGTTTCAACCGGCGAATTCTCGTCTCGTTTGACATTCATCACCTCTTTTTCTTCCCCGGTGGATTCAATTCAAGTTTTTCGTTGTCGATCGTATTCTTTCCCTCAGCTCAAATATTCCCCTTTGCTCGTTCGCCTCTCGCCAGTTTATCCTTCCGGAGTGTTCAAGACATCTCAGAAGATTCGTCTGTGTTCCAACTAATTCGAGGTTGTCACCTCATTCATATATTCCAATTGTTCCGGCGCATCATCTATCTCTTCAACAATCCTTTCCAACGGTGTTTTCTTTAGTGGGCCCTAACCCACAGGTCTTTCCCAGGATCTTACCTGACTCTTTTAATTTCCCCGGAGCTATTCCCAATTCTTTTCAAGTGTGACGTAAGAATGGATTCCATCAGTCACATGCCTTTTCCAAGATCAATTTCAAATCATTTCATTGTTGGCTCAACCTCTCTGTTTTTCTTTCTTCCGGAGTATCTCATTAATTTTGGTGGTGTTTCTCGTCATCATTTGAAGATTGAAGAAGAGTTCCTTCTAAATCTTGCCCGTTCTCCCGAAGATTCGTGGTTCTAGCTTTGTGTTACCCTCTCGAATTATTCCGTTTGTCGGAAATTCCTTTTTCTCAACCATCCGGAGTATGTCAGAAGTTGTTTTCCCGTTTCTTTTCACCAGAGGCCATCATTCCAGTTATCGTTCTGTATTTATCCCGGTGCTTCGTTCAAGTGTTCCTTAATCAGCTCATGATCTCTTTGTTCTTTTGCATCTAATCCCCTCAAAAATATTTGGTCTTCTAATTCTTCACGGTGATTCATTCTCTTTCGTCAGTCATTTCCGAGTTCTAACGGTGGTTCGTTCAAGATTATTTTCCTTGTTTATCATATTAATTCATTCGTTCTTTTCAACCTACCGGTGATTCATGAAGTCCTTCTCAAGTTTGCGATATGTCACTTCTCAATTCTTTTTCAAGAAGAATAAGTAGTTTGCAAAATCCATTGTTTTTCATCAATTTAATTTGATGAAGGTTAAGCATACAATAAATCTTATTCTTATTTCATCCAAGCGAGTAACCCCTTCCTTCGGAGTTTGTTCTTCATGAATAAATTCTAGTTCCAAGTGTTTTCATCTTTTCTTTTCCGGAGTTCAATTATTTCCTCGGCCATCTTGTCGGAACCTCCATCTAAATCATGGCAAGGCTCATCTTATTCTTTCTTCATTCATTCTATCTCATCATCCTTTTTGTCACCGGAGTTCTTTATGGTAGTTCTTCATGATTTAATTCAGTCTTCAAGTCTTCATCAAGACTTTGTTGGAGAAATTCAAGTATCTTTTCTTCTCTCGTCTCGAAGTGCAATTAATTCTCCGTATTCTTTTGAAGTGGGGTTTGCATTTCTTCGTTCTTCTCAGCTATTTAATATTTTCTGCTTGTGGTTGGTTATCACCTCATAATTTTGAGAGGTTATCCATAAGTCCACAACAATCTTATTCTATTCGTTGGTGATTTTTTCAACAACTCCGTTCAATCCTTCCTTCTAAGTTCTTTTCATTCAATTCTTTCAATTCTTCCGGAGGCATGGTGTTGTTCCTCTCGTCAACTATCGTTCCATTTTGTCAAACTCAGTTCCAACTCCTTCCATGTTCAGCCGGAGTGCTGCCTAAATCCTTTCAGTCTTATTCGTTCCTTATCTCGTTCTAACCGGAGTGGTTTCATAGTCTATCTGATTCAGTGAGCTTTTGATTCTCGTCATTCTCGTCGTTCCTCTCTTCTTCTCGTGTGCTCTCGATTATTTGCTTCTTCTCTTGAGTTCTTGTTTCACCTCATACATTTTACCTCCCGTCTCGGTCCTAAGATCTCGGGACGAGATCTCTTGTTAGTGGAGGAGTGTTGTAAAGCCCCGGATTCACTGCGCCAGGTGTCCGCCAGTTATTCGCGGTCTTTGCCATGTCATGTGCTTGCGTGTCTCTCTTTGCCATGTCATCATCTGCATTTTTACCATGTCATCATGTGCATCGCATTGGCATACGTGTTCGTCTCATGCATCCGAGCATTTTCCCCGTTGTCCGTTTTGCAATCCGGCACTCCTATGTCTCCCGGCGCCCCCCTTTACCTCTTTTCATGTGCGGGTGTTAAACGGTCTCGGAATGGACCGAGGTTTGTCAAGAGGCCTTGGTATAGCACCGGTAGACCGCCTGTCAAGTTTCGGCTCATTTGGAGGTCGTTCGATACCCCATCGGTTAACCGGGTAACCGTGAAAGCCTCCTTCTCTTTGCAGCCCAACACCCCTTCCAAAGTGGCCAAAAACCCATCTAACGCCCCTCCATGCTCTCGGTCGTTCGATCACGATCGTGTGGGCGAAAACCGTGCTCCATTTGGACTCTCCTAGCTCCCTCTACCTATAAATATGTGCACTCCCCCGAATTTCCGGATCCCCAAACCATAGCCCGCTCCTCCTCTGCCGCCGGACACGTCCGGGCGAGCCGGACACGTCATCGTCGCCGCCGCCCGCAGCCAATCTCCTCCCGCCACGTCGCTCCCGCCGCCGCCTCCACCTTGCGGCCCATGAGCCAGATCCGCCCAGCGAGGCCCGAGCCCGCCGCCGCCGCTCGTGCGGATCCGGCCTCCGCCCGTCGCCGCCCGCTCGCCGAGCCCGACTCCGTCCGCCCAGGCGCCCTCCGCCGCCCGCCTCGCCCGCGCCGCATCGTCCCCGCAGACGCCCGCCACCGCGTTGACCTCTGCCGCCGCCTTGGTTCCGGCGCCGCCCGGCCCCCGCCGGGAACAGGTCTGCCGCACCAGATCCGTCCGGATCCGGCGGTCCCGCCCGCCGCCGCCGCTTCGCCGCCGTTGTCACCCGCCGTCGCCCGGCCATGGCCTCGTCCCTGCCAGCAGCGTGCGGAGGACGAGCGCGCGCCTCCTCCGGCCAGGTGGGCCGCGCTTCCCCGCTGGCCCGCTCCCTCCAGCCCAGCAGCCGCTGGCCCAGCTCCCGCGCCTCTTGGGCCTCAGCCCACTAGGTGAGCAGCCCCTCTATTCCCCGCATGTGCATCATATAGTCTTTTAGCGCTCATATGTTTGTTCCTGAAATTGGCTAAGTCCCCGAAACTGTGTAATTTTCATGCCATGTTCGACCTGCCATATCTCTGTGCATGTAGCTCCGTTTCGTGCGTGTCATATGTCTAATTGTTCGTCTCGACGAGTACTTCATTTCATTCCATTGCATCATGTTCATTTGAGTTCATCTTGATGCCTGAATTTTCGTTGCGAAAGTGCTATGTGATGTTAATCTGCTGAAACTGTTATAACTTGATGATTTGTCATTTTTGCCATGATTGATGTGTGCATCCTAAGAGGCTGATGTCTACATAAGTTTTGATCTATGCCATGCAATCTTTACAGGGGTGCCATCCATGTATTTTTGTGAGTTGTGTAGTGTGTGCATCAAGCTTGTTAAGTAGGGTACTTGGTGTTACTGTTTTGCTAGGCTGAATCTGCTATATTATGATGCTATGTTAACCTGCTTCTACAAGTCAATCTATGCATAATCTGGAGATGTTCACTAAGGATGTTTTGTTATACATGTCATTCTATATCCATTCATGCCCTTGGTTTCATTTATATCTTGTTGTAGCTTGTTGTAATCTTCCTCTCAAATTGCTAAATAATGTTGCTGTCAGCCGGTTAACTTTAAGTTCAATGTTGCCATGATTGTTGTTAGTGATCCATGCACCCTATGAACTTGCTATTGCCATGCTTAGCTTCATAAACATTTCTTCTTACTGTGAGTTGCCTTTCCATGCCATGTATTGCTCTGTGGTGAGTGATTCAAGCTCACCAACATGCCTAATTATTGTTGTTCCTGCCATGTATGAATCTGTAATATAACTTGCCATGTTTACATGGGTGCCATCATATTTTCTGATCCTTTTTGGCTCATGGTCAGTAAGGGACTTTTATTTTATGCAATTAGTAGATTCATACCATGCCTTTGTTTTCCATGATAAGTTCATGTAGCATGTTGTTTGATAGCTCTAAACATTGCAACCTGATGTTTTTTCTGCCATGTCCTGAAATTCTGCTAAGTCTGAACTGTTATTATTTGCAATCTTGCTATGTCATTTTGGGCATGTTCTAGTGATTTCTGGAGATATCTCAGTGTTCATGTTTTGTCATGCTTTACCTGTACATCATGCTCATGCCTTCTTTTATTACGTTGAGATGCTGTAGCATAGTGTTTTGACGCTTGCAATATGCCTAATTGCTGTTTTGGACAGCTTGTCCTTTAAACTTGTATAGAGTGTATGTGTTGAACCGTTGCTCCGTTTTGAGTGTGCTCTATATCAAACTTGCTTAGAATTGCATGTAGTTTCATATTATCATGTTGCATCCTTGTTTTGTGGTGTTTGCTTGATGTTTGGATGCATTTTGCATCACTGCCATGTTTAACTTGTTTTGCTCATATCTTCTAGCCCGTAGCTCCGAATTTAATGAACTTTATATGTAACTTGACTAGAATTTCGTGTAGATCATCGTGATGCATCTTAACTTGCTGTTTAACAAATTGAACATAATGTTTATTCAGATCTGGACCTATTTCGAAATTTGCATATGAGGACTTACCGGAATTGTTATATGTTGTTTCCGGTCTCATTTAAACTTGCCTTGATGTGTTGCTCTTGTTTGCATCATCTCTTGCAATGAGTAGCCTTCATGTAGTCTTGTCATGCATCATGCCTTGTTCATGTGTGGTGTGTTTACTATGTTGTGTGCTTCTTGTTAGTTCCCATTTCGTTGCGATCGTGAGGATTCGCTCGTCTACGCTTGGTTCGTCTTTGTGGCTTCATCTTCTTCATGGACTCATTCTTCTTCCTTGCGGGATTTCAGGCAAGATGACCGCTACCCCGGATCTCACTACTATCATTGCTATGCTAGTTGCTTCGTTCTATCGCTATGCTGCGTTACCTATCACCTGTTTATTCAAGCCTCCCAAATTGCCATGAACCTCTAACCTTTGTCACCCTTCCTAGCAAACCGTTGTTTGGCTATGTTACCGCTTTGCTCAGCCCCTCTTATAGCGTTGCTAGTTGTAGGTGAAGTTGAAGATTGCTCCATGGTGGACAAGATTTTGGTTGGGATATCACAATATCTCTTATATTATTAATGCATCTATATACTTGGTAAAGGGTGGAAGGCTCGGCCTTATGCCTGGTGTTTTGTTCCACTCTTGCCGCCCTAGTTTCCGTCATATCGGTATTATGTTCCCGGATTTTGCATCCCTAACGCGGTCGGGTGATTTATGGGACCCCCTTGACAGTTCTCTTTGATAAGACTCCTCCAAAGAAGGCCCAACCTTGGTTTTACATTTGCCTCACCTAGCCCTTTTTCCCTTGGGAGTCGCGCTCAAGGGTCATCTTTATTTACCCCGGGCGGTGCTTCTCAAGTCTTGGCCCAAACCGAGCGATGTCCGGCACCCCCTGGGCAATCAGGGTCTATGCCAACCCTACGTCTGGCTCATCCGGTGTGCCCTGAGACCGAGATATGTGCAGCTCCTATCAGGATTTGTCGGCACATCCGGGCGGCTTTGCTGGTCTTGTTTTATTACTGCCAAAATGTCTTGTAGCCGGGATTCCGAGACTGATCGGGTCTTCCCGGGGAGAAGGAATATCCTTCGTTGATCGCGAGAGCTTATCATGGGCTAAGTTGGGACACCCCTGCAGGGTATAAACTTTCGAGAGCCGTGCCCGCGGTTATGTGGCATATGGGAATTTGTTAGTGTCCGGTTGTAGTAAACTTGAAGCAAACTCTTCTAAAATACACCAACCGTGTGCGTAACCGTGAGTGTCTCTTTTTGGGGTTGATCGAGAGGAGAACACGGTTTCTGGGTTATGTCTGACGTAAGTAGGAGTTCAGGATCACTTCTTGATCATTGCCAGTTGGCGACCGTTCCTTTGTTCTCTCTTCTCGCTCTCATTTGCGTATGTTAGCCACCATATATGCTTAGTCGCTGCTACAACCTCACCACTTTACCCCTTCCTTCCCATTTAGCTTTGCTAGTCTTGATACCCATGGTAATGGGATTGCTGAGTCCTTGTGGCTCACAGATTACTACACCACCAGTTGCAGGTACAGGTTATGCGATGATCATGACGTGAGAGCGATGTGTGCTTGTTTTGGAGTTCTTCTTCTGCTTCTTAGATCAGGGGATAGGTTCCAGGTCGGCAGCCTGGGCAAGCAGGGTGGATGTCGTTTGAGTTTCTGTTTATGTTTCATCCGTAGTCGGATGTTGATCTTGTATATGAGGTATTGTTGTATTCATGTGTCATTGTATGTATTGGATGTATCCCCATCTATTATGTAATGTTGATGTAATGATATCCACCTTGCAAAAGCGTCTTCAAGATGCGCTTCTATCCTTGGTGGGACCTTTGAGTTCCTTTTGGATAGGGTCGCATCTTGGGCGTGACAGCCTGCTAAAGGCCCACAATACAGTTGGGTCATATATAGCTTGACCTTAGTATCGGCCTGTTAACGGCCCGTGAAATCAAATGGGCCCACTTATTGCCTGCTTCCATGTCGGCCTATTAACGACCCGGGAGGTAACAGGGCCGAGCGTTAACTGTAGGATCGTTTCAGTTATAGGGACCCAATAGAGCTTTCGGCCTGGTTATGGCCCATTAACATAATGAGCCCAGTAGAGTTCGAACATGTCTGTAGGCCCAATTAGATAACGTCGATGCCGTCCCAGTTATAATTTGAGCCCATTACGACGAGCAATTATGGACAAGACAAAAAATGATCAATCATTGGACTATGAGATTTTTGGCCCATGCGAGCCCATTAGGGAAGCCCATTAAGGGCAGTGGGCCACTTCCTTCATTTGGGCCACGACTGTTCATGCTAACTAATAATTTCACTGCTTTTTTTGCCTTCCTAGCGACCAGTTAGCTGGAATGCGGGGCGTGCTAAGCAAACGTACAACATACAAGGAAAAATGTTGCACAACCATCATATATTACAGGAAATTACATCCACTGGGCAATCAAAGATTGATGCCAATGCAAATAAATGAACAGAACTTAACGATCTATAACCTCACAATCTGCAACCTCAGCACGGATGACGCCCATAAGCATGTGAGCAAGTTCTTCCTTCTTTGCTACACTTTCTATGAAAACATTGATCAGTTGTTGTTGCGCAATAATGTGCACCTCTGATTCCTCCACGATTTCCATGATTGCTTCAGCCAGTAATTCGTTCACAAACATACATTTTTTCCGTTGGATTCAAGACAGAGGAAGCTCAACAGATACATATGGCGATTTTGGCAGGCTTGTATTATTGATAGTGGAGAGTGTCTCGACCACTACATCATAACATAAATTAGGAGGGAAACCGAACAGATTAATCAAGAGTTATTGCCATATTACCTGGCCTATATTTATTGGAAAGAAACAATGGGATTGCCTTGCTGTTTTCAGAGTTTGTCTTCTTATCTTTAGCAACCTGCACCAAATTAACACACTAGCATTGCTATCATTGGCCAGGTCAGATAATAGGAAAGCAACCTTTACACAATGAACGTTTGGGCAACCAGACCACACCAGCCTACACCAAATTAACACAATATGGCAAAACTATCATCAGCCAGGTAAGGTAATAGGAAAGCAACATTGACACAATGAATGATTGGGCAACCATAGCAGCACTACAGTTTAGTAATGTGCATGATATGAGATAGTACACTCATGCAACTCAGTATGCAAAACTACCAGGCAGTTTTCCTTAAAAAATCCACATTGTCGCCTTTAATAATACATTTTTCTATTAGATCAGATAAAGGTTGGATTCACGCTGATTAACAAAATACATGCTGATGTAAAAATTTAGTGATATACAACAGGTACTTACATCAGCATTGGAGCATAGACAATTCCCACAATATACTTTCCTCGAACACGATCCCAGTTTAGAAAGTCTTCTATCCTTTAAGCTTATTTTCTAAAAGAGAGATGGTTAAGAAGCATGTCGAAAATATGATCTGAATGCTATAAAATTTCATGCTGTGAGATATGCACATGCTTTTTAGAATGGAGTTGACATATTTTTGCTGGATGGAGCAGACTAGTTCTTTGGCCACTTGAATCCGCTAATTGTCAGTAGGAATTGGGTCTCTCTGCGCCGGATAAGTATCTATGAACACTAGAGTTGGTTTACTATCTCCTGGCATTCCGATCTTTTGCAAAGACCTTGTTTGTAACCCTTTAGATTCTAAGATAGCTGTCTTCCCCTTGCATGCCTTATATAGAAGAATGGTGCTTCAGTTATAGAACATGCTACGGCAGAGAGATGGATATGTATTGAAGAATAGAAAGGCATGAAATATTGACATGTATTCCCTCCATCCGGAAATAAATGGATGTGTCTAGGCGTATTTCAGTTCTAGATACATCCATTTTTATTCATTTCCGCGACATGTAATCCGGACCAAAGTTGTTAGAATCGAGATTCTGAATCGGATCGGAGCTCCGTAGGTAGGATCGCGAATCGTAGAATCATAACTACCAGGATCGTATAATGTTAGATTCTATGAGCAAAATCATAGAATCGGAGGGGCTAGATTGGATCGTAAAGTCGTAAGATTCTAAGACTTGAGTCGCGATTCTGATGTCTTT
Organism: Aegilops longissima; assembly: GCA_021605205.1. Taxonomy (NCBI): domain Eukaryota; kingdom Viridiplantae; phylum Streptophyta; class Magnoliopsida; order Poales; family Poaceae; genus Aegilops; species Aegilops longissima. The sequence continues at coordinate 427,665,303 of CM038680.1, forward strand.
GATCCGGATGGAGGGAGTATGATGTAAGAGCTAGGGATACGACAGGACAACAGAGTAAAAAAAAACACTAGTTGAATGTAAAACTGTATGATAGCGGAATACATACAAAAAAACACTAAGGCAACAGATGCTTGTACGATGGGAAACTAAATGGCATTGCAACAAACCACTATAACATTACTTCAATGTAAAAAAACATGGTATGGTAGGCAGATGAAGTACATACTGATGAATAACAATGCATAAGATATTCAGAAGCATGATGTCCAAACTAACCAGATGGCATTGCGATAGAGTAGAATGACAGTACTTGAATTTTAAAACATGTTATCATGAATGGAATAGGTACTGAAAAACAGGAAGGCATGGCATATCTACATGCATGATGAGCAGGCTAAGCACATGGCATTGCAACAGAGTAGATGCACTCCAGGACATTATATGCATGTTGTACCCATATCACAGGCCAATTTAGAGCAAGGACCTTGTGGGGGTGAATAGGATTCATCATATTTTTGCAAGTCTTTTGAAGAACTGCCTTTACATTTACATGTTCCATCATATTGGGTATCATTGACGTCAAGTTTGTTGGCCGTTACATTGCTCCGTGAGGTTTTTGTGGATATATCAGTGTGTGAAATTATATCTGACATGCATGGAAGACAACAGTAGTTAGATTTATGTAATGAGTGCCTGTAGGAGACGGCATAAATAGTAGGACTAGTTTAACTAGCAGCAACATGTCTCAAAAACTAAAGGGATAACACAGATGAAAGCTATAGAATATGTATCGTTTGTACTTGATATTAACTAGATGGCACACAGAAGTATTAAAGAACAACATAGGTAATACTATAAGTGGTATAATCACCATCCTGTGGGATAACATTAGCTGATGGATGATAACTATGGAACAATGTTACCTAAAGAACAAGTCTCTTATTTGAACTATGGAACAACGTTAACTCCTGAACAAGACTCTTAAGAGATCAACATGAATATACAGTGAAATGTGATAATCTATTTTACGTGCTTAGATGAATAACAAAGCCATAAATGTTACACACAAGTAAGATGAGGGTACAGAAATGTCGGATATCGGGTTCCGGCAAAACCCTTAAGGTTCGAACTTTGGGGTGCGCACGAAGATCTCTCCCTACCGAAACACGCCCTCAACCTCGCCACGATCCCTAAGATAGATCAATGAACAACACAAGAGACACAAGATTTATACAGGTTCGGGCCACCGTTGTGGTGTAATACCCTACTCCTGTGTGTGGTGGTGGATTGCCTCTTGGGCTGATGATGAACAGTACAGAGGAAGAACAGCCTCCCGAGGAGAGGTGTTCTTGGGCTGGTGTGGTGTGCGGATCAACTTAAATTGTCCCTTCTACTGTGGTGGCTAGCCCTATTTATAGAGGCCCTGGTCCTCTTCCCAAATATTGAGTGGGAAGGGATCCAACAACGGCCATTTCGAAAGGGGACTACTAGTACATGCTATCCTGACTAAAGGTGGTCTTCGCCTGCCAAAGGTGCTGGTGATGACGCCACCTTGGGATCCACGGTGACCTCCGTCCTGCCGTCCTGCTGGTCTTGGTCTCGTTGCACCGATATGGAAACCTTTGCCTGATGCCTCGGTACTCCGCGCCTGCGCTTTCCCCCTTTGCACCAAAAAGGAAACGAGGACATTGCTCGGCTTGGCGCACGCCTATCACCCGCCTGGTCTTGATCTTCATGGCTTGCATCATGGGCACCTCGCGACGTACCCCTTGCCTTGATCTCTCCGCCTCCTCGCGAGCCTGCCTGGTGAGGCCACTCGTGAGGAGGCCTTGCGTCCTCCGCCTCACGAGGCTTGGCCCCTCGCGAGGGTCTTGAATGTTGGTTGATGAAGACGGGTCGTACTGGGCCACCGATTGAGCCACACTGCAGGCCGCAGACAGGCAAGTCTGGGGACCCCCGTTCCCAGAACACCGACAGTAGCCCCCGGGCCCAAGGCATGCTCGGACTTGGCTTAGCAGTGACGCTAAAGGGCAAGTGCGGCGTGCCGCGGGCCCCAAGAGCCTGCAGCCTTGGTCGACGCGTGGCAACTGATTGGATGTGGGCATCTCCCCCACGCTGGCCCAATATCCGCCTGGCTAGAGGGCCACGACGCCTTACACAGTTATTTCCTCGTCGCCGGCAGCGTGCTTCCTATTCCTGGCCACGGTGCCTTACACAGTTATTTCCTCCTCGCCGGCAGCGTGCTTCCTATTCCCCCTTCTTCCTCGAATCTCTGCTTCCACTCCCAATCTGACTTGAGCCCTGCCCCCACCATTGGCACGGTGCCAACTAGCAAGGAGAAGGGGAAGAAGCCTCTGTCCTCAACCAGTTCGTCCCTGATAATCGAGCCCGCCGTCGGCTGGTTGCTGGTGCTAAACCTGGAGGCCCTGGCAAGGTCTGCCCTGCGCTCGCTTCCAGCTTCAACCAGTGCGGAAAGACGATGGCATGGCCGGCGTCCCATGCCTCCATTGACAGGACAATCATTGAGGTTCGGTTCTTTGTCGACGCCCTGCGGGTTGGCCTGGTTCCCCCTTTCTTCGCCTTCTTCAATGCAGTGCTTTCCCATTATCAGATCCATATGATGCATCTTGATCCCCAATCTGTTACCCTTCTCGCTGTCTTCGCCTTTGTTTGCGAAGCCATGGTGGGCATTGCTCCTTCCGTCGCCCTCTTGCGCCACTTCTTCTCGCTGTGCCTGACCAACCCCTCGCAGTGGTCGGGGTGCGTGAGCTTCCAGGCCGTGGCAGAGATGGCCACCTTGGGGATTGATTTTGACCTCCCATCGTCCACGAGCGGGTTCCGAACGTGGTGGCTGTATGTGGATGTCGGAGTGCTCAGCCCTCTGCTCTCGCCTCCGTTGTTACCCGCTGTCCCCAATCCCGGTTGGGGCCATGAGCGACTCGTGAGCCCCCGGCTCTCCTTTGTCTAGTACCGACTTAGGAGGTTGAGAGATCTCAGCGTGACTGCGCCCCGGGTAGTGAAGGAGTTCCTACAGTGTCGCATTGCTCCTCTCCAGCACCATTCCCACCTGATGTGGGCCCTGACCGGTGACCGCGACCGCATGAGGCTTCAGGAGACAGAACTTGCACCCAAAATGCTGAGGACGGTTCTTGAGGTCTTGACTGGCGACCCCTTTCCGGGCGATATTCGGCACAGGGGCAGCCTCCTGTATCTCTGCTCGAACAGGGCTGAGATCGCGGGACAGATGCCTCTCTTCGACGAATGGGGGTTGCGTCCGGTCAGCCTTGCGGGGCCTCGCGAGAATCCTGTCGCCATGGCTCCCTTCCTCGCCACCAGCACCGATCTTGCCCCAAGAGTGTGAGCAGGGGGGCAAGCATCGCTTGAGGCTGGAGGCTCGCGTGTCGTGGCGCCGATGCTGCATGGGGTTCCTGAAGCGTCATCCTCCAGGCTTCGTGAAGCCCGCCCTGAGGCGGTCGTCGATGGGGGGACGCAGCCTGCGGCTCCTGAGGCCGGAGCTCCTGAGGCCTCGGCATGCCATCGGGGGGTGGTTCCCGATTGCTCCTCCCAGCTTGGCGCCCCTGAGGTCGGCCGCATGGGTGCTTCTCCACCCGCGCCACACGCTGGTCCTCACGTTGAACGCCTGGGTTGGTTCCGTGTGGACTTCGCCGCACTCCGCAAGAGGAAGGAGTCTTCGAGTTGAAGTGGTCATACCTTCCGACCGTTGAAGCATAGGAAGTACTTCACCATAGACGAGTAAGTACCTTATCCTTGTAATTCTTCAATCGATGCTCCCTTCCTTGACAGTGACTCTTCAGGATCCCTCTTGTCAACTCTGTAGAGTCTCCCAAGAAGCAACCTCCTTCGGCCTTGCCTTCATCGCTGGCTTTGAGCGTTCCGAGCCTGCATGCTGCTCCTGACGCGGGGTCAGCCGTAGAAGCACGCCTGCCCGCAAGGTGTCCTGAGCCCGTGCCTTTGCCGCCTTTCCTTCGCGACCCTGCCTGGAGCGTGGCCAGCCTGCCCAGGACTCCTCCTCCGATCGTGGATGGCAGCTGGTTGGCGTCCATACTGGGCTCCTCTTGAAGGGGTGAGCCTACGACGGTCCGGGTCCCGTGCGAGGCCCGGCTAGCGATCGTGGGAGCGCCAACCCCTGCCGAGAGGGGGCGAACCGCTTCAGGGCCCACCGACAGCGCTAGTGACGGAGGACGACATCAGCAGTGTGCTCAAGATCGCGTGCGAACGAAGCGTTGTCTGCCATGAGTTCCTCCGGAAGGCGATTGACGCGATGGGCCAGCTTGGTGTAGAGCTTGCGGATGTGGACGCGCGCCTTGAAGCTGAGGGCGTGGGGCTGATTGAGGAGCGACGCAAGCTGAAGGTGGCCATCAACCTCGCACGCCACCAGCGTGAGCTTGACAATGCGAAGGCCGAGGCATCCCTTGCGGCCTCGCGAGAGTCCTGCTCCCGGGCTCTGGAGGAGGCTCGGGAAGCAGACTAGCGGAGAAGCGCAGGTGGGAGCTCCAAGCCTGGAGCGCCTCCCTGGAGCAGCAAGTGGAGCTGCGTCAGGCTGCCCATTCATCGCTGAAGGGGACGCCTGTCAAGGAGGAGGAGCTCCGGAGGCGTGAGGAAGCGCTGACGCTGGAGGCCGCTGAGTGCAATCTTGACCTTGAGCGGTTGAAGACGAGGGAGCACCAGGTCACACAGGCGGAGGACGATGTTGGCGTGCACGAGGCTCGAATCCAGGAGGAGGTCGACCGCCGCGTGGCAGAGGCTTGCACAGATCTTGTGAGCAGGTATGACTTGAAGCTGGAGATGGTTGAGGCCGAAGTTGCGGGCAGGACTGCCGCCCTTAGGTCCAAGCTGACTGAAACGGAGCAGCGCGCGGAGGCCGCTGCAGTCGCCCTGGTCTCGGCGCAGACTGAGTTGGCCTCCACCTGTGCCGAGCTGCTTCTTCCTCAACAATGGGTTGGCAACGCCGAGTCCATTGCGCAGCAGAACAAATAGGAAATGCTTCAACGGCAGACGCTGGAGCACGTGCATGTCCCCATGCTCCAGGAACTTAGGAACAGGGTAACACGGCCCTGGGCAATATCTGTGATGAGGACGCCCGGCATCCTCACGTGACCAACTATGCCAGTCATCTCCGCTTCTTCACGGACGTGGTGACGCGCCTGGAGAACCGCTTCGAGAGAGCTCCCCAGCTTGTCGAGGAGAGGAGCCGTAGCCTGCTTGGGCGTGCATTTTCCCGCGTCTTCAGCCATCTTCAGAACACTGATCCCCACTTTGACTTCGATGTCGTCATCGCCCCGGTGCCCGAGGCCATCCGGGGTGACCTGGCACGGTGGGTGGAGGACAACGTGGATGCGCTTGTTAGAGCCTTTGCTTCTGACAACAACGGGGTGGTAGTCGCGGCGGATGGCGGCGACATGGTCGACGGTGGTGTCGGTGGCGCCGGTGATGGTGATGTCAGCGACAACGACAGCAGCGTCAGCGATGCGTCGGGAGGTGCCCAGGAGAATGCGGTGAGCGACATGTCTGACTGACCCCGTGTTTCCCTGCTATTTATCCTGCACATAAAAGCTCGGGTGTGGACCCAAAGGTTGTAAGAGCATTTTGGGAGGGGAAGCCCCTCATGTAAAAAGATTGTCGTCCGTGCGCTTTTAGGAATGATGCTGAACATGCACCCACATGATTCTACGGGCCCTGCGGTGAGCTTGTTGTTGTGTTTTACCTTTAGCCAGGACAAATCTTGAATAGACTCGCGAGGCCGTGAGCCCCCGAGGGTCCCCTGAGGTGCCTGTTGTCCAAGTCATGAAGGCCTTGCGAGAGCGAGTGCCGGCCACGGTACGGCATGCGTGCAGCCCACGTGCGCTTCACCCAGCCCCGTCCGTGAGAGGGTCGCGAGGGGGAGGCAGCTAGTGCAAACTCCAAAGCAGGGCAGAAACCAAAACACATGAAATCACACGAGCGAGAAAAGACACCCCCCGCACATGCAAATGCAAATTCAATTTCAACTTAAATCCGAAGCAAGGAAGCTTGACCGCAGAAAGGGAGGCAAAAAGCAAAAGGCCGCGTCCGGCACCTAGTCTAGTCTTCGACGTCTTCTCACCAGCACGGAGCTATGTGCTGCCACTTAGCGTGGGAGGGAGCCCCTGAGGCCCGAGGGCGGCTCTCCGGAGACTCCATTGCGTGCATAGCCCCAACTCATTTTTACGTGAGAGTGTCACGGGCGGCGAGCTTCATAGGCATTGGGCCTTCTTCACAGGCACTGGGCCTTGCTTCATATCGCCAGACGAGGACCCCTCCTCGCGCCACCCTCGACCACCATCGACGGTGGCCGAAGACCAAGGACGACACGAATGGGGCAAAGGGGACGCCAGCGGCGCCCTCAGCGACCACGGGTCCTCTACCGGGGGTAGGCTTTTCAGCACCTCCCCGGCAGAGGGCCTATCTCCGGGGGATGCCTTGCTCCATGCGCCGTGGGGAGGGGCCTGGCTCCCGGCCCCTCTCCTGCAGCCCCCAGTGCGCTCCTCCTAGCGGAAGGGTGGCTCCTGAGCTGGGGCAGCAGTCCGCTACAACGACTTGAACCTCCTGCGACCCATGGTTAGCATAAGCTTGCTCTTGAGGAATTAGCAGTACCCGGTAGCTGCTGCTGCCAGCGCGGTTGGTGAGGCTGCCTTGAGGCTCCTGAAAGGGCTCGGCGTCTGGTCTCTCTTCCTCTGCCGCATGATCCGACCGGGGCCTGGGGTGGAGGCTGGAAACAGAAGGGCGGTGCCCCCGAGGCCGTGACATCCAGGAGCTCTGCAACGCGCTCCAGCAACATGTCTCGGCCGCTCTCCTGCAACCTGCACCGCAGCAGCTCCCGGGCCATAGTGAGGGCGGCACCCATGTTCGCTTGCTACCGCGGGGTGTGCGGCGCCGTGGCCGCGGCGTAGCTTGAGGCCCTTGCGGCTGATCGCACCTGCCGTGGAGTAAGGGCAGGCAGTGCTTAACCGCGTCGCCAGCGCCCCGCAGCATTCTGCGGCGCGCGGGCTGCTTGGGGCGCGGGGTTGAGGTCACCCTGGGCAGGCAGCATGCCACGGGCTGGCCATGCCGCCAAGCGGTCGGCGTTGGTCGTCGGGTCGCCGGACATGGATGCGACAAAGTAGTGGAACAAAGATAGGCTGAAGGAAGGCTCCGGTGCACCCCTACCTGGCGCGCCAAATGTCGGATATCGGGTTCCGGCAAAACCCTTAAGGTTCGAACTCGGGAGTGCGCATGAAGATCTCTCCCTACCGAAACACGCCCTTAGCCTCGCCGTGATCAATCCCTAAGCTAGATCAACGAACAACACAAGAGACACAAGATTTATACATGTTCGGGCCACCGTTGTGGTGTAATACCCTACCCCTATGTGTGGTGGTGGATTGCCTCTTGGGCGGATGATGAACAGTACAGAGAAAGAACACCCTCTCGAGGAGAGGTGTTCTTGGGCTGGTGTGGTGTGCGGATCAACTTAACTTGTCCCTTCTACTGTGATGGCTCACCCTATTTATAGAGGCCCTGGTCCTCTTCCCAAATATTGAACGGGAAGGGATCCAACAACGGCCATTTCGAAAGGGGACAACTAGTACAGGCTATCCTGACTAAAGGTGGTCTTCGCCTGCCAAAGGTGCTGGTGATGATGCCGCCTTGGGCTCCACAGTGACCTCTGTCCTGCCATCTTGCTGGTCTTGGTCTCGTTGCACCGATATGGAAACCTTTGCCTGATGCCTCGGTACTCCGCGCCTGCTCTTGACCCCTTTGCACCAAAGAGGAAACGAGGACACTGCGCGGGTTGGCGCCCGCCTGTCGCCCGCCTGGTCTTGATCGTCATGGCTTGCATCATGGGCACCTCACGAGGTACCCCTTGCCTTGATCTCTCCGCCTCCTCGTGAGCCTGCCTGGTGAGGCCACTCCTGAGGAGGCCTTGCATCGTCCGCCCCGCGAGGCTTGGCCCCTCGCGAGGGTCTTGAGTGTTGGTTGATGAAGACGGGTCGTACTGGGCCACTAATTGAGCCACGCTGCAGGCCGCAGGCAGGCAAGTCTGGGGACCCCCATTCCAAGAACGTTGACAAACAACCTATCTGGCCGCCATCCATAGGAGTGAGCATCATGTGCTGACCTGTCGATGGCCTTGCAGTTGTTGTGGCTGTCCATGTCGGGCACGCACATTTGATGCAAGGAACTGCTGCGTGGGGACAATAGCTCCCTTCTGGTGTATGCTTTCCTTGTTGGAGCAGCTACGGTGAGAAGGAAGATGGTTTGGCTGAAGATGCAGAAAATGCAAAATGTTAAGAACGGCACATATCTCTTATCTGAAGAAATATCCTAAGAGATCAACAGGAAGGTACAAGAGTGGTTACACGTCTGTTGACTGCAAACTAAATTGGGGTCACACGATTTTATTTTATTTTGGTACTGTCCGATCTATGCCGAATGGCTTGATGGCCGTCTTGTGCCTCCCGGCTGACACTATTTAGAATCTTCCCAGAAGAGCCAGCGACCACCAGCAGAGCAGTCTGCCTCTGCCGTCCCTAGCCGTGAGAGATCTGACCAAAATCCAACTCTCCGCCCCACCGCACTGTCGTGGTTGCGCCGCCCCCGGCTAATCCACGAAGACTCGTTGTCATCCAGATCCAGCGTCGGTAGTACCTTCAACCCACGCAACTCTAAGATAGCCATCTAAGCGCTGCTTCCTCGGCGAACTTGTGCCCCTGCACCCTTACGTTAGACACCAGCCAACCGGCAGCCTAGGAGCTCCTCCGCTTCGAGGGGTGCTTCTTCCCATTGGGAATCAATTGGCCCAAAATAAAAATTCTGAGAACTGACGCCTAAATAAAGTGATTTGAGATGAGTGTACGACCTATCTTGCGGCCCGATGAAGTAGGCAGCTCCAGCTGCCGAGTCGGTGATGCCGGCATGGTGCGGTGGCTACCGGCGGCAGGAAAGCAGAGATGTCTCGATGGTCGACGACTACGGGGAAGCAGCGCCGGGGCCCTGGACGCATCCGAAGTTGGAGCCGCTCCAGCGCCATGCACAATTGCGGGGGTGAATCGGCTCCGCTATGGTTCACGCGGCCGTCGTCGAGGCAGCTCCGGTAGCACAGTGTAAGAGGCACACGGCCTAGTGCACAACGGCAAACAGACAGCATCTCCAGTGTTGGGGAGGAGGGCGGCGGTGAATTTAGTGTGGTGGGGGGCGCCATGGAGGAGGGGCTGAGGTTTCACGGCTGGGGAGAAGGGAGCTTCCAGGAAGAAGGTGATTTGGCGCCCACGAGGTATGAATGGGGAATTGGGAGGGGGAACCATGTCTTACATACGCATTTGTCTGAAATGTGTGTGTGTGTGTGTTGGGGGGAGTTACAGTTCTACCCCTGCCTTAGGCTTCTGGGCTTGGGTCTATGTACTGAGGATCGGGGATAGTAGAGTAACTTTGCTTCTCCCAAATAGTGGGCGCGGGCGATTTCGGGCGAGGAGGGCGTATTTTGAAATAGTGGGCATGAGCGATTTCGGGCGTGTTTTGAAATAGTGGGCGCGAGCGATTTCGGGCGAGGAGGGCGTGTTTTGAAATAGTCGGCGCGAGCGATTTTGGGCGAGGAGAGGGTGTTTTGCCGCCCATGGTTTATGAATTATTCGGCACCTGTCATTTCGGCCGACAAGAAGGCGCGCTTGGATGAAGTTACGAAACTACCGTCGATGTACAACAGGACAATTGATGCGTGTCCCACATAGGCCGGTAATTTCACGTCTCCCATTTATTTGCTCGGGAGAATTCCACCAAGCAAAGGGTGTTTAGCGGTTCATTCAAATTTTGGGAGAAAGATCATCCACGTCTACCTTACCAAGTCGTTTCGAATCAAATTTTGAAATATTAGCCTGCCACTTCTTTTTTAGATGGTGAGATGATGCTCGGGACTAATGTGTTTTTACATGCTCGTTGCTAATGATTTACTATATGACAAATAGTTGACCCACTCAAAAAAAAGGAATCAAACCCAAAATGAAATATCTCGATTCAATGAAATAGCTCCTTCACCAGGTCAAAATAGTGAACAAAATCCAAAATTGAACACCTCCAGCGAGTAGCATGTTGTATAGTATTATAGTACTCCATGAACATGTTGAAAGTCAAATTAATGAACTTGTTTGATACGCATATATCCGTTCATGTGTGTATTGCAAGCAACAGGTTCTCCAATTCAAATATTTGAATGCAAATTTATATCGAAACATGGTTTATATCATTCTTTGATGCATAAACGCGACCTCCGCCTCTCCCGGACTCCTGTTCTCTCTCTCGCTGACAATCTTCAATTCTATCGCACGCATCCAAACACAAACCTTGTTAGTCCCTCTCCCCTCTCTCTCTCTCTCTCTCTCTGTGGGGGGTCTTTCTAGTTCGCATGCACACTCCATCTATAGGTCTCTCTGGCACACTATGTATGATTCTCTAGTCCAAGCTAAATATCTTGGGTGCACTCATCGTAAGCACACAAATTCCCTGGCTCGTTACCCGTAACTCTTTGACGCACCACTCTGCCGTCTCAGAGCTCTTCCCTCTCTCTCTCTCAAACTCTACATCTCCCTGGGTCACACATACACATTCATATCTCTCTCGCACTCGATAGACCCATCTAAAACTCTCTCTCTCTCTCTCCCTCGTTCTCCCTCCATCTCACATGCACACACACACACACACACAATCTCATGCCTAGCCAAGTATAATTGTCTCTCACTCAATTGTAGGCTCACGCAGTCCCCCTATATGTATATGACTAGCTAATTCTTAGTCTCCATCACAAACATGTGCATGGTCTATCTCGATTTCTCTCGGGGCATCTTTCTATCGTACACACACCTCGTCCCTCGATCTCCCACCCATATAGTCCCCTCACGATCTCGAGGGGATCTCTCTATCACAAAGACACCCTCTCTCCCTCCCCATGGATCCATCTTCTCCATGCGTCCCTCTCGACCATTGTCCCTTGTTGGCCAGACCTCTATTGGACATGTGCTATACGGGTGTCTCTCTCCGTTGCAAACAATCACACACTAGCTATCTTCGTGTATCTCCTCACCTTGCTTTTCTATCTCGGAGATGCATGCATGATACGTTTGCATAAGAAACGAACACACACACACTCTCTCTCTCTCTCGTTAATTTATCGTTTGTTGTCCCTTTCTCTTTCACACACACACACACACTCTTTTTGCACACTCACTTCACACGCACTTGATCTCTCTCGACTTAGGCACTCTCTTCGGTCCATTGAATATAGATTTATTGAAAAGTCAAACATCACAAAGTTTGACCATGTACGTGGAGAAAAACATTTACATCTAGAACAACAAACATATATCATTAGATTCATCATGAGATGTAGTTTCATATGATGTATCTTTGGTATTGTAGATATAAATAATATTTGCGTAAACCTGGTCAAAGTTTCCAAAGTTTGACTTCTAAAAAATTTATATGCACTGTATTATCAAACATATGGAGTATCTCTTTCCCCCTCTCAGCTATCTGACGCACCACTCAGCCGTATCGGGGCTCCTCTATCTCTCTCAAACTTTATGTCTCCCTGGTTCACACATACACATATCTCCCTTGCACTACATAGATCCATCTAACACTCTCTGCCCTTGTTCTCTCTATGTGGCACACACCCCCCCTTAGTACCATAATCCCTCACTCCATCACAGGAGCACGCACTCCCCCCCCCTAAGGATGACTATTTCTCACTATCCATCAGGAACACACGTATTGTCTCCTTCCATCCATACGTCTTATATATCTCGATATCTCTCGGGGTATCTTCTGTCGCGCACACACCTTGTCACTCGATATCCCACCCATGTAGTCCCATCACGATCTCCAGGGGATCTCTCTGTCACAAACATACACTCTCTGCTCCCCATGTATGCATTTTCTCCATATGTCTCTCTTGACCTCTGTCCCTTGTTTGTTAGACCTCTCTTGGCCACGTGCTAGGGGTCTTTCTCTCTTGGTTGCAAACAACCACACACTATCTCCTCACCTCGCTTCCGCTGTCGAAGATGCATGTGTGATATGTTTGCATAAGACACACATGCTTTTTCTCTACTTTATCGTGTGTTGTCCATGTCTCTTTCACACACACACACACACACTTTTTTTGCTCACTCTTTCTATTTAACTCTCTCTCTCTCTCTCTCTCTCTCTCTCTCTCTCTCTCTCTCTCTCTATCTCTCTTTCTCTCTGTGTGTGTGTGTGTCTAGTTAGATACTCACTCACGTCCATAAACATATGGATGTTTTGAGTCAAACCTCAGAAAAGTTTGACCAGGTATATGTGGAGAAAAACATTTACATCTGGAACGATCATTAGATTCATCACAACATGTACTTACTTCATACTATCATTTATCTTTGGTATTGTAGATATAAGTAATTTCTTTATAAACTTGGTCAAAGTTTCAAAAGTTTGACTTTAAAAAAATAGGCACTACATTATCGAACAGAGGGAGTAGCTCTTTCTCTCTCTCTCTCTCTCTACTATCTCTCAAGGGCCTCCCCTCTCACTCGAACTCTCTATATCGAGGGATTATATGGTCATGGTCACTGTGTCAGCGTATAGCTCTGTATATTGTTTAGTTGACCGGTCAACTAGTCCACATGTTGCCTTTTCAGATCATGTTCTCCATCTTCGTGTGCTGGCACATGTGGCAGTGGGTGAAAATAAGTAAACTAGAGGCCCATCTAACACACGGTGAAGTAAACAAAGTTGAAGCCACTCGCGGCAGCACCCTGCATGCTAGTAAATTGAGGGCACACTTCTTCCGCGTGAAGGAAGAACTCACACACACTTGACCATTGCGCGGTAGCATGCACACAAGGACGCACTCGCGCACATCCAACACACAATACACACCAGCACATGTGTACACCGGTGGCGTCACCGGTTGAGATGGACGACGAGGTAGCCAACAAGCGGAGGCAACTCGAGCCAAAACCACATTCGGCGAGCCTGGACTTTATCAGCAGCCTCCCCGATGACATGCTGCTAGTCATCATCGGCCGCCTCCCCACCAAATCTGCCATGCAGACCACCCTGCTCTCCCGGTGGTGGCGCCCCCTCTGGCGCCGCGTCCCCCTCAAGCTCACCGTTGCCATCTGCCTCTATGACGAGGACTGCAAACGCATGGCCGCAGTCTCCAAGATCCTTTCATCGCACCCTGGGCCAGCCAGACGCCTTGACATCCGCATGTTCAGTACCAACTGCAAGGTCCAAGCCAAGTTCGGTGAGTGGTTCTTATCCCCCGCCCTAGATCAGCTCGAGGAGCTCAAGTTTAAAGCTGGACGATGTCGCTCTCTACCACCGTCCACGCTCCGGCTTACGCCAACATTGCGTCGCGCCAGCTGCAGCTCCTGCTATTTCCCCTAGATTAATGCCGCGCCCGCCCTTCTTCTCCCTCAACTCAAGCAGCTCGACCTCTTTGACGTTGGCATCTCAAAGAAGGCTATGGAGCACCTGCTCAGCAGCTGTACTGTGCTCGAGTACCTTCGTCTTCAGCAGATCCACGGGTTCATTAGCCTCCACATCGCCTCAACGAATCTCCGATGGATTTATGTGTCTTGCTGGCCCCGCAACAAGACATCAATTGGGAAGAGACCACTCCAGCTGTTCCACGTCATGGTCATTGAGAATGCACCTTTCCTTGAGAGATTTCTTGTATATGATCTAGAAGGTATAACAAAAATCAGGGTCATTGACATGCCGAAATTGACAGCGTTGGTGTACTCGTTTGTCTAATTCTTCGAACTCTTTATTGGATCTGTAATCGTTCAGGTACAACACTCATCTTCTTCTCCGTCTTCTTGAAATTCACATTGTTAAATTTCTTCTTGATGTATTTACGACTATTATCCAGAAATTGATTCCCACAAGCTTGACCCAGTCTGTGCGCACAGTGAAGATCTTCGCAATAAAATCTATCGGCCCCAATCTGGATCAAGTTGTTGGATTCCTTACATGCTTTCCATGCACGAAGAAGCTACTCATCGAGGTGAAACTTCTTTCCTATTAGTAAATGGTAATCACAACGTAGCTCAATTTTTTCGTAATTTTCCTAAATTACGATGACAAGTGTATTGTTCAAAACTACATCTACGCACTGCACCGAAAGAAATGTTTTCAGTACTTTTTCTCACGTGATCACCTGCATCATTTTTTTGTTGTACTACTAGTAGCCTAGGCTAGTCATAGTGGCAAGTAACTTAGACTAGTAACTCTATGGTTAGCCTAAGAGAAAGTACTACCTCCGTCCTGGTTTACTCTTCCTACTTTGTAGTATCAAAATTTGACCATAGATTTAACTGACAAAATGTTAATGCATGTCACTAAAAATTATATCGCTAGATTCGTATTTGAACATAATTTCAAATGGTATAATTTTTGGTGACATGCATTGGCATTTTCTTAGGTAAATCTATGGTCAAAATTTTACACTAAATACGAGGTAGTACAAAAGTGGGCTATAACGGCCCTCCACTATGTAGGCCAAAACACGTGCCAAATTCACTTGTGATGCATTTGGCATCGATGCCCCTCCATTGCTCACCTAGTGCCCCAATCTGGATCACCTACTTTGCTCCGGTGCCAAATTAACTCACGCAATGAAAAAACACTTGCGTCTGAGAGGGAGAGGACTGAGGCAATAGAAAAACACTTGTTTGGGAGAGGGAGAGGCTGGTGTAGTTGGTTTGATTGATTTGTTTATACATGTGGGTCTGTGTGCACAGCGGTGCTAACTCTCACATTTCTTGAGCGGTGCCAAAATCTTTTCATTTGACATCGATACGTATTATGTGCCATACTTCCGAAGAATTATGGCATCGGCCACATAGTGGAAGGCAACAAATGCCCAAACTCTTCACGTGCTCCTAGGTAAATGAGAGGAAAGAAAGAAAGAGAGAGAGAGAGAGAGAGAGAGAGAGAGAGAGAGAGAGAGAGAATATCACTAGCCTTAGAGCCAACCCTATCGTATGAGCGAATGATATTGGTACCTCTTGATGACATGGCAATCTTATACAGCCAGTTGCTCTAATATGTTCTCTTCTTTTGCAGATAAAAAAGTCCGAAAAGGGAAAAAATGTGCTGCACTATAACAATCTCATCGAATGCCTTGATCTCCATCTTACATAAATTGATTTGATCAACTACCGAGGCAGCACATCTGAGATTAAATTGGCCAGGTTCTTTGTTCTTGAGGCAAGTGTGCTCAAGGTAATGAGGTTTGGCGTTCTCTGGCGCAACAATGAATGGTGTACTGATCACCGCAAGCATCTAAACCTAAATGACAAAGTCTCCCCAGAAGCTGAATTTGTTTTTGAGACATCAAGTCGCCAGAGACTCAAAAATTTATTTTCCCATTAGTGACTTGTCAGGGCGGTGGATTTTAGTTTGTACGATAATGCTGCATCCACCTAAAGTAACAAAAGTTCTTACATAAACTTCCTAATAATTCCCTCTTCGTAGGTGCATCATTACTCCTATCATTTGTAATATCAGTTTGAAACTTGTAATATTACGACTATCCAGCACGAGGTAGTACTATAATACGATAAATGTTCGCGTGCATAGGTGCGGCAACGATATACCCATTACTCGAGTACAATATTTATTATTACCAGCAAGAGGACCATGCATTGCACGGAACATCAAGATGCATTTACACGAGCTGTTTATCTTGTGGGAGACGAATATGAATGAGGGAAGGCCTTATCTGCAAATGTGGAGAGGGGTGCGGGTATCTTTTTGGAAAATTTCCATAGTTTGCTTTCTATCCGTTAGATATAGATCGGACGGTCTATATTGCAGGATGGCAGGCACACCATCATCACCAACTCGTTTTTTTATAAGAAGTTTCTCCATATCTCTATACTACTCCTATAAAACCTGAGGGCTCCTTTGATTCAAGGGAATTCTATAGGATTTTTGGAAGATTGAAATCCTTGGAATTTTTTCCTACGTTTGTCCTTTGATTCATAGGATTGAATCCCATAGGAATTTTTCCAATGGAATCTTTTGTACTACATTTCTAACATCCACTCTAACCTCCTTTTACAATTCCTTTGCTTTTCCCGTGGAATCAAACGCTCCCTGCTAATCCTATAGGATTCAAGTGGGCATGACACTCCAATCCTATACTTTTCCTATTCCTGCGTTTTCAAAATCCTGCGAATCAAGGAGGTCCTGAGTTGGTGATTGATGACCTACAAGTATAGGGGATCTATCTAGTCCTTTCGATAAGTAAGAGTGTCGAACCCAATGAGGAGCAGAAGGAAATGACAAGTGATTTTCAACAAGGTATTCTCTGCAAGCACTGAAATTATCCGTAACAAATAGTTGTGTCATAAGATAATTCATAACAGGTAACAAGTAACAAAAGTAACTAAGGTGCAGCAAGGTGGCCCAATCCTTTTTTTAGCAAAGGACAAGCCTGAACGAACGTTTATATAAAGCAAAGCGCTCTCGAGAACAAATGGGAATTACTGTCAAGCTAGTTTTCATCATGCTCATATGATTCGTGTTCGTTACTTTGATAATTTGAAACGTGGGTGGACCGGTGCTTGGGTGCTGCCCTTCCTTGGATAAGCCTCCCACTTATGATTACCCCCTCTCGCAAGCATCCGCAATTGCGAAATAAGAATTAAGATAAATCTAACCATAGCATGAAACATATGGATCCAAATCATCCCCTTACGAAGCAACACATAAACTAGGGTTTAAGCTTCTGTCACTCTAGCAACCCATCATCTACTTATTACTTCCCAATGCCTTCCCCTAGGCCCAAATCATGGTGAAGTGTCATGTAGTCTACGTTCACATAACACCACTAGTGGAAAGACAGCATACATCTCATCGAAATATAGAACGGATACCAAATTCACATGATTACTTATAACAAGACTTGTACCATGTCCTCAGGAACAAACGTAACTACTCACAAAGCATATTCATGTTCATAATCAGAGGAGTATTAATTATCATTAAGGATCTGAACATATGATCTTCCATCGAATAAACCAACTAGCATCAACTACAAGGAATAATCAACACTACTAGCAACCCACAGTTACCAATCTGAGGTTTTGAGACAAAGATCGGATACAAGAGATGAACTAGGGTTTGAGAGGAGATGGTGCTGGTGAAGTGTTGACGGAGATTGACCCCCTCTCGACGAGAGGATTGTTGTTGATGATGATGGCTTCGATTTCCCCCTCCTGGAGGGAAGTTTCCCCAACAGAACAGCTCCATCGGAGCCCTAGTTGGTTCTGCCCAAGTTCCGCCTCGAGACGGCTGCGCTTCGTCCCGAAAGCTTCCTTCTGATTTTTTCCAGGTCAAAACACACCATATAACAGAAGATGGGCATCGGGGACCTGCCAGGTGGCCCACAAGGCAGGGGCACGCCCAGGGGGGTAGGGCACGCCCCCACCCTTGTGGATGGCAGGTGGCCCCCTCTGGTGCTTTCTTAGCCCAATTTTTTTATAAATTCCAAAACAATTCTCTGTGAAGTTTCAGTACTTTTGGAGTTTTGCAGAATAGGTCTCTAATATTTGCTCCATTTTCAGTCCAGAATTCCAACTGTTGGCATTCTCCCTCATCATGTAAACCTTGTAAAATAAGAGAGAAAATGCATAAGTATTGTGATATAATGTGTAATAACATCCCATAATACAATAAATATCAATATAAAAGCATGATGCAAAATGGACGTATCAACTCCCCCAATCTTAGACCTCGCTTGTCCTCAAACGAAAGCCGAAATCAAAAAATATGTCCACATGTTTAGAGATAGAGGTGTCGATAAAATAAAATACGAACATGAGGGCATCAAGATCATCTTTAGAACAGCAACATAAATTGTCATATAATTTATTATGCTAAAGTAATAATTCGTTCACAAGGTAAAGTATGAATCAGAAGCTTCATTGAAAACTAACAAACTATGATCTCAGTCATTGAAGCAATTGCAATTTATCATAACATCAGAAAGATTCAATATAAGAGCTTTTCAGCAAGTCTACACACTCAATTTTATTTAGTCTTTCACAATTGCTAACACTCACGCGATACTTATGGGTTCAAAGCTTCCATCGGACATAGAGAAAGATAGAGGATTATAATTTCACCTCCCAACCTTTTACCTCAAGGGTAGTGTCAACAATAATACTTTATGATAACCTACATCCGAGTGGATATATATCTGGATCTCTCCAACACATAGTGCTTGCCAAAAGAAGAAGTGTAAAAAGGAAAGGTGAAGATCACTATGACTCTTGTATAAGGGTAGAAGGTAAAAATAAAAGATAGGCCCTTCGCAGAGGGAAGCAGAAGTTGTCATGCACTTTTATGGTTGGATGCACAAAATCTTAATGCAAAAGAACGTCACTCTATATTGCCACTTGTGATAAAGAACTTTATTATACAATACGTCGCTTTTATTTCTTCCATATCACAAGTTCGTATAAAGCTTATTTACTTCACACTAATAGATCATACATATTTCGAGAGCAATTTTTATTGCTTGCACCGATGACAACTTACTCGAAGGATCTTACTCAATCCATAGGTAGGTATGGTGGACTCTCATGGCAATACTGGTTTAAGGAATGTTTGGTAGCACAAGTAGTATCTCTACTTGGTGCAAAGGATTTGGCTAGCATGAGAGGGAAAAGCAAGCTCAACATGTTGGAGGATCCATGAGAATATAACTTCTATTCGAATATAAGAAAAACATAACCCATTATGTTGTCTTCCTTGTCCAACATCAACCTTTTAGCATGTCATATTTTAACGAGTGCTCAAAATTACAAAAGATGTCCAAGATAGTATATTTATATGTGTAGCCTCTCTTTCTTTATTACTTCCTATTAATTGCAACAACGACCAAAACTATGTTTGTCAACTGTCAACAACTTTTATTCATCATACTCTTTATGTTTGAAGTCATTACGCTCCATAAGATCAATATATGATCTTTTTATTTCCTTTCTTTTATTTAATTCCCTCAAGGTCATAGCAAGAAAGCAAAGCCCTCAACTCAAAACTACTCTTTATTATATATAACTCACGGACTCGATTATATAGATAGATCTCGAAACAAAACTCAAAGCTAGATCACACTAAAACTTTATTCTACTAGATCAACATATAACCAAAAGGATCGAACTAAGAAAAATGATAAAAGTAAAGGTGTAATGGTGATACAATACCGGGGCACCTCTCCCAAGCTTGGCAGTTGCTAATTAAGGGGAGTGCCCATACCCATGTATATATGTCTCTTTCTTCAGAGGTGGCGATGATGGAGTTGTTGATGTAGTAGGCTTGTCATCCATCTTCCAAGGCATAGGTTCACCATCATAGAAAGATGAACGAGTCTCTGGGATCCTCAAATCTGCAGCCAAACTCATCCTCTTAAATCTGTATTCATACTCACAATTTTGGTTTTGCAGGTCATAGATCTGGGCTTGGAGATGCACGATTTTCTCATGAAGCTTGAAGATGGCCTCCTCAATGTTCTTGGCATCCAGATTGTGATTGTTGCTGAACTCCGTGATCATCATGTGATTGGCGTTGAGTCCACGTTCCACCATCCCTTGGCACTTGAAAAATTACTGCTCCATTGCTTCGAGTCTTGTCTCCACGCTTTTAGTCTTATTCGGCCCCTCAACATCGCGGATGTGCAGCACCCCCTCACGCATCTCAATGGCTTGAGGGTGTCACAGCACCTCCACAAGGTAGGGGTTGATGACCTTCTCAAAAAACTTGTCCTTGGGGGTGCTTGGAGATATCATGGTGATCCAGATCTGTCACAAAAAATAGCTCTAAACAAAAAAAGGGATTTTGGCGTGGTACAATGGTCAAAACCTTCGGGAGATTATATAATGAATTTTTACCGACGAAAAGAAGTATTGTGCAAGAAAACGGACTCCAGAGGGCACACGGGGTGGCCACAAGGCAGGGGTGCGCCCAGGGGTGGGGCGCACCCTCCACCCTTGTGGTTGCCTCATGCGCTCTTCAGACTACTTTTAATTTTTCTAATTTTTTAAATATTCCAAAACGGAGAAAAATTGCCATTAGAACAGTTTTGGAGTCGGTTTACTCACCGTACCACATAACTATTCCATTTTAGAGTCTGAAACGTTCTGGAAAGTGTCCCTTATGTACTCCTCCGGTGTTACAGTGTCAATTATATTGGTCTCAACATTTATGGGAGTACCTGAGATATAATGTTTGATTCTTTGACCGTTTAACACCTTCGGATTTGCGCCTTTGGCGTTGTTGATCTTGATGGCACTGGAACGACAGAACTCCTCGATAATGTAAGGACCTTCCCATTTAGAGAGAAGCTTTTGAAGGAAATATGCCCTAGAGGCAATAATAAAGTTGTTATTTTATATTTCCTTATTCATGATAAAGGTTTATTATTCATGCTAGAATTGTATTGATCGGAAACCTTAATACATGTGTGAATACATAAACAAACACCATGTCCCTACTGAGCCTCTACTAGACTAGCTCATTGATCAAAGATGGTTAAGGTTTCCTAATCATTGACATGAGTTTTCATTTGATAATGGGATCACATCATTAGGAGAATGATGTGATGGACAAGACACATCTGTTAGCTTAGCATAATGATCGTTCAGTTTTATTGCTATTGCTTTCTTCATGTCAAATACATATTCCTTCGATTATGAGATTATGCAACTCCTGGATACCGAAGGAATGCCTAGTGTGCTAACAAACGTCACAACATAACTGGGTGATTATAAAGATGCTCTATAGGTATCTCTGAAGGTGTTTGTTGAGTTGGCATAGATCAAGATTAGGATTTGTCACTCTGAGTATCAGAGAGGTATCTCTGGGCCCTCTCGATAATACACATCATAAGCTTGCAAACAAATGACTAAGGAGTTAGTCACAATGTGATGTATTATGGAACAAGTGAAGAGACTTGCCGGTAAAGAGATTGAACTAGGTATGAAGATACCGACGATCGAATCTCGGGCAAGTAACATACCGATGGACAAAGGGAATTACTTATCTTGTCATAATGGTTCGACTGATTAAGATCTTCGTAGAATATGTAGGAGCCAATATGAGCATCCATGTTCTGCTATTGGTTATTGGCCGGAGCGGTGTCTCGGTCATGTCTACATAGTTCTCGAACCCATAGGGTCCGCACGCTTAACGTTCAATGACGATATTGTACTATATGAGTTATATGATTTGGTGACCGAATGTTGTTCCGAGTCCTGGATGAGATCACAGACATGACAAGGAGTCTCAAAATGGTTGAGAGGTAAAGATTGATATATAGGATGATAGTTTTTGGACACCGGAAGTGTTCTGGAGTGTATAGGTTATTTATCGGAGTACTGGAACCCCCGGGGTGGATATATGGGCCATATGGGCCATGAGATGGGAGCACACCAGCCCACGAGGGGTGGCACGCCCCCCTATGACAGGATGCCGAATTGGGAGAAGGAAAAAGGGGGTTCAGCCTCCCCTTTCCTTTCTCTCTTCCCCCTTCCCTTTCTTCTTCGGTGAAATAAGGCAAGGGGCGCCACTTGGGGAAATCCCAAGTAGGATTCGGATCCTACTTGGGCCGCACCTTGGCTGCCTCCCCTCTCCCTCCCATATAGGGAAAATCCATCCTACCACCCGGTGGTAGTTACCCCACATGTCTCATATACTACCATGTGGTACTATATATATTATTTTATTATTTTAAATATGTTCATATAATATATCTAAGATATTTCAAAGCAATTTACATGAAAAATTGCATATGAACCCATAGTTTTTTATATTTGTGAAATACGTATATATTTATACGTAAAAAGAGCATACTCAAAAATGGTACATACTACCTAAAAATTAGTATATATACTACCTAATCATTATTATATACTACATACTACATGTACATACTCTCGGTTTCGACAGATACTACATACAACATACAAAACGCAAGTGGTGGTAACTACCACTTGCTTGTAGGAAACATTTGTCCTATATATATATATATATATATATATATATATATATATATATATATATATATATATATATATATATATATATATATATGTGTTTGTGTGTGTGTGTGGGGGGGAGCACACCCAAGACAATTTCCTAGCCGTGTGCGGCGCCCCCCTCCACCATTTGCTCCCAGGGTCATATCTTCATAGTGCTCCTGCACGGATCACTTCACCATCACCATGTCATCGTGCTGACGGAACTCATCTACTACCTCGACAACTTGCTGGATCAAGAAGGCGAGGGATGTCACCGAGTTGAACGTGTGCTGAACTCGGAGGTGCCGTACGTTCAGTACTTGATCGGTTGGAGATAGAAGAAGTTCAACTACATGAACCGCGTTGTTAAACGCTTCCTCTTATGGTGTACGAGGGTACATAGACACACTCTCCCCCTCGTTGCTATGCATCTCCATGGATAGATCATTGTGTGTGCATAGAATTTTTTTTGTTTTGCATGCAACGATTCCCAACAGTGGCATCATGAACCAGGTCTATGTGTAGATGATATGCACAAGTAGAACACAAAGAGTTGTGGGCGATTATAGTCATACTGCTTACCACCAACGTCTTATTTTGATTCAGCGGTATTATGGGATGAAGCGGCCCAGACCAACCTTACATGTCCACGCACATGAGACCGGTTCCACCGACTGACATGTAACTAGTTTTTCATAAAGGTGGCTGGCGGGTGTCTATTTCTCCTAGTTTAGTTGAATCGAATTTGACTATGGCCGGTCCTTAAAGAAGGTTAAAATAGCAAACTTGACGAATCACCGTCGTGGTTTTTGCCATAGGTAAGAATGGTTCTTCCTAGAAACCCGTAGCAGCCACATAAAACTTGCAACAACAAAGTAGAGGACGTCTAACTTGTTTTTGCAGGGTATGTTGTGATGTGATATGGTCAAGACATGATATGATATACATTATTGTATGAGAGGATCATGTTTTGTAAGTTATCGGCAACCGGCAGGAGCCTTATGGTTGTCTCTTTATTGTATGAAATGCAAACGCCATGTAATTACTTTACTTTATTGCTATGTGTTAGCAATAGTTGTAGAAGCCATAGTTGGCGAGACGACCACGATGCAACGATGGAGATCAAGGTGTCAAGCCGGTGGTTATGGAGATCATGACGATGCTTTGGAGATGGAGATCAAAAGCACGAGATGATGATGGCCATATCATGTCACATATTTTGATTGCATGTGATGTTTATCTTTTATGCATCTTATTTTGCTTAGTACGACGATAGCATTATAAGATGACCCCTTCACTAAATTTCAAGGTAAAAGTGTTCTCCCTGAGTATGCACCATTGCTACAGCTTGTCATTTCGAGACACCACGTGATGATCGGGTGCGATAGACTCTACGTTCACAAACAACGGGTGTAAGCAAGATTTACACACGCGGAATACTTGGGTTAAACTTGACGAGCCTAACATGTACAGACATGACCTCGAAACACTAGAGACCGAAAGGTCGAACATGAGTCATATAGTAGATATGATCAACATAGAGATGTTCACCATTGATGACTACCCCATCTCACGTGATGATCGGACATGGGTTAGTCGATATGGATCATGTATCACTTAGAAAACTTGAGGGATGTTGATTTAAGTGGGAGTTCATTAGTAATTTGATTAATTGAACTTAATTTATCATGAACTTAGTCCGGATAGGATTTGCAAATCTATGTTGTAGATAATAGCTCGCGATATAGCTCCCTTATTTTTTGATATGTTCCTAGAGAAAAATTAGTTGAAAGATGATAGTAGCAATGATGTGGACTGGGTCTGTGATATGAGGATTATCCTCATTTATGCACAGAAGAATTATGTCCTTGATGCATCGCTAGGTGACAGACCTATTGCAGGAGCAGATGTAGACATTATGAATGTTTGGCAAGCTCGATAGGATGACTACTTAATAGTTTAGTGCGCCATTCTTTACGGCTTAGAATCGGGACTTCAAAAATGTTTCGAACGCCACGGAGCATATGAGATGTTCTAAGAGCTGAAATTGGTATTTCAGACTCATGCCCGTTTTCAGAGGTATGAGACCCCTGACAAGTACTTTTCCTACAAGATGGACGAGAATAGCTCAACCAGTGAGCATGTGCTCAGAATATCTGGGTACTACAATCGCTTGAATCAAGTGGGAGTTAATGTTCCAGATAATATATTGATTGACAAAGTTCTCTAGTCACTATCACTAAGCTACTAGAACTTTGTGATGAACTATAATATGCAAGGGATAAATAAAATGATTCTCGAGCTCTTCGTGATGCTGAAATCGGCAAAGGTAAAAAAACAAGAAAGAGCATCAAGTGTTGACGGTTAACAAGACCACTAGTTTCAATAAAAAGGGCAAGGGAAGGAAAGGGAACTTCAAGAAGAAAGGCAAGCAAGTTTCCACTCCCGTGAAGAAGCCCAAAGATGGACCCAAGCCTGGAACTGAGTGCCTCTACTATAAAGGAAATGGTCACTGAAAGAGGAACTGCCCCAAATACTTGGCGGATAAGAAGGATGGCATAGTGAATAAAGGTATATTTGATATACATGTTATTGATGTGTACCTTACTAGTATTCATAGGAGCCTCTGGGTATTTGATACCGGTTCAGTTGCTAAGATTAGTAACTTGAAACAGGAGTTGCAGAATAAACAAAGACTAATTAAGGGCGAGGTGACGATGTGTGTTGGAAGTGATTTGAAGGTTGATGCGATCACCAACGCACACTCCCTCCACCTTCAGGATTAGTGTTGAACCTAAATAAATGTTATTTAGTGTTTGCATTGAGCACGAATATGATTTGATCGTGTTTGTTGCAATATAGTTATTCATTTAAGTCAAAGAATAATTGTTGTTCTATTTACATGAATAAAACCTTCTATGGTCATACACCCAATGTGAAAGGTTTATTGTAATACACATATTCATAACATTGATGCCAAAAGATGCAAAGTTGATAATGATAGTGCAACATACTTGTGGCAATGCCGTTTAAGTCATATCAGTGTAAAGCGCATAAAGAAACTCCATGCAGATGGGCTTTTGGAATCACTTGATTATGAATCATTTGATACATACGAACCATGTCTCATGGGCAAGATGACTAAAACTCCGTTCTCCGGAACAATGGAGCGAGCTAATGACTCATTGGAAATAATACATATTGATGTATGCGGTCTGATGAGTATTGAAGCACGCGACGTGTATCATTATTTTCTGACCTTCACAGATTATTTGAGCAGATATGGGTATATCTACATAATGAAACACAAGTCTGGAACATTTGAGAAGTTCAAAGAATTTCAGAGTAAAGTGGATAATCATCGTAACAAGAAAATAAAGTTTCTACGATCTGATCGTGGAGGCAAATATTTGAGTTACAAGTTTGACCTTCATATAAAACAATGTGGAATAGTTTCACAACTCACGCCACCAAGAACACCTCAGCGTAATGGTGTGTCTGAACGTCGTAACCGTACTTTATTAGATATGGTGCGATCTATGATGTCTCCGACCGATTTACCACTATCGTTTTGGGGTTATGCATTAGAGACAACTGCATTCACGTTAAATAGGGCACCATCTAAATCTGTTGAGATGACACAATATGAGCTGTGGTTTGGCAAGAAACCTAAGCTGTCGTTTCTTAAAGTTTGGGATTGCGACACTTATGTCAAAAGGCTTTAGCCTGATAAGCTCGAACCCAAATCAAAGAAGTGCGTCTTCATAGGATACCCTAAGGAAACAATTGGGTACACCTTCTACCACAGATCCGAAGGCAAGATCTTTGTTGCCAGGAATGAAACATTTCTAGAGAAGGAGTTTCTCTTGAAAGAGGTGAGTAGGAGGAAAGTAGAACTTGATGAGGTAATTGTACCTTCTCTCAATTCGGAAAGTAGCACATCAGAGAAATCCGTTCTCGTGATGCCTACACCAACTAGAGAGGATACTAATGATGATGATCATGAAACTTTAGATCAAGTTACTACTGGACCTCATAGGTCGAACATAGCACATTCCGCACCAGAGTGGTATGGTAATCCTGTCCTGGAAGTAATGTTACTAGACCATGACGAACCTACGAACTATGAATAAGCAATGATGAGCCCAAATTCCGACCGATGGCTTCAGGCCCTGAAATCTGAGATAGGATCTATGTATGAGAATAAAGTATGGACTTTGGTGGACTTACTAGATGATCGGCAATCCATAGAGAATAAATGGATCTTCAAGAAGAAGACTGACACTGATGGTAATGTTACTGTCTACAAAGCTCAACTTGTCGCAAAAGGTTTTCGACAAGTTCAAGGGGTTGACTACAATGAGACTTTCTCACCCGTAGCGATGCTTAAGTACGTCCGAATCATGTTAGCAATTTACACATTTTATTATTATGAAATCTGGCAAATGGACATCAAAATTGCATTCCTTAATGGATATCTTAAAAGAAGAGTTGTATATGATGCAATCAGAAGATTTTGTTGATCCTAAAGGTGCTAACAAAGAATGCAAGCTCTAGCGAACCATCTATGGACTGGTGCAAGCATCTCGGAGTTGGAATATACGCTTTGATGAGGTAATCAAAGCATATGGTTTTATACAGACTTATGGTGAAGCCTGTATTTACAAGGAAGTGAGTGGGAGCTCTGTAGCATTTCTGATATTGTATGTAGATGACATATTGTTGATTGGAAATGATATAGAATTTCTGGAAAGCATAAAAGGATACTTGAATAAGAGTTATTCAATGAAAGACCTCGGTGGAGCTGCTTATATATTGGGCATCAAGATCTATAGAGATATATCAAGACGCTTAATAGGACTTTCAGAAAGCACATACCTTGACAAAGTTTTGAAGAAGTTCAAAATGGATCAGTCAAAGAAAGGTCCTTGCCTGTTTTACAAGGTGTGAAGTTGAGTAAGACTCAAAACCCGACCACGGCAGAAGATAGAGAGATAATGAAAGTCATTCCCTATGCCTCAGCAATAGGTTCTATAAAGTATGTCATGATGTGTACCAGACCTATTGTGTACCTTGCCAAGAGTTTGGCAAGGGGGTACAATAGTGATCCAGGAGTAGATCACTTGACAACAGTCAAAATTATCCTTAGGTACCTAAAGAGTACTAAGGAAATGTTTCTTGGTTATGGAGGTGACAAAGAGTTTGTCTTAAAGTGTTACGTCGATGCAAACTTTGACACTGATCCAGAGGACTCTGAGTCTCAACCTGGATACATATTTAAAGTGGGAGCAATTAGCTAGAGTAGCTTCGTGCAGAGCATTGTAGACATAGAAATTTGCAAAATACATACGGATCTAAAAATGGCAGACCCATTGACTAAACCTCTCACACAAGCAAAACATGATCACACCTTAGTACTCTTTGGGTGTTAATCACATGGCGATGTGAACTAGATTATTGACTCTAGTAAACCCTTTAGGTGTTGGTCACATGGTGATGTGAACTATGGGTGTTAATCACATGTCGATTTGAACTATTGGTGTTAATCACATGGCGATGTGAACTAGATTATTGACTCTAGTGCAAGTGGTAGACTGTAGGCAATAATAAAGTTGTTATTTTATATTTCCTTATTCATGATAAAGGTTTATTATTCATGCTAGAATTGTATTGATCGGAAACCTTAATACATGTGTGAATACATAAACAAACACCATGTCCCTAGTGAGCCTCTACTACACTAGCTCGTTGATCAAAGATGGTTAAGGTTTCCTAACTATTTACATGAGTTGTCATTTGATAAAGGGATCACATCATTAGGAGTATGATGTGATGGATAAGACCCATCCGTTAGCTTAGCATTGATCATTCAGTTTTATTGCTATTGCTTTCTTCATGTCAAATACATATTCCTTCGACTATGAGATTATGCAACTTCCGGATACCGGAGGAATGCCTTGTGTGCTGTCAAACGTCACAACATAACTGGGTGATTATAAAGATGCTATACAGGTATCCCCGAAGGTGTTTGTTGAGTTGGCATAGATCGAGATTAGGATTTGTCAGTCCTAGTATCGGAGAGGTATCTCTGGGCCCTCTCGGTAATACACATCATAAGCTTGCAAGAAAACGACTAAGGAGTTAGTCACAAGGTGATGTATTATGGAACGAGTAAAGAGACTTGCTGGTAACGAGATTGAACTAGGTATGAAGATACCGACGATCGAATCTCGAGCAAGTAACATACCGATGGACAAAGGGAATTATGTATGTTGTCATAACGGTTCGATCGATAAAGATCTTTGTAGAATATGTAGGATCCAACGAGCATCCAAGTTCCGCTATTGGTATTGGCCAGAGAGGTGTCTCGGTCATGTCTACATAGTTCTCGAACCCGTAGGGTCCGCACGCTTAACGTTCGATGATGATATTGTATTATATGAGTTGTGTAATTTGGTGGCTGAATGTTGTTCGGAGTCTCAGATGAGATCACGGACATGACAAGGAGTCTCGAAATGGTCGAGAGGTAAAGATTGATATATAAGACGATAGTATTCAGACGCCGGAAGTGTTCCAGAGTGCATCGGGTATTTATTGGAGTACCGAAACCGTCAGGGGGAATATATGGGCCATATTGGCCATGAGAGGGGAGCATACCAGCCCACAAGGGTTAGAGCCCCCTGAGGGAGTCCTGGATAAGGGGGAATTCGGACAGTCGGGCAATATACTTGGGCCGGACTATTGGACTATGAAGATACAAGATTGAAGACTTCATCCCGTGTCCGGATGGGACTCTCCTTTGCGTGGAAGGCAAGCTTGGCGATTCGGATGATAGATCTCCTTCTCTGTAACCGACTCTATGTAACCCTAGCCCCCTCTGGTGTTTATATAAACTGGAGGGTTTTAGTCCGTAGAACAACAATCATAATCATAGGCTAGCTTCTAGGGTTTAGCCTCTTCGATCTCGTGGTAGATCAACACGTGTAATACTCATATCGTCAAGATCAATCAAGCAGGAAGTAGGGTATTACCTCCATCGAGAGGGCCCAAACCTGGGTAAACATCGTGTCCCGACTCTCCTGTTACCATTAGCCTTAGACGCACAGTTCGGGACCCCCTACCCGAGATCCGCCGGTTTTGACACCGACATTGGTGCTTTCACTGAGAGTTCCTCTGTGTCGTCGCTGTAAGGCTCGATGGCTCCTTCAATCTTCAACAACAACGCAGTCCAGGGTGAGACCTTTCTCCCCGGACAGATCTTCGTGTTCGGCAGCTTCGCACTGCGGGCCAACTCGCTTGGCCATCTGGAGCAGATCGACAGCTACGCCCCTGGCCATCAGGTCAGGTTCGGAAACTTGAACTATACGGCCGATACCTGTGGAGATTTGATCTTTGACGGATTCGGGCCTACATCAGGAGCGCCGAACAGTCACGACGAGCACGACTTAAATCTACTGTTGGACAGTATTCAGGATATCGCCCCTGCACCTGCCCTGTACTTAAATCCAAAGCGAATTGCGCCGTCCGAGGACGGGTGGATGGACCCCGCCACGGAGGCCGCATACTCTTCGGTGGTAGAGCCGAACACCATTTCCGCCGTTAAGGGAATCTGCGTCACCGAACCCCCGAACTCGTGTCCGGATGTGGGTTCCGAACCGCGCGCGCCCGGGCCCATCAAGTCTGATTGGGCTCCAGTAATGGAGTTCACCGCCGCGGATATCTTTCAACACTCCCCCTTTGGCGATGTGCTAAATTCATTAAGGTCTCTCTCTTTGTCAGAAGACTCCTGGCCGAACTATGCCCGGCCCAAGTGGGATACAGACAGCGAAGAAATTCACGACCCACCCACCACCCACTTCGTAGCCACTGTCGATGACCAAACAGACATGCTTGACTTCGACTGCGACAACATCGACGGTATGGACGTCGATGCAGGGGACGATTTGGAACCACTGCCCATGGGGCATTGGACTGCCACTTCCTCATATGACATATACATGGTGGACACACCTAAGGAGGACAACATCGACAAGAAGGACACAACGGAGGATAAACCCCCCGGACAAAGGCCAAAACAACGGCGCAGACGCCGATCTAAGTCCAGTCACAGTAAAAATAGCGATAACAATGCAAGAAAAATTGACACTCCGGTCGACTCCAAAGACAACAATGACCATATGGACCCAGTGATGAAGCAGGATAAGCCGGGTCATGACGAACACAGCCCGGAGCAGACGCCTGATCACGGCGATCCCTAGGGCCGAAATCATCAAACTGCCTACGGAGAGGAGGACAGTCCGGTTGACGATGCATTCATCATCCCGAAAAATTGTTTGGAACGGGATAACCTCCGCAGAAGGTTTATTGCCACGGCGAGAAGCTTAAAGAAGCAGAAGCAAAGGCTTAATGCCGCGTAGGATACGCTCAACCAAAGATGGAAGAAAGTGCTAGACACTGAAGAAAAATATGGCAACGATCACCACACAAAGAGCTACCCAAAGCGCAAGCTACTACCCGAATTCGACAATGAAGCCATAGAGCACATTCCGCCAAATAATAACGCGGCCAATCAACCTGACCGACCACCTCATGGCCGCGATAGAGCAGCCAACAGTGCCACACACAAGCCAGCCCACGATTTACGTAAGCTCTTGGACAAAAAGGCTGGTGCGACCAGGTCCATCTATGGATCTAGAGGGCGCGTTCCGACACAAGATTATGGTCACTAAAACGATCATACTAATCAAATACCAGTTTGGAATCAAACCCGGACACAACAACTGTCGACAGCATGCCACGACATGTCCAGGTACAGAGGGGATGCGCACCCCCTGTGTTTCACCGACGAGGTGCTGGATCACGAATTTCCATAGGGATTCAAACTCGTGAACATAGAGGCATATGACGGAACGACAGACCCTGGGGTCTGGATTGAGGATGTTATCCTTCACATACACATGGCTCGTGGGGACGACCTCCACACCATCAAATACCTTCCCCTCAAGTTGAAAGGACCAGCTCGACATTGGTTGAAAAGCCTCCCCAAAAAATCAATTGGAAGTTGGGAGGAACTTGAGGATGCTTTCAGGGCCAATTTTCAAGGGACCTATGTCCGACCTCCGGATGTAGACGACTTAAGTCACATAATACAACAGCCCGGAGAGTCAGCCCGTAAGCTTTGGAACAAATTTCTCACTAAGAAGAATCAAATTGTTGATTGTCCGGATGTCGAAGCCTGAGCGGCCTTCAAGCATAGTATCTGGGATGAGTGGCTTGCCAGACACCTCGGACAAGAAAAGCCAAGGACGATGGCGGCCTTAACAAGCCTTATGACCCGCTTTTGTGCGGGCGAAGACAGCTGGTTGGCCCGTAGAGGCACCAGTGACCCAGGCACATCCGAAATTCGAGATGGCAACGGGAAGCCATGGCGCAATAAGCACAAGCGTCGGAACAATGAAAAAAGTCTGGACAACACGGCGGTCAACGCCGAATTCAGGGGCTCTCGACCCGGTGAAAGAAAGAAGCCATTTAAAGGCAGCAAAGAGGGACCGTCCGGCCTGAATAAAGTCTTGGACAGATTGTGCCAAATCCATGGCACTCCCGAAAAACCTACAAACCATACTCACAGAGAATGTTGGGTCTTCAAGCAGGCCGACAAGTTAAACGCCGAACACAAGGGAAGGGAAACGCCAAGCGAAGACGAGGATGAGCCTCGCTAGCCAAACACTGGGGGACAAATAAAATTCCCACCAGAAGTCAAAACAGTAAACATGGTCCACGCAACTCACATAGAGTTCGTTGCCCCCAAATTCAACCCCTCGGCGGCCTGCCCGATCACTTTTGATCACAGGGACCACCCGGCCAGTATCCGGGACGGAGGATCGGCTGGCTTGGTGCTCGACCCAATAAATGTTGGATACCATCTCACTCGAGTCCTAATGGATGGCAGCAGTAGTCTTAATCTGATATATCAGGACACCGTCCGCAAGATGGGGATAGACCCATCCAGAATAAGCCAAAGTAACACCACCTTTAACAAAGTGATACCAGGCGTTGAGGCCCGCTGCTGGGGCTCCCTCATATTAGAGGTGACATTCGGTTCTCCTGACAACTTAAGAAGCGAGGAACTGCTCTTCGACATCGCTCCCTTCAGCAGCAGTTCTCATGCATTACTCGGAAGAACGGCCTTCGCTTGCTTTAACGCAGTATCGAACTACGCCTGGCTTAAACTTAAGATGCCAGGTCCACGTGGCGTCATAACCGTTAGCAGAAACACATAGCAGTATGCGGCCGGACACTAAGCGGCCTCTCCCACCAGAACGCATGATCGGTCGTCAAGACCACGGACACGGTTAGACGAGTCCAGTGCACCATCGACAACAACAACCTGGATAAACCTGAGCTGGGTGTTATACATATATCCCCATAAATGGTACCAGGGGCTGTAAACATGTAATAAAGCCCACAATTTGGCTTGCCTTATCAATAGGCCAATATCTCATATTTCTAACATCCATTAAGAATAACCAACTTCCCGCACTCTTACTCTTTTACACGAGTTTTTGTTTTTACAGACACTATTCGTGCGACACCCTTCCAGGATACGGCACAACGAAGACAAAGGCGCAGACGTGCAGCAGGGCCCCGCTCAAAGGTTTCTCTTTAGATTAAGCCCCTGTATAATCCTTCTTTACTGTCTTTTGTTGCTTGACATCCCATGGGTATTCAATACACCCACAGGGGATACGGGCGTTATAGGCATTTCGCCACGATAGATCAATGCACGTACCTGGAAATACAGGTTCAAGGGCGTTGCTCAGCCCAGTATATGTTATAAAGTCTGAATACCTTCGGGAGTGTTTGGCGTCGCGAGTTTGGCCTTATATGCATCAGCTCTGAATCATGTCTTTGGTCAAATGTTGGTTTTGCCCGGCTCCTGGGTTTGCTGCCTTACCTTCCGTTCTATCGGCTAAGGCGGCCAAAGGAGAACTACTACAATTGTGCCCTGGTTATTCCGGATGAGCACCTCAGTAGAGAAAGCCAAAAACTGACTGTCATGATACAGCGAGAGACTGGTCAACCACTCGAGGACTCATCGGAATCTATAGGATTCCTCCACATCAACGAAGGACCGGTTTCCCGGTCACGTTCATACGCGCACCATATCCGGATGCACGCAGAAGTACCAGGGGCTACATAGTAGCCCCACCTTTAAACTCCTATGGCTAAGTGAAAGTATTACACCTATATAGTCCGGTTGCCTGGTTCGACGTGCGATCACCTCCTTAATGGACCAAGACGTTGGATCAAGTGTGATTACACAAATTTTTTTGAACACCCCCGCATTATATGCATGGGGGTAAAGCCAACGACTGCAAACTTTCAAGTTATATGAATACATAAACGGCCGCACAGGAGGCATTATAGCACTTTCAGGCAAAAGTATAAAAACAGCCTCTATAATTAACACAAAATTGTTTACAATTAATAGACTTGTCACTCGAACATGAAATTCTTCGAGCACTGAGCCTTTATTATACGGGAACCTTCTATGACCTGCTCAAAATAGTGCTCGGCTGGGTCCTGGCTTCCTGCCGGACTCTGGGTTGCAATGCTAGTGGCCTCCATATCCGCCCAATACGTCTTGACACGGGCAAGAGCCATCCGCGCACCCTCTATGCAAGCTAACCTCCTCATGGCATCGATTCTTGATACAACGCCAAGGAATTGTTGCACTAAACCAAAATAACTGCCCGGTCTTGGTCCCTTTGGCCATGGATGGTCTACTACCGACCTCATGGCAAGACTGGACAACCTGTGGAGCTCGGCCATGGCAGCCATCCTCTCACTCAATGGCAGCGGGCGCATCGGAGCATTAAATTGTGACCAAAACAGCCTCTCTATGTCATTATCTTTTTGATCCTTGTAGAACTTGGTCGCATCAGCCACACTTTTCGCCAGATCCGCATACGCGTCCGCAGCGCTCATAAGCTGATCTAGAGGAGCATACTTGGGGTCTCCAAACTTCATCCGCAACAAATAGGGGCTTCCAGCCGCGATTTCTTTGGCCTGTCGAAGCACCTCCGCCCAGCTCTAATCTCTGGGCGCGTTTCCTTGGCCGCACCCAAGGCCTTCTTCAAGTCAGCCGCCTTTTTCTGATTCTCCTTCTCGGGAAGATCATACCGGCCGGCGTCGTCCCTCAGCTCCACAGTGATCTCGGCTATCTTTTCTTTGCTTCGGCGATGAGCAGCCTGTTCGGCTCTCAAGTCTTCAGCTGCCTTTAGGGCAGCCGCATTGCTAGCCCGAGCTTGTTCATTGGCTAGGACAAGTTCCGCCCTCAGGGCCTCAATGGCAGCAGCGCCGCCTGCTGCCACATCATATCATGTTAATATTACAATCCTCTTTAAAATTTCCTAAACAAATAAGGGGAAAATGAGCACATACTCTGTGACTCGTCAAGCCGCTTGTTTACAAGCATGATGTCGGCATCCACCACATCAATCTGCCGCCTCGGTTCAGCGACTTCAGAGGTCCGGTCTACAGCCGGACACTCAGCCACCTGCGCATGAATGCAGTATGATTATTACCCGAGAGTGTGATCCTCTGTTTGCCGCCAAGGGCTGGCAACGAGAGTCTCAGGGGCTACTATCTATACAGAGCACACCTAGCGCGTGCGGTACAACCAAAAATTACGTATTTATCGCGTACCTCAAAGCCTTTGAGCAAGCTTCCAAAAGCTTCATTTAGCCCGCTTGTGGCGGATGAAATCTTCTCCAACACCGTACCCATTGGCATACAGTGATCCCCCGAGAGAGCAGCTTGCTCTAGGAGGCCCGTCAGTATGTTCTGCCGGGCACCGGATTGTCCCGGACCCTTCTCATTGCCCTCCATGGGAGCCGAACGCGCCAGGCTCGGGGCGGCTGAAGTGTTAGCTTCTGGCCTCAGTGGATCTGGACTCCTCCGTGCCGACACCTCAGGGTCGCCTGCCCCATGGGGTGGAGAGGCAGGTGGGGTTTCACTCTCCATCATCTTCGGAAGAAGATCCCCCAAAGACGAACCCTGTTGAGACGAGCTACTAGTCGGACTGCAAAAATAGATCCTGGTTATTGTTCTTAGAGGAAAAAGCAATAGCTTCTTGTTTATTGACTTACAACTCGGTGGAGGGCTGGCCCGTTGGCGGGCATAGTGCGTTTAGGATGCCCTTCGGGGCAGGGGCCCCTGGTGAAGCTTTCTTCCCTTGCTTAGGCACCTCCGTCTCCAAATCTTCGGAGGCAACCCTTTTCTTCCCGCGAGGGGTGGGAACCTCGGAAAAACCTCCCCGATTATCCTCCTTCATGGAGACAGTAATTCCCCGGTTTGGATGTGCAATGTGTGGAGTTCGGCTCCTCTATTCTTCTCTTCCCCTTTCCCCGAGGGCGCTTGGCTTAGTGCACGTCTAAGCATCCTGGCTATTTCAGGGCTGGGCGAGCCTTCGGGAAGTGGGGCCGGGCACCTGATTCTCTCTGCCTTGCCGAGCCAATCCTGGCCGTGGACAGGTTTTCAGAACAATGTTTTATTAAACATAAGTGAAGTGTTCAATTACAGGGTTACTTACTTGGGTATCTGGGCGGTTGCAGCTGAGGCCCGCGTCCTCGGTGGCGTCCGGACACCTTACTCGTGGTCCGAAGAATAACTTATACATCCCTTCGAGCGTCACGCCAAAGAAGTGTTGAATGGTTCATGGACCTTCCAGATTGAACTCCCACATCCGGAGAGGCCGACGTTTGCACGGCAAGATCCGCCGAACTAGCATTACCTGAATGATTTTGACAAGATCGATATCCCTCTCAAGAAGCTCCCGAATACGGCTCTGCAATGTCGGTACGTCATTAGCAGGCCCCCAGTCCAGTCCCATGTTGGCCCACGACGCCAGTTGAGGCGGAGGACCTGAGCGGAAGGCAGGGGCAGCCGCCCACGTTGTGCCTCGGGGAGCTGTGACATAGAACCACCTCCGTTGCCACATATCGGACACCTCCGGAAGGAACCTTCTGGCCATTGAACATTGGCGTTTCTTATTATTGCGGTGCCTCCTCACTCCGCGTGTCGCCCCTCAATCACCTTCGGCTTCACATTGAAGGTCTTGAGCCATAGGCCGAAGTGTGGGGTGATGTGGAGGAAGGCTTCACACACGACGATAAACGACGAGATGTGGAGGATGGAGTCTGGAGCTAGATCGTGAAAATCTAGTCCATAATAGAACATGAGCCATCTCACGAAGGGATCAAGAGTCAAGCCCAAGCCCTGGAGGAAGTGAGAAACAAATACAACACTCTCTTTGGGTTTGGGAGTAGGGATGACCTGCTCAGGGGCGGGAAGCCTGTGCTTGACATCGGCGGTTAAATATCTGGCCTCCCTGAGCTTCGCAATGTCCTCCTTTATGACAGAGGAGGCCATCCACCGACCTTGAAGGTTGGATCCGGACATGATTAAAGATCCGAAGTGCCTAAGCTTGAGCCTCGGGTGTTGGAACTCGAGAGGCAGAAGGGTGCAAGCATGGTAAGAAAGGGATAGGCATCGACCCCTCTATAAAGGGGAAGAATATCAAGCGTCCCCAGCGCAACCGTTTGGGACTTGCCTAAAAACCGGAGTCATGCCAACAGGCGTGGTGGGGTTACCAATACCCGTATTGATGAGGATCACACGATAAGGGGGACACGATCTCTACTTCAACAAGACGAGCCAAGGAAACTGCCTCATAATGTGTTCGGTAGCTGGTTGTGAAAAACGGTTCGAATAGTGGCCGGGTCGTGGTGTGATGTCACGCTATGAAGAGTTATCAGCATATCAGATTTGTGGATTATTGTTCTCTCTACGGTGGTATGTGAAATTTGTCTTGCAGAGCCGGGCACGACTGAAGTGTTCGAAATTTACCTTGGAAGTAATCGGAGATGGAACCCGCCTTGCAATGCCGAAGACAATCTGCGTGCCGGACTCATTGTCATTGAAGCCTGGTTCAGGGGCTACTGAGGGAGTCCTGGATAAGGGGGTATCCAGACAGCCGGACTATATACTTGGGCCGGACTGTTGGACTATGAAGATACAAGATTGAAGACTTCGTCTCGTGTCCGGATGGGACTCTCCTTTGCGTGGAAGGAAAGCTTGGCGATTCGGATGATAGATCTCCTTCTCTGTAACCGACTCTGTGTAACCTTATCCCCCTCCGGTGTCTATATAAACTGGAGGGTTTTAGTCCGTAGAACAACAATCATAATCATAGGCTAGCTTCTAGGGTTTAGCCTCTTGGATCTCGTGGTAGATCAACTCTTGTAATACTCATATCATTAAGATCAATCAAGCAGGAAGTAGGGTATTACCTCCATCTAGAGGGCCCAAACCTAGGTAAACATCGTGTCCCCAGTCTCCTGTTACCATTAGCCTTAGACGCACAGTTCGGGACCCCCTACCCGAGATCCGCCGGTTTTGACACCGACACCCCCCCTATGGCAGGAGGCCAAATTGGGAGAAGGAAAAAGGGGTTCGGCCCCCCTTTCCTTTCTCTCTTCCCCTTCCATTTCTTCTTCGATGAAATAAGGCAGGGGGCGCAACTTGGGGAAACCCCAAGTAGGATTCGGATCCTACTTGGGGCGCACC
Source organism: Aegilops longissima (assembly GCA_021605205.1). NCBI lineage: Eukaryota > Viridiplantae > Streptophyta > Magnoliopsida > Poales > Poaceae > Aegilops > Aegilops longissima. The sequence continues at coordinate 427,703,018 of CM038680.1, forward strand.
CTGGCTGCCTCCCCTCTCCCTCCCATCTATCTATCTATTTATATATATATATATGTGTGTGTGTGTGTGTGTGGGGGGGGGCACATCCAAGACAATTGCCTAGCCGTGTGCAGCCCCCCTCCACCGTTTACTCCCACGGTCATATCTCCGTAGTGCTTAGGCGAAGCCCTGCGCGGATCACTGCACCATCACCGTCACCACGCCGTCATGCTGACGGAAATCATCTACTACCTCGACAACTTGCTGGATCAAGAAGGCGAGGGAGGTCACCGAGCTAAACGTGTGCAGAACTCGGAGGTGCCGTACATTCAGTACTTGATCGGTCGGAGCTGTAAGAAGTTCGACTACATCAACCGCGTTGTCAAACGCTTCCACTTACGGTCTATGAGGGTACGTAGACACACTCTCCCCCTCGTTGCTATGCATCTCCATGGATAGATCATTGCGTGTGCGTAGAATTTTTTTGTTTTCCATGCAACGATTCCCAACAGATTTCCTGCAAAAAAATCTTAAATGAGAGTTGTATAAAAAAACATGATCACCTACATTAAACTCACGCTTTTGTATCGTTTTGTCATGCCATCTTTTAACCTTTTCTTTAAACAACTAAGAATTCTCATAGGCTTGGGTTCTCCATTCATCAATTGAGCTAATGTCAAATAACCTCTTCTTACCGACAAGTTTGAAATCATAGTTGACCTCTTTGATTGCCCAATAAGCTTTGTTTTCTAGTTCGAGAGGTAAGTGACATGCTTTTCCATAGACCATTTTATAAGGAGACATACCCATAGGATTCTTATAAGCAGTTCTATATGCTCATAATGCATCTTCAAGTTTCTTAGACCAATTCTTTCTAGATCTACTAACAATCTTTTGCAAAATCATTTTAATCTCTCTATTGCTCAATTCTACTTGACCACTAGACTGAGGATGATATGAATATGCAATTCTATGATTAACATCATATTTAGCAAGCATTTTATGGAAAGCACCATGAATAAAATGTGAACCACCATCAGTCATTAAATATCTAGGGACTCCAAACCTTGGAAAAATATCTTCTTTAAGCATCTTAATAGAAGTGTTATGATTAGCACTACTAGTTGGAATAGCTTCTACCCACTTAGTTACGTAATCAACAACAACTAAAATATGTGTATACCCATTATAGGAAGGAAAAGATCCCATATAATCAAAGCCCCAAACATCAAATGGTTTAATAACAAGTGAATAATTCATAGGCATTTCTTGACGTCTACTAATATTTCCAATTCTCTGGCATTCATCACAAGACAAGACAAACTTACAAGCATCTTTGAAGAGAGTAGGCCAATAAAAACCGGATTGCAGTAGCTTGTGTGATGTTCTATCTCCAGCGTGGTGTCCTCCATAAGACTCGGAGTGGCACTTGCGTGGGATCTATTCTTGTTCATGCTCAGGTACACAACATTTAATAACACCATCTACTCCTTCTTTATAAAGGTGTTGGTCATCCCAAAAGTAATGTCTTAAATCAGAGAAAACTTTCTCTTTTGCTGGTATGTGAAACTAGGTGGTATAAATTTAGCAACAATGTAATTAGCATAATCAGCATACCATGGAGTATTATGAGAAGCATTTATGAAAACTAATTGCTCATCAGGAAAGCTATCATCAATAGGCAGTGGGTCATCAAGAACATTTTCTAACCTAGACAAGTTGTCTGCAACGAGGTTCTCAGCTCCCATTCTATCAATAATATGCAAATCAAATTCTTGTAACAAGAGAACCCATCTAATAAGTCTAGGTTTAACATCTTTCTATTCCATAAGAGTTTTAATAGCAGCATGATCAGTGTGAATAGTTACTTTGGAATCAATAATATAAGATCTGAACTTATCACAAGCAAATACAACTGCTAAAATTCTTTTTCAGTAGTAGCATAATTTCTCTAGGCACTATCTAGAGTTTTACTAGCATAATGAATAACATTTAATTTCTTATCAACTCTTTCTCCTAGAACGTCACCAACAACATAATCACTAGCATCACACATAATTTCAAAGGTAAATTCCAATCCGGCGGTTGAACAATATGTGCAGAAATCAAGGCTTTCTAAGTATTTCAAATGCTTCTACACAATCATCATCAAAAACAAAAGTAACATATTTTTGCAAGAGATTAGTGAGAGGCCTAGAAATTTTAGAGAAGTCCTTAATAAACCTCCTATAGAAACCAGCATGACCAAGGAAACTTCTTATACCTTTGATATCTTTAGGACACAACATCTTTTCAATAGAATCTACTTTAGCTTTATCAACTTCAATACCTCTTTCAGAAATTTTATGCCCCAAGACTGTAGCGACCAGACCTTAAACATTCTAGTCTCTATGCATCAGTGTCATCCCTGGATCGGTAATGCTAACACGCATAGTACTTGAGGATTTATAACAGAGTTTCAATCACACACTTATTACATCGAATGTCTCCAAAAGAGAACTTATTACAATAATATGGCTTAAGGCCATCTAAAACAATAACAGCGGAAGGCTTGGAAGATAAAGTGAGTCCATCAACTCCAACGGCATAGCTGAGTGAACGACAACGACCTATGGCACCTTACTCGTTGTCTGAAAAGTCTACAATATGAGATGTTGCAGCCTGAAACGGGTCAGCACATGGAATATGCTAGCAATGTAACACATAGAGTAATGAACAAAATAAATGCTATCACTACATGCATATATGGCTGGTGGAAAGCTCTATGGTTACAGTTTTGCATAAACACAATTTTCCCCTACAACAAAGGAATAAATTTTATTTAACTATCATGGTGGTTGATAAACATTGAGAAGGTTCCTCCAACTCAATCCCAATTAAGCATCATCATTAAACCCAACAAATTAATTTAGAGTGATGAGATCAACATGATAATCCAAGAACTAGATACTCAAGATGTCCATAACCGGGGACACAGCTAACCATGATTAGTTTATACACTCTTCAGAGGTTTGTGCACTTTTCCCCACAAGACTCGAACACATCCATGATCGGAGATTCTAGACATAGTCTTTCTGAAGCATTAACTCTCTACTCTAGGTAGACAGTACCACGTACAACCCACTACATCTGCTAGTCTACCTCTTCAAGAGCTTAACGCAACTTACTCAACTATGCCAGAGCCCATATTGGCTTATGGCTGCACAAGGAAGTTTCTAGCATGAATAATCTTATGATCCCTTTGAGCCTGGGTAGTGAACTGTATGATGATCACACGGGTACTCCGAGATATCCTAGGACAACACTGGATTCTCCAGGTTCCATGACAACCACCTGGTACTCCAGGGTGCCTCAACCAATCCACCCAGATGTGTATTTAAGTAGCCACCTTAAGTTAACCATTAATTAACAATACTCACATATGTCATATATTCACTCACCCAATCCACGTCTACGAGCATAGCATAGCAATATAAGCATAGCATAGAAGTAACTCCCAAAGGTTTGATAAATAAAAGGCAATAGGTTCTAACTCATCATCTACTTCCCAAACCCACATGTTATACAGATCCTAAACATGCAATTTTTGAGGGTTGATCTAATGCATAAAAACTGTGTAATAAAGAGGTATGATCAAAGTGTTACTTGCCTTGCTGATGATCCGCAAAACCTAGAGACTCGTAGTAGCACGCTTCGCACTCCGGGTACTCTATCACAAACAAACAATAACATACATAAGCACTCAAGTAGAAGCACAGGTAAAACTCTAGTAAGAGATCTAACCAGAAAGTTCAACTGAAGAACTGCGGTTTGCAAAAAGAATCAAATCAAAGGGAGCAACGAAACTCAAACTACAAAAGAAACAAGATCCATTTACTAATCTAGACTAAAGTCAAATTTTACAGTACCAAAATCTTGTTCAAGTTGGTTAAACAGAAAGAGGGCTTCGAGATGAAGATCTAGGCGATTGAATCACCTGATTCGGATAAACAAGTGAAAAGATAAACTAAAACGAAGATCAGGGCAGAAATCCCGATCGAAAATAATCGCGGAAAAACCCTGGAAAAATAAAACGCGATGAACAGGCTAACGAACGAACATTCATTGTCTGCGGCTAACAAACGAACGATGTTCGTTAAAACGAACGTACGGACGGACATCCGCTATTTAACTAATCCAAAAAAAGCGGACCAAATCTAAAAAATGGATCTAGGGATTCAAAAAAAAAACCGATAGGTTTTTCCCGAGAAAATTCACGCTGGCGGCTATACCTCCGGCGAGGTCGAGATCAGCGGCGGGGCGGCGGGATAGGCGGATCCGCGGCGGGGCTCGGTGGCGGCTGGGCAGCGACGGCGTGATTTAGGCGGCGGCGCACGGGCGGCTGGCGGCGAGTGGCGGCGGCGGCTAGGGTTTCGGCGAGGCGGGGCTGGCGGGGTCGGGCCCTCGGCTTATAAGGTCGGCCGGGCGCGGAGTCCAGGTCGGACACGGCCCGGTAAGGTCGGTTTACTTTTTTTTAAATAAATCCCGACGGAGAAATACTAATGAAAGAAATACTAAATGGAGTCCAAAAATCCTGAAATAAATTTTCACAGTCCTGTAATAATATTGCAAAGTGAACATTTATTTGGGCCTCTAATGCAATTTTGAAAAACACATTTTTTCTAATTCAAATAAAATAGCAATAAACCTCCGAATAAAATTCTTATTTGGTTTTAATATTTTTCCTCCAATATTTCTTTATTTTGGAGAACTCATTTTATCCCCTCTCTCTTTTATTTTCATAAAAGAAATATTTGAAGAGAAAATAACTAAAACCAAATGATCCTCTTTTCAAAATTTGAGAAAACTCAAATATGAAAATAACAAAATCCCCAACTCTCTCCGTGGGTCCTTGAGTTGCTTAGAATTTCTAGGATCAACCAAAAATGCAATAAAATATGATATGCAATGATGACCTAATATATAACATTCCAAATTGAAAATTTGGGATGTTATAAACCTACCCCCCTTAAGATGAATCTCGCCCTCGAGATTCGGGTTGGCTAGAAAATAGGTGTGGGTGGTCCTTCAGTAGGTCTTCCTCTCGTTCCCAGGTGGCTTCATCCTCGGTGTGGTGGCTCCACTGAACTTTGTAAAACTTGATAACCTTACTGTGTGTGACTCGGCTGGTAAACTCAAGAATCTTCATAGGTTTCTCCTCGTAGGTCAAATCGCTATCCAACTGAATCGCTTCCAGTGGCACTTTATCTCTCAGAGGGATATCAGCCATCTCTGCGTGGCACTTCTTCAACTGGGAAACATGGAACACATCGTGAACTCCTGACAATCCTTCTGGTAATTCCAGCTTGTAAGCAACTTCTCCCATACGTTCCAAAACTTTGTATGGTCCCACAAAACGGGGTGCTAACTTTCCCTTAACTCCAAAACCCATAACTCCTCGAAGTGGGGACACACGAAGATACACTCTGACTCCGACTTCGTAAACTGTCTCTTTGCGTTTAGAATCTGCATAGCTCTTCTGCCTGGACTAGGCTACCTTGAGTCTATCGCGAATCAGTTTAACCTTCTCTTCAGACTCCTTAATCAAATCTGGTCCAAACAACTGACGGTCTCCAACTTCATCCCACAACAACGGTGTCCTGCACCTCCTTCCGTACAAAGCTTCGAAAGGGGCCATCTTCAAACTAGCTTGATAACTGTTGTTGTAAGAGAACTCTGCATATGGAAAATTGTCGTCCCAACTAGATCCATAATCTAGCGCACAAGCTCTCAACATGTCCTCCAGAATGTGATTGACTCTCTCGGTCTGTCCATCTATCTGTGGATGAAAGCCTGTACTGAACTCTAGCCTGGTACCCAAAGTTTAATGCAACTGATTCCAAAACTTTGAGGTAAACTGGGTTCCTCTATCTGATACAATGGTCCTCGGAACTCCATGCAGACATACGATCCTGGTCATGTATATCTTTGCCAACTTAGCACTGGTGTAAGTGGTCTTCACTGGGATGAAATGAGGTACCTTCGTCAACCGATCGACTACAACCCATATCGTGTCATAGCCTGAATGAGTCCTGGGCAAACTCGTGATAAAATCCATGCCTAACTTATCCCACTTCCATTCGGGTATCAGCAATGGTTGTAGCAATCCTGCTGGCTTCTGATGCTCTGCCTTCACTCTCTTACATACATCACATACTGCTACATACTCAGAAATATCTTTCTTCATTCCGGTCCACCAGAAATTGTCCTTCAAATCCAGATACATCTTGGTGTTTCCTGGGTGAATCGAATACGGCGAATCATGGGCCTCCTGCAGAATCAACTTCCTGATCTCGGGGTCATTAGGCACATATACGCGATCCTCAAACCATAAGGTATCGTGCTCATCCTCACAAAATCCTTTAGCCTTTCCTTTGCTCATCCTTTCCTTTATCTCGGCAATCTCCTTCCAGTCTTATGAGCTTCTCTGATATTATCCATCAAGGTAGACTGAATTTCCAATGCTGCTACATAGCCTCTCGGAACTATTTCCAAACATAGCTCGCGAAGATCCTCTGCTAACTCCTTGGGTAATCCTCCGGTCATGAGTGTATTGACATGACTCTTGCGACTCAACGCATCGGCTACTACATTAGCCTTTCCGGGATGATAGTTACTTCATATAATAATCCCTGATGAGCTCCAACCATCTCCTCTGCCTGAGATTTAACTCCTTCTACGTCAAGATATACTTCAAACTCTTGTGGTTCGTGTACACTTCACAATGGTTTCCGATGAGAAAATGTCTCCATGTCTTCAACGCATGCACTACGGATGCTAACTCCAAATCATGTGTATCATAATTTAGCTCTTGGGGTTTGAGCTGTCGTGAGGCATATGAAACAACTCTTCCCTCCTGCATAAGCACTGCTCCAAGTCCTCGACGAGAAGCGTCGCAATACACTTGATAATCCTTGCGTTGATCTGGAAGAATCAACACTGGGGCTGTAACCAAATGTTTCTTCAACTCCTGAAAACTGGCCTCATATTCCTCCGTCCATTTGAACTTGGTGTCCTTCTCCAACAACTCCATCATGGGCTTTGCAATCTTAGAGACATTCTCAATGAACCTCCGGTAGTATCCTGCGAGTCCAAGAAAACTCCAGATCTCTCCAACTGATGTGGGTGATTCCCATTTAGTCACCGTGACAACCTTGGTGGGGTCTACTGCTATTCCTTCTCCGGATATAACATGTCCGAGGAATCCAACTTCCTTCAACCAAAACTCACACTTGCTGAACTTGGCATATAATTGATGTTCCCTGAGCTTCTCAAGAACCAAACGCAAATGCTCCTTATGCTCCTCTTCATTCTTCGAGTAGACAAATATATCATCAATGAACACTACGACGAACTTATCCAAAAACTCCGTAAACACCTTGTTAATCATGTTCATGAAATAGGCAGGCGCGTTAGTCAGACCAAATGACATAACGGTATACTCATATAGCCCGTACCTTGTGGTAAAAGCTGTCTTAGGTATATCCTGCTCTCGAATCTTCAGCTGGTGGTATCCTGATCGCAGATCGATCTTGGAAAATACTGTAGCTCCTTACAACTGGTCAAACAAATCATTGATCATCGGCAGTGGGTACTTGTTCTTGATCGTCACTTCATTCAGCGCGCGATAATCAACAACCATCCTTAATGATCCACCCTTCTTCTCCACTAGAAGTACTGGGGATCCCCAAGGTGACGAACTTGGGAGAATATAACCCTTATCCAGTAAATCCTTAATGCACTTCTTAATTTCCTCCAAATCCTTTGAGGGCATCCGATACGGTCTCTTAGATATTGGCCCTGTGCCTGGCAAAAGCTCAATCAAAAACCCAATGTCTCTATCCAGTGGCATGCCTAGCAACTCCTCTGGAAATACATCGGGGAAATCCTTCACCACCGGTACTTCCTCTTGTACGAATCCTGATAAGGAATTTACTTGAGTCCTCTTCGGCACATGCCGGGATACATACTTGATCCTTCTTCCTTCTGGGGTGGTGAGAAAAATCGACTTACTGGCGCAGTCAATGTTCCGTCCATACTTTGATAACCAATCCATGCCTAATATTACATCCAGTCCTTGTGATTCCAATACTATTAGGTCTGAGGGAAACACGTAGTTACCAATCCTTAATGGTAACCGATCACACCATAGGCTAGCCATATATTCTGTTCCTTGCGAGGTTACTAACATGGGTGACCTAAGGGCTTGGGTTGGCAGGTTATACTTATCCACAAATCCCCTTGATATGTATGAATGTGATGCACCAGTATCAAAAAGAACGATTGAAGTAAATGACTTAACCAAAAACTTACCTATAACTGCATCGGGTTATGCTTCAACCTCCTCCATGCTAACGTGGTATACTTGTCCCCTGTTGAAAGGGTTGGGCTTCTTCCCAGAGCTTCCATTGCTATTATTCTTTGCTTCAGAACACTCCGTGGTGTAATGTCCATTCTTCCCGCACTTGAACCAAGTAATGTGACTTAGATCCTTCTTGGCGGGCGTTACTGGGTTGGAATGGTTCTAGCCGTTTCTTCCTCTATTCCCATTCTCATTCTTGGGGCCACTATGGTTATGCGATCTTCCTCCATTGGAATTATGGCCTCCATGGTTATGCTGAATGTGTCCTCCCGAGTTCGGGGTAAAACGGGGTCTCTACTGAGCTCCTGAATTGTACTTCCCTTGTCCATACTTCCTCTTGCGGTTGTCAATCTGCTGCTGCTTCCCTTCAATCATGAGAGCTCTATCTACCAACTCCTGGTAGTTATTGAATGTTGCCACCATCAACTGCATGCTCAGCTCATCATTCAGTCCTTCTAGAAACTTCTCCTGCTTAGCGGCATCTGTAGCGATGTCATCCTGGGCATAAGATGCTAACTTACTAAAATCAACCGCATACTGGCCCACTGTGCGTCCTCCTTGGCGCAAATTGCGAAACTCGCGCTTCTTCATGGCCATAGCTCCTGCTGAAACATGGGCAGTGCGGAAAGCCTGCTGAAACTGATCCCATGTAACAGTGTCAACGGGGTAGTGGCTGTGAAATTCTCCCACCATGATGTTGTGGGTCCATCAAGCTGATGTGCGGCAAAACGCACTCTCTCCGCATCTATGCATCCTGCAGTGGTCAGCTCTCTTCCAATCTTGCGGAGCCAATCATCTGCAACAATCGGCTTGGTGCTACTAGAGAACACCGGCGGATTCAGCCTTAGAAAACGGGCTAAGTGATCAACATGGGGTGGTGGTGGTGGGTTGTTGTTGTTGTTGTTCCCCTGGTTCTGATTCTGGACTAATAGCTACATCAGGGTATTCTGCTGCTGGATCAACTGAGTGAGCTCCGGTGGGAAAGCAAATCCATTGTCACGTCTCGGAGGCATCTGATGGGTAGAAAATATGAGAAAATAGAATAGAATGAGGTCTAGAGGGAAAACACTACCCATATGCACATGAGACAAACACAATCATATCACTTCAATCAATTCAAACATGGGCATGCAATCGGTCTATCTATCGTTACAAAAGTGCTCGGACTATACTATATACATGGGGGAATACTACTACTGATATGGTGGTCGACTAGAAGTTTTAATCAGTGGAAGACTCCATGATATCTGCTCCAGCTTCATCAACATAGTCATCTTCGCTATCGCCGGGGTCTTAGTCGGTGTCGTCAATGATGATATAGTCCTCCGAGCGAATGTCCTTGGAATCATCATCATCTCCTCCTGGCGCTGGGTCTCCCATGAATACTCCTAGCTTCCTCGTGAGATCATCATTATTATCCATGAGTATCGTCATTTCCTCCTCACATCCATCGCGTGTAGACTTGAGTTCTTCCTCCAGCTCCGTGATCCTGATCATTGCCTTCTTCAGGTCTATCATGCCTGCGCACATCTGGTTCTCCTGGCGACGAATGTGCTGGTTTAACTCCAGGATGAAAGCTGCAATGGACCTGTCCCTCCTGGTGCTGATCATCTCACATTGCTCATCTCGACACCCACAAATCTAGTAGATAGTATCCTTGAGATACTTGTGGTAAACTTATCCAATGTGTCCCATGGTGATGTGGGCTGCCATGCTCTTTCCTAGACTCCAGGTTGGTGCATCAAAGGAAAACTCTATAGGCTCAGTGATTGGCATGAACGTCCTTCCTAGAACTTGAACTCGAATCATCCAAAGCTCCTCTTCTGGTAAAGTGGCGATGTAGGTCCCGGTGAAGCTTGGTATTCCGATGTTCAGGTATCTAGTAACTTCCTTCAAGTGTCGTCTAGAAGGAGTGTCTTCATCCGGTTGTGTAAACTTATTCCTTGAGTCCGCCATCCTATAGAGTAGAAAAGGAGAGGTGTCAGAAAAGAGAAGAGAGTAGTGACCTATGGTTTTTAGCTTAGTGGTCATGTCCTACAGTTAGCGTGTGCTCTGATACCATCTTGTAGCGACTAGACCTCAAACAGTCTAGTCTCTGTGCATCAGTGTCATCCCTGGATCGGTAATGCTGACACGCACAGTACTTGACGATTTATAACAGAGTTTCAATCACACACTTATTACATCGAATGTCTCCAAAAGAGAACTTATTACAATAATATGGCTTAAGGCCATCTAAAACGATAACATCGAAAGGCTTGGAAGATAAAGTGAGTCCATCAACTCCAACGGCATAGCGGAGTGAACGACAACGACCTATGGCACCTTACTCGTCGTCTGAAAAGTCTGCAACATGAAATGTTGCATCCTGAAACGGGTCAGCACATGGAATATGTTGGCAATGTAACACATAGAGTAATGAACAAAACGAATGCCATCACTACATGCATATGTCTGGTGGAAAGCTCTATGGTTACAGTTTTGCATAAAGCCAATTTTTCCCTACAACAAAGAAATAAATTTTATTTAACTATCATGGTGGTTGATAAACATTGAGAAGGTTCCTCCAACTCAATCCCAATTAAGCATCATCATTAAACCCAACATATTAATTTAGAGTGATGAGATCAACATGATAATCCAAGAACCAGATACTCATGATGTCCATAACCGGGGACACGGCTAACCATGATTAGTTTATACACTCTTCAGAGGTTTGTGCACTTTTCCCCACAAGACTCGAACACATCCATGATCGGAGATTCGAGACATAGTCTTTCTGAAGCATTAACTCTCCAATATGGGTAGATAGTACCACCCACAACCCACTACATCTGCTAGCCTACCTCTTCAAGAGCTTCACGCAACTTACTCAACTATGCTAGAGCCCATATTGGCTTGTAGCTGCACACGGAAGTTTCTAGCATGAATAATCTTATGATCCCTTTGAGCCTGGGTGGCGAACTGTAGGATGATCACATGGGTACTTTGGGATATCCTAGGACAACACTGGATTCTCCAGGTGCCCTGACAACCAATGGATACTCCAGGGTGCCTCAACCAATCCACCCAGATGTGTATTTAAGTAGCCACCTTAAGTTAACCATTAATTAACAATACTCACATATGTCATGGATTCACTCACCCAATCCACGTCTACGAGCATATCATAGCAATATAAGCATAACATAGAAGTAACTCCCAAAAGTTTGAAAAATAAAAGGCAATAGGTTCTACCTCATCATCTACTTCCCAAACCCACATGTTATACAGATCCTAACCATGCAATGTTTGAGGGTTGATCTAATGCATAAAAACTGGGTAATAAAGAGGTATGATCAAAGTGTTACTTGCCTTGATGATGATCGGCAAAACCTAGAGACTCGTAGTAGCACGCTTCGCACTCCGGGTACTCTATCACAAACAAACAATAACATACATAAGCACTCCACTAGAAGCACGAGTAAAACTCAAATAAGAGATATAACCAGAAAGTTCAACTGAAGAACTCCGGTTTGCAAAAAGAATCAAATCAAACGGAGCAACGAAACTCAAACTACGAAAGAAACAAGATCTGTTTACTAATCTGGACTAAAGTCAAAATTTACAGTACAAAATTCTTGTTCAAGTTGGCTAAATAGAAAGAGGGCTTCGAGACAAAGATCTAGGCGCTTGAATCGCCTGATTTGGATAAACAAGCAAAAAGCTAAACTAAAACGAAGATCAGGGTAGAAATCGCAATCGAAAATAATCGTGGAAAAACCCTGGAAAAATAAAACGCGACGAACAAGCTAACAAACGAACGTTCGTTGTCTGCGGCTAACGGACGAATTACGTTCTTTAAAACGAACGTACGGAAGGATGTCCGCTATTTAACTAAATCGAAAGAAAATAGAACCGAATCTAAAAAAACGGATCTAGGGTTTCGAAAAAAACCGATCGGTTTTTCCTGAGAAAACCGATGGCAGCGGTGGCTATACCTCCCGCGAGGTCGAGAGTAGCGGTGGGGCGAAGGGACGGGAGGCTCCGGCGGTGGGGCTGCGGCAGCGGCTGGGCGGCGACGGCGGACGAAGCGGCAAGCGTAGCGGAAGCGGCCTTGGCAAGGCGGCGTCGCGCAAGGCGTCGTCGGCGAAAGTGGCAACAAGCGGCTAAGGTTTCAGCGGAAATGGGTCAAGGGCTGGCGGGGTCAGCCCCCCGGCTTATAAGGCCGGCTGGGCGCGGAGTCCTGGTCGGACATGGCCCGATAAGGTCGGTTCCCTTTTTTTAAATAAATCTTAGCACAGAAAAACTAATGAAAGAAATACTAAACAGAGTCCAAAAATCCTAAACTAAATCTTCACAGTCTTCTAATAATATTGCGGACAAAGTGAACATTTATTTGGGCCTCTAATGCAATTTTGAAAAACACATTTGTTTCCTAATTCAAATAAAATAGCAGTAAAACTCCGAATAAAATTCTTATTTGATTTTAATATTTTTCCTGCAATATTTCTTTATTTTGGAGAAGTCATTTTATACCCTCTCTTTTATTTTCGTAAAAGAAATATTTGAAGAGAAAATAATCAAAACCAAATGATCCTCTTTTCAAAATTTGAGAAAACTCAAATATGAAAATAAAGAAATCCCCAACTCTCTCTGTGGGTCCTTGAGTTGCTTAGAGTTTCTAGGATCAACCAAAAATGCAATAAAATATGATATGCAATGATGACCTGATGTATAACATTCCAAATTGAAAATTTGCGATGTTACAAAGACAATACCTTCATTAACCATAAAGTGGCACTTCTCCCAATTCAAGACAAGATTAGTTTCTTCACATCTCTACAAAACTCGATCAAGGTTGCTTAAGCAATCATCAAAAGAAGTTCCGTAAACGGAGAAATTATCCATGAAAGCCACAACAATCTTTTCACAAAAGTCAGAGAATATAGCAGTCATACATCTTTGAAAGGTAGCAGGTGCATTGCATAAACCAAAAGGCATACATCTATAAGCAAAAGTACCGAAAGGGCAAGTAAAAGCGGTCTTTTCCAGATCATCTTTTGACACAGTTATTTGAGAGAAACCAGAATAACCATCCAGAAAGCAAAAATGTGTATGTTTGGACAATCTTTCTAGCATTTGATCAATAAAAGGTAGATGGTAATGATATTTTGTAGTATCTTTGTTTAATTTGCGAAAATCAATCACCATTTTATAACCTATAACAACTCATTGTGGAGTCAATTCATTCTTATCATTAGGAACAACAGTAATACATCCCTTCTTAGGGACACAATGAACAGGACTTACCCATCTACTATCAGCAATAGGATAAATTATACATGCCTCCAGAAGCTTTAGTATTTCATTTCTTACCACTTCTTTCATCTTAGGATTTAACCTTCGTTGGTGATCAACAACTGGTTTAGCATCAGGCTCCAAATTAATTTTGCGCTGACATAGAGTGGGACTAATACCCTTAAGATCATCAAGAGTATATCCAATAGCAGCACGGTGCTTCCTCAGAGTTTTCAATAATTTCTTTTCTTCATTCTCTGAAAGGTTAGCACTAATAATAACAGGATATATCTTCTTTTAATTGAGATAAGCATATTTCAAAGTATCAGGTAATTTTTTAAGCTCAAACACGGGATCACCCTTGGGTGGAGGATCCCCAAGGATTTCAACAGGAAAATTGTGTTTCAAAACAGGCCCTTGATTAAAGAATATTTCATCTATTTCCGTTCTTTCATTCATAAACATATCATTTTCATGGTCTAGCAAATATTGTTCTAAAGGATCAGTAGGAGGTACGATAATAGAAGCGAGACTAATAATTTCATCCTTACTACGCAATTCTTTATCAAGGGGTTGTCTACAAAATTTAGAGAAATTAAAACCATGAGAATATCCACTAAACCGAAAGTAACAATATCTTTCTCGCAGTCTATCTTAGCATTAACAGTATTCAAAAAAGGTCTACCAAATATAATGGGACAAAAGTCATCTTGTCGGGAAGCAAGAACAAGAAAATCAGTAGGGTATTTTATTTTCCCACACAAGACTTGAACATCTCTAACAATCCCAATTGGTTATATAGTATCTCTATTGGCAAGCTTAATAGTAACATCAATATCTTCTATCTCAGCAGGTGCAATATCATTCATAATTTCTTTATATAAGGAAAAAGGAATTGCGCTCACACTGGCATCCACATCACATAAGCCATGATAACAATGATATCCTATTTTAACAGAAACAACAGGCATGCCAACAACAAGTCTATGTTTATCTTTAATATCGGGTTTAGCAATTCTAGCAGTTTTATCACAGAAATAAATAACATGCCCATCAATATTATCAACCAAGAGATCTTTAACCATAGCAATACTAGGTTCTAATTTAATTTGCTCAGGGGGTGTAGGTGTTCTAGTATAGCTCTTACGAACAACAGTTGAAGCTTTAGCATGATCCTTTATTCTAACAGGAAAAGGTGGTTTCTCAATATAAGCAGTAGGAACAATAGGATCAACATTATAAGTAATGGTTTCTTCTTCAACTTTAGTAGGTTCTACTACTTTAACTTCAATGGGAGGATGATATTTAAACCACTTCAGAGTGAAGTCCATATTTAGTGCTAAAATCATGAAAAGCATCGGTATCCATAAAAGATTTAACAAAATCAAACTTAAGATTTATACCTGACTCATTACCTTCATCGAGGTGAAGATACCCCGAAGGAATTTCAGTAGGTGAAGTAAGTTGAGGAGCAACTCTTTGCTCTTCCGGTCGAGGTGAAGATACCCCGAACAAGCGCCTCAAAGGATTATTTTCCATAGTAACAAGTGACAGTAAATTTCAGAACACTATATAAATGTTTCCTTACCAAATTCCACTTACCAAAGGCGCTTCACTCCCCGGCAACGACGCTAGAAAAGAGTCTTGATGACCCACAAGTACAGGGGATCTATCGTAGTCGTTTCGATAAGTAAGAGTGTCGAACCCAACAAGGAGCAAAAGGAAATGACAAGCGGTTTTCAGCAAGGTATTCTTTGCAAGCACTAAAATTATCAGTAACAGATAGTTGTGTGATAAGATAATTCGTAACGGGTAACAAGTAAAAAAAGTATATAAGGTGCAGCAAGGTGGACCAATCCTTTTTGTAGCAAAGGACAAGCCTAAATGAACTCCTATATAAAGCAAAGTGCTCCCGAGGACACATGGGAATTAATGTCAAGCTAGTTTTTATCATGCTCATATGATTCGCGTTTGTTACTTTGATAATTTGATATGTGGGTGGACCGGTGCTCGGGTGCTGCCCTTCCTTGGACAAGCCTCCCACTGATGATTAATCCCTCTCGCAAGCATCCGCAACTATGAAAGAAGAATTAAGATAAATCTAACCATAGCATTAAACATATGGATCCAAATCAGCCCCTTACGAAGCAACACATAAACTAGGGTTTAAGCTTCTGTCACTCTAGCAACCCATCATCTACTTATTACTTCCCAATGCCTTCCTCTAGGCCCAAATAATGGTGAAGTGTCATGTAGTCGACGTTCACATAACACCACTAGAGGAGAGACAACATACATCTCATCAAAATATCGAACGAATACCAAATTCACATGCACTACTAATAGCAAGACTTCACCCATGTCCTCAGGAACAAATGTAACTACTCACAAAGCATATTCATGTTCATAATCAGAGGAGTATTAATTATCATTAAGGATTTGAACATATCATCTTCCACCGAATAAACTAACTAGCATCAACTACAAGGAGTAATCAACACTACTAGCAACCCACAGGTACCAATCTAAAGTTTTGAGACAAAGATCGGATACAAGAGATGAACTAGGGTTTGAGAGCAGATGGTGCTGGTGAAGATGTTGATGGAGATTGACCCCCTCTCGATGAGAGGATCGTTGGTGATGAAGATGTGATACGTCCATTTTGCATCATGCTTTTATATCAATATTTATTGCATTATGGGCTGTTATTACACATTATGTCTCAATACTTATGGCTATTCTCTTATTTTACAAGGTTTACCATGAAGAGGGGCAATGCCGGCAGCTGGAATTCTGGCTGGAAAAGGAGCAAATATTGGAAACCTATTCTGCACAGCTCCAAAAATCCTGAAACTCCACGAAAGTTATTTTTGGAATTAATAAGAATTATTGAGCGAAGAAAACACAAGAGGGGGCCCACACCCTAGCCAGGAGGGTGGGGGGGCGCCCACCCCTATTGGGCGCGCCCCATTCTCCTGGGCCCCTGGTGGCCCTCCGGTGCCCATCTTCTGCTATATGAAGGCTTTTACCCTGGAAAAAATCATAAGCAAGCTTACGGGACGAAACTCCGCCGTCACGAGGCGGAACCTTGGCGGAACCAATCTAGGGCTCCGTGAGCTGTTCTGCGGGAAACTTCCCTCCGGGAGGGGGAAATCATCACCAACGATCCTCTCATCGAGAGGGGGTCAATCTCCATCAACATCTTCACCAGCACTGTAACGCCCCGAGACCGACGCTCCAGAAGACTTCCAGCTATTCTGAGTTTCGCCGTGTGTTTGTTTTGCTTGTTGCATTCATCATTGCATCATGTGCTTTGCATCATGTCATCATGCAACCCCTTTTAAAAACTCACCTAAATAAATTGCATAGATCTTTGATCTATTTAAATCGAGGTAGTTCACATGGTGATTTCTCTTCATAACATATCCTCCCAATATTATTTAGGGAGCTAATAAATATTCCACTAATTTGGAATTCACCATAACACACTTGCAAAATATTCCATGCCTTTGTTATATCACTTCTTGACCTCAATCTTTGTCCATAAATTATTTCATCACTTTCCGGAGCTCCACCAAAAATCTCAACATTTTGGCCACTCCTAAACCTTGTCCTAGTTCAAACCATTTGAATTAAAGTCAAATGAGTTTGAATTTAAATCTTGCATTCATGCCAACTTCTATTTTCTTGGATTAAGCTCATTTTTTTATGAGTCCGGGAAAATTAACCCTATGGGCAAATTCTTCCCCTAACCCTCTCTTTCTTTCTCTTCTCTCTAATTCTTTTCTGCTAAAGAATAGAAGGGAGGGAGAGAGAGTCCAGCCCAGCTGGGCGTCCTAGCCCACAGCACCAGCCCACCTCATTAGGCCCAGCCGTCCCCTGCCTATCTAACCCTAGCCAGCCTCGATCCCCAACACCCCTCCTCTCGATTCCCTTGCGCCGCCAGCACCCAAGCACACTCGCACGCGAGCGTTCCTCTCCTCGATCCCGCACCGCGCCCGATCCCCTCACTCGCTCGCCCCCTCCATCCTTGTTCCAATCGGGAGAGGCTCCCGATCCGCCGCTACCGTGATCCGGCACCCCAGCCTCGTCAGCGCCCATGGCTCCTCCTCCCTCCGTTCGGCCTCAACCTCCAGGCCATCTCCGCCGTGACCCGTCTGGCCACCGCTCGCTCCGGTGACCCATCGCCACCCGCCGCCGTCGGCGACCACCAGGAGGGCCACCTCGCGCGCGGTCCCGCTGCTAGCGTCCCTCGCGCCAGGCTCCTTCCATGGCCACACCTCGCTGTCCGAGCTGCTGCTCCCGTCGGCCCTGCCATCGCGCCTCCTCGCCGAGGCCACCTGGTTCATCCTCCACGCCAAGGCCAACCCGACCCCAAGCTACTGCTGCAGCTGCTTCTTCCCAGCTCCGCCCCTACTTATCCAGCTTCCTCCTCGACCGGACAGCATCGACCGGCCCCGCCTCCAACGCCCGCAACTCCGGCCTCTCCTGCAGCACTCTTACACGCAACCCTCGTTGGCCTTCGATCCCCTGCCCGACGCCAAGACCGCAGCTCCATCTCCCCATGGACGCCAAGCTCTCTTTCGGTGACCTCATCAAGACTAGGAACGCCCTGACCGATATCGACAAGTACCAGTACGCGGATTCGCCAAGTCCGACTACAAAGCGAAGACCATGCACCACTACTGTTCCTGTGGATTTTGGCAAGTAACCCTACGCACGGATACACCAAGCTCGACTACGCCCGATGATGCGACAAGTACCTCTACCGATGACTCGAACGTCTAAGAATCGTGTACCACTACTTCCACTACCGTCGTGAGAATGACTACTTCCACTACGGCCTGTGTACCACTACTTCCTTCGTCGAACTCGACCTGCTCCGAAATGTACGCTTCGAAGGTATAACCGCCGAGACGTTGACCCGTGGATGAATGTATGTTGTATGAGATGAACTGTATGTTTGCACCATATCCGAACTAATCCTTGCATGTTCCTCCTCATTTGCCATGCCGTTGACCCGTGGGAACCCGGTAACCGGGATCACCCCACCATCTTTTGCATGTTCCGCACATCCGCACACTGGCTCTTTTGCACCGGTATCTCAATGAGTTATCGGATCATCGGAATGTTGCCATGGCACCATTTTCGTTGTCGTTGTCGTGGCACCCCTTCCGTTCCACCACGGTGACAAATGCTTCATAACATGCTCATGTCAACATTTTCATAAAATTGCATCAAACTTGCATGTCATCCGCATCATGATAACAACAATTAAAATGTTTAAAATTGTTGTTTGCGTTAAATTGCTAAATAACATATGGGGATTTCCGGAATTGTTGTTTGTTGTTTCTGGCCTCATTTAAACTTGCCTAAATAGTTAGTTTAATTATGCTTTACATCTTGCCTTGTTTAACAACATTTAATATTGTTGGGTACATAAACGAGAGAGAACTAAATTATTGATGTGGTGTTTCGTCAATATGCAACTCGTTGCATATTAAGCTCCACTTAATTTGTAGTGTTGTTTGTTGCATTTTGTCATGCCATGCCTCTTTAAACCGGACATGCATCATACTTGATTGTGCATCATGCCATGTTTATGCTTGTGTGTTTACCATGTTGTTTGTTTCTTTCCGGTGTTGCTTCTTAGTTCCGGTAATGTTGTGATTGTGAGGACTCGTTCGACTACTCCCGTTCGTCTTCTTCATGGACTCGTTCTTATTCCTAGCGGGATTTCAGGCAAGATGACTGTCACCTTGGATCTCATTACTATCATTGCTTTGCTAGTTGCTTCGTTCTATCGCTATGCTGCGCTACCTATCACTTGTTCTTCAAGCCTCCCAAATTGCCATGTCGGCCGCTAACCTTTGTCACCCTTCCTAGCAAACCATTGTTTGACTATGTTACCGCTTTGCTCAGCCCCTCTTATAGCGTTGTTAGTTGCACGTGAAGTTGAAGTTTGCTCCATGATGGACAGGATTATGTTGGGATATCACAATATCTCTTATTTTAATTAATGCATCTATATACTTGGTAAAGGGTGGAAGACTCGGCCTTATGCCTGGTGTTTTGTTCCACTCTTGCCTCCCTAGTTTCCATCATATCGGTATTATGTTCCCGGATTTTGCGTCCCTAACGCGGTTGGGTGATTTATGGGACCCCCTTGACAGTTTGTTTGAATAAAACTCCTCAAGCAAGGCCCAACCTTGGTTTTACCATTTGCCTCACCACCACCTACTCTTCCCTTGGGAGTCGCTCTCTCGAGGGTCATCTTTATTTTAGCTCCCCGGGCCTGTGCTTCTCAAAGTGCCGGTCCGAACCGAGTAGACTGCGGGGCCCCCTCGGGGAAAATCAAGGTCTGGTTTTACTCGTAGGATGTCTCATCCAGTGTTTCCCTGAGAACAAGATATGTGCAGCTCCTATCGGGATTGTCGGCGCATCGGGCAGCTTTGCTGGTCTTGTTTTACCATTGTCGAAATATCTTGTCACCGGGATTCCGAGACTGGTCGGGTCTTCCCGGGAGAAGGAATATCCTTCGTTGATCGCGAGAGCTTATCATGGGCTAAGTTGGGACACCCCTGCAGGGTATAAACTTTCGAGAGCCGTGCCCGTGGTTATGTGGCAGATGGGAATTTGTTAATGTCCGGTTGTAGATAACTTGACACCATATCCGAATTAAAACGCATCAACCGCGTGTGTAGCCGTGATGGTCTCTTTTCGGCGGAGTCCGGGAAGTGAACACGGTTTTGGGTTATGCTTGCCGTAAGTAGGAGTTCAGGATCACTTCTTGATCATTGCTAGCTTCACGACTGTTCCGTTGTTTCTCTTCTCACTCTTATTTGCGTATGTTAGCCACCATATATGCTTAGTCGCTGCTGCAACCTCACCACTTATCCTTTCCATTCCCATTAAGCTTTTCTAGTCTTGATACCCATGGTAATGGGATTGCTGAGTCCTCGTGGCTCACAGATTACTACAACACCAGTTGCAGGTGCAGGTTATGCGATGATCATGACGCGAGAGCGATGCTTGCTTGTTTTGGAGTTCTACTTCTGCTTCTTCTTCGATATGGGGATAGGTTCCAGGTCGGCAGCCTGGGCTAGCAGGGTGGATGTCGTTTGAGTTTCTGTTTATGTTTCATCCGTAGTCGGATGTTGCTCTTATGTAAGATGATGTTGTATTCATGTGGCATTGTATACCTTTTGTATGTATCCCCATCTATTATGTAATGTTGATGTAATGATATCCACCTTGCAAAAGCGTATCAATATGCGGTTCTATCCTTGGTGGGACCTTCGAGTCTCTGTAGGATAGTATCACATATTGGGCATGACAAGTTGGTATTAGAGCCTCGACCGACCATAGGAGCCCCCTTGATTGTTGGCCGTTGCTGAGTCTAGAAGAAAACCATTTTGAGTCTTAGGATTATATATATCGGAGAGTAGGATTCTTTTTACTCCTCAGCCCCCTTCATCGCTCTGGTGAGGTCTCTTGACGTAGATGTTTTGTCTCTCCTCTCCCCAAATTTCACTAAATTTTTTTTAGGATTACGCGGGTATCTTGGGATCGTTTCGATATTCTTATGACGAGAACATTGTTCTTGGTGCCTCCTGACATTTAGGGGTTGTGGCAGTGTCCCGGGGAGTTGAGCTCCGAGGTGTTGTCGTCATAATTTTATCGTTGCAGTTCTGGAATACCTGAGTTTTGCCGACATCGAAATTCTCTTTTATGCAGTTGTTGGTGAGATAACCTCGACGCCACCTAGTACTGGGGAGTTCGGGAGTATTGACATAGCTCGTATAACGGATGCTTTTCGAAGGTTGAGGTACACGATTTCCGAAGGTTTCTTGGTTATGTGTTGACGGATGGATATAGCTTGGATGTAGGTATTGTTAGTTTGGGTGAGATATTTATTGCTTTCCCTGTATCCCCAACACCAGATTGCATAACCAGAAAGTTTCGGGAGTTTATAGGTGGGAATTCTAGTAGCTCCTAGAATATCTTTCCGACAGATGGATGATATGGGATTGGGTAAATCTCTATCATATGTGTTTGTTCCCGCTTATTCTGCAAGCCAAATCCTTTGTTTTGTTTTATTTGTGGTATTCGAGTTGCTTCGAAGTCAAATGTTGAATCCATACCTTTCCTAAATCGTGTTCTCACATTTCTATGGGAGTACTAATCCTTTTGATCATCGAGATTGTCATGTCAATTCTTTCCAACCGGTGTGCTTCTCTTCAAATGGATCCGATCATTTCAACATTTGTGAGATCAATTGTAAGTTTTCTCAACGGTATCCGTTTCATCCGCCCCCAAGTTGCCTTTGTTTTGCCGCCCTCCCACCCTTTTCTTCAAGGACTCAGATATCTTAATCAAGTATCCATCTTATGGATGTTGTCGTGGGTGAGCCGGTCGTGCCCCACGAGCACCTACGGGACCCTGGTCCCTTGTGGTTCGGAGGGGGGCGGAGGTTGCACAAAGAGCAAATCGAGGCGATGCACACGAGCGGATTTTTACCCAGCTTCGGAGCTCTCCGGAGAGATAATACTCCTACTGCTGCTTTGTGGATTATCTTGTGTTCTTGCTAGGGAGCAATGCGGGCTACAAGACCTAGCGTGAGTGCCTCTTCTATCGAACTGGGCCGAACCTCCTCTACGTTGCCCCCGGGCCTCCTTTTATAGGCGCAAGGGGTTACCACATATGGCAAGTAGACAAGGGTAAGGTAGTAAAAACATAGGTTGGTACACCGCTATGTACAGTGTACAGTAACCTATACCTAACTCTGACGGCAAGGGACAAGAGTCATCAATGCCCGTCTCGATGCGCCTCAACAATTACAACAGGACCGTTAAGTGCGCCTCCGTTAGCCATGATGGTAGCTTGTCGCGCTGCTTGTCGCTACTCTCCGCTGGCTGCACAGCCCCCGACACGCTGCGTCCTTGGGAGAGCCCGTGGTGACACGTTGGCGGGTCAGCTGGGCGGAGATGAAGAGAGTCGCCCGCCCGCAAGCGCCTTGCAGCGCGGGGAACCTTGTCACGCTTGGGGTTCGGCGCCAAGCCTTCCCGGCAAGCTCCTCTTGCCGGGGCCTTGTTTCTTTCGCGCCCTGAGTGGCCTTCCCGGCAAGCTCCTCTTGCCGGGGTCTTTGTTGCTTTGCTCTTGAATGGCTCCAAGGGAGCTACTGAGGGTCTTGGCGGCCATCAGGCCGGCCCGGCCTTGGGGCGCTGTCCGTGCACGAGTTCGGGGTACTAGGGTACCCCTACTCTAGTACACCGGCAGAGCCCCGGCCTGGGCCACCTGCGGCGCTAAGCTCTGTTGGGCCAGGCCCAAAACAGTGCACGCAGCGCGTGGTCTTGATTACGCCGTTACTTGCCTTGGACCCACCACGTCTCCCACGAACGGCACGCGCCCACCGCGTTTATCTGTAACGGCACGCGTTAATTGTGGTGTCGTGGGTGAAGTGGGCGTCGTGTGAGGTCGCCTCATCCGTCGCCTCAGTTCTGCACCTCCGCCACGTGGTTCCCATGCACTCGGGGTCACGGGCGGTGGAAGTGAGAAACTTGGCCGTTCTATGAGCAGAGGCAGCGGTCTGTCTGATTCCTGCTCTTCCCAAGCCTCGATTACGCGAAAGGGCGGCCGAGCCCCACCTTGCTCTTTTAAGAAGGGCGGACGGGAGCGCAGGCCGCACTCTCCCATCCCTTCTTTTCTTCAGCTTCTGCTCCCCTTCCTCTCATTCACCATGGAGAAAGGGAACCTTGGTTCTCCGTCGGTGGCGGCGAGGGTCGCAGCTAGGCAGCGCACCCCTCCTAATCCCACGCCTGGGGTGGCGGAGCCGGCCGCAAGGGGAAGAGGGAAGGGGCGAGGTCGTGGACGAGGTCGAGGAGCCCGGGGGAGAGGCGGACGAGGCGGTGCGCCGTCTCCACCTCCGTCGGCGGTTCCTCTCCGGGGACGAGGTCGTGGACGAGCTCGAGGCGTTCGGGGAAGAGGCGGGCGGGGCGGCGCGCCGTCCCCGCCCCCGCCAGCGGTCCATACGGGGGACGATCCTTGCGAGTTCTTTGTCAAGCTGCGCCGGGCGCCTCATCCTCGCCTCCGGCTTCCAGCTCCGTTCGCGATGGCGATGGAGTCGGATCCGCCCGAGACGTTGAGGTTGCACATGAGGGGCTGTGGGATCAGCGGCACGCGAGTTCGCATTGTATTCCCAGCCCCTAATGTGATGTACCTTGACCGTGGATGGAAGACATTCGCCCGTATCCACAACCTGCTGGCGGGGTTTACCCTCCATTTTAAGTTAATGGAGGGTGACCTCCTCTCCGTCAAGGTCTTCGGGGATCTTGGCACTCGGGCAAGGTGCTGCGTGGATAGCTCCTCCGACAGCGACGATTCCTCCTCGAGCGAGAGTGACGAGGAGGAGAGCGACAGCGACGACGAGGGTAGCGGGCCCAACTAGTTGCCGGGCGCCGCTCCGCGCGTTACCGGCGACCCCATCATCCGTGTCGCCGGCTCCTTGAACTCCCCGGGGTCGTCTCCTTGGGCGGCTGGCGTAGGGAGGCTGCGGAAGGGGAAGAGGGATGGCGAAAAGGCCGTCAAGTCGGAGTACGAGGGAGTAGTGCCCTCGACAGCGTGCTGACGTCCTGTCGCCCCGTCTTCGAGCCCCGCGTCCGGCGCCGCCATCCCCGCCAAGTCTTCGGAGAGCCCCTGGCATGTTCTCTTGGTGCCTTCTGGCACCTGTAGCTCGCGTAGGCGCTTCTTTTGCCCTTCCCGCCTCCTCAACCTACCTCCTGAAGATAGGGACAGAAAAGGGATTACGGGCATCTTATCTTTTAATTTGTAAGCCTTCGGCCTTATCTGCATTTAAAAACTTGTAATCCTCTCTTTCATGTTTTTCACTCTCCACGGACTGTATCCGAGTAGAATGTTTTTAATGAAAGAGGGATGTTTGAGGAAGGACGAAAGGCTTATCCGATATCGCAGCCCCCGGCAACTCTGGTTTGCCGCAGACTCCCGCAACTCCGGCTTGCCGCAGCCCCCGGCAACTCTAGCTTGTCGGGGTTTGGATGCCGGCGCACCTTTCTTCTCTTCGCTGTTATTTCAGTTCTGAGAATGATTTAGCTAGTGCCGTGATGAGCTATTTTCGTAATATACACCATCTTAGGCAATCGAATGCAACGTTATTTCCTTTTCTCGATCTCTTCCCTTGTATGTTTCTGCCCTACGCTTTCCGGGAAACTTGCCGGTGCGGCACCCTTGCCGCGAGCGCCGAGTGCGGAACTTCAGCAGCCTGCTGGCGGGGTCGCTACCGACAAGCAACCTCGTCGCGGACTAGCCGCAACTCACTTTAGTTGTTGAGCGGACTCGAAACAAAGTAAGGGCGCGACTAGTCACGATTTGGTTCCTCTGCACACAGGTTTTCCATACAAAGTACTTATCGTTCGAGGAAGATAACTCAAAAATTTAAAACTGGTCGCTTAAACTTAGCAACTTAGCTTTTCTGTTGTCCATTTTCCGGCAAGGCGACGGTTCCTCGAGCGACGCTTGTCGGCCCACATCATTATCTCCTCCTCTCCTCCCCCCGGTTAACTTGTGGGTGGATGAACCTTCTTCTTGTTTGAGAAGAAAGAAGAGAAAAAGGAAGTTGTGAAGCCTAATGGCTCATTATCGCTTACCGGGTGTGGGTGCTGCACAAGGTTGTTAGTAAACACATGCATATATGATTATGAAAGCATGTATTAACAAAAATGTGCGCAACCATAGGCTTTACTGATGCACGGGGTCTGCGCCCGGCTTTGTACAAAGGATTACATGCAACAGCGGCAAGACTTGTACAAAAGGGTGGTTGCCGGAACGGATTCCGGCAACCGCGCCTCATGGGTAAAACTTACGAAGATGCTCTATGTTCCAGGAATTGCTCACCGGAAAGCCGTCTTCGGTCTCAAGGCGGACAGCGCCGGGCCTAGTGACTCGTTTTACCCGATAAGGGCCTTCCCACTTCGGCGTCAACTTGTTGGAATTCTTGGCGGATTGAACGCGCCGAAGAACAAGGTCGCCTTCCTTGAAGCTTCGGCATTAACTGCGGCTATGGTAGCGGCGCAAAGCTTGCTGGTAACGAGCAGCTCGTCAAAGCAGCCTGAAGACGATCTTCCTCGAGGAGCAGCGTCATCTTGTCGCAGCTGCTCTTGCTCAAGCTCATCATAAGCGAGCACTCGAGGTGACCCGATATCTGAAGTTCCGTGGGGAGAACTGCCTCTGCTCCGTAGACTAGAGCAAAGGGTGTCTGGCCAGTGGCTCTATTTGGCGTCGTCCTGATTGACCAAAGAACCACTGGCAGCTCCTCGATCTAGTTTCTTCCGCACTTGTGCAGCCTGTCGAAACTTCTGGTCTTGAGTCCTCGCAGCACATCAGCGTTCGCTCTCTCTGCTTGAACGTTGCTTCTCGGATGAGCAACGGAAGGAAAGCAGATCTTGGCGCCAAAATCTTGGGCGTACTGCATGAAGGTGCGACTCGTGAACTGTGTGCCGTTGTCGGTGATGATCCGGTTAGGGATCCCAAAACGGCAAACAATTGACCTGAAGAACTTGACGGCTGATCGTCTTGTCACCTTCCTCATCGGTTCCACTTCCGCCACTTTGTGAACTTGTCGATTGCGACGTACAAGTACTCAAAGCCCCCGACGGCTCGGGGGAAGGGGCCGAGGATGTCGAGCCCCCAGACCGAGAAGGGCCAGGATAGAGGTATCGTCTGGAGAGCTTGAGCTGGCTGGCGTATCTGTTTTGAATGGAACTGGCACGCTTCACACTTGGTTACTTGTGCAGTTGCATCCTGGAGGGCTTCTGGCCAGAAGAAACCTTGCCGGAAAGCTTTGCCGGCAAGTGCTCTTGCGCCAATGTGGTGACCACATATGCCTCCGTGTATCTCGCCAACAGCTTCGTCCATCTTCCCGCAAATACACTTCAATTTCACTCCGTTGAGTCTTTTTACATACAGGATGTTGTCAACAAACTGGTACATACTTGACTGCCGGGCTACTTTTTCCGCTTCTTCTTGCTCTTCGGGAAGTTCTCCTGTCTGAAGGAAATGGACGATCTGCTGTGCCCAAGTTGGAGCCTGTGGCTCGACAACGAGGACTAAAGGCTCATCATCATCGCGGGACCATCAGCTTCTACGGCAAGGACCTGCGGGTCCGCCGGAGCTCGATGTTCCCCGTCAAGCTTGCCGGAGCTAAGCTTGTCGGGAGCGTTTGCTTCAACGATACAAACTGCATGGTTTGTCGGAGCAGACTGCTCCTCAGTGATATTTGCGTTGGTTTTAGGGACCTTCTTGGCGGCGGCTTCAGAGAGCTCTGCCGGGAAGTAGTCGCCGGAAACCAATTTTCTCTTCTTGCTCTGTCCTGTTGATGGTGCCACGGTTGGCTGAGTCAGCTTGAGCAAAAAAATCCCTGGTTCCACAGGTAACTTAAGTGCGGCACATTTGGAGAGGCCATCAGCAATATCATTCTGCGCTCTTGGAACGTGTTCCATTTGCAGACCTTCAAAGTGCTCTTCCAGCTTCCTCACTTCATCGACGTACGCTTCCATCAATGGACTCTGGTAGTCTTTGTTCACTTGGCGGACGACAAGCTGTGAGTCTCCCATGACAATGAGCTTCTTAATCCCAAAGTCCGCTGCAATCCTGAGACCGGCAAGCAAGCCTTCATACTCTGCAGTATTGTTTGTTGCTTGTTCCTTGGGAAAGTGCATCTGGACTATGTACTTGAGGTGCTCTCCGGTGGGTGCGATGAGCAGCACGCCAGCACCGGCGCCTTGCAGCGAGAAAGCACCATCAAAGTACAACAGCCACTCTTTATTTGCCTCTTTGACGGGGATGCTTGTCTCCGGAATCTCTTCATCCTGCGTTGGCGTCCATTCTGCTATGAATTCTGCCAATGCCCTGCTCTGGATAGTTGGAGTGCTCTCGAACTTGAGACCAAAGCTTGATAGTTCCAGCGCCCACTCAACAATCCTGCCTGTTGCTTCTGGATTCTGCAAAATCCTCTTGATGGAAAGCGAGTGACAACTGTTATCTCATGTTCTTGGAAGTAATGGCTCAGCTTCCTCGAGGCCATGAGGAGGCCGAAGCAGCTTCGCACACCGAGTACCTCGATCTAGCCCCTGCGAAGGGAACCGACAAAGTACACTGGGCGCTGCACCATCTTCTTCCGTATCTTGTCGCACCCTGCGCTGATCCGTCCTTGCGGGACCAGAGCTTGACGGTGAAGCCCCGCTTCGTCATGGGCGCACTTGCTTCTTGTTGCGGCTCATCATCGCATCCTCTCCGCTACTAACGCAGCACTAGCCACTTGATTGGTCGCTGCTATATACAGCAACAACTTCTCTTGTGGTTTAGGTGCGACAAGTATCGGAGTGGAGGACAGTATCTCTTCAAGTCTGCAGCGCAGCCTCCGCCGAGTCCATTTCATCGACCTGCCTTTTCAAAATCTTGAAAAAGCGGCGAGGCGCTCAGCAGACTTAGAGATGAACTCTTGAGCAGCCACGCAACCGCAAGCTTCGACATCCTTGACGCGCTTCGGTGCTTCGATCCGCTCGATGGCCTTGATCTTGTCGGGATTGGCTTCAATTCCTCGCTGAGATACAAAGAACCCGAGAAGCTTGCGGAAGGGACTCCAAACACGCACTTCTCGGGTTGAGCTTGAGGTTGATCTTGCGCAGGTTTGTAAACGCCTCATCTAGATCTCGAACCAAGGTTGCCTTGTCTCTGCTCTTGACCACTATGTCATCCATGTAGGCTTCTACATTTCGTGCATTTGTGGTCCAAAAGCATCATGGACTACCCTTGCAAAGGTTGAACCAGCATTCTTCAAACCGAAGGCATCCGTATAAAGCAATGACGTGCCACATGGTGTGATGAATGCGGTTTTCTTCATCCTCTTACGCCATGAAGATCTGATGATATCCTGAATATGCATCAAGAAACGAAGCAGATCGCACCCACCGTGGAGTCAACAATCTGGTCGATCGTGGAAAGGAAATGGGTCCTTGGGACAAGCTTTATTAACGTCTGTGAAGTCAATACAAAGTCTCCATTTCCCATTAGCCTTGCGTACCACTACCGGATTGGCCAACCACGTGGGGTGGAGGACTCCTCGACAAGCCCCGCTGCTTCCAATTTCTTGATCTCTTCGCTATGAATTCTTGGCGCCCACCGCTGCTTCCTAACTTTTTGCTTGACGGGCGCAAGTGAGGACAGACAGCTAGGTGGTGCTCAATTACTTTCACAGGAACACCGGGATATCGGATGGTTGCCATGCAAACACATCGATATTCGCCAGCAGAAAGCAACGAGCTCGCCTTCCTATTTAGGATCAAGCGTGGCACTGATGGTGTAGGTACCACCAGTGCCGTCCTCCTTAGCGGGCACCTTCTTGGTCATTGGCGGAGCTGCCATTGTCTTGTTGCACTTGCCGGTGGAGCTCGATGGTGCATCCTCGACGGTAGCGCAGCACTCCGAAGAGGTGCGTTTGCCGGAGTGGGCAACAGAGCTCTTGCCGGACCTGGTGGTCTTCCTCCCCCCGGGAGTTTCAGCAGCAAGTGGTTTGCTATTTGGCGCTGCTGCTGCATCCCGGTAAATCTTGTCGGCGCAGATAAGTGCATCCTTCTTGTCGCCATGGACAGAAATGACGCTTATCGGGCCGGGCATCTTGAGTAGGTTGTAAGCATAATGAGAAGCGGCCATGAACTTGGCGAGCGCCGGACGGCCGAGTATGCCATTGTAGGGCAATGGGAAATCGGCGACGTCGAATGTGACCCTCTCGCTCGAAGTTGAGTTCGCTGCCGAATGTCACCGCAACGTGATCTTCCCTTGGGCTTGCTCCTTCCTGGGTTGATTCCTTGAAAGTACCAGTTTCTTGAGCTCATTGTCGAGGATTTGAAGCTTCGGAGCACCGCAGAGGAGATCAAATTCAGGCCGGCCCCGCCGTCAACCAGCATCTTTGTGACCTTGAGGTTGCGGATGGTTGGTGAGACCAACATCGGCAAGCACCCGACCGCAGTGCTGCGATCAGGGTGATCCTCAATGTCAAAGATGATGGGCGTGCTGGACCACTTCAGAGGTTTGCATGACTCTATGGATGGTTCTGCTGCATTGACCTCACGCATCCATTGCTTGAGTTGGCGGTGCGAGGTATGCAAAGATGCACCACCGTCGACGCAAAGAACCTCTGTTGCCTTTTGAAACTCATGCTCATCAGCTTCATCGTCTTCATAATCCTCGTCATCTTCATCTTCATCTTCTTCCAGGTCGCGGCCACGGGGAGGCCTATCTCCTTGCCGCTATTTGGCCTTGCCGCGGCGTCCTCCCCGACAGGGTCTCTTTTTACTTGCAGCACCTGCACCTTCTTGGGCCTTCTCTTTGTCTCGCCGCTCGTATTCAGCTTTGTGTAGTTCAACAAGCTGCTCGACTTTCTTGCAACTTTGGAGATCGTGGTCCTTAGTGCGGTGGATTTTACAATACTGCTTGTTGGAGCCGTCAGGCTTGTCGGCGGCCGCCACAGCTTGGCGGTCGGTGTCAGCGGCAACCTCCTTGCCGGAGCCACCGGCCTTGGCTTTGTTGGCGGCACCATCCTTGCCGGACTGCTCGACAACTAGCACTTCTTGGCTTTTCTTCCTCCTATTGTTCCGCCGCCGGCTATTCCTTGCCCGGGCAGTCCCCTCACTATCAGACTCTGCTCCCACACTCTCTCCTGGGAGCCTTCTTCCTTCTTCAGCGCGTGCACACTTGTCGGCCAGGGCGTAGAGCTCGCTGACGTCTTTTACTTTGCACATCGCCATCTCCTCTCTCATCCTGCGATTTCAGACATTCGATGGAATGCACTAATCACTGCAGCAGGTGGACGTCTGGGATGTTGTAGTGCACTCGATGAATCTCGGGTGAATTTGCGCGAGGACTCCCCTCATACATGCAAGCAGATGGAGACCACTCTCCTGCCATGAGGCTTGTGGCGCTTGTGAAGGCGCCAACAAACTGGTGGCACAAATCTGCCAAGAAGAAATAGAGCCATCCGGCAAGTGCATGAGCCAAGATCTGACATTTGGCTTGAGCACCAAGGGGAAGTAGTTGGCGAGGATCTTGTCGTCTCTTCCCCCCGCAGCTTGCACCGCGATGGTGTAGATACTGAGGAACTCCGATGGATGTGTCCTGCCGTCGTACTTCTCCGGCACATCTGGTTTGAAGTTCTTCTTGTCGGGCCACCGGACTTGCCGCAGCTCACGAATGAACGCAGGGCAACCTACCGCG
The DNA here is from genome assembly GCA_021605205.1 of Aegilops longissima. Lineage (NCBI taxonomy): Eukaryota > Viridiplantae > Streptophyta > Magnoliopsida > Poales > Poaceae > Aegilops > Aegilops longissima. Next base: position 427,733,964 of record CM038680.1, read on the forward strand.
TACGGCAAGTCGCCTGGTTCCCCTGGCGCATGCATATCGACGGTGGGCCCGGCGCGTTGGTCAGATTGACGGCGCGCTTCTCTTCGGCGCTCGATACGGGTTCGAGCGTCCTCTTCTTGCCGCTCCCGAAGAACTTGGCGTTGGTCACGACGAGCTCGTGGATCCGACGACGCCGTGGAGTCGCTGTCGAGGTGGATCCGGCGAGTCGGCGATCTTGGCCTTCGGGAAGGGGAGTGTACGGTGGGTGCACCCCCGCAAGTCTCGTCGCCATTGGCTCGCGCCTTGTCGCCCCGTCGCGGCTGCGAAGCATTTGGTTGCCGCGGGACGTCGCCGTTGGCGAAACCGATGAGACTTTGAATTGTGGCCCTCCATTCGTCGACCTTATCGGCCGTTGGAGGGTAATCTAGGAGCAATTGAGCTCTTGCCAAGGCTTCCGCTGGTGTGGTTGGCGGCAACGGTGTACGGAGCGAAGAACGGGATGTGCTCGGACTCCTAACCAAGTTAGGAGGAGCAGCATCCCGCCCCAGCGACCGTACCCCACTCATACCGGCATGCTGGGGCGCATGCGGGTCTCGAGGGCCTCGGGATCCTCCAGCTTGGCCTTGATCCAATGAGCGTATGGCGCCACGAGTATCGTGGCATTGTCTGTCCCGCGCCTCCTGCGATGGACGCGGTGCAGATTCGGACGCCGACGCCCGCGCCGCGTTGTCCTTGGACCTGGCGGCATCGTGGGCTCTCTCAGCGACACCGGTCCCTCCGCCAGCGTTTCCCCCACCGCCTGACGGCTCCGGCGGTGGTGGGATCGACGCGGACGGCTCAGCTGCTGCCGACGGCTTCTTCTTCGGCACCATGTCGACGAAGATGTCAATGAAGTTGCTCAGGCGACTACCGGATCAGGTTCGCACAGCCTCGCCGCCCCCTACCTGGCGCGCCAAAGATGTCGGGGGTGAGCCGGTCGTGCCCCACGAGAACCTACGGGACCCTGGTCCCTTGTGGTTCGGAGGGGGGCGGAGGTTGCACAAAGAGCAGATCGAGGCGATGCACACGAGCGGATTTTTACCCAGCTTCGGAGCTCTCTGGAGAGATAATACTCCTACTGCTGCTTTGTGGATTATCTTGTGTTCTTGCTAGGGAGCAATGCGGGCTACAAGACCTAGCATGAGTGCCTCTTCTATCGAACTGGGCCGAACCTCCTCTACGTTGCCCCCGGGCCTCCTTTTATAGGCGCAAGGTGTTACCACATATGGCAAGTAGACAAGGGTAAAGTAGTAAAAACATAGGTTGGTACACCGCTATGTACAGTGTACAGTAACCTATACCTAACTCTGACAGCAAGGGACAAGAGTCATCAATGCCCGCCTCGATGCCGAAACAAAGGCAACAGGACCGTTAAGTGCGCCTCCGTTACGAACGATGGTAGCCTGTCGGCGCTGTTGTCGCTACTCTCCGCTGGCTGCACAGCCCCCGACACGCGCCCTGGGAGAGCCCGTGGTGACACGTTGGCGGGTGAGCTGGAGCGGAGATGAAGAGAGGTCGCCCGCCCCGGCAAGCGCCTTGCCGCGGCGGGAACCTTGTCGCGCTTGGGGGTTCGGCGCCCGCCAAGCCTTCCCGGCAAGCTCCTCTTGCCGGGGCCTTGTTTCTTTCACGCCCTGAGTGGCCTTCCCGGCAAGCTCCTCTTGCCGGGGTCTTTGTTGCTTTGCTCTTGAATGGCTCCAAGGGAGCTATTGAGGGTCTTGGCAGCCATCAGGCCGGCCCGGCCTTGGGGCGCTGCGACTGTCCGTGCACGAGTTCGGGGTACTAGGGTACCCCTACTCTAGTACACCGACAGATGTGAAGTCTCTTCATTATTTTCTTTCAATGTTCTTATCCGGTGATTTCCCATGAAGATGCTCAATAGTTTCAAGTTCATCATCCTTCATCGTTGTTTCTTCTCGGGTGGATCCAATTCAAGCTTTTGATATTCATCATATTCCTTTCCTCGTTTCTAATGCTTTCTCGTGCCGATGCACCTCTTAATCATTCACCTCTCACTATTTTCATTGGTTCCGGAGTGTACAATATATCTCAGAAGATTCACATTTCCATTCCCAATCCGTTCAAACTATCTCAAGGTTGTTATCTCTTTTGAGCCATTTAATTCAACCGACGCAGTCTTTCTTTTAATCATTCAACGGTATATCTTTTGAGTGGGCCCTAACCCACAGGTCTTTTCCCAGGATCTTACCTGACTCTTTTATTTTTCCGGAGCTATTCTCATATTCTTTTCGAAGTTTGACGTAAGAATGAACCTTCATCAGTCACATGCCTTCTCCAAGGTCGTTTTCAAATTATTTTCATCTTTGGCTCAACCTTTCCTCTTTTAATCCTTCCGGAGTGTCTCAACAATTCATGGTCGTTCTCATCATCATTCTCAACATTTGAAGACCGAAGAAGAGTTTCTCTTAAATCTTATCCGTTCTCTCAAAGATTCATGATTCTAGCTTGATGCCATCCTCTCATAATTATTTTCGGTTATGAGAATTCTTTTCACCCATCCGGATATATTCACGAGTCTTTTTCAGTTTGATTCTCCGGAGAACTTCATCTCAAAATCATTCATTCCAGCCTTCAACTCTCGTTATCCAAATCTTACCGGTGCATCGTCCAAGTTTACTCTAGTCAGCTCATGATCTCTTTGTTCTCTTGTATCTAAATCCCCTTAAGTATCTTCATTCGTTTTCTAATTATCCCCGGTGAGTTGTGCCTTTGCTAATCTCATTTTCAATTCTTACGGTGGTTCGTTCAAGATTTCTCTTCCTTCGTTATCGTATCAATTCATTCATTCATTCGTTGTTTTCAAATCCCACCGGTGGTTCCATCAATACCTTCTCAAGTTTTCGCTATATCTCTCTTAATCTTTTCTACGGGAATAAGTACTATGCCAAATCCATTACTTGTCATCAATTTAATTTGATGAAGGATAAGCATGCAATAAATCTTATTCTTATTTCCTTGAGGTGATTCAATTCTTTTCTTCCGAAGATTGTTCATGATGAAGTAATTCTTGGTTCTAGTGTTCATCTTTTCTTTCCGAAGTTCCAAGTTCTCTCGGTTATATCATCGCGAAGTTCCATCTAAATCATTGCAAGGCTTCACCTTGTGTTTTCAACCTCTCTTTCTTTCTATCATTCTTTTATTACCGGAGTTCTTCATTGAGGCTCTACATAATGGTTTGTCATGGATTCTTTTCATTCTTCAATTGTTCTTCAAGAATTCCCTTGGATTTATGACCCGCCAAGCTATACTCTAAAATAAACATGATGTTAAACACATGTTTTGTTTTGAGGAGTTCAAGTAATCTTCATCTTGCATTCCAAAGTGCAATTCTTCCCACCTTATCTTTTCAGGTGGTGTTATGTCATTCTGGATAATTTCCCTTCGAGTTTCATGATTCACAAAGTTTTCAAGAGTGACATATTAAAATCCATCATTTTATCTTCGTCCAAAAAAAAATCTTCTCAACCAATCTATCTCTTCGTTGGAGTTATCTTGTGTCATATTTCACCTAAAGCCTTCCCTAAGGAATGTTGCTATTGTGGTGCTTATCAATGATCCAAGTTATCTCTCTATCATCTTGGTGAAGAAGTTTTCATCTTCTTGTTGATCTCAATCCAATCAACTGTTTCCGTTAGTGGCGGGTTGTCTCATAATTTTGAGATGTGTTCCATAAGCCCACAACAAGCTTGTTCTTTTCGTTGTTGGTTTTCCAACAACTCCGTTCTAACCTTCTTGGAAGGGTGCTTTCCAAGATCATTTGTGGTGGAAGTTGGCATTTTCTTCTCCATTCTTTTATTCCAATGATCTATCTTCTATTCTTTCTTCCGGAGGCATGGTGATGTTGCTCTCTTCACTCATCATCTCGAATTGTGAGGATCGTGTTCTTTTCATGCTTATCCATTTAATTGGAGTGTTGTGTCATCTCTTCAAGTGCTTTTCATCTTATCAAGTTTTCCTTCTTCTTTCAGTCAGAGTGCTGCCCAAACTATATCAATCTTATTCCTTCTCTATCTAGTTTTAACCGGAGTGGTTTCAATATCTATCTTATCACTAAACCTCTTGGCTCTCGTCGTATCCGTTGTTCCTCTTTTCTAACGAAGTGTTTTCAATTTTGTTCATCTTCGTTGTTTTCTTTTTTTCATTTTGCTCAACCTCTCAAGGTTCATGGTTTCACTCGTTTGTCGAACAAGCAACTTAGTTTACCTCTTATCTTCCTCTTCCTTTTCCCTCCGGTGCCATACCAGATCTCGGGACGAGATCCTCTTGTAGTGGTGGAGTGTTGTAACGCCCCGAGACCGACGCTCCAGAAGACTTCCAGATATTCCAAGTTTCACCATGTATATGTTTTGCTTGTTGCATTCATCATTGCATCATGTCATCATGCAACCCCTTTTTAAAAACTCACCTAAATAAATTGCATAGATCTTTGATCTATTTAAATCGAGGGAGTTCACATGGTGATTTCTCTTCATAACATATCCTCCCAATATTATTTAGGGAGCTAATAAATATTCCACTAATTTGGAATTCACCATAACACACTTGCAAAATATTCCATGCCTTTGTTATATCACTTCTTGACCTCAAACTTTGTCCATAAATTCTTTCATCACTTTCCGGAGCTCCACCAAAAATCTCAACATTTTGGCCACTCCTAAACCTTGTCCTAGTTCAAACCATTTGAATTAAATTCAAATGAGTTTGAATTTAAATCTTGCATTCATGCCAACTTCTATTTTCTTGGATTAAGCTCATTTTTTATGAGTCCGGGAAAATTAACCCTATGCGCAAATTCTTCCCATAACCCTCTCTTTCTTTCTCTTCTCTCTAATTCTTTTCGCTAAAGAATAGAAGGGAGGGAGAGAGAGTCCAGCCCAGCTGGGCGTCCTAGCCCATAGCACCAGCCCACCTCATTAGGCCCAGCCGGCCCCTGCCTATCTAACCCTAGCCAGCCTTGATCCCCAACACCTCTTCTCTCAATTCCCTTGCGCCGCCAGCACCCAAGCACACTCACGCCCGATCCCCTCACTCGCTCGCCCCCTCCATCCTTGTTCCAATCGGGAGAGGCTCCCGATCCGCCGCTACTGTCATCTGGCGCCCCCAGCCTCGTCAGCGCCCGTGCCTCCTCCTCCCTCCGTTCGGCCTCAACCTCCAGGCCATCTCCGTCGTGACCCGTCCGGCCACCGCCCGCTCCGGTGACCCATCGCCACCCGCCGCCGTCGGCGACCACCAGGAGGGCCACCTCGCGCGTGGTCCCGCTGCTAGCGTCCCTCGCGCCAGGCTCCTTCCATGGCCACGCCTCGCTGTCCGAGCTGCTGCTCCCGTCGGCCCTGCCATCGCGCCTCCTCGCTGAGGCCACCTGGTTCATCCTCCACGCCATGGCCAACCCGACCCCAAGCTCCTGCTGCAGCCGCTTCTTCCTAGCTTCGCCCCTACTTCTCCGGCTTCGTCCTCGAACGGACAGCATCGACCGGCCCCGCCTCCAACGCCCGCAACTCCGGCCTCTCCTGCAGCACTCTTACACGCAACCCTCGTTGGCCTTCGATCCCCTGCCCGACGCCAAGACCGCAGCTCCATGTCCCCATGTACGCCAAGCTCTCTTTCGGGGACCTCCTCAAGACTAGGAACGCCCTGACCGAGACTGACAAGTACCACCGCGGATTCGCCAAGTCCGACTACAAAGCGAAGACCATGCACCACTACTGTTCCTGTGGATTTTGGCAAGTACCCCTACGCATGGATACACCAAGGTCGACTACGCCCGATGATGCGACAAGTACCTCTACCGATGACTCGAACGTCTACGAATCGTGTACCACTACTTCCACTACCTTCGCGAGAACGACTACTTCCACTACGGCCCGTGTACCACTACTTCCTTCGTCGAACTCGACTCGCTCCGAAATGCACGCTTCGAAGGTATAACCGCCGAGACGTTGACCCGTGGACGAATGTATGTTGTATGAGATGAACCGTACGTTTGCACCATGTCCGAATTAATCCTTGCACGTTCCTCCTCGTGTGCCATGCCGTTGACCCTGGGAACCCGGTAACCGGGACCACCCCACCATCTTTTGCATGTTCCGCACATCCGCACACTGGCTCTTTTGCACCGGTATCTTAATGAGTTATCGGATCATCGGAATGTTGCCGTGGTACCATTTTCGTTGTCGTTGCCGTGGCACCCCTTCCGTTCCACCACGGTGACAAATGCTTCATAACATGCTCATGTCAACATTTTCATAAAATTGCATAAAACTTGCATATGTCATCCGCATCATGATAACAACAATTAAAATGTTCAAAACTGTTGTTTGCGTTAAATTGCTAAATAACATATGGGATTTCCGGAATTGTTGTTTGTTGTTTCCGGCCTCATTTAAACTTGCCTAAATAGTTAGTTTACTTATGCTTTACCTCTTGCCTTGTTTAACAATATTTAATATTGTTGGGTACATAAACGAGAGAGAACTTTCGTCAATATGCAACTCGTTGCATATTAAGCTCCACTTAATTTGTTGTGTAGTTTGTTGCATTTTGCCATGCCATGCCTCTTTAAACCGGACATGCATCATACTTAATTGTGCATCATGTCATGTTTATGCTTGTGTGTTTACCATGTTGTTTGTTTCTTTCCGGTGTTGCTTCTTAGTTCCGGTAATGTTGCGATTGTGAGGACTCGTTCGACTACTCCCGTTTGTCTTCTTCATGGACTCGTTCTTCTTCCTAGCTGGATTTCAGGCAAGATGACCGTCACCTTGGATCTCATTACTATCATTGCTTTGCTAGTTGCTTCGTTCTATCGCTATGCTGCGCTACCTATCACTTGTTCTTCAAGCCTCCCAAATTGCCATGTCAGCCGCTAACCTTTGTCACCCTTCCTAGCAAACCATTGCTTGGCTATGTTACTGCTTTGCTCAGCCCCTCTTATAGCGTTGTTAGTTGCAGGTGAAGTTGAAGATTGCTCCATGATGGACAGGATTATGTTGGGATATCACAATATCTCTTATTTTATTTAAGGCATCTATACACTTGGTAAAGGGTGGAAGACTCGGCCTTATGCCTGGTGTTTTGTTCCACTCTTGCCTCCCTAGTTTCCGTCATATCGGTATTATGTTCCCGGATTTTGCATCCCTAACGCGGTTGGGTGATTTATGGGACCCCCTTGACAGCTCGCTTTGAATAAAACTCCTCCAGCAAGGCCCAACCTTGGTTTTACCATTTGCCTCACCACCACCTACTTTTCCTTGGGAGACGCTCTCTCGAGGGTCATGTTTATTTTAGCCCCCCCGGGCCAGTGCTTCTCTAAGTGCTGGTCCGAAACGAGTAGAATGCGGGGCACCCTCGGGGAAACTCGAGGTCTAGTTTTACTGGTAGGATGTCTCATCCGGTGTTGCCCTGAGAACGAGATATGTGCAACTTCTATGGAGATTGTCGGCGCATCGGGCGGCTTTGCTGGTCTTATTTTACCATTTATCGAGATATGCTTAGTTGCTGCTGCAACCTCACCACTTATCCTTTCCATTCCCATTATGCTTTGCTAGTCTTGATACCCATGGTAATGGGATTGTTGAGTCCTCGTGGCTCACAGATTACTACAACACCAGTTGCAGGTGCAGGTTATGCGATGATCATGACGCGAGAGCTATGCTTGCTTGTTTTGGAGTTCTTCTTTTGCTTCTTCTTCGATCAGGGGATAGGTTCCAGGTCGGCAGCCCGGGCTAGCAGGGTGGATGTCGTTTGAGTTTCTGTTTGTGTTTCATCCGTAGTCGGATGTTGCTCTTATGTAAGATGATGTTGTATTCGTGTGGCATTGTATACCTTTTGTATGTATCCCCATCTATTATGTAATGTTGATGTAATGATATCCACCTTGCAAAAGCGTATCAACATGCGGTTCTATCCTTGGTGGGACATTCGAGTCTCATTAGGATACTATCGCATATTGGGCGTGATAAGCACCATCTCCTCTCAAAACCCTAGTTCATCTCTTGTATCATATCTTGTATCAAAACCACAAATTGGTACTTGTGGGTTGCTTGTGTTGATTACTCCTTGTAGTTGATGCTAATTGGTTTACTTGGTGGAAGATCATATGTTCAGATCCTTAATGCATATTAATACTCCTCTGATTATGAACATGAATATGCTTTGTGAGTAGTTACTTTTGTTCCTGAGGACATGGGTGAAGTCTTGCTATTAATATTCATGTGAATTTGGTATTCGTTTGATATTTTGATGAGATGTATGTTGTCTCTCCTCTAGTGGTGTTATGTGAACGTCGACTACATGACACTTCACCATTATTTGGGCCTAGAGGAAGGCATTGCGAAGTAATAAGTAGATGATGGGTTGCTAGAGTGACAGAAGCTTAAACCCTAGTTTATGCGTTGCTTCGTAAGGGGCTGATTTGGATCCATATGTCTAATGCCGTGGTTAGGTTTACCTTAATACTTCTTTTGTAGTTGCGGATGCTTGCAATAGGGGTTAATCATAAGTGGGATGCTTGTCCAAGTAACGGCAGTACCCAAGCACCAGTCCACCCACATATCAAATTATCAAAGTATCAAACACGAATCATATGAGCGTGATGATAACTAGCTTGACGATAATTCCCATGTGTTCTCGAGAGCGCTTTTCTCATTATAAGAAATTTTCCAGGATTGTCCTTTTCTACAAAAAGGTTTGGGCCACCTTGCTGCACTTTATTGACTTTCATTGCTTGTTACCCGTTATAAATTATCTTATCACAAAACTATCTGTTACCTACAATTTCAGTGCTTGCAGAGAATACCTTACTGAAAACCGCTTGTCATTTCCTTCTGCTCCTCGTTGGGTTCGACACTATTACTTATCGAAAGGACTACGATAGATCCCCTATAATTGTGGGTCATCAAGACTCTTTTCTGGCGCCGTTTCCGGGAGTGAAGCGCCTTTGGTGACTGGAACTTGGTACGGAAACATTTATATAGTGTGCTGAAATTTTCTGTCACTTGTCACTATGGAAACTAATCCTTTGAGGGGCTTGTTCGGGGTATCTTCACCCCACCAGTAGAGCAAAGAGTTGCTCCTCAACCTACTGAACCTACTGAAAATGTTTACTTTGAGATTCCTTCGGGTATGATAGAGAAACTGCTAGCTAATCCCTTTGCAGGAGATGGAACATTGCATCCCGATTTACACCTTATCTTTGTGGATGAAGTTTGGGGATTATTTAAGCTTGCAGGTATTCCCGATGATGCTGTCAAAAGGAAGGTCTTCCCTTTATCTTTGAAGGGAGATGCATTGACATGGTATAGGCTATGTGATGATACGGGATCTTGGAATTATAAACGATTGAAGTTGGAATTTCACCAGAATTTCTATCCTATGCATCTTGTTCATCGTGATCGTAATTACATATATAATTTCTGGCCTCGCGAAGGAGAAAGCATCGCTCAAGCTTGGGGGAGGCTTAATTCAATGTTATATTCATGCCCCAATCATGAGCTCTCAAGAGAAAGGATTATTCAAAACTTTTATGCTCGACTTTCTCTCAATGATCGCACCATGCTCGATACTTCCTGTGCTGGTTCTTATATGCTAAAGACTACTGAATTGAAGTGGGATTTATTGGAGAGAATTAAACGCAACTCTGAAGATTGGGGTTCTGACGATGGTAGGGAGTCAGGTATAACACCTAAGTTATATTGTGTTAAATCTTTTATGGATACCGATGCTTTTCGTGGATTTAGCGCTAAGTATGGACTTGACTCCGAGATAGTAGCTGCTTTTTGTGAATATTTTTCTACTCACATTGATCTCCCTAAGGAGAAGTGGTTTAAATATAATCCTCCCATTGTAGTAAAAGTAATTGCACCTATTACAGTTGAAGAAAAGACTGTCACTTATAATGATCCTATTGTTCCTACTAGTTATGTTGAGAAACCACCTTTTCCTGCTAGGATGAAGGATCATGCTAAAACTTCAACTGTTGTTCGTAAGAGTAATATTAGAACTTATACACCTCCTGAGCAAATCAAAGTTGAACCTAGTATTGCTATGGTTAAAGATCTCTTGGATGATAATTTAGATGGGCATGTTATTTACTTTTGTGAATAGGCTGCCAATATCGCTAGACCAGATGCTAAAATACATAGACCTGTTGTAGGCATGCCTGTTATTTCTGTTAAAATAGGAGATCATTGTTATCATGGCTTATGTGATATGGGTGCTAGTGCTAGTGCAATACCTCATTCCTTATATGAGGAAATTATGCATGATATCGCACCCGCTGAGTTGGAAAGTATTGATGTTACCATTAAGCTTGCCAATAGAGATACTATTTCACCAGTTGGGATTGTTAGAGATGTTGAAGTCTTGTGTGGGAAGGTTAAATATCCTTCTGATTTTCTTGTTCTTGGTTCCCCACAAGATGACTTTTGTTCCATTATTTTTGGTAGACCCTTCTTGAATATTGTTAATGCTAGGATTGATTGTGAAAAGGATACTGTTACAATTGGCTTAGGGGATATGTCTCATGAGTTTAATTTTGCTAAGTTTCATAGACAACCCTGTGATAAAGAATCACCTAGTAAGGATGAGATTATTGGTCTTGCTTCTATTGTCGTGCCTCCTACTGATCTGTTAGAACAATATTTGCTAGACCATGAAAATGATATGTTTATGGATGAAAGAAGGGAAATAGATAAAGTATTCCTTCAACAGGGTCCTATTCTGAAACACAACTTACCTGTTGAAATCCTAGGGGATCCCCCTCCACCCAAGGGTGATCCAGTGTTTCATCTCAAACCATTACCTGATAATGTTAAGTATGCTTATCTTGATGAAAAAAAATATATCTTGTTATTATTAGTGCTAACCTTTCAGAGCAAGAAGAAGAAAGATTATTGAAAACTCTAAAGAAGCACCGTGCTGCTATTGGATGTACTCTGGATGATCTTAAGGGCATTAGTCCCACTCTGTGTCAACACAAAATAAAAGTGGAGAAAGATGCCAAACTAGTTAGGGATCCTCAACGACTATTAAATCCTAAGATGAAAGAAGTGGTAAGAAAGGAGATACTAAAGCTCCTTGAGGCAGGTATAATTTATCCCGTTGCTGATAGCGATTGGGTAAGTCCTGTCCATTGCGTTCCTAAAAAGGGAGGTATTACTGTCATTCCTAATGATAAAGATGAATTGATCCCGCAAAGAATTATTACAGGTTATAGGATGGTAATTGATTTCTGTAAATTAAATAAAGCTACTAAGAAAGATCATTACCCTTTACCTTTTATTGACCAAGTGCTAGAAAGACTATCCAAACATACAAATTTCTGCTTTTACATTTATTCTGGTTTCTCTCAAATACCTGTGTCAGCGGAGGATCAATCAAAAACTACTTTTACTTGCCCTTTCGGTACTTTTGCTTATAGATGTATGCCTTTTGGTTTATGTAATGCACCGGCTACCTTTAAAAGATGCATGATGGCTATATTCTCTGACTTTTGTGAAAAGATTTGTGAGGTATTCATGGATGATTTCTCCGTTTATGGATCCTCTTTTGATGATTGCTTGAGCAACCTTGATCGAGTTTTGCAGAGATGTGAAGACACTAGTCTCGTCTTGAATTGGGAAAAGTGCCACTTTATGGTTAATAAAGGCATTGTCTTGGGGCATAAGATTTCTCAGAGAGGTATTGAAGTTGATAAAGCTAAAGTTGATGCTATTGAAAAGATTCCATGTCCCAAGGACATAAAAGGTATACGAAGTTTCCTTGGTCATGCCAGTTTTTATAGGAGGTTCATTAAGGACTTTTCTAAAATCTCTATGCCTCTGACTAATTTATTGCAAAAAGATATTCCTTTTTTCTTTGATGATGATTGTGTAGAAGCATTTGAAATACTTAAGAAAGCTTTGATCACTGCACCTATTGTTGAGCCACCTGATTGGAATTTACCCTTTGAAATTATGTGTGATGCTAGTGATTATGCTGTAGGTGCTGTTCTAGGGCAAAGAGTTGATAAGAAATTGAATGTTATCCAGTATGCTAGTAAAACTCTTGATACTGCCCAGAGAAATTATACTACTACTGAAAAAGAGTTCTTAGCAGTTGTATTTGCTTATGATAAGTTCAGACCTTATATTGTTGATTCCAAAGTTACTATTCACATTGATCATGCTGCTATTAAATATCATATGGAAAAGAAAGATGCTAAGCCTAGACTTATTAGATGGGCTCTCCTTCTCCAAGAAATTGATTTACATATTATTGATAGAAAGGGAGCTGAGAACCCCGTTGCTGACAACTTGTCTAGGTTAGAGAATGTTCTTGATGACACACAACCTATTGATGATAGCTTTCCTGATGAACAATTAGCGGTCGTTAATGCTTCTCGTACTGCCCCTTGGTATGCTGATTATGCTAATTACATTGTTGCTAAATGTATACCACCTAGTTTCACATACCAACAAAAGAAAAAGTTCTTTTATGATTTAAGACATTACTTCTAGGATGACCCACACCTTTATAAAGAAGGAGTAGATGGTGTTATTAGACGTTGTGTACCTGAGCATGAACAGGAACATATCCTATGCAAGTGTCACTCCGAACCATATGGAGGACACCACGCTGGAGATAGAACATCACATAAGGTATTGCAATCTGGTTTTAATTGGCCTACTCTCTTCAAAGATGCTCGTAAGTTTGTCTTGTCTTGTGATCAATGTCAAAGGATAGTTAATATTAGTAGACGTCAGGAAATGCCTATGCACTATTCTCTTGTTATTGAACCATTTGATGTTTGAGGCTTTGATTATATGGGACCTTTTCCTGCCTCTAATGGTTACACACATATTTTAGTTGTTGTTGATTACGTTACTAAGTGGGTAGAAGCTATTCCAACTAGTAGTGCTGATCATAACACTTCTATCAAAATGCTTAAAGAAGTTATTTTTCTGAGGTTTGGAGTCCCAAGATATCTTATGACTGATGGTGGTTCACATTTTATTGATGGTGCTTTTCGTAAGATGCTTGCTAAGTATGATGTTAATCATAGAATCGCATCTCCTTATCACCCGCAGTCTAGTGGTCAAGTAGAGTTGTGAAATAGAGAGATCAAATTAATTTTGCAAAAGACTGTGAATAGATCTAGAAAGAATTGGTCCAAGAAACTTGATGATGCATTATGGGCCTATAGAACTGCATATAAAAATCCTATGGGTATGTCTCTGTATAAGATGGTTTATGGAAAAGCATGTCACTTACCTCTTGAACTTGAACATAAAGCATATTGGGCTATTAAAGAGCTCAATTATGACTTCAAACTTGCTGGTGAGAAGAGGTTGTTTGATATTAGCTCACTTGATGAATGGAGAACCCAAGCCTATGAGAATGCCAAGCTGTTCAAAGAAAAAGTTAAAAGATGGCATGACAAAAGGATACAAAAGCGTGAGTTTAACGTAGGTGATTATGTGTTGCTATTGAACTCTCGTTTAAGATTTTTTGTAGGAAAACTTCTCTCTAAATGGGAAGGTCCTTACATTATCGAGGAGGTCTATCGTTCCGGTGCCATAAAAATCAACAACTTCGAAGGCACAAGTCCGAGGGTGGTGAACGGTCAAAGAATCAAACATTATATGTCAGGTAATCCTATCAATGTGGAAACTAATATTATTGAGACCGTAACCCCGGAGGAATACATAAGGGACACTTTTCAGAACGTTTCAGACTCCGAAAAGGAATAGGTATGTGGTACGGTAAGTAAACTGACTCCAAAACAATTCTAATGGCAATTTTCCTCCGTTTTGGAATATTTAAGAATTTTGGAAAGAAAGAAGTAATCCGGGAAGGACACGAGGCCTCCACGAGGGTGGAGGGCACGCCCACCTTTCCTGGGCGCGCCCCCCTGTCTCGTGGCCACCTCGTGTGCCTCCCGGACTCCGTTTTCTTACACGTTACGTATTTTGGTCGGTAGAAATTCATTATATAATCCCCCGAAGGTTTTGACCATCGTATCACGCAAATACCCTTGGTTTTCGTTTTGAGCTGTTTTTCTGATAGATCTAGAGCACCATGACGTCGCCCTCCTTCAACAAGGAAGACAAGGATGCTTGGCTATTGAAGATAGAGCTGAAAAGAGAAGAACCGGAGGAGATCAACAAGGATGAAGGGATCAAGAAGGCCATGGAGGATCAAGCTCCGGTGGTGAAAGAAGAAGACATCCCTCAACCTCTACGTAACCTCTTCACCCCAACTGAGATTGAAGCTTTCAAGATGATTGAGTTAGCTCACATACAAAACAAGTATCTCACGAAGGAAGATATTTTGTTGAAGGATCATATTACCGGACTCAAGGGCATCATCCGCAAGTTGGAGGAGCTTTTACGCTCGATGTGCGATTATCCACCATCATCATCACCACCTCCATCACCTCCGAGGACATAATCACATGGGTATGGGCACTCCCCTTGGCAACTGCCAAGCTTGGGGAGGTGCCCCGATATCGTATCACCATCACACTCCTATCTTTACTGTTTTACTTAGTTCGATCCTTTTATTAATATCTTGATCTAGTATATTGAAGTTTTGGTATCAAGTAGTTTTGAGTTTTGCTTTGTGATCTCTTTATGTAATCGAGTCCGTGAGCTATCTATAATAAAGATTAGTGTTGAGTCAAGGGCTTTGCTATCTTGCTATGATCTTGAGAAAATAGAAAGAATAAGAAGAATAAAAGAGTTCATATTGATCTTGTGGATAGTAATGACTTCACACATAAAAAGTATGAGGCATAAAAGTTGTTGAGAGTTGATAAAGCGTAGTTTTGGTCATCGTTGCAATTAATAGGAAGTAATAAGGAAAGAGAGGTTTTTACATATAAATATACTATCTTAGACATCTTTTATGATTGTGAGCACTCATTAAGTATGACATGCTAAAGAGTTTATGTTAGACAAGGAAGACAATGTAATGGTTTATGTTTTCTCACATCTCAGTTAAAGTATATTGCCATTGATCTTCCCAACATGTTGAGCTTGCCTTTCCCCCTCATGCTAGCCAAAATTCCTTGCTTCCAAATATCCTTAAACCTAGTTTTTCCATGAGAGTCCACCATACCTACGTATGGATTGAGTAAGATTCTTCAAGTAAGTTGTCATGTTGCAAGCAATAAAAATTGCTCTCTAAATATGTATGACTTATTCGTGCGGAGAAAATAAGCTTTATACGATCGTGTGATATGGAAGTAATAAAAGTGACGGACTACATAATAAAGGTTCATATCACAAGTGGCAATATAAAGTGACGTTCTTTGCATTAAAATTTTGTGCATCCAACCCTAAAAGCACATGACAACCTCTGCTTCCCTCTGTGAAGGGCCTATCTTTTACTTTATGTTTTTACTTTATGCTTGAGTCAAGGTGATCTTCACCTTTCCCTTTTTCATTTTATCCTTTGGCAAGCTCCTCGTGTTTGAAAGATCCTGATATATATATCCAATTGGATGTAAGTTAGCATGAATTATTATTCTTGACATCACCCAAAGGTGAATACGTTGGGAGGCAACACAGTAAGCCCCTATCTTTCTCAGTGTCCGATTAAAACTCCATAACCACAAGTATTGCGTGAGTGTTAGCAATTGTAGAAGACTATATGATAGTTGAATATGTGGACTGGCTGAAAAGCTCTATGCTTGACTCTTTCTGATGTTATGATAAATTGCAATTGCTTCAATGAAGTTTCTGAACCATACTTGACATTGTGAATTGATTGTTACTTGAGCATAAGAAACCATATGACAAAAATCTATATATGTTGCTGTTATAAGAATGATCATGACGCCCTCATGTCCGTATTTTATTTATATCGACACCTCTATCTCTAAACATGTGGACATATTTTTCGATTTCGGCTTCCACTTGAGGACAAGCGAGTTCTAAGCTTGGGGGAGTTGATACGCCCATTTTGCATCATGCTTTTATATCAATATTTATTGCATTATGGGCTGTTATTACACATTATGTCTCAATACTTATGGATATTCTCTCTTCTTTTACAAGGGTTACCATGAAGAGGGGGAATGCCGACAGCTGGAATTCTGGATGGAAAAGGAGCACATATTGGAAACCTATTCTGCACAGCTCCAAAAATCCTGAAACTCCACGAAAGTTATTTTTGGAATTAATAAGAATTATTGAGCGAAGAAAACACCAGAGGGGCCCACACCCTGGATAGGAGGGTGGGGGCACGCCCACCCCTACTGGGCGCGCCCCTGTCTCTTGGGCCCCCCTGGTGGCCCTCCGGTGCCCATCTTCTGCTATATGACCGCTTTTACCCCGGAAAAAATCATAAGCAAGCTTATGGGACGAAACTCCGCCGCCACGAGGCGGAACCTTGGCGGAACCAATCTAGGGCTCCGGCAGAGCTGTTCTGTCGGGGAAACTTCCCTTCGGGAGGGGGAAATCATCACCATCGTCATCACCAACGATCCTCTCATCGGGAGGGGTCAATCTCCATTAACATCTTCACCAGCACCATCTCCTCTCAAAACCCTAGTTCATCTCTTGTATCCAATCTTCTATCAAAACCACAAATTGGTACCTGTGGGTTGCTAGTAGTGTTGATTACTCCTTGTAGTTGATGCTAATTGGTTTACTTGATGGAAGATCATATGTTCAGATCCTTAATGCATATAAATACTCCTCTGATTATGAACATGAATATGCTTTGTGAGTAGTTACTTTTGTTCCTGAGGACATGGGTGAAGTCGTGCTATTAGTAGTCATGTGAATTTGGTATTCGTTTGATATTTTGATGAGATGTATGTTGTCTATCCTCTACTGGTGTTATGTGAACGTCGAATACATGACACTTCACCATTATTTGGGCCTAGAGGTAGGCATTGGGAAGTAATAAGTAGATGATGGGTTGCTAGAGTGACAGAAGCTTAAATCCTAGTTTATCCGTTGCTTCGTAAGGGGCTGATTTGGATCCATATGTCTAATGCTGTGGTTAGGTTTACCTTAATACTTCTTTTGTAGTTGCGGATGCTTGCAATAGGGGTTAATCATAAGTGGGATGCTTGTCCAAGTAAGGGCAGTACCCAAGCACCGGTCCACCCACATATCAAATTATCAAAGTACCGAACGGGAATCATATGAGCGTGATGAAAACTAGCTTGACGATAATTCCCATGTGTCCTCGGGAGCGCTTTTCTCATTAGAAGAAATTTTCCAGGCTTGTCCTTTGCTACAAAAAGGATTGGGACACCTTGCTGCACTTTATTTACTTTCATTGCTTGTTACCCGTTATAAATTATCTTACCACAAAACTATCTGTTACCTACAATTCCAGTGCTTGTAGAGAATACCTTACTAAAAACCACTTGTCATTTCCTTCTGCTCCTCGTTGGGTTCAACACTCTTACTTATCGAAAGGACTACGATAGATCCCCTATACTTGTGGGTCATCAAATGGCTTCAATTTCCCCCTCCCGGAGGGAAGTTTCCCCGACGGAACAGCTCTATCGGAGCCCTAGATTGGTTCTGCCCAAGTTCCGCCTCGAGACGGCGGCTCTTCGTCCCGAAAGCTTCCTTCTGATTTTTTCCAGGACAAAACACACCATATAGTAAAAGATGAGCATAGGGGGCCTGCTAGGTGGCCCACAAGGCAAGAGGCGCACCTAGGGGGGTAGGGCATGCCCCCACCCTTGTGGATGGCAGGTGGCTCCCGTCTGGTTCTTTCTTCGCCCAATATTTTATATATATTCCCAAAAAATTGTCCTTGAAGTTTCAGGACTTTTGGAGTTGTGTAGAATAGGTCTCTAATGTTTGCTCCTTTTCCTGTCCAGAATTCCAGCTGCCGGTATTCTCCCCCTTCATGTAAACCTTGTAAAATAAGAGAGAAAAGGCATAAGTATTGTGATACAATGTGTAATAACAGCCCATAATGCAATAAATATCAATATAAAAGCATGCTGCAAAATGGACGTACTAGTGATGATGGTGTGCCTGCCATCTTTTACCAATAGCCTTTGGGTCTAGATCTGACGCATACAAAGGAAACTGCTGTAGTTTTGCAAAAAGATGTCCGCACTTGTTCCCTATTTACAAACAACTCCTTGTCTCTCACAATCAGCCTTATCTCTTCCCCACCACATCTAGAAGGCCATGGAACAATCTGGCGCGATGGCCGCTGCCGGCACTATCCACCCCCAATCTTGGTGTTCGATGCAATGCATGGGCATCTTACTCGTATAAGAAAAGACTAGAGATACTCGTGGCAATGCACGTCGAACACAGCTAGTTGCAAGCAGGCTAGCTCTACAACCATGATCATAGTGACTGCTGACTTCGGTATGTCAAACACGGAGCCTACACTCAGGTGTCATCTCCGGCGCAGGGTCTTGTCACTTCATTGTGAGGAGCAACACATAATAATTTGACCAACGAGTAGTACAGTACTACTACATTGGTGGTGCTACTACTAGTACTAGCACCACCATCTGGATTTAGTAGTACTACCACGTTCGTTTGGGTTTAGTATTTGACTAGCAATATCTAGTAATGCATGTCACAAAAAATACACTACTCCCTATGTAAATAAATACATGGAGTATTGTTTTATTCGGTTTTGAATGTAGTTCCCAATGATATTATACACTCTCCCTTCCGATAGATGGCTCAAATCTGAAATCTGATCAATCAGACTACTATTGTACTCACCGAGCGGTCAGTTTGGTAAGCTACCAACAAAAAATTGCAATCAAAGACTACTATTGTACTCCCTTCGTACTGGTGCATTAGTCACATTACGAAAACCAAATAATCCGAAAACTTTTAGGCACGATGCATTAACTACCCACCTCGTTCCCTTGTTTTTTCCACAAAAAAGAAATCGCCCAATATGAGACGTGGGGTGCGTATGCATTCAATGATTTGAGACTACTTAACACAACATGCAATGCTCAATTCTCTTTATGCAATGCCATTAATTACAAAATACTACTCCTACCTCCGTCCCAGTTTATTGGTCCCCTTAGTATTTTGTGCTAAGTTTTGACAATTGATTTAACTAAAATAATAATAATGCATGTCACCAAAAATTGTTCATTGGATTCGTATTTGAACATAGTTTCCAATGATATTATTTTTGGTTACATGCATTAGCATTATATTAGTTAAATCAATGGTCAAAACTTGGCGCAAAATGCAAAGGGGACCAATAAACCAGTAAACACCAAAGTTCTCTCATTTTGCCCCAAGTTGGTCTCGGTGAGATGACTGTATTGCACACGCACAGAGGGAGGGCGGGGAGGGCCGAGGAGTAGATGGCCAACACACACGTGGATGCAACGCAGTCAGCACTTCTCATATAAAGGCTCCCCGCCAGTCCAATCTATGAAATCCTACACACCTACGCACCCTATCCAAGGGCAACAATGATCACTCCAATCATAAGATCATTTGACTAGAAGCTAGACCCATGGAGGTGATGAGCACGAGCATCAGCCGGATGTGCTAGATGGTCCACGACGCCGGCCTGCGGCCCAGCACCGAGGAACATCTCCATGTCGTGCTTGAGGCTGCCAGGATGAGAGGCCTCTTGGATGATAACTTCGTCTCCTTGTTCGACGAGGTCCTCGTCGGCTTCCTCGACAAGTTCACCATTGTCAAGAAGCTCGCGGACGACCTTGACATACGCCTCCAACCCACGCGCCCAGGCTCTGTGATGCCTGCCACCCTCAACGACCTCTATGGTGACAACCTCTTCGATGCACTGGTGGCCCTGCGACTGCCCGCCGTCGCGCTGGAGAATGTCCACCTCTAGGTCGCGCTTGCCGGGCAGCGCCGGGCGCAGCAAGACCCCATCGACATAATCACCCACGTCTACGAGAAAATCATCCACAAGGACTACTACGTGCAAGAGTAGGACGATAGGATGCTGGCCTTCTTGGACCACATGGCAACCATGGACGACATTGTTCAGAAGCATGTTGAGCTCGCCGCCAACGCCGCTGCTCCTCACACGTTGGTTGGTGACCCGGCGCACTAGGGCATGAGGATGTCATTGATGGATCCATATTTATCTTTATCTTTCCGTCAATTCCATGTAGTAGTATATTGTACTAGTAATTATCTTACCTTTCACATCAGCTTCATAATTTTCGTACGTACTCCATGCATGAACTACTCCAAAACCAAAATTCTCATTACACCAGGAAAATTGTTATTTCTATCTATCAGTCGCGCCATGGAGCAGAACCAAAATTTACAAGTTACAAGTTCAAAAGGAAAAGCCTGCTGTGTTCGCATCGCACCCCCACACGGTTGGTCTGTCATGCCGCTCAAGGGGGAATGCATGCTGTGTTGCATTTTCACTTACAAGTGGGACCGCAGTTGAGCAAACCGACTATCGGCAAACCCACACCGTGCCCACCGCGCGATTGCTGAGTTAGAGAAAATAGGAGGGAGAAGAGATAGCTATATCATGGATTCCAAGAAAATTGGTGTCAGATGGGACTCGTGTGGGTGGCGTGTGCCGTACTGCTAGACGTGAATGCTAGTTATGGCCCATGCCACCCCACTATATCGAGGTGCTGGTTATGTAGAGCGAACACATTATCTCTCCAGGAGTACGGTACACCACTAGTACTACTCACATTGTCGCAAAATTTCTTGGAGTCCGTGCTCAACCCTCTCTCTCTCTCTCTCTCTCTTCTCAGCCAGCCAGCAGATGCGCGGAGTGTGCCCTTTGTCTATTTTCTCACATGCGGTCCCACATGTCAGTGAAAATGCAAGACGACCCACTGAACCTGCACATCTTTCACCTCGACGTGCTGGTGATGAAAAACAAATCCAATAAAGATCTTCGGTGGCCGCTTATGGAGTTACTTAAGAGTAAGATTCTATTTACAGTTTAACCCAAGATGCACATCACGTGGCTTCAACTAGCACTCCATTTTCTTGCATGACATGACCTGGATACTGGATGTCCCACGTGTCGGAAAAAGGAGGAAGAACTCGACCAAATCTTCTCCACATTTAGACTGGAGTAGGAAACATGGCAAGCCCTATGCCTACATCATACTCCTACGTAGTGTACAAGCCCACCTCACGCTGTCACCATATTTCTCGTCCTCCATGCGATACCTAGCTCTAGTTGATGGTATACTACTACTAGGACTAACTATTGTACTAGCATACTATTTGGTTGGCTCTATGTGATGTGGCAACTTCATATAACCGGATGTTGGCTATACTACTACGGTACTCACACTCCAAGAAGTGACTCGAAAACCATTCATAAATTGAGTTTATCACATGCATATGCAAATGTACCATTCATTACATACAACAAGTCATCAATACACAACGACAACGAGGATACATGTTGGATTATAGATTATTTCCAACAAAACATTCTAGTAAATACTAAATTTTTATCACACAACAAATAACAAGCAATGAGATGAACTTCAGCTCAACCAATCCTTGGTGTTGGAAACACTTGCTTTGAACCATAAGTAAGCCTCTTGGAAGGGCCAATTCTTGTCAATATCGAGACCAACGCAGGACTCATCATCTAGGCTGAAGCGGCCTATATCAGGATGCATATTGTGATAGCCAGGGTAGGGAACCATAGCAATGTCCGATGTATAGATACATTTGCTTCTCATAAATGGTAGTAACGTTGTGCCAACAATAGCTGGATCGCCTTTCACCGTCATTGGATAGTTTAGTCTAAGGAAGAGCGAGTTTTCTCCAAGACTATCAATATTGCACTAGGGAGAAGGTGCTGGCACTAGCACACTAGTATCCATCCTGAATACCCTGCAACAGATGTTGGAATAGGTCCGGAGAGTGAGACCATGGGAGACAACACCTGCTTCTTTAGTAACATCAGCAGTTCCCTGTATACAGACAAGAAGAGGTGATCCATCGAAATAAGTTGCCAGGCACCACTGAGTATGTAGGTCCTGCTCGTCCTCATGCTCGTGATCATCACCATTGTCATCTCCCCCTTGGTTATAAATTTTTTCAAGTATAGGTGGTGGAATTTTCACAGGACCTTGGAGACACAAGAAGGTTAATTAGTACGGGGATACTAACTCGGATGCATGTGGATGAAATAATTCTAGTTATAGTGGAAGACAAACACACCAAAACAATAAGGATTCCATGCAAAAACAGTGCCATGAGTGGTGGCAGCAAACACAAGACGCTCGTATTGTATTGTGTCACAATACTCATCCGTGTACAGAAATTGATTTTTGAGCACTATCCATCGAGGCGTGGAAGTAAGGACGGCAAAAAGCTTGTCGAAGATAGCAACAACATCATAGTTTGCATAATCCCAAGAGCGGTTGGGAAATCGACAAATTGCTATCTTCCATAGACGACTATCACCATGATCGTATTAGAACGTACATAGATCATCTGTGTGCTCAACCTCAGGGCACTCTAAGATTTTTGGAAGTGGAAACCGGGGATGAGTGTACCCATTCACAAGTTCCCACTCACAGTTGTGCCCAATATAAACAACCCAATCTCCATTTGCGCCTACCCAGGCCTTACCCTTAAGCGATGGCATCTTAACTTCACACATATCATTATCAAGCGGCATCAACTTGCACAAGGCAAGGCTTTCGTCATCCGCGCGCCAATTAGCAGGGTCATGGTGAAGAATATAGGGGAGATCAAACCGCTCCTGGACCCTTGGGTTCTTTGTAATGATGTTATTTGTTGAGTCGAGAATGGTCTTGAACGAACCTGCCATGCTAGCCGAGAATGGTCTTGATCAACGAGTTCCTCCACCACGTTGTCTTTCAGATCGGGGCAAGAATAACGAGGTCGTTTCTGGCCTGTTCCCTCCATGGAGAAGATGATCGAACAATGGCAGAAGGAAGGGTGAAGGCAAATGGAGGGAGGAAGAGTGTGCGACAACAGTTCCAAATAGAGAGGGAAAGGCGAAGAGGCGGTGGACGATAGCCACGGTACAGGAGGAGGCGCCCCGGCCTACATAGACGCCTGTTCGGAAATTGTACAAAAGGACTCGCCGTCGTTTCACTGACATGTTGGAACGGGACCACATGTCAACGAACATGGCGTGTCATTTCTCGTGCAAAATGCGATCAGGCCGCGTCGGCCCGAGGTGTCACATTATTTCTCAACTTTATTTTTTTATTGGCGTGCCGTTCAGTTTTGAAGCACGACTAACTGGTACTGTATGCAGAGAAAAATATAAACTACTCTGCCATTGCTCCACCTCTAGTACTAGGATCAAAAAAGATATAGGCTGGAGCTTCAGCGCTTGCTTGCTAAGGGCTGCCCACTTGCTTCTCACACGATCAACCTCTCTCCAAATCTAAAAAAGACAGCGGTGCCCCTCTCTCTCCCTCCTCATCGGTGGTCACAGATCCGTCGGGGAAGAAAAGGACGTGCAGCATTGATGCACTCATCATTGGCGAGCAAGGTCACGTACTGACGACAAGGTCGTCCTCTCAGACCTAGCGCTCGCGCGGAATGGCCTCCGTCCCCAAGCTTGCTGCCATAGTGTGTGCGGAGGACGACGACCAGTTCCACAGACCCTCAGATATACTACCTCTTTTCGAACCATACCCTTGTTCTATTACCCCATCTGCCACGTCGCTGCATGTGGATTTTTTTTCCACTCCACCATCTCCCCAATTTCCTATCCTCTGCTCTACTGGTCGCACAGACGAAAACCTTAATTTGCACCATTAAAGTAAACCCTACTTCATGCAGACTAATCCATGTCTGGGTTAAATAAGGAAAGGAACGGAGAAAGTACTATCGAAGAGACTAGGTATGGAACCCGCATCTAGGTTGGAAAGGGCAAAATCGGTAGCTAAGGAACAAGTCTCATGTCTCTTGGTTGAAAAAGCGTGAAAAAGGGTAGAAAGGCATGACAATGCAATAGAGAATGACCAGGTCGATCGTTTTGTTGTCTTCACATAGGAATAAGGTGGCTAAAGAGAACAAAAATGGGGTGTAATCCACATATGCTGCCTGGATATTTGTTGCTCCGGGCAACCATACCTCGCTCACCACTGTATGCGTCCGTGGAGGTACATCATACTGGTGCGCCCATTGTCCGAATGGGCCTCAGATGCTCTTATTGCCACTTTTTTGCTGTTAGTATAACACCAGCGGTAAAGTCAAGCAATGCTACTACCAAAGTGATGCCACATTTAACTAATGCCACACTCAATCTAATGCCACCGATAAATTTAAGCAATGCCATTTAATGTCACTGGATTATTTCAGGGTTAGCTGTTGATCGTGGATGTATTAAAGATTTGTCAGGACCCCGACTCAATGCCACACCGATCTAGAATGTAAAACCTAATATCACTTTGCGGCCTCACGCACGGTATCCCCAAGGGTGTCGCCTTATCAGGCCCAGGACCGTTTGCGTCTTTTGGCACGCGAATATGATAGTGTTGCTAGCATCCATATGACAAGGAGCCCGGGCTGACATGGCTAGTCATGAACTCAAAGTGGCACGAACTTACAGGGACACGCATACATGACCCAACAACGAATGTGTCGGTCATCAGTGAGTGAATCCGGCCTGTAGAAGCTGGGCTAGCAGGACTCCGGAGAATCTGGGCTGTAGCAGGCTAGCAGGACTCTGGTAGACACAACATGACATTTCCCCGAAGGGACAGACACAGGATCGAACAAGGACACATGCCTGCCAGCCTAAGTGTTCCGGAGCAGTAGTAAGCTACCAAGGCTCAGTGGAAGCACTAGGAGACATTTCCCGGTAAGACTTACATCAGAACTAACTACATATGCATCATTATCAACAAAGGGATGGTGGGGTTTAACTGCAGCAAGCCAGCTTTGACTCGGTGGCTATCCTGAACTACGACTGCAAGTAACTCTTTGAGGTGGCGCACACGAGTCCACATATTCACCATATCAATACACCACTATGGACCCACTCCCGTCTTCCTACGAGAACGCCATCCATAGAACTCACGCTTATCTTGCGGATTTTAGAGTATCCACTTTCACTTGTCTATGAAGTGTATAGGCAACCCAGAGGTCCTTTACCGCCGACGCGGCTATTGGAATAGATCATTTATAACCCTGCAGGGGTGTACTTCTTCACACATGTTTCCACCACTTAGCGTCTGCACACGACATGTGCTCGGTAGACTTCAAGTGAAAGCTGACGTGGGCGTAGACCACGACCTACCTAAACACTCAAGTCTCTAGTCCAGGTTTATCACCTATTCAGGTTCCATCCACAGGGAGTCCAGCCAAAGTTTCCACATATGGCCCTGAACGATGTGTACAGGGTTCCCGAGACACCAAACGGGCGCCCGGCACACCGTGCCACATGCCTACCGCATCATAGCCCACCCCTCTGGTCAGTGCTGCGCACGACCTCCAGCATACTACAAACACCAGAAACTACTTGCAACTCCTGGACAGAGGACTAGGGTGGTTAAGAAGTCGAGCAGGGTCATATTTCAAGGCCCAACGTGTGGTAGTAGATGTTTCATGGATCACAAACACAGAACTCAGTTCCTGAGGACGGGTTCAACGAGACAGCCCACCATGTACTCCTACATGGCCTCTTACCGCTACCTTTACCAAATCGTGTTCACACACTTAGCTCACGCACAGTAGGACATGTTCAGAACCTTCCAATTCATCCCCGATGAATCAGACCAGACTTAACTCTAAGCAGTAGCAGGCATGACAATCAAGCATGAATGAGTAGGCACATCAGGGCTCAAACAACTCCTGCTCATGCTAGTGGGGTTCATCTATTTACTGTGGCAATGACAGGTCATGCAGAGGATAAGGGGTTCAACTACCGCAGCATGTAACAGTTGAATCGTTCTGGTCCTAATGCAGTAAAAGAGAGAAGAGCGAGAGAGTGGGTTTGTATCGGAATGAGCAAGGGGGTTTTGCTTGCCTGGCACTTTTGAAGATAGTATATCTCTTCATCGGTATCATCGATCTCATCGTCAGAACCACGTCTATCGAGAGGGGACAAACACCGGCAAACAAGGAAAAACACAATCAATGCAATGCACAATATGATGCATGATCATGACATGTCAATATGCTGTGATTTGAGCTAATGCAACTAGCAACAGGTTAAATGAAGTTGGTTTGAATCCAAGATTCAAATTCAAACTCCATATGTGAAAATTCAAATGCCATTTACATGATTTGTCCTAAACAATAGCTATAAGTTGTTCGAACATGCATGAAAATGGTACAGATTGATAGATTGGATTTTTCTGATCATTATTCATTTATAATTTATCTTATTTGGAGTTATAGATAATTTTCTATGAATTTTAGAAGTTTTGGGCATTTTCTAGAATTTTCTGAATTATTTTAAATCTAGAAAATGATTAACTACGTTAGAATTGCGTTCTGTGGCGCCGCAGGGTCAATCGCGGCTGACCAGGTCAAACTCGACCGATGGGGTCCACCGTCATTGATACAATCTTTGTCGAGTCACGCATGTGGGGTCAGGTCAACAGCCACGTCAGCAAGTCAACGCTGACGTGTGGGGTCGGTCAACAGGTGACGTGGCCAGGTCAAACTGACCTGTGGGCCCTGCGGGGTTAGTTTAATCTAAATAAAACTAAACCAGGGTTAATTAGGAAGTGGGGCCCATCTGTAAGTTGATCTAGGGTTAATTAGCAATGTCATTAGTTGCTAATGATGGGGCCACGTCGACCTCGCCGGAGAACAGCTGGCGGCGACCACAGAACACGGTGGGGCATGCCGGATTTCCGCTAGAGGCATCGTCTTAGCGTGCTGAGGGCACCAGGGCATAGCCCCTTGCTCGCCCGCATCAAGAGGAAGCGGAGTTGGGCACAGGGGTCGCCGGAATCATGCCGGCGACGAGCTTTGGCGGCGGCCGGAGTTCGTCCAAGCTCGGGTATGGCGTTATGCTGCACGAGAGGATGAACGGGTGTGTGCTACGTGCTCCTGGTGAGGTGGGGAGCACGGTTCCGTGCTCGGAGGTGAGCTGTGGTGGCCCTGGCCGTGATGACGAGGAACCACGGCGGCGGTGAGCTCACGGCTCCGATGACTCGGGCGGCCAGAGCTGCGTACGGGCACGGGGAGCAGGGGAGAAGAAGGTGGAGCTCACAGAGGGGTCGGAGATGGTCTCAGCGAGCTCGGGGAGGCGGAGACGGCGGCAAATCGACGACAGTTATCCTCGGTGGCCGAGGAGGGGAACGGTGGAGGTGGTGGCATCTAGGGGCTTCCGGCGCCTTCTGTCTTGGTGAGGAGGAAGAGGGGGACGAGGCGGAGGTTCTTGGCGCGTCGGCGAGGCAAGGCAGTGGTTGTGGCCACAGCAACGGCGAACGACAGCGACCGCTGCGCTTGAACGCGAGAGGGAGAGAGAGCAGAGGAGGGGAGAAGCACGAGGGAGAGCGAGAGAGGTCCAGGGGGGTGTGTGGCGACGTCTAGGGCGAGGGGGAGCAGCTGCGTGGCTAGCAGGAGGTGGCCGCGGCTCGGCTGTGCGCGTGCCACGCGCGACGCCAGTAGGCGCGAGGAAGATGACACGCGATGGGGCGGGCTGGGCCTAGCAGGCCGACTACTGTAGCAGGTAAGCCAGGTGGGCTGGAATACCAGGTAAGTGCACATGTGAGTCTCTCTCTCTTTTATTTATGTTTCCTATTTTCTGTAATTATGTTTGGCTTTATTAAAAATGGCAGAGCATTTCCAAAAATCATGCAACTGACTGTGGGCACTGTTTAGTATATATCCAACAGTAAACATTTTAGTTTATGTTTATTTGAGCATTTAAAATATTTAATAGCATTTAAATGCCCAAATGCAAATAGAGTATGATTTAATCCAGAGCCCAAATATGTCATGGAAAAATGTGCATCACCTCTGGTTACTATTCCCAGCATTTTCCAAGAATGATGAACATTTTTGAAAGCCATTTGGATTTACTAGAAATATTTTGGTTGAACCTAGTGAATACCTTTGATGCTAGGGTTTAGGCAATCCCCATTTCAAGTTTCTTTCAAAGTTAAACATGATGCACACATGAAGCTAGCCTAGTGCACTGCCAAAAGCTAGGGATGTGATAACTCACCCCCACTAAACAAGAATCTCGTCCCGAGATTCAAGCGTAGGGTAAGATGAAGGGGGAACACAAACTAGCATAATCTTCACGATCCAGGTTGTACTTCATGATAACGTTGATTCGATCACCAACATTGTGTCAATGTCTAGCTCTGAGAACTCTAGCTAACATGACAACGAGAGGAAAAGGAAACTCTAGAAGGATCAATCTTCTCGAAGATCAAACAACTCAGGATCAACTCATGGAGTGAGACATAGCACATGTCTCGAGCTGAGACACGAAATACACATCCAAAGGGATGGGTGATACAGATGACGAAGGTTCACTAGGTAGGCAACAATTCCACACATAAGAGGGTGGTGAACGGTTGTCAACGTAGCAAGGATTTGAGTTGCCATGATACCATAACGAGACACCTCAGGGAAAGTGACTCGTAGAATTATTACCTTAAGTGGCAAAAGATTACTTTTGATATAGAGATCATTGAGACTCTCTATACGAGCCTAAGCAAATCTCGAGTGATCACTTGGAGGAGTTCGGTAGAATGGCATACTCGGACTAGAATGGACGATGTGGATTACCTTGTTGAAGATAACACATGGGGTGATTTTGCTTATCATCGGAAATGGATGGGACCCATGGTAGGACCACTTTTGAAAATGATCCTGATCACTAATTACTGAGAAGGGTAGTCCATAGTAGGATGGCACAAAGGCGATGCAGGCTGGGAACAAAATGCAAATGGTGGGAATGATTCTAGTAACTGGGTAATAACTCAAAAGTAGAGAGTGAATCCACTGTTTGAAAAGTTATAGCATAACCGAGGAAACTGGGAGTAATCCCAATTAATGCCGACGATAAAACCTAGAGCTTGCGTGTGCTCTCAAGAACTTGAGCATTTCCATATTCATCAAGGTTTTACCAATATCCGTGTCAAGGATCCCGACGACACAATATACTACCATGATGAATACCGGTGGAGGATGCAGATGCAAAGGAAGATAACACTTTGTTACATTTCACCTTAGTGAGGCCAAGGAAACAAAATCTGGATGATTGACCGAGAGACATTTAGCACTCCACTTCTAATGTTCTCCTTGATGTGCTAGCGTAATCCATTCAGAGATAAGGTTTGATATCTAGAACATGAAGTAAAAGGTCAGACTTTGGAAACACAGAAATCCATAAGGAACAACTACTGGAATAAATTCTATGAGATCCTTATGGGGAGGTGGCCAACTTCTTCAAGCAAGCTACTACAATGATAGGTCTTCCGGTTGGGTGTGTTGGCCATGACATCCACTTTACCGGCTACGGTGTGACCAATATTATAGTTCTTGGGAAACGTTCCAACCATCATATCTGCCTAAGATTCAGATCTGGTTGGTGTTAGAATAATCCAGACTCGTCGAGTCTAGAAAGAAAAATAAAATGAAAGTTTGCAACACAAATCGATGAGATGACATTGCGAGAATCTCGGGGAATGAACTACGATAGTAAGCTCCAAAATATGAGCTGGTTCCGCTACAATCATATGACCACGCTGTCTCAGACAAGCATGACCACATAGTAGTCTTATAATAAAACACTACCGAGTTCAGGTGGGGGATCCACCATCGAGGATATCGAAGTCCTTACATATCTCCGGATTAGCTCTTATGAAGGAAATCCTTCTCCTTGAACAAATCAGTCACTGGCTTGGTGTGCTAAGGATACATATGGAATGAAGGTTGCAAGTCTTCAGACCACAGAATACTTCGCACGTATGCATGCCTGATTTGGAATAATTCCAAAGGAAGCAACATTGACTTTCTCGAATTCACGGCGGCAACTTGCATCAAATGCAGATGAGGTAGAGGAAGTCACTTCTTTCATCCGAACATATGCTTCATGAACTAGCATAAAGAAATGCTTTCAAAGGTTTCCAATGCTAGCTTAATGTTCAACAAGATTATGGAGAAGATAAGGATGTTCTCGTGAGTTCAACAACAATTCATCCAGGTTTCCTTTTAAGTGGGATTCCATAATTATGTGAATAAGGTGATAGCATTGGTCAGACCCAAAAGATATAATGGTGTAGGCTCGAGGAATCAACCACGAGTAAGACAACATTAAGAACATCGTTGGTTCTGATTTGATTTAACGATAGCCCACACTCAAATCAAAGTTTGACATGACAATAGGCACAACAACTGATCACGAGGATGAACCAATGAATATATCATCTTTCTCCAACACACACACACACACACACACACACACACACACGAAGACATCCCTTTGGAATGAACTGAGTCGAACAAGCTTTCATCTTCCAACTCTCCAAGTTGTTGTTTATCTTAACCAACCAGCTCAGGGGTATACAACACACATTCTTGGAGAAGGGGTGGTT
The DNA here is from genome assembly GCA_021605205.1 of Aegilops longissima. Lineage (NCBI taxonomy): Eukaryota > Viridiplantae > Streptophyta > Magnoliopsida > Poales > Poaceae > Aegilops > Aegilops longissima. Next base: position 427,764,475 of record CM038680.1, read on the forward strand.
ACAAGCAACCAACTTGATCACGAACTCAACATAGCGGTCAGGTGACAACCTGGTGATGCTTCCGAGAAGATATTCGGAAAATCGTGAACCACCGATATGTTACTAAGCTCGAGAACAATCTTGCTTTTCAGGGCAAGACGATATGATCAAATGAGCGAGGATTTGACAAAATCCTAACTCATCAATCGAAGAGTGCACCAGGAAAGTGGACTAGGTAGCACGATCAACCTTAGGGTGATGATTCAATAACCAACACGCTAAGAATGAAATTATTGTCCTTTAACTACCAAGCAACAGGGTTGCGAGGAGTATTGATTTCATACATCACGATTCACTTGTTGGCATTCCGGTTGCAACAACACGGGGACCAAGGAATGAATAATGATGGCGAGAAGTATCATTACGTCAATAATCCATAAGAGAAGGTGCAATCCTCATGAAATCTTGACATAAAGGGGGTAATACTCCAGGGTAGAACAGAACCAAAAGCTGGATTGCAATTGATCTGCGGAACACCACTGCTTTGACCCAATCCTGGATATGGATGAGGTACTGGAGTTTGTTTCTGCTAGTCATTCCGGAATATAATGGCTTGACGGACCATAGGGGTAGTGGCATCGATGAACAGAATGCATAACTACTCCTGACTATCAGTTGATAGATGAGGGCCATAAAACAACTAAAGGGAGACAACTCAAAGGAACATACGATTTTCTGAGTTGTGGATGCATAGATTAGCATGTCAAACGAGTTCAACATATTTCTTCCAGATAACCCATGCAGGAAGGTAGAACTGGCAGAATCACAACATAGAATCAAGAACTCATCAAGAGCACTCTGGTTGTGATCTTTCGGTTCAACAAGGAACTTCTGCCATAAGCAGTTCATGGTATTTGGAAGAAGGAAATACCATGGATCTCGAGGACTATTGCAAAGGTTACTAATATCCTAATGGAACTAGCAAACACTATCAGCATGAAGTAAGTAGGGTGAATCTCGGGTTCAGAGACCCAGGAGTAGAATGCCTACTAAGTAAGTGGCTTCACGGGATGCTTTCGAGAATGATGGCCAGAGTCATCACACTGGGAACACAACACATGGACGGATTACTAGGTGATACTCTAAGACACCTAGGATCATAATAATAGCTCCAACATATACGTCGAGGCAATAAAGTACCTCAGCTTACTGATTAGTGTCGTTAATCTGGTACAATAGACATCGAAAAAAGATGGAAAGGATTTTGCAAATGCATCAGATTGTTTAGAAACCTGGGATGACTCGGACAACATAACGGTTGTAAATGCTCGGAAAGATTTAAGACATCCTGCAAATGGTGGCATAACCACCCGATCGTCACAATATCAAGGTTCCGAGATTAGCTATGAACACACGGAAGTAGTAGAAACTGAACTGAGGCTTAAATCCAACAATCTTATAGGTCTACGGATTAGTAACACGTGATCCTAATAGAAAGAACATATAGCCTAGTTCCTTAACCCCATAGGAAAGATAACATGACTCAGATTAGAAGGGCATAGGGTAAAGGAGTAAAAAGAGCCTTACGTTCCCACCCACAATCAATTCCTTTATAACTAGAGAATTTCTAGACTCAACTTCGACCAGTTTGGCTTGGTAATCCTACAGGTAGTCAGGCTCTGATCCCAAAGCTGTCAGGACCCCGACTCAATGCCAGACCGATCTAGCATGTAACACCTCATATAACTTTGCGGCCTCACGCACGGTATCCCCACGGGTGTGGCCTTACCAGGCCCGGGACCGTTTGCGCCTTTTGGCACGCGTATATGATAGTGTCGCTACCATCCATATGACAAGGAATCCGGGCTGACATGGCTAGTCGTGAACCCAAAGTGGCACTAACTTATAGGGACAGGCATACATGACCCAGCAACGAACGTGTCGGTCATCAGCGAGTGAATCTGGGTTGTAGTAGCTGGGCTAGCTCGACTCCGGAGAATCCGGCCTGTAGCAGGCTAGCAGGACTCTGGTAGACACCACGTGACATTTCCCCGAAGGGACAGACACAAGATCGAAGAAAGACACATGCCAGCCAGCCTAAGTGTTTCGGAGCAGTAGCAAGCTACCAAGGCTCAGTGGAAGCACTAGGAGACATTTCCCGGTAAGAGAGGCTACCAAGGATAAACAACTAGATAGTCAGATCCCACGCATACCAAGCATTTCAATAACATACACACAATATGCTTGATATGTGCAAATACAACATGGCATCACAACATGACTCTACAATTCAAGTAATTTATTCAATAGGCTCCAAGGAGCTTGATATTACAAACATGGGTCTCATGACCCAACATTCAGAGCAAACAAGTCAAAGCATAAGCAGAAGCTTAACATGTCTGAGTACAGACATCTACAAATGAAAAAGGCTGAGAAGCCTGACTATCTACCAGATCCTGCCGAGGGCACAAGATCGTAGCTGAGGTAACAAGCTAAACGTCGAAGTCCACGTGGAACTACTAGCGAGACTGAAGTCTCTCCGCAAAAACATAAATTAAGCAAACGTGAGTACAAATGTACCCAGCAAGACTTACATCAGAACTAACTACATATGCATCATTATCAACAAAGGTATGGTGGGGTTTAACTGCAGCAAGACAACTTTGTCTTGGTGGCTATCCTGAACTACGACTGCAAGTAACTCTTTGAGGTGGCGCACACGAGTCCACATATTCACCATATCAATACACCACTATGGACCCGCTCCTGCCTTCCTACAAGAACACCATCCATAGCACTCACGCATATCTTGCGCATTTTAGAGTATCCACTTTCACTTGTCTATGAACTGTATAGGCAACCCAGAGGTCGTTTACCGCGGACGCGGCTATTCGAATAGATCATTTATAACCCTGCAGGGGTGTACTTCTTCACACATGTTTCCACCACTTAGCGTCTGCACACAACATGTGCTCGGCAGACTTCAACCGAAAGCCGACGTGGGTGTAGACCACGACCTACCTAAACACTCAAGTCTCTAGTCCAGGTTTATTGCCTATTCAGGTTCCATACGCAAAGAGTCCGGCCGAAGTTTCCATATACGACTGAGGGAGTCCTAGATAAGGGGGTATCCAGACAGCCGGACTGTATACTTTGGCCGGACTGTTGGACTATGAAGATACAAGATCTAAGACTTCGTCCCATGTCCGGATGGGACTCTCCTTTGCGTGGAAGGCAAGCTTGGCGATTCGGATGATAGATATCCTTCTCTGTAACCGACTCTGTGTAACCCTAGCCCCCTCCGGTGTCTATATAAACCGGAGGGTTTAGTCCGTAGGACAAGGACAACAACCATAATCATAGGCTAGCTTCTAGGGTTTAGCCTCTACGATCTCGTGGTAGATCAACTCTTGTAATATTCATATCATCAAGATCAATCACGCAGGAAGTAGGGTATTACCTCCATCGAGAGGGCCCAAACCTAGGTAAACATCGTGTCCACAATCTCCTGTTACCATTAGCCTTAGACGCACAGTTCGGGACCCCCTACCCGAGATCCGCTGCTTTCGACACCGACATTGGTGCTTTCATTGAGAGTTCCTCTGTGTCGTCGCGGTAAGGCTCGATGGCTCCCTCAAACTTCAACAATGCAGTCTAGGGTGAGACCTTCCTCCCCGGACAGATCTTCGTGTTCGGCGGCTTCGCACTGCGGGCCAAATCGCTTGGCCATCTGGAGCAGATCGACAGCTATGCCCCTGGCCATCAGGTCAGGTTCGGAAACTTGAACTATACGGCCGATACCCGCGGAGATTTTATCTTCGACGGATTCGGGCCTACATCAGGAGCGCCGAATAGTCACGACGAGCACGACTTAAATCTGCTGTCGGACAGTATTTGGGATATCGCCCCTGCATCTGCCCCGGACTTAAATCCGGGGCGAATCGCATCGTCCGAGGATGGGTGGATGGACCCCGCCATGGAGGCCGCATACTCTTCGACAGTAGAGCCGAACACTGATTCCGCCGTTAAGGGAATATGCATCACCGGACCCCCAGACTCGTATCCGGGTGTGGGTTCCGAACCGCGCGCGCCCGGGCCCATCAAGTCCGATTGGGCTCCAGTAATGGAGCTCACTGTCGTGAATATATTTCGGCACCCCCCCTTTGGCGATGTGCTAAATACATTAAGCTCCCTCTCTCTATCAGGAGATTCCTGGCCGAACTATGTCCGACTCGAGTGGGAAGCAGGCAATGAAGAAATTCATTACCCACCCACCACCCACTTAATAGCCATTGTCGATGATTTGACCGACGTGCTTGACTTCGACTCCGAAGACATCGACGGTATAGACGATGATGCAGGAGAAGAATAGGAACCACCGCCCACAGGGCGCTGGACAACCACCTCTTCATATGATATATATATGGTGGACGCCCCCAAAGAAAACAATGGCGATGAGGCAACATAAGATAACCCCTCAGGGAAGAAATCAAAGCATGGGCGTCATCAGCGCCGCTCTAAGCCCCGCCACAGCAATACCGGCACAGGAGACGAAAACATTCCATATGGTGCCGAAGATGAATACAATCCTGATCAGCCTACCTTCGAGCAGGCCGAACAGGAAGACGAGCAAGCTAGCCCAGATGAACAGGCAACAGACGGAGACTTGAAGGTCGACAATTATATGCCTCTCTCCGAAGACGAGATAATCTTAGGCGATGAAGAATTCAGCGTGCCTGAGGATCCCGTAGAGAAGGAACGCTTCAAGCGCCGGCTTACATCCACTGCAAGAAGCCTGAAGAAGAAGCAACAACAGCTACAAGCAGACCATGATCTGCTAATAGACAGACGGACTGAGGTCCGGGAAGCCGAGGAACACGGACTCGAGCACCGAACAAAATGTTACCCAAACCGCAGGCTACTACCTCAATTCTAGGAGGAGGCACTAAAAACCAAACGCCACCCTAAACCCCGCCGCCAGCAGACTACGGCCAGGGGCTACGCGCAAGACTAGCAAAACATACTAAACAACAACATAGCAAGCACCCCGGGCACATCAGAAGCCAGGAACAGCATCTACAAACCTCGATGCAACAAACATAAGCGTCCCAAGAAAAATGATGACGCCCAGGACATGGCAGTCAATACAGGAGTCTGTGGCCCTCAATCCGGTCAGCGGGAGAAGACACTTCAAAATTCGGGCCCATTCGGCCTGAGCCGCATACTCGACCGCCATGTCAAATTCATGGTACCCCAGGAACGGCAGCCAATTGTCGGTGGGAAACGACACCTATGGGATCACTGGAATCCCTTCTATGGTTGCGGGGCACGGGGATCGTGAGAAGAGCAGGACTAGCAGGCGACACAAAGGGGATTTACCCAGGTTCGGGACGCAAAATGCGTAAAACCCTATGATCCTGCTTTGGTGGTTATATTAGTGTTCTTGAGCTCTCGAACTAGCTCTGGGTGTTGTCGGGTTCAAAAGAGCCGAATCCCTTCTCTGTGTGCCATGGGCCTCCTTTTATAGGCAAAAGGGGTTGCCACAGTGGCACACAGGAGGTGGAAAGTGCTACAGTGTTGCGAGGTTATCGCTAGTATTACAGGACAAGGCGCATTCAATGCGAGGCTTAGGTGTCCCTTCGCTTTATTGGGGACGGGGGTGAGGCCCGTCCCGTCCGTCGCCGCTCTCCCTCGCTTCGACACATGCCCTGTCCAGCGATGCATGCGGTGCCATGTAGGTAGGCAAGCAGCTGAGGTGGTGCGGTGGTGGAGCCTTCACAAAGGGCTGCATGTTGCCACGCAGGTGCCTGCCCAGCTGGTTGGGTCGGCAGCTGCATGCGAATGGTGGCGGTGGAGACTTGCTGGTGCGGGCTTGGTAGTGGCCTTGCTAGCGCGCCTGGCGAGGGTCTTGCCAGGTGGCCCGGCAAGGGTCCTGCTGCGGCACGCCGTTATCCTTGCCGGGGTCTTGTGGGCTTCCTCGGCAAGAACCTTGCCGAGGATTGTTGCCTTCCTTTCCTCATTTGATCTTGACTGTTCTTTGTCTTCACAAAGATCTGCATGCCACCACAGAGGTGCCTCCTGAACCCTGCCCCAACGCGTCTCCTTAGCGTTGGTGGGCTCGAAGGTGGCTCACTCAGCTGGTGTGGACGAGCTGCCCTGGCAAGGGTCTTGCCGGGGCTGCTGAGGTTGCCCCCGGCAAGGGTCCTTGCCGGGGCAACCTGCGTTGCCCGTGCGACCTTTGTGGCCTTGGTCCTTGATGTTGCTTTGTTCGTCCTTGTGGCTTCGGCTTCTCTCCGGCTTCCCTTTCCTGCCGTGTCTGTGCGTGACCGCGGTGGGAACCTCTGACTGTCCGTGCACAAGTAAAGGGGTCAAAAGCAGAGCCCCTACTTTTGTACACCGACAGGAGCCCCCGGGTGTGGGTCACACATAGGCGCAACACGTTGTTGGGCCAGGCCCAGAACGGTGCGCGGGCAGGTGGGGTAGATTTTTACTGCGGTAACTATTCCGTCCGCTGCGCTCCCCCCCATGACCTGCGTCGGATGCACGTCGTGGGGGAGCGTGCGTGACGTGGGAGGCATGCGTGGGATGGCGACCGCACGCATGCGTCGCGTCATAGTTAATGGGAAAGGAGGCGGCCCGCGCCGTCCCCATAAGAAGGAATAACTGCGGGCGCGCTGCTCACTTTCCCTTTCCCTGCACCTTCCTCAATCTTAAAAACCGCCGCCCCCCTTTCTTCCTCCTCGAGCCCCCTGCTTTCGCTCATCGTCGACGCGCTCCCGCCATCTCCCGCCTTCTGCATCCACAATGGCACCCAAATCCACCAAAGGGAAGGGGGTAGCCATAGATGCTGCCGCGATGGAGCTGTCGGAGAGTGAGCTGGTGGCGCGACGGGCGCAGTCCGCCCTCTTTCCCTCGATGGTCGATGTGCCAATGCTCCAGGACTACTACAAGCTTCTTTGGGGCGTGAAGACGGGGGGAGAAACGACGGGGCATCCGGCCACACGCGTCGTCCCTACCAGCGTTGGGCCCACCCCAAATCGGTACCCTTTCTTTGTTGACTACTTCTCTTGCGGGCTTTGTCCCCCTTTCTCTGATTTCTTCAAGGACATCATGTACACTTTTGGCTTCCGCCTTCTGGATTTTACCCCAAATGCCGTGGCGTGCATGGCCCTTTTCGCACACCTCTGCGAGGGTTTCGCCGGGGTTCATCCCAACACGGCGCTCTTCCGCCACTACTTCTCCCCTCGGATCCAAAAGGGAGGCGCCATCACCGGCAGCGTCGCTTGGATCCCGAGGGCCAAGGGAGCATACCCGGTCGGCGCGATAAAGGAGAGGTGGGAAGTGTGGCGGGGCCGGTGGTGTTTTATCGAAGAGGAGGACCCGCCGGCGTTCTGTGAAGTCCGTCGGTCCGTGGGAAGGACTGGGGCGATGTCGATGTTGACGACGAGAAGCTCACAGTCGCCACCACTAGAATCCTCCGGCTTACCCGGGCCGGGCTCACCCTTGAGATGATCGGCGCAGACTTCATCCGCCGCCGGATCGCTCCTCTGCACGACAAGGGGAGGCCGGCCTGGCTTTTTGTCAATGCCGCTGTCATCATGAGGCTCCGCCCCGGCCTCGACCATAATCTGACGGTGCTGAGGCACGCCCATCTCTGCCAGCGGATTTTCCAGCTTGAGGTGAATGAAGAAGGCGAGGTTGAGCGGTCCGGCAAGGTGGCAAGGGCTGCCGCAAAGGCCGGCAAGGTGGACAAGGAGCCTGTCTTCAAGCTGTCGGCGGGAGTGGTCCCGCTCAGCAACAACTCTCGCCGGTCGAAGATCATCGCCATGATGCCACTCTTCAACGTGCATGGCCTCGACCTGAGCTGGGTTGAGCCTGACGAGCTCAAGGTGCAGGAGTTCTTTGACACCTTGCACAAGGCGTACATCGCTGACGAGCCGCGGATTGTCCAAGATACTTCTCAGGAGGAGCTGGACTACATCGCCGTCGGGTTGCGGGAGGCAAGGCTTGCCGAGGAGTCGGCAAGGCTTGTCATGGAGGCCGGCAGCGCCGGCGGCACGATGGATAGTGCCGCGGCGGAAGCGGAGGAGGAGGACCTCTCCCGGTGGGCGGCGGCCGCTGGGGAGGCCAGCGGCGCCAGCGCCGGGGCCCCCCTTGTCGAGGCCGTCGTCGACGGGGCATCAAAGGAGGATGAAGGGGAGGAGATCGCGGCCTCCGCCCCTCCGGCTACTGGGAGGGGGCGAGTTCTGCGGCGGGCTGCCTCCGGCGAGTCGGTTCGCCCTGGCCGGGCCGCGCAGCTGCAGCTGGCTCAGGGAGCAGCGACGCGCCAGACGAGGGCTGCGGTGACGAAGAAGGCGGCGAAGGCCGAGGCAGCGAGGAGGAAGACACCTGTTTCCTCGTCGTCCAGGCGTGCCCAGACGCCACCGCCCTCCCCGCCGCCGGCAGATGTTGGCGTGGGGATTGCCTTCGACTTTGGGCCCCTCAGCCTGGATAGATACTCTGGGTCACCCAGCCCGGAGAGAAAAAGGAAAACACTAGAGGAGGAGGAGGAGGAAGGAAATGACGAGTAAGCCTATACTTTCCTCCCTAATTCCTTGCACTTCCCCCGACGGTGTTGCTCACTTGCTTTCATCTTGTAGGGATGTGGAGACGCTGGCCTAGAGGACGAAGAGGGTCCGGACTTCGGAGAGTGGCCAGCCCCCGGCAAGCACCTCCGGCACGCCACGGGTGGTGTCGAGCAGCCCGGACAGCAGCCCCTGGCCCAGCCCCCAGGGTGAGTCCACCACCCACCCTTCATCGGTGTACGTCATGCGCGAGGCTTTAGTGCTAACCATGCTGTGGATGCAGGAGGAGAGTAGCACCCAGAGGAGCCACAAAGGGCTTCTCCTATCGTGCCGCCTCCGTCGACCACACCGCCCCGAGGGGCGTCCCCGGCAAGGGCACCAAGCCCTGAGGCCATGCACACGGAGGAGGGGGAGGAGAATGCAGGCGGTGGTGGCTTTGCTTCGGCGCCGGACCTTGGCGGAGAAAGGGCTTCCGCCTCTCGGCCTGGGGCAGGTAAGCCATTTGCTCCCCACCTACACATGCATCTTTCCTTCTTTTCTTTGCCCTGTCATCAATTTTGTCTTGTTTCCTTCTCTGGCGTCCAGATTCCTCCTTGATGGATCCGGAGGACGTCGACACCGTGATTAAAGACGTCGCCGAGGACACCGCGGCGGAGGCCGAGAAGATTGCCGCTGAGGAGAGCGCTCGGGGCGCTGCTGAAGACGCTGCCAAGGGGCCCACTGAGGGGCCCGGCAAGGGGCATGCCGAGGAGCCCGACAAGGGGCCCGCCGAAGAGACCGGCAAGGCCATCACCAAGGAGGCGGCGGTCGACGACCAGCGCTCCTCCCCTGCTGCTTCTGGCTCCGGCAAGTACCTGAAGGTGGGCGAGGACCTCTTCGTCCATCTTCCAGACGCGTCAAGCTCCAGGGCTCCGATCGAGAGGGAGTTGCTTGATGGCGAGGTGCTTGTCGCTGCCGGACTTGACGTCGTTGATGAGCCTAGCATCGACGGCGATGGCTCCCAGGAGGAGCGGCTGCTCCGGGCCATGGGTGCCAACTTCTAGAAACTCCAGGCTCTCCGCCACGCTCGCCTAGACAAGGCCAAGTCCAAGACGGCGGTGGTGGAGAAAGTGGAGGCAGACTTAGAGGGGCGCGTCGCCGAGGCGCAAGATTGGTGGCGCCAGGCTCAGGACGAGCTGAAGGCCGCTCGGAGCGAGCTGGCCAGGCGTGACATGGAGCTCACCATGAAACTGGCCGACATCGAAAAGGCCCAGGAGACGGTGAAGAAGCTGGCCGATGAAGCCGCAACCGTCCGGTCCTAGCACGAGGCCGCCCTGAAGACCCAGGAGGAGGACCTTGCCGAGCGCGAGGAGAAGCTTGCCGCCACGCTCTGCGGCAAGGATGAGGAGGTGGACAAGCTTGTCCTGCAGCAGACCCAAGAGCTGGAGCGGAGGCATCAGGAGGCACTCAACGCCTTGGCTCAGGCCCACGCCGGCAAGGTGAAGGAGCTGGAGAAGCAAGCTCTGAGGCTGGCCCCGAAGAAGCATACGATCAATGGCGCCCTGACAGTGGCGCAGGGCGAGATCATCACCAAGTCTAGAGAGCTCTCCGAAGCCAACACCTCCATCGAAGATCTCAAGCTGAAGATGGGAGAGCTCGAGGAGACGCTGTCGGGGGCCTTGACCCGGGAGGGACTCCTGACAAGGGAGCTAGAGACGGAGAAGCAACTGCTGAGGAACGAGACCGCCAACCTCAAGGATCACAAGGCGAGCGAGAAACTCTGGCTCGGGCACCTTGCCACAGTCGCAAACTCGGCCGCCGACCAGCTGGCCATCATGGGGATGCCGGGGATGGGGTACGCCTCAGAAGCGAGCCTGAGCCCCAACGCCAACCTGACCATATACTTTGAGAGGGTCGTTGGCGCCCTGAAGCGGCTCCACTCCAACCGAGCGGCCTCCCTTGCCGAAGAGTCCCGGATTCTTTGCCGGGGGACCATCACCAGCTTGCTTGTCAAGATAGGGCATTGGCATCCTGACCTCGACTACGAAGCGGTGCTGAAGAGCTTGCCGGAGGATGCTGACATCGCAGCGCTCAATGAGTGTATCCAGCCCATCCTCAGCCGCATCGACAAAATCAAGAGGTTGGAGGGCCAGCACCGAGACTGAGCACCCTGTTTCTTATTGCCGCTGCAGGTTCATGACCAAGACAATGCTATCTTTAGTTAGAACCGTGGCGGCAATTTATGTAATATAACTCTGCAATACTCCTGCAATTATGCATGTTATTTTCCTGTTAGATTTTCCTTTCTATGTATGCCCCACGTCGACTGGGTAAGCTTGCCGGTGCGTAAACCCAGGGCGGCGCCTTGAGGACGGATCATCATTAGCCTGCCATGTGTGCTTGCTGCCGGCGAAGCACCTTACCGCTGCCAGCGCGGCCGCTCGATCTGTCAAGCTTGACTCGAGTCAGAAACGAGAGCATAGCTGGTGGCGAAAGGCTACCCTGCTGCTCTCGACGCGGCCGCTCGAACTGTTGAGCGGACTCGAAACAGAACAAGGGCGTTGCCAATCGCAGGAGGGCCCCTTCGCATACAGGTTTTCCATACATAGGCAGAATCGTCAAGGATAACAACCTTATATTTAAGGATAAAAGCTTAAAGTTTAGCATGATTTAGCTCTTTCGTCGCCGCATCGGCGTCCTTCGCGCCAACGGGCAGCGCTGCCCTCTTGGCCGCTTTCTCCGCAGGAGCCGTGGCGATGATGAACTGCTAGGCCTACCACTAGGCCTGCTTCTCACAATTTGCGCCCCCTACCTGGCGCGCCAAAGATGTCGGTGGGAAACCACACCTATGGGATCACTAGAATCCCTTCTATGGTTGTGGGGCGCGGGGATCATGAGAAGAGCAGGACTAGCAGGCGACACAGAGGGGATTTACCTAGGTTCGGGCCGCAAAGATGCATAAAACCCTACGATCCTGCTTTGGTGGTTATATTAGTGTTCTTGAGCTCTCGTACTAGCTCTGGGTGTTGTCGGGTTCAAAAGAGCCGAATCCCTTCTCTGTGTGCCATGGGCCTCCTTTCATAGGCGAAAGGGGCTGCCAGAGTGGCACACAGAAGGTGGAAAGTGCTATAGTGTTGCGAGGTTATCGCTAGTATTACAGGATAAGACGCATTCAATGCGAGGCTTAGGTGTCCCTTCGCTTTATTGGGGACGGGGGTGAGGCTCGTCCCGTCCGTCGCCGCTCTCCCTCGCTTCGACACGCGCCCTGTCCTGCGATGCATGCGGTGCCATGTAGGCAGGCAAGTAGCCGATGTGGCGCGGTGGTGGAGCCTTCACGAAGGGCTGCATGTTGCCACGCAGGTGCTTGACCAGCTGGTTGGTTCGGCAGCTGCATGCGAATGGTGGCGGTGGAGACTTGCTAGTGCGAGCCTGGTAGTGGCCCTGCTAGCGCGCCTGGCGAGGGTCTTGTCGGGTGACCCGGCGAGGGTCCTGCTGCGGCACGCCGTCGTCCCCGGCAAGGATCTTGTCGGGGTCTTGTGGGCTTCCTCGGCAAGAACCTTGCCGAGGATTGTTGCCTTCCTTTCCTCATTTGATCTTGACTGTTCTTTGTCTTCACAAAGATCTGCATGCCACCATGGAGGTGCCTCCTGAACCCTGCCCCAACGCGTCTGCTTAGCGTTGGTGGGCTCGAAGGTGGCTCGCTCAGCTGGTGTGGACGAGCTGCCCTGACAAGGGTCTTGCCGTGGCTGCTGAGGTTGCCCCCGGAAAGGGTCCTTGCCGGGGCAACCTGTGTTGCCCGTGCGACCTTTGTGGCCTTGGTCCTTGATGTTGCTTTGTTCGTCCTTGTGGCTTCGGCTTCTCTCCGGCTTCCCTTTCTCGCCGTGGTTCATGCGTGACAAGCAGCGGAGGCTCACCGTCCGTGCACAAGTAAAGGGGTCAAAAGAAGAGCCCCTACTTTTGTACACCGACACCAATCATACCAATAGAGAATGCTGGGTCTTTAAACAAGTCGGCAGGTCGGCACCGAAGACAGTAAGAAGGGGTCTCAGAGCAAGGAGCCCAGATCATCAAGCAATACAGGGCAAAAGAAATCTCTTTCGCCAACACGGTGAACATGATAAACACCGTCCACATCCCCAAACGGGAGCGGATGTGCACTCTTCGGGACGTCAACTCAACAAAGCAAGTTGCCCCACCATATAAAAATACGACCGATCCTCTTCGATCGACTATCTGGCCAATATCAACCAGCGATATCCTCCTATTGGCGGAGACAATAGTCCAAACCTGCTGCACTACGACACAGTGCGCCGGGTTGGAATAAATCACTTAAGGATCAAACCCATTAAAAACATCATTTCAAGGTGTCATACCAGGTGCGAAGGTCAGTTGTATAGGACCCATCACTCTGAAGATGGTCCTCGGATCACCAAAAAATAACCATACCGAAGAGTTGGTCTTCGACATTACCCCTCTAGGCAGTAGCTATTACGCATCGCCATTGTGAACTGCGATTCAACGCGGTATAATGCCATGCCTTGGGCAATCTTAAAATACCAGGCTCACGTGACGTAGTCACAATTACGGGCAAGACCGAACTTCACCTCGGCGCCAAAGAGTATTCCGCCACTTTAGCAACAGAAGCAGCGAGTTGCGCCTTTTTCAATCGAACCTTGATTCGACAGCCAAACTCCCAGACACCGATAAATGAGTCCGAACTACTTAACGATATCTCAGCCTGATCAGGGCTCAGATAAGCCTTCCGGCATAAGCTGGGACGGGCCACATCCCACGGCTCAGCCGCTCCGTGGCACACAAACGCCTCTAGAATTTTCTTCGCGGGTTCGCCTTTACGCATAACTAGACAGGCGACATGGAGGCAGCTTGGACGCACAAAGGGGGAATCTTCATACATCTCCCTCGAATACAATCTGGACATAACTTCGGATCCGTACACAGCTCCCTACCGCCCGGTCCCAACAGGTTCTGCCGTCATGCCTCTCCTTTATAACATGCACCGTACTCATACACATAGCCGTATTGCTTGAATACAACATGTAGAGTCATTTGATGCTTATCTGCTATCATTTCTCATTGACATTTTATCATAACGGCATCCGAACATCATGTTATGCCTTAAGACGCCAGGGGCTTCATTGTACCCGAACTATGGCAACATAGTCCGACACCTTCTTGGTCGCTCGGCACCCTGAACTTATAGCATTATATGCATCAGCTCCGAATCATGTCTTGGGTCATTAGTTGGGTTTGCCCGGCTCCCATGTTTTGGTACCTTACATTCCGCAATATCGGCTAAGGTAGCGCTGGGAGAACTACTGCGATTGTGTCCCGGTTCTTCCAGACGAGCACCTCAGTAGAGAAAGCCGAAAACTGACGGTCATGATAAGGCAAGGGCTGGTCAGCTGTTCGAGAGGTTGTGAAATCTTTAAGGATTTATTCCGCACAATGCCACAATAAAATCCAGAGTGCGACGGATCGGTCCACCGCTCAGGTGCTGTTAGAGCCCGGCGTGCGGTCTTCCGAACACCAGGGGCTGCGCCTACCATTCTCGAATTCCTATGGCTAAGTGAGAGTGATAAAGCCCTATAGTCCGATTGCCTGGTTCGCTCTGCTAAACACCTCCTTTATGGACCCAAGAATGGGGTAAGGAGTGTTCAGGTGTATCTCGAACACCCCCATACTTCCTACGTGGGGGCAAAAGCCGACGACTGGCCAACTCTCAAGATTAATATATCAAACGGCCGCACAGGAGGAAAACTTTCATATAACAGGCAAATACATAAATAAAAGTGACTTTGTTCCGCCTTACAAAAGGACAATATTACTGTCTTCAGGGAAATATAATGTCTTTGGCACATTGCTCCGCCACAAGGCGGGCCCCTTTCAGGACACCACCATAATATAATTCGGGCTTGCGGTGCTCCTTCCGCTCCGGCGGTCCCTCAGTCATCAGCTTCTCAGCATCCAGCTTTCCCCAGTGCACTTTGGCGCGGGAAAATGCCATTCGTGCACCTTCTATGCAGACCGACTGCCTAATGACGTCAAGCCGAGGACAAGTACTCACAATCCGCTTCATGAGCCCAAAGTAACTGCTCGGAATGGGCTCGGCGGGCCATAGCCGGATAATAAAATCATTCATGGCTAGTTCGGCCGTCTGGTGCAGTTCGACCAGCTGCTTCAGCTGGTCGACAAATGGCACCGGATAATTCGGTGCCAAATACTGCGAACAGAAGAGCTTCTCCGCATTCTTCTTCTCCTCAACTCGATAGAATTGAGCAGCATCAGATATGCTGCGCGGCAGATCTGCAAACGCGCTTGGAGAAATCAGGATTCAATGGGTCACCCTGAAATTTTTCTTGCTCCCGCATATAAATCGCTTTGAATAAGAAACAGCCTTACCAGTCGCAATCTTCCTCGCCTCCTGAATATCCTTCAGAGCAGCTTGGGCTGCCTCCCGAGCATCATTTGCGGCTTGGAGAGCTTGGGCGAGTTCGGATTCTTTCAGTGATAGTCTATGCTCAAAAGTCTCGCCTTTCTCCACGGCTTCCTGGAGCTCTCGTTCAGCTTCAATAACCCTGGCCTCGTGCTTCTCGTGGAGAGGCTGCTCCACGACTGCCTTCTTTTTGGCCAAGGCAACAACCTTCTTAAGCGCCTCAATTTTGGCATTTGCCCCTAGAGCGCGCAATATAAATGCTTTCATTAGGCACAATTACTTATTTGTGCTAAACTTAATAAGGTTTCGACATACCTTGATTGTCCTCCAACTGCTTCTTTACTTGGCAAGGTTCTTCTTCGGCCCGCTCCAGACACTGTTTAAGTCCGGACGCTTCTGCAGTATGAGAGACGGCAATCGCTGCAGACGCCTGTTTAACAGACATATGTCATTAGCTGAGTCTCCTGCGAACGGAAATTTGATCCCCTGTCTGGTTCTCTTCTTCACCGGATAGTGTATGAGGGGCTACTATCTATACTATGACAATCTTCTAAAAATTCCTAAAAACGTACCTCCAAGCCTTTTATAAGGCTGATGCAAGATTCATTCATTTTTCTCTCTGCGGCCTGAATCTTTTCAATCACCACACCCATAAGGGCGCGATGTTCATCGACGATGGAAGCGCTCTTCAGTGCTATCGATAAATTGCCCCGCACCTCTGATTGGACAGAGGTCGCAGGCAAAGCAGGATCGCCCCCTCTAGTCAAGGGGGGTTGCCTGCCTGATCCCGGAGCCTCAAGGGTCTCCGGGACTCTGTCCGGCTGTTGGCCGAATCCAAGGCTGCCCCCGCTGTTGACACCTATGGGAACCGCCACTCCCGCATGTCTGGCCCCGGAGGTACGCCCCTCCTGGCCCGGGTCCTTTTGGGACGATGCCTCGGTGTCCAAACCAGGCTTAGGGGAAGGGGCCCTTGGAGGTGTCTCGCTCTCTAGGGCATCTGAGCTCAACAAATCCTCTGATGAGGACTGTTCGGTGCGAGACCTTGCCGGACTGCAGAAAGTGTGGTGCAAACTAAAATATTACACTTTAGTGATCCTGGACCCATGGGCATGTTCGGATTTCGTATACTTATGAGTTTACCAGGGGCTGGGCCCTGGGATCCCACTCCGGGCTGCTGTCGGTAGCCCTAGTGGATGCCTCTGGATGGGGGGTTTTGCCTCTCTTAGGCAATTCGGCCTCTAGAGATGAGGAAGCCGTCCTTTTCTTTCCTCCCCCCGTGGGGGACCCGTCTTCTCCCACCTCTTCTTCCTCTTCGGAGGAGATATGGGTATTGGAATCTTCGGATTTTGTGTCCGAAGCACCGCGACGACGGAGGCCGCTCCTGGTCTCCTTGGCCTCTTTATGGGCCTCTTTTATTTGGCGCCTCGTAAGGCGCCGGGACCAACATCTTCTTCAGAAGTGGTCCGGTTGGTTCTTCGGGCAACGGGGCTGGACAGTGTATCCGCCCCGCCTTCTTCGTCCATCCCTAGGATAATTGCAGGAAGCGCGTTAGGGCATCTTTCCCGGGATATGACCATGAAACATATCGATGGACAAAATATAATGACTACTTACCGAACTTGCGGGGTTGGACAGTTGGTACCCGTGGTCCGTGGCGGAGTCCGGCCACAGTTTGCCGGACTTAAAAAGCACCTTCCAGATGTCCTTGTGCGAGGAGCCGAAAATCTCTCGCAGGGTCTGGTGCTCGGCCGGGTCATACTCCCACAAATTGCAGGCCCGGTGCTGACAAGGAAGAACCTGGCGGACCAACATCACCTGCACTACGTCAACAAGCTTGATGGCCTTGTCTTCCATACCTTTGACGCGTGTCTGGATCACCGACAGTTTGTCGGATGAGGACCAGCTCAAGCCCTTCTTGGGCCAGGTCGTAAGCCGCAAAGGGGCTCCGGATCGGAACTCAGGAGCAGCAGCCCACTTTTTGCCGTGCGGCTCAGTAATATAGAACCACTGTTGCTGCCACTCCTTGACGGAATCATTGAAGGTACATGTCGGCCATGTGACCTTGGGCATCCTGCTCACCATGGCGCCTCCACACTCGGCGTGCTCTCCGCTCACCACCTTGGGCTTCACATTGAAGATCTTTAGCCATAGGCCGAAGTGTGGCGTGATGCAGAGAAAGGCCTTGCACACGATGATAAACATCAAGATGTTGAGGAAGGAATTGGGGGATAGACCGTGGAAATCGATCCCGTAATAATACATGATGCCGCGAACAAATCGGTGAAGGGGAAACACGAGCCCACAGACAAAATGAGGGAGAAATATGACCCTCTCGTGGGACTCCGGAGTAGGGACAATCTGTCCCGCCGTCGGAAGACGGTGGCCGATTTTCTGGGCCAGTTACCCGGCCTCCCGAAGCTTTTTGATATCCTTCTCCTGGATGGTATAGGCCATCCACTTGCCTCCTGCTCCGGATCTGGACATTTTCGGAGAACCTTTGTTGGTGGAGAAGATGAACGCTCGGGCGTTAGGGCTCAAGCGAAAGAGAATGGACGAGCAGAGGAAGAAGGCGTGGGTGAAAAGGAAGAGGCCTCCCCGCTTGCCTAATGAAACCTGCTCGTCCCCCACTCACCGCGAATGGTGGTGCAGTTGGGTTACCCACACCAGTATTGATAAGAAGCCCGCAATAAGGGGGCACGATCTCTGCTTTGACAAGACGCGCCAAGGAAACCGCATCGCAATATGCACAATAGCTGGTTAGGAGGAAACGGTTCGAATAATAACCGGACCATGGCGTGCTGTCACGCTGTGAAGAGTTGTCAGCAGATTAGATTTGTGAAATATTGTTCTCTCTACGGTGGTATGTGGAATTTGTCTTGCAGAGCCGGACACGATTTAAGTGTTCAAAGATTACTTTGGAGTATTCGGAGATGGAACCCTCCTTGCAACGCCGAAGACGATTTGCGCGTCAGACTCATTGTCATTGAAGCCTGGTTTAGGGGCTACCGAGGGAGTCCTGGATAAGGGGGTATCCGGACAGCCGGACTGTATACTTTGGCAGTACCGTTGGACTATGAAGATACAAGATTGAAGACTTCGTCCCGTGTCTGGATGGGACTCTCCTTTGCGTGGAAGGCAAGCTTGGCGATTCGGATGATAGATCTCCTTCTCTGTAACCGACTCTATGTAACCGACAACAATCATAATCATAGGCTAGCTTCTAGGGTTTAGCCTCTATAATCTCATGGTAGATCAACTCTTGTAATATTCATATCATCAAGATCAATCCAGCAGGAAGTAGGGTATTACCTCCATCGAGAGGGCCCAACCTGGTAAACATCGTCCCCGCCCCTGCTGCCATTAGCCTTAAACACATAGTTCGGGACCCCCTACCCGAGGTCCGCCGGTTTTGACACCGACAATGGCCCCAAACAATGTGTGCAGGGTTCCCGAGACACCAAACAGGCGCCCGTACACCGTGCCACATGCCTACCGCATCACAGTCCACCCCTCGAGTCAGTGCTGCGCACGGCCTACAGCATACTACAAACACCAGAAACTGCTTGCAACTCCTGGACAGAGGATAGGGTGGTTAAGACATCCAGCGGGGTCATATTTTAGGGCCCAACGTGTGGTAGTAGCTGTTTCATGGATCACAAACACAGAACTCAGTTACTGAGGACGGCTTCAATGAGACCACCCACCATGTACTCCTACATGGCCTCTCACCGCTACCTTTACCAAATCGTTTTCACACACTTAGCTCATGCACAGTAGGACATGTCCACAACCTTCTAGTTCATACCTGATGAATCAGAACAGACTCAACTCTAAGCAGTTGTCGGCGTTCTGGGAACGGGGGTCCCCAGACTTGCCTGCCCGCGGCCTGCAGCGTGGCTCGAGCAGTGGCCCATTGCGGCCCATCTTCACCAACTCAAGCTCAAGACACTCGCGAGGGGCCAATCCTCGTGGGGCGGACAACAGGAAGCATCCTCAGGGCTAGCCTCGTCACGTTGGCTCGCGAGGTGGCAGAGAGATCAAGGCAGGGGTACCTCGTGAGGTACCCGTGACACAAGCCATGATGATTGAGGCCAGGCGGGCGCCAGGCGGGCGCCGGCCTGTGAAGTGTCCTTCTTTCCCCTTTGGTGCAAAGGGAGCAAGCAGATGCCAAGGCATCAGGCAAAGGCTACCATTTCGGTGTAACTAGACCAAGACCAGCAGAACGGCAAGATGGAGCTCACCGTGGAGCCGAGGACGGCGTCATCGTCAGAGTCTTTAGTCAGCATAAGTGTACTAGATGTTCCCCTTCAAAATGGCCAATTGTTGGCGCCCTTCCCGCTCAATATTTGGGAAGAGGACCAGGGCCTGTTACTCTATATATAGGACTAGCCACCATAGTATAGAGGCATCTGGAATCGACCCCTCAAAAAGGACAACACCACCACAAGAACATCCCTCGCGAGGTTGTTCTTCCTTTGTACTATTCATCATCAGCCCCAGAGGCAATCCACCACACCACACACTGGAGTAGGGTATTACACCACAATGGTGGCCTGAACCAGTATAAACCTTGCGTCCCTTGTGTTGTTCATCGTGTAGCCTAGATCCTTTGTGAGGCGACAAGACGTGAGTTGGTAGAGGAGAGATCTTCGCGCGTACCCCAGAGTTCGAACCTCAAGGGTCTGCCGGAACCCGCAATCCGACATTTGGCGCGCCAGGTAGGGGTGCGCCGGAATTGTGTCCCCCGCCGTCTTGCGCTTTCGTCCGTCTGTCAGATCCATGTTCGACGCCACGACCTCGCGCCCGAGTGCCGGGCTGCTCGCGCCCATGTCGCCAGACGGCCCGTCGCCGGCGGGCCTCCCTGCTGCTCCTCGTCGCTGCGCCGCCCACGCCGCCACCGGCCCGGCGGGGAACGAGTAGCAGGCATCGTTGCTGCATCCCTCGGTGCGGTGGGAAGGCCACACCGCTGCCCCGTCGCTGACTCCAGCGGGCTCGTCATCACATGCTCGTTGCGCTCCCGCGGACGCGCACGCCGCGCTGCTCCTAGCACGTGAGCTCCTGCACTACCGCCGAGTCGACGACCTCTACGATGAGTGGCTTGCCCGCATCACCGAGCTCGTTAGCGCCGCAGGGGGCTCCCCTGCGCCGTCCCTCTCACTGCACCGCCCATCGTCCTATGCAGGCAACGCAGCTCCGGAGGCGCCTCTGCCGCCTCCCCCTCAAGAAGGCGCCCTAGCCCCAAGGCGCGCGGCCCCTGGACGGGACCTGCCACGTTCAGCGCCCGTGCAGCAAGAAAAGAGCTGCCAAGAGATCCCTCGCCCTCAGGAAGGTGCTCGTGTGCTCCCTGCACCGGCACATCATGACCACGCTCCTGCTCCAGCACGCCAAGACCCCGCGCTGCTCCTGGCGGTAGCACGCGGAGACCTCCAGGATCAAGCCCTTCGTCACCAAAGGCCCCCTGTGGCCACTGTAGGCTGCCGTGCCTTCACCGCCGAGCTACGTAGCGTGGCCTGGCTAGGCAAGTTCAAGCCAGATCTGCCTCCATGCTACGACGGCACTGCAGACCCCATGGAGTTCCTCCAGCTCTACGAGTTGGGCATCAAGGCGGCCAACGGAGATGAAAAGGTCATGGCAAACTGGTTTCCCATGGCGCTCAAGGATGGCGCCCGTACATGGCTCCTCAACCTGCCTTCCAGCACGATCTCCTCCTGGGACGAGATGCGCACTCGCTTCATCGCCAACTTCCAGGGCACTCGTGACCGGCCCCCGGCCATGAGTGACTTGCGCCGCATCAAGCAACAGCCAGGAGAGACCCTACAAAAGTACATCCAACGCTTCAACAACGCCCGCCTCAAGATCCCCAGGGTGACCGAGGAGGCCATCATCTCAGCCTTCTCCGACGGCGTTCGAGACATCAAGATGAAGGAAGAGCTAGCAATCCACGAGGACCTGTGCACCTCTATGGAGATGTTCAACTTGGTAACCAAGTGCGCCAGGGCCGAGGAAGGACGCCTATCCCTTCTTGAGCTTCCAGCTGCTGGTCCGGAGGAAAAGAAGCCCAAGGCCAAGGACGTGAAGCGTAAAGGAGCAGTTGTGCTCGCGGCTGAGCCGGATACCAAGCAAGGCAGGGATCTGCCGGAGTCGTCCAAGGGCAGCCAGTACTGCGCGGACCACGACCTCCACACCCACAACACCAACGAATGCCAGGAGCTCAGGGTTGTGCGAGATGAACGTATCAGCCGACGCCCCGAGCGCAACGATCGGGGCTATGGCCGAGGAGGAGGAAGAGGTGGAGGACGATGGGAAGACCGTGGCCCTCGCCAAGGGTGGCATGACCGACCTCGCGAGGACCGCTGGCAGGACCAGCCTCGCGAGGGAGGTTGGAGGGATAAGCCTCACGAGGATTGCCCACAAGGCAATGCAGGCCTCCCTTCGCTGCCACCACCGCCGAGGAGGAATGAAGACCAGCTCCAGGAGCCGCGCGCAATTGCTTGCATCTTAGGTGGAGCTCAAGCCCCGGCCTCTCAGCACATCTTCAAGCAATTTGCTCGCGAGGTGAATGCAGTCCTCCCAAAAACCGAAGCCTCGCGCCCTCTCAGGTGGTCCACATGTGCCATCATGTTCAGTTCAGCGGATCAACTCAAGTGCGCAGCAACAGCTGGTGTCCTCCCTATGCTCTGCTCCCCTGTCATCAGCAACATACCAGGACCCTCATCGATGGCGGGGCAGGACTCAACGTTCTGTCTGTCGAAACTTTCAACAATCTCCAAGTGCCATATGATCAGCTTCAGCCAACCAAGCCCTTCTCAGGAGTCACTGATGGTTCTACCACCCCGATAGGGCAGGTCCGCCTCCCTGTCACCTTCGGACAGCGCAAAAACTACCGCACTGAGCTCATCGACTTCGACGTCGCCCACATTCGCCTGCCCTACAACGCCATCCTTGGATATCCGGCCCTGGCCAAGTTTATGGTGGTGACTCACCATGGCTACAATGTCCTCAAGATGCCAGGAAGCGGTGCAGTCATCACAGTCCCTTGTGAGGAGAAGGATGCAGTGTGTTCTCTCGAGCGTGCGTTCCAGGCCACGGCAATGTAAGACCCACATCACAGGATTGGGGCCCTTCCCGAGGCAGTTCCTAAGAAGAAGAAGACATCTCCTGGCCCGAACCATCAGGAGGCAGGCACCTCCAGGGGCGCCGCGCCAGGATCCGCGCCCATCCAAGGGGCGCCTCCCTCTGTCGAATAGGAAGGCGCGCCCGGCGCCCTCCTCGGGCAAGGCTCGGGGGCTCTCTCCTAGAGGGCCATCGACTTTGCCAAGATCATGAGGGAGGCGCTCGGGCACCACATGGAGGCGTGTTTCAAAGCACGTTTCCCTCAGGATGGTGTGAGGCAAGGAGGGACGAACCTCAGGAGTTCATCGCAAGGAACACTCAGGAGCTGCAGGAGTCAAGAATCATGCGCGGCAGCCGCCTCTTACCCGCCGTAGCTCCCCATCCAGTCGAGGATGGTGGGCTGCATGTCTGCATCGACGTACCATGGCTCAACCGCGCCGCATCTTAGGAGCGCCTCTGTCCCTCGCGTGTGGGACGTTGCGAGGGTCCACCCCACAGCTACGTTCGCATGCCTCTTGGTCTGCCGAACGCGGTCGCCGCTCATCAGCGCCTCCTGAGGAGCATTCTGGAGGCTCAGGAGGTCAGGCATTGTGCAGTCCTGGTGGAAATGGAGATGGTCCTTGAAGAGCCGCCTGCGCCCCAGAGCCTCCCGAGGCTCTGGGACCTGGGGGCTCATGAGGATCGGCTTGCACATGATGACCCACATGTGTAGGGGATCTATCGTAGTCCTTTCGATAAGTAAGAGTGTCGAACCCAACGAGGAGCGGAATGAAATGATAAGCGGTTTTCAGTAAGGTTTTCTCTGCAAGCACTGAAATAGTAGGTGATAGATAGTTTTGTGATAAGATAAATAGTAACGAGCAACAAGTAAACAAAGTAAATAAGGTGCAGCAAGGTGGCCCAATCCTTTATGTAGCAAAGGATAAGCCTGGACAAATTCTAATAATAAAGAATAAGCTCCCGAGGACACATTGGGAATTATTGTCAAGCTAGTTTCATCACGTTCATAAGATTCGCGTTCGGTACTTTGATAATTCGATATGTGGGTGGACCAACACTTGGGTACTGCCCTAACTTGGACAAGCATCCCACTTTTGATTAACCCCTATTGCAAGCGTCCGCAACTACAATAAGGAGTATTAAGGTAAACCTAACCACATCACTAAACATATGGGCCCATATGAACCCCCAACGAAGCAACGCATAAACTAGGGTTTAAGCTTCTGTCACTCTAGCAACCCATCATCTACTTATTACTTCCCTATGACTTCCTCTAGGCCCAAATAATGGTGAAGTGTCATGTAGTCGACGTTCACATAACACCACTAGAGGAGAGACAACATACATCTCATCAAAATATCGAACGACTACCAAATTCACATGACTACTAATAGCAAGACTTCACCCATGTCCTCAGGAACTAAAGTAACTACTCACAAAGCATAATCATGTTCATAATCAGAGGTGTAATAATATGCATTAAGGATCTAAACATATGATCTTCCACCAAGTAAACCAATAAGTATCAACTACAAGGAGTAATCAACACTACTAGCAACCCACAGGTACCAATTTGTGGTTTTGGATACAAGATTGGATACAAGAGATGAACTAGGGTTTGAGAGGAGATGGTGCTGGTGAAGATGTTGATGGAGATTGACCCCTCCGGATGAGAGGATCAAGGTGATGACTTGCCCTCCCGAGAGAAGTGTCCCCGGCAGAACAGCTCCGCCAGAGCCCTAGATTGATTCCGCCAAGGTTCCGCCTCGTGGCGGCGGAGTTTCATCCCGTAAGCTTGCCCACGAATTTTTCCAGGTCAAAACCCTTCATATAGCAGAAGATGGTCACCGGAGGCCCACCAGGGGGCCCAGGAGATAGGGGGCGCGCCCTATAGGGGGGGCGTGCCCCCTGTCTCCTGGACAGGGTGTGGGCCCCCTGGCCTATTTCTTTCTCTCATAAATTCTCAATAAATCCAAAAAGTGGTTTCGTGGAGTTTCAGGACTTTTGGAGTTGTGCAGAATAGGTTTCCAACGTTTGCTCCTTTTCCAGCCAGAATTCTAGCTACCGGCATTCCCCCTCTTCATGGTAAACCTTGTAAAATAAGAGAGAATAGCCATAAGTATTGAGATATAATGTGTAATAAGAGCCCATAATGCAATAAATATTGATATAAAAGCATGATGCAAAATGGACGTATCACCACACCACGTTCCGTCCGCTACCTCAACATTTCTTCATCTCCAACGGTATCAGGTGACACCTTTCAAGTTCCATTTCAGCTGGGAGCGCCCCCAGGGCTGCATCATTCCCAGGCCGTGTGCGTCCGTCCCTGCGGCGTGTATCCCTTTTGATCATGTCATTAGGTTGCCTTGTTGGAGGTGCCCCTCGGGCTGCATTATCCCCAAGCCGCTCGGGCCTGACCCAGTGGCGTGTATCTCTCTTGCACCTGCCTAAGTTAATCTAACCTTCCATGCCTAACCTGCCTGGCTTGATCGCCCGCTCGATTGACGCCGACCTATGGAGCTTCTCTCCCTAGCACGACGCTTGCGCACGGGTCCGTCCCTAAAGCATCGACAAACCTGAGTGGCTGAGCTCTGGCCGTGGCAGCCCCGCACGGTGCCACCTCATCAGCCCTCGCACTCCACATCACACCCCCGAGCAACCAAATTGGCCGACGACAGATGGCGACTCTCGCTTTTCTCGTGATAAGTTTACAGGGTCTCTCTAAGGGACAGCGTCGGGCGAGGCCTCCGCGGCCCCTCTTCCTCTCTCATCTGCACAAACTGCTTGTGCGTTAAAGGGGGGGGCGCCTGAGCATCGCGACTCAAGGGCTCTTACTGGCCCTCCAGCCCTCACCTCCTGGCCTTGTCCACGGCATCGTGACCTGGCATACCAACGACGGTTGAGCTCGCTCGAGGGCCGGGACCCGAGGACGTAGAGCATGAAGGGGAGTGCGGGGGAGAAGGAGGAGGCTCGCAAAGACCCCACCGGGCAACCCCTCAACTGTTGGCACGCGGGCCTGGCGCACCGCCGAGAAATGGCTTCAAGCTCCAGAGATAAGTCATCCTCCGAACTACTAGCTATCACAACACCAACCTTGCACCTAATGCAACCCCGTAATGGCGACGTTGCACTCCTTTCTCACCGAGCGGCGGCTGCTTGAGCGCTAAAGGGGACCTCCCGAGCATCGCTACCGGGGGCTCTTATCGACCTCGGCCGCCACCTCGGCCTTGACCACGGCAGCGCGACCTGGAGATACCACCGACGGCCAAGCTTCGCCTGGGACCGGACCTATCAACAGCAGAGCACCGTGCCCTCGTGAGGTTGGAAAGGAGGGACCAAGCTGAGACGGGACGAGCATCTCACACTACTTCACGATGAGGATCATATTAACAAAAGAAACTACAGACGCTTTACAAGCCCCCGCGGGGTGTGTTCTTGGTTCCTCGCAGGAACAAAAGACGCGAATCCTAAGGAGCCCTAACTACAGGAACCACAACGACAGACGCCATCATCAACAGTTCGCCACAGGGGGCCGGCGCCAACCTCATCGAGATCAGCCGTGCCGGCCGTCACGTGCACCGTCTCTGCTTCGGACGCGGCGTGAGCTCGGTGGCTCGTAGCTGTCGTCGCTCGTCTCCGGAGTCAGGAGAAGTTCGGGCGAGTCGCTGGACCCTTCGGTGCGGTCGCTGCTGCCAGAAGAGCTGCTGGAAAGGTGGGCGGCAGGCCTGGTCCTCACCGTCCCGGAGCTAGGGCCGCTGCCTCTGGGACATCACTCCAGCAGGCGTCCTTAAGAACATCGAGGAGGCGCCATCGTACTCCAGATGGATCACGAGGGTGCCCTTCGTTCGGCAGACCCTGGCGATCTCGCCCCAGCCTCGGGTCATGAAGATCCTGCCAAGCGCGACGACTTTGACCCCCGCTTCGGTCGCGGGGGAGCGGCAGTCGGCGTGCTGCAGCCATAGCTCCCGAGGCCCCCTCGGCAGAATCTCGAAGGTGAAGGAAGCGGGTAGGCAGATCCAGGAGCTCGGAGGCATGGCGGCGTGGAGCACGAACTCGCAGGAGGAGTTCGCTGCATGGACTCGAGGGGGACGACGCGCATCGCCGTGATCCGTCAGCGACACCGGCGACGCGGGCGGCGCCGCTCGTCGCCCTCTTCCCCAGGGCCCTCGGCCTGGGCGTACAAGGGCAACGAGTATCCAGGAGGAGGCTGCTCATACCAGGGCCTCGACACCTCCTGCCGAGCACCCTCGTCTCGGCGGCAGGGGACCGGATGCTTCTTCAGCGGAAGTGGGACAGGCCCCTCTCGGGGGGCCTTCCCTTCCTCTTCGGCCGAGAACCAGCGGATCGGTGCCATTGTTGACGAGTTGAAGGAGGAAGTGAAGAAGGGGAGGCGGAGCAAGGAAAGATGGATTGGAAGGGCTCGCGCCGCTCCGTACTTATAGCCGGAGGAGGCCAACTGTCGGCCTCCATGATCACACGTAATCATGACCTGTTTTAGCATGCATGGACTTCTCTTATCGAACAATTGCCGAGGCGACATGGGGAATCGGAGACGCCCACGTCCAATCAAGTGCCCCACGACGCCCAAGGCCGCAGGCTGTTGGAGCTCGCGGTGCTTCGCACTTGCCCCTTCGCTTCTCTGCTAAGCCAAGTCCGGGCACGCCTTGGGCCCGGGGGCTACTATCGGCGTTCTGGGAACGGGGTTCCCTAGACTTGCCTGCCTGTAGCCTGCGGCGTGGCTCAAGCAGTTGCCCATTGCGGCCCATCTTCACCAACTCAAGCTCAAGGCCCTCGCGAGGGGCCAAGCCTCACGGGGCGGACGACAGGAAGCATCCTCAGGGCCAGCCGGCTCGCGAGGTGGCCGAGAGATCAAGGCAGGGGTACCTCGTGAGGTACCCGTGATGCAAGCCATGATGATCGAGGCAAGGCGGGCGCCAGGCGGGCACCGACCTGTGTGCAGTGTCCTTGTTTCCCCTTTGGTGCAAAGGGAGCAAGCATAGGCCAAGGCATCAGGCAAAGGCTACCATTTCAGTGTAACAAGACCAAGACCAGCAGAACGGCAAGACGGAGGTCACCATGGATCCTGTGATCGGCCATCGCGAGTCTTTGGCAAAGCGAGGACCAACTTTAGTCAGGATAAGTGTACTAGATGTTCCCCTTCAAAATGGCCAATTGTTGGCGCCCTTCCCGCTCAATATTTGGGAAGAGGACCAGGGCCTCTTACTCTATATATAGGACTAGCCACCGTAGTATAGAGGCATTTGGAATCGACCCCTCAAAAGGGACAACACCACCACAAGAACATCCCCCGCGAGGCTGTTCTTCCTTTGTACTATTCATCATCAGCCCCAGAGGCAATCCACCACACCAAACATTGGAGTAGGGTATTACACCACAATGGTGGCCTGAACCAGTATAAACCTTGCGCCCCGTGTGTTGTTCATCGTGTAGCCTAGATCCTTTGCGAGGCAACGATACGTGAGTTGGTAGAGGAGAAATCTTCGCGCGCACCCGAGAGTTCGAATCTCAAGGGTCTGCCGGAACCCGCAATCCGCAGCAGTAGCTAGCATGACAAACAAGCATGAATGAGTAGGCACATCTGGGCTCAAACAACTCCTACTCATGCTAGTGGGTTTATCTATTTACTGTGGCAAGGACAGGTCATGCAGAGGATAAGGGGTTCAACTACCACATCATGTAACAGTTGAATCGTCATTTTCCTAATGCAGTAAAAGAGAGCAGAGCGAGAGAGTGGGTTTGTATCAGAATGAACAAGGTGTTGTGCTTGCCTGGCACTTTTGAAGATAGTATATCTCTTCATCGATGTCATCAATCTCATCGTCGGAACCACGTCTATCAAGAGGGGACAAACACCGACGAACAAGGAAGAACACAATAAATGCAATGCACAATATGATGGATGATCATGACATGTCAATATGTTGTGATTTGAGCTAATGCAACTAGCAACAGGTTAAATGAAGTTGGTTTGAATCCAAGATTCAAATTCAAACTCCATATGTGAAAATTCAAATGCCATTTACATGATTTGTCCTAAACAGTAGCTATAAGTTGTTCTAACATGCATGAAAGTGGTACAAATTGGATTTTTTTGATCATTTTTCAAATATAATTTATCTTATTTGGAGTTATAGATAATTGTCTATGAATTATAGAAGTTTTGGGCATTTTCCGGAATTTTATGAATTATTTTAAATCTAGAATATGATTAATCATACAAGATTATGCCTGTGGACGCCGGAGGTCAATCGGTGACCAGGTCAAACTCGACCGTGGGGTCCATCGGTCGATGACACGTTGTTGTCTCGAGTCACGCATGGTGGGGTCGGGTCAACAGCCACGTCAGCAAGTCAACGCTGACGTGTGGGGTCGGTCACCAGGTGACGTGGCCAGGTCAAACAGACTTGTGGGCCCTGCAGGGTTAGTTTAATCTAAACAAAAACTAAAATAGGGTTAATTATGCAGTGGGGTCCATCTGTAAGTGGCTGTAGGGTCAATTAGCAATGTCATTAGTTGCTAATGATGGGGCCACGTCGACCTCGCCGGAGATCAGCCCGCGGCAACCACAGAACACGGCAGGGCACGCCGGATTTGTGCAAGAGGCATCGTCTTAGCGCGCTGAGGGCACCAGGGCATAGCCCTTGCTCGCCCGCATCAAGAGCAAGCGGAGTTGGGCGCGGGGGTCACCGGAATCATGCCGGTGGTGAGCTTTGGTGGCGGCCGGAGTTCGGCCAAGCTCGGGTATGGCGTTACGCTGCACGGGAGGATGAGCGGGTGTGTGCTACGTGCTCCTGGTGAGGTGGGAAGCACGGTTCCTTGCTCGGAGGTGAGATGCGGTGGCCCTGGCCGTGACGACGAGGAACCACGACGGCGCTGAGCTCATGGCTCCGGTGACTCGGGCGGCTAGAGGTGTGTACGGGCACGGGGAGCAGGGGAGAAGAAGGTGGAGCTCACAGCAGGTTCGGAGATGGTCTCAGCGAGCTCGGGGAGGCGGAGACGACGGAAAATCAACGGCGGCGATCCTCGATGGCCGAGGAGGGGAACGGCGGAGCTGGCGTCACTCAGGGCTTCCGGCGCCTTCCGTCTTAGTGAGGAGGAAGAGGGGGATGAGGCTGAGCTTCTTGGCGTGTCGGCGAGGCCAGGCAATGGTTGTGGCCACGGCAATGGCGAACGATGACGACGGCTGATCTCGGGCGAGAGAGAGAGAGAGAGCAGAGGAGGGGAGAAGCACGAGGGAGAGCGAGAGAGGTCCAGGGGGTGCGTGGCACGTCTAGGGCGAGGGGGAGCAGCTTCGTGGCTAGCAGGAGGTGGCTGCGGCTCGGCTGTGCGCGCGCCACGCGCGATGCCAGTAGGCGCGAGGAAGACGACGCGCACGGGGTGGGCTGGGCCTAGCAGGCCGGCTACTGTAGTAGGTAGGCCAGGTGGGCTGGAACGCCAGGTAAGTGCCCAGGTGAGTCTCTCTCTTTCTTTCATTTCTGTTTCCTATTTTCTGTAATTGTGTTTGGCTTTATAAAAAATGCCAGAGCATTTCCAAAAATCATGCAACTGACTCTGGCCATTGTTTTGTATATATCCAACAGTAAACATTTTAACTTATGATTATTTGAGCATTTAAAATATTTAATAGCATTTAAATGCCCAAATGCAAATAGAGTATGATTTAATCCAGAGCCCAAATATGTCATGGAAAAATGTGCATCACCTCTGGTTACCGTTCCCAGCATTTTCCAAGAATGATGAACATTTTTGAAAGCCATTTGGATTTACTGGAAATATTTTGGTTGAACCTAGTGAATTCCTTTGATGCTAGGGTTTAGGCAACATGATGCACACATGAAGCTAGTCTAGTGCATTGCCAGAAGCTAGGGATGTGACAAGATTTCTCAGCTAAGGCATTCTAATGTTGTTGCACAACCAGTATACCAACGATGAAACTTGTTACTACCTTCAGATTTTTGCACTATTTATGCTTGTAGATTACATACCTCACTTTCATGAGATAAGTCAATTTTTTTTGTATAGTGTCACCAAAATGCCAAGGCACTGATGTCATTTTATTTTGGTTAAACCGCAGAAAAAATTATGAAGAGAAGAGGAAAGGTCAAGAGTGGGCACCTCCTCCTCCGGCTGTTTACTTGATTCGGTTGATCAAGTTTTTATGTTTGATCATTATCAAGATTGGGATAGCAATTTTTCAAGTCCCCTCGAGTTCGAAATGATATTTACCTTGAAGGTACATCGTTTGCAATTTCTTATACTGTCATTTGTTAATAATGCTAGTTACCTTTAGACTTTTGTATTTGGTTTAATGTTGTTGCATGGCTAGTATACCAATGCTGAAACTTGTTACCTTTACATTTTGTATTGTTAATGCTTATAGAATTCTTCCAGTGCTAGCTTAAGGAAATCTGCTCAGTAAAACCATTGTACTATACCCCATAATAAAAAAACTACTCTACGGTTGCACTAGCCACTGGATTAGTGTATATTTCTACTATTCGAATGGTGTTGCATTAGTGTATGGACATATATAAAGTCTGGCAAGACTTCCCAGTTATGTGCTCAAGAATACTACTACCAGTTTTTCTAAATACTAGACGATTGGGTACTTTAAATTGAACTGCAAAAACGTCTTATATTAAGGAACAGAGGGTGTAGAGTTTACTCAAATTATGCCGGTAAAGCTAGTCACACCTTTGTTAAAATTAATGTTCATTATGTTATCGGAGGAGGTCTGTATGTTGTATCTAATGCATGTCGATTACTTACCTGATATCATGATGTAATGGGTAAGTCATTTCGTTTTGTACAGTGTCACCGAATTGTCAAGGCGGTGATGGCATTTTATTTTAGTTGAACTACACAAAATATGCTTAAAAGAAGAGGGAAGGTCAGTAATGGTTCAGTTTTTAAGAAAATACTATGTATGCCTTCCTGACATCAGCCGTTGTTGCCTTATTTATTCCTTCAAACAGGTGGTTAGAAACATTCTTGCTACCTTTTCCCATTAAGAAATTGGAATGCTTATATTTGTGAGTCTATGCTTCAACTAGTGCCACTTTTATAGTAATCAAACTTTCAACATCTGTGCAAACGTGGATGCTCGATTTTAGTGGAACTGCACAAAAAGTCCAAATGGTTCAACATTGGGAGCAGGTTTTCTTCCAAACCGTTATATCCAATTGGTGGCACTATGAGCTGTTCATTACGAAGGTACATGGTTTGCTACTATCTTGCTTTTATTTTTGTACTGTCATTAGATAGTAATATTAGTGGTTTGCATGTGAATTTATTGGCAGGGTGGACCTACATTTGAGGTGCAGGACATGATTCAATGATTGGATGCTCAATTTCGGTTGTATTGATTTCACCTCTTCCATCACTATGAACATGGATATCCTTGGTCTGATGAAGAATAGTCACTATATTTCTTCTCTGTTCGAGCAAATCAACTTAGTAAGAAATTGTCCAGGGCAAAACATGACAATATCAAATTGTCCAGTGCAAAACATGTCAGATGCTAAGCGGAAGAGACGTGTTTTAATTGAAATACAAGGTGGGGCATATGTTTACTAGCTTCTTGATATTTGTGTAGTTAGATGTTTGCCCGTTGCTATTTGGCAAACAAACAAAGTGACCGCTATTTTGGTGGAACTGCATAAGAGAATAGTAAAGTCACTGCATGCAGTGCCATTTGATAATAGACACAGAAAGATGGGATAGTCACTTCATGGACTGCACAAAAGTAGTACTGTACTATTTATTGGCCAACACTAGGTGCTTCATTGCTTTGGTCTGATTAAACAATGGGCATCATTTTGCCTAAGTTAAAGTTTGTATTCCAAAAATAGTCTCGCCGTGTGATCGAGAGAAGACCAAATCATATTGCAGTGGATGTTCCTCCATCATGTGTGGTTCAGTCTCATGGTTCCAGCTGTTGGTGAAACCACTTATGTTTGCAAGAGGAATTGTAGACTTCACAAGAAAAATTCTTCCACTATGTACTAAATGTTGGCCCAGAGAAGCATGCATGTTAGTAGGAAGAACAAATGTTTTTTCTAGATCTTAATTTGCTTTTGGAGCTACATTTTTGTATACGAACTGTGAATCATTGAGATGCATTAACATGTTGATCTTATGTGTGGAAATCGTACTAGTTGGTTGTGAATTTGGGCTACTAACGTGAACATATTGCAATGCCAAGCCTGTGAGTCTCGTGTGAACATTTTAAATGGATCATCTTTTACTACTATGCACAACATGATCCTTATTTCCGTGTTCTCAGTGTTTAGAAGTTACTAGCAGTTCCTTATTTCTATTTGCTCACAGCCTGTTTGGCAAACTAACGGAAGGGGAATGAGAGTTTAACTCTAATTCCCTTTTCCCATCTCAATTACCAGCCCTCCCCCACGTAATAGATATGTGGCACTTCTACACGTGAATTCCCCTTCCACTTCCCTGTTGAATTCCCATTCCACCTAAAAAACAAAGGAATAAAACTCTCTATGCCTCAAACTCCGATTCCCTCTCTCCACACCCAAACAAATAGGCAGTCAGTGTTTACAAGTTACTGATCGATCACTAGCTAGCCTACTAATATGCTCCTGGCAGTTTCAGTTGCGACGCAAGATCCGAAGGTGGTAGTTTTTTGAATAAAAATGCCTACCTCTGAAGAAACTGACATGTTGTTCTAAAGAAAATGCGATGTGAATCTGAAGAAACTGCCAGCAAAAATGTTCGCAAATGCATTATCTCCCAGCAAACGGTCATCAGCTATTGCGATCCTACATGTACACAATCCGACCAACTCGATCCTACGCGAATAACTAGCGGATAACGCACATACCTAATCTGGATGAATTGAGCACACTCGTTTGACCATCATGTCGACATGCGACCCAACACGGACGGGACACACCGCTAACGGGACGGGGCGGGATGACACAATCATAATTTCAGTTTTTCTAGTTTTCCCCCGCAAGCTGGCACACTAAGCCATGCCTGCTTATGCATTGAATTCCAATGACCGTCGCGTTTCCCGTGACACGCTGGTTCACCTACCTTGCGGCTATAATTACTAGTTCCCGGCGTTCTCCAGTAGCACCATCACTCAACTCGCCCTATCCTCATAAGCCCCCACCGGCCCGACATTGATCGCCACTTGCCCTCGCTCTCGCCACATTCGTCATGCCCCCGTCCGTCCGCAATAGGCGGTCACCGCCAGAACTAGTGTTTGGTTTTTCACCGGAAGGCAGATGGAGGGAGGAGGCATTCTATCGGTCTTTAGATGGCAATGCGGAGTATGAGGACTTGTTGGAGCACGACCGCCTGGTGGAGGAGCAGCATATCACCGATTTGCGCCGCCAGTGGGGCATGGAGTAGCAGCGCACCGACGCTATGAGTCGCAAGCAGAGCGCCTGCAACTGGACCGACTACATGGAGGCCGGCGCCCGGCAAAAAGCCCTGGAGGCTTTCGGGCACGTACGCATTCATGATGCCGAATTTTACTACCAGCTCATCAAGTGGGTTTCCTGCTTAGAAGCCGAAGCTTCGGTGGACCACGCCGCCATGGAAAGGGCTAACGCACGCGAGCAATGCGCCCTATTGCACCTCTGGCAAGTCCGAGGCAAGGAGGGGGACGTCGGTGTCGGCGTTTAGCATGTACCGCAGATGGTGACCCTCATCGTCTAGTTAGATAAGAGTAAGTTCGTACTTGTACACTACTAGAGTGTTAGGGGGAGTAGATAGTTAACTTGGCTACGATGGTTGTCAACGTGGAAGTTCAGTACACTATATCTGGATCAGACCAGTTTCTTTGCTCTAAATGATAAACTTTCCGTTTGAACGTATGGAATGGGCTGTTATTTTTTAAATGGGTTGTATTTGTCCGCCACGGGTTTAGAGGCTGACTTGTGGGCCTACTAGGTTGACGCGTACACAATCAGGAGATGATTGTACATGGAGAGGATGAAAGCAGGGACCCACCAGGGTCATGGCAGTACGCAAGCAAGTGCCTCCTTCTTTCAAGCCAAAAAAATGGTTCCTCCTAATGGATTTCTGACATCTAGGTCCCATGCCATTGTCAACGTAGTCAATAAACAAGAGAACTGCATAACGAGCGTTTGACACCAGGGACCTAGCAGCTTGTCCAGTTATTTTTTTTTTGAGATGGAAGCAGGGGTGTCAACTGGGTTGTGTGGGGTAGGGGTGTCAATGTAGTCTAGTCGCGAGAAGTAGTTTTTTTCTATCTGAAAATGGCTAGCCCCGTTTTTTGTTCTTTTGCAGAATACCCAACCGAGGCCTACTTGCTTTGTCAGCCCTGCTGGGCTGCAAATCTTTATAGACAAGGAGAGCTTCATTCGGCTTGCCCAGAAAATGGGCTATCAGTAATGAGAAATGGGTTGTACATTTTTAAAACACATCAACCCGGCAATTAGTCCCGAACTGTGCGTCTAGGCGGATGGTAACAGGAGACAAGGGACACGATGTTTTACCCAGGTTCGGGCCCTCTTGATGGAGGTAAAACCCTACGTCCTGCTCGATTGATATTGATATTGTGGATGTTTACAAGAGTGGATCTACCACGAGATCAAGGAGGCTAAACCCTAGAAGCTAGCCTATGGTATGATTGTAAAGGTTGTTGTCCTGTCCTACGGACTAGAGCCATCCGGTTTATATAGACACCGGAGAGGGCTAGGGTTACATAGAGTCGGTTACAATGGTAGGAGATCTTCATATCCGTATCGCCAATCTTGCCTTCCACGCCAAGGAAAGTCCCATCCGGACATGGGGCGAAGTCTTCAATCTTGTATCTTCATAGTCTTGGAGTCCGGTCGATGATGATAGTCCGGCCAATGATAGTTCGGCTGATGATGGTAGTCCGGCTATCCGGACACCCCCTAATCCAGGACTCCCTCAGTAGCCCCTGAACCAGGCTTCAATGACGATAAGTCCGGCGCGTATATTGCTTGGCATTGCAAGGTGGGTTCCTCCTCCGAATGATAGAAGATTGTGAACACCAGGATAGTGTCCGGCTCTGCAAAATAAATTCCACATTCCACCGTAGAGAGAATAATATATACACAAGTTCAATCTGCTGACTTTTTTTTGTGGCATGACGTCACACCACTACAAGGCCATTACTTGAATTGTTTTTTTACTTTACCACCTCAGCACATTTAGCGAAGCGGTTTCCTTGGCACGTCTTGTCGAAGCAGAGATCGTGTTTCCCCTTAATCCGGGATTCTCATTAATACGGACGTGGGTAACCCAACGCGCCGCTTCGCCACGCCCTCTATCGGCGAGTCCCAAGCGGTCACGGAGGCGGCTCTTGGTATTCTCCTCTTTATAACGGGACCAAGGCTCGTTTCTTTTCTTCAATCCTCCATCGAATCCTCTCCCGCTCCAAGTTCCAGCACCGAGAGCTCCATATTCGGCGCCGGACTTTCAACGATGTCCGGTTCCGACCTCCGGGGTCAGGATGCCCTCCTCCGTCACGGAGGAGGAAGTGCTAAAGTTGCGGAGGCCAAGTACCGCTTATGAGATTTCACACAGGTTGCTGCCGAAGGGCAGGCTGTCCCCACCCCGAGCCCGGCGAGTATGTCGCCAGATCCCACCTCCGTCGGGGTTTAGGCTTCCGATGGATCCTTTGTGAGAGGGCTCATGTTTTACTATGGGTTGGAATTCCACGATTTGGCTCCGGAGTCCATCCTCCATATTTCCGCGTTTATTGTCGTCTGTGAAGCCTTCCTCCGCGTCACCCCTCACTTCGGCCTGTGGCTGAACACCTTCAATGTGGCGCCGAAGATGATCGGGGGGCGTCAAGCGGAGTGTGGCGGGGCGGCCATAAGTAAGAGGGCCGATGCCCCGTGGCCCGCTGGCTCCTTCCAAGAGGAGCTCGGCCTGTGGCACCAAGAGTGGTTCTATATTACCGTTCCGAGGGGCCGCAGACAAAAGCCGCCGCCCTTATTCCGCCCGGGACCTCCACGACGGTTGATGTCGTGGGTCAACCAAGGGCTCAACTGGGGGCCGTCAAAGGACGTGCCCCTACTGCACGGCCGGATTCGAGATCTCCAAACCAGGGAGGTCGATATGGTGGTGGTGATGCAGGTTATGCTGATTAGGCGTCTCCTGCCCTGCAAACGCCGCCCTCTCCGGCTATGGGAGTTTAATCCGAAGGGCCCACGGATTCTTCAACACTTCATGGGTATGACACCCCTGGAGATGTACAAATTATTCTTCGGATCGCAAGAGGTGCATCCGGAATTGACCGAGGATGCTGGCCTAAGCTGCAATCGCCCGGATACTCAAGTAAGTAGTTCCGAGTCCGGACATACCGTTTGTTTGCCTTTCGATGATTCGCCTTATGACCAACTTCCTTCTACACAGGAGTGGATAGCGGAAGCAAAATTGATATGGTGTCCGGCCCCCCTCCCCGAGACCGCGCCGGATCCCGTGCTGGTCCAGATGCTTGAGGTTGTGCCTTCAGAGGAAGACGAAGGGAAAGCAGGAAGCTACTTGCCTCGCCTAAGGAGGCTCTTGAAAGAGGGGATCGAGAATCCCTCCTCCAAGGGGAGAAGAGGACTACCTCAGAGGACCCGGGGCAAAGCCACTAAGCGGGGGAAGAAATCTTCGCCAGAGGGTCCTGCGTCCGGGGAGGCCCCGGCCGCACAATCTCCCTTAAAGAGTCAGCCCTCCAACGAGCCGTAAGTAGAAAGAAAGGAGTTTTATAATAAGGGACATCCCTATTTGTGCTTCTGAGGATAACTAAAGTTCTTACCTTGTAGTTCGGATCTCCGTCCTTCGCAAATGAGCTCGTCTTCGGGGGACCTTTGTCCGGAGATGATAGAGAGCGAGACGCCTCCGTACGGGGCGCCGTCGGATAGGGCGGATGAGCCTGAAGTGTCGTCACGGAGGGAGCCCCCAGGTTTGGAAAAGCCGGATAGTTCGGCGCCAACTGGTGTATGGCTGAAGGATCTGCTTGAGAAGGCGTCTATCTCAGAAGATCGTCACGCATTGATGAGCATGGTGATTGAAAGGATTTCGTTCGCCGAAGGCGGGATGCACGATGCCGTCAGGATTTTGCTGGCGGGGTTCGAGTTACGTAAAAATGACACACCTTTTAACAGTTTTGCATATAGAATGCGCCCTGTATAGATAGTAGCCCCTGAGACTCGGTAGGGTGTCGAAATCGACAGCGTGCCGAGGATCAAAATCGCAGGTTTTAAATTCCTGTCGTGCCGATGCAGGTGGCTGGTCGTCCGGGGGCCAGCCAGACTGATGGAGTTGCGGAACTAAAGCGGCAACTCGATGTTGCGGATGCGGACATCACGCTGGTCAACATGTGACTTGATGAGTCGCAAGGTAAGTGTTACTGCGCGGTCACTTGGTAAGGGAGCCGAAGCCTAGCGCCTTACAACATGTGCGTGAAATGCAGATAGTGCCGCTACTGTGGAGAGCCTATGGGCCGAACTTGCTCAAGCCAAGGAGCAGGCCAGAAGGAGTAATGCGACGGCCTCGAGGGTGGCCGAGGAGTTAGCGGCCGAAAGGGTCGCGCACTGCCGGAGCAGGGAAGAGATGGCTGAAATGGCCATGAAGTTAAAAGATGCTACCGACCGCAATGAGGCTCTTGGGAAGGAGCGCCTAGCGGGGCAAGAAGACCTTCGAAGGCCACCGCCGGCCAAGGATGCCCGCTCGCAATGCGGGCTATAAAGGAAGAAACTGCGCCAGTCGGAGATATTGTAGTGGCAAGC
Organism: Aegilops longissima; assembly: GCA_021605205.1. Lineage (NCBI taxonomy): Eukaryota > Viridiplantae > Streptophyta > Magnoliopsida > Poales > Poaceae > Aegilops > Aegilops longissima. Next base: position 427,802,340 of record CM038680.1, read on the forward strand.
CTTTTCGCTTTCGCCAAGGTTTACGGTTCCAAAATATGCTCAGCTGGGCCAACTGTGGGGTCCAGAGGACCCTTATATGGACTTAGCAGCGAAAAGTCGGCGGATGCCGCAGTGCATTTTCGCCGTAAGGATCACAAGACGGAAGAGCTGTTTTGGTCTCAATTCCATAGTCCGGAGCATTCACTTCCGCTGACCGACCGTTTGGCCGAGTGGGCTGAGCTAAATAGATTGTCCGGGCTAGCTATGACGGATATAGTGACCCATATCCGGCGGATAGGCCCCACCAAGAGTTACTTTGGTTTATTGCAGCAATTTCTTGGGGCGGTGCCGCATATCAAAGCGATAAGCGGTCGGCCTGCATAGAGGGTGCGCGGATGGCGCTTCGCCGTGTGAAGACACATTGGACAGAGATGGATGCCACCGCTGTTGCGACCCCGGGTTCGGATGATAACCGGTTACCCGCCGAGCACTATTTTGGCGAAGTGTTGCGTGGTGCTCGTGTAATAGAGTCGCAGATGCTCAAAAATGTTACGCTGAATGAACGCTTATATAATGTAAAACGATATTTATGATGTAAGCGCCTGTTATACTTGTGCGTTCAAGTAATAGAATATCTCCTTATGCGGCCTTTCATGTATACGTGTGTATAACCTGAAAGATGGCAGTCGTCGGCTTCAGCCCCCACCCACAAGGTGCGGGGGTGTTCGCAAAAAATAGCGCGTTTTCACACTTAATCCGACGTCTCGGTCCAGTAAAGGAGGTGGTAGCGTAGCAAACGAGGCAACCGGACTATAATGCTTTATCACTTTCACTTAGCCATGGAGTTCGAGGGTGGGGCTACGACATAGCCCACAGGGCACCGCTCGCCGAATTTGGGGCGCCAGATGTGCCTGGCCGAAACGCCCTTTGTCAAAGCGGAGGAATCCTAAACATTCCCATAGTCGATCGAGTGGTTGACCAGTCTCTCGCTGTATCATGATGATCAGTTTTGTCTTTCTCCATCGAGGTGCTCGCCAAATTAACCGGGGCACAATCGTAGTAGTTCTCCGGGAGTCGTGTTAGCCGATGATACGGAATGTAAGGCAGCAAAACACAGGAGCCGGGCAAACCCAACATTTGACCAAAGACATGATTCGGAGCTGATGCATATAAGGCCTAACTCGAGACGCCGGACACTCCCGAAGGTGTTCGGTCTTTATAATAGCGGGCAAAACAAAGCCCTAAGCCCCTTGTGTCCAGGTACGGGGAGGTTCTTCTGGCGCGGACGATGCCAAAACGCCAGTCTCCACTCTGGTTATAATGATAAACCAGGGGATTATAGCAACAAGAGACAGTAAGAAAGGTTTACGTAGGGTTTTAGTCTGAAAAGAGTCCTTGCAACGGGTCCCTACTGCACGTCTGCGCCTGTGTCTCCGTTGTGTCGTATCCTGGACGGGTGTGCATGATGTTCGTCTAAAGAAGAGAGGAACTTGGTTGGAAAAGAAATCGTGCGAGAAAGTGCATAAAAAATTGAAATATAGATTAATAAAGCTGAGCCTATGCTAGGTAGCCCCTAGCTTATTTATTCCGGACTCGTCCAGCCGTGTCCGGGGTCTCAGGCGACCTTTTAATGAAATGATGCCACGTGGACCGGGCATTTTAAGCGTGAGAGACGCGTAATGTGGTATTGCATTGAAGCGGACGAAAGCTTCCCGTCCCAGTGATGCTTGATAGCTACTTTTAAATGGGGCGTCATGAAAGGTTGGCTTTTCTCGTCGGAAGTTGTCAGGTGACCCGAACACAACTTCTAGTAATAATGAAACTGTGCACCTGGTGTAAGGGCCTGGTGCCACTCCTTTGAAGGAAGTGCGGCTATGCCGAATTGCAGTATGGTCTATCCCAACTTGCGGATTGTGTCCGGATATAGCAGGTTTAAGTCACTGCCGCCGTCCATCAAAACCTACATGAAATGCAGTCCGTCTGTTATGGGATCCAATATCTGGGCAGTCTATCCTGTGTTCCGGATACTTCTGGACTAATCTAGATGGTCGAAAGTGATTGGTTTTGACATCCAATCTCGGTGTTCCACTGGGGTGGACCGTGCGACACTTGTCTTAGCGAGTGCCGTGTTGGTTTTCCGTACTATCACGTGAAGCGAGTTTACTGTTTTGACTTCTTGTGGGAAAGTCTTTTGACTTCCGGTGCTCAGCTGGTGGGGTTCGTTATCGTCCTCGCTTGGCGCATCGAGCCCCTTGTGTCCGGCGTTGAGTCTGCCGGACTGTTTAAAAACCCAACAATTTCGGTTGGTATGGTTTGCAGGCCTTCCGGAGGTATTGTGGATTTGACATATCCGATCTAAAATTTTGTTTAAATTTGATAGCTCGTCTCTGTTGTCCTTAAGAGGCCGTGTTTTATTGTTTGGCCGCGAGCTTTTGAATCCGGCGTTGACCGCCGTGCCCTTTGGGCTTTTTTGTTTATTCTGGCGCTGATCTTTCCTGCGCCTTGACTTTCCGTTTCCATCACTGATATCGAATGTACTCGGATCGCTGGTGCTGCATCTTGCTCGCCAGCTGTCTTCTCCTGCGCAAAAGCGCGTCATGAGGCTTGTTAGCGCGGCCATTGTTCTTGGCTTATCTTGGCCGAGGTGTCTGGCGAGCCATTCGTCTCGGACGTTGTGTTTAAAAGCTGCTAAGGCTTCCGCGTCCGACAATCGACTATTTGGTTCTTTTGGTAAGGAACCTGTTCGAATTTTGCTACCGACTCTCCGGGCTGTTGGGTTATATGACTCAGATCGTGCAGATCCGGAGGGCGGACATAAGTCCCTTGAAAATTTGTTTAAACGCGTCCTCAAGCTCTTCCCAACTTCCAACAAGTGTTTTCGGGAGGCTTTTAGCCATGCCGAGCTGGCCCTTTGAGCTTGAGGGTAGGTATTTTATGGCGTGGAGATCATCTCCTCTAGCCATGTGTATGTGTAGTATGTAATCTTCTATCTAGACTCCGGTCTCATGTGCGTCAGATGCCTCTATGTTCATGGGTTTGAACCCTGCTGGAAATTCATGATTCAGCACCTCATCGGTAAAACATAGCGGGTGTGCGGCGCCCCTGTATTTGGGTGTGCCGCTGTCTTCGAACACTTGTTGTGTTGTGTTAGTTCCTAGGGCCCTCTTTTTTGGCCCGTAGATGGACCTAGTTGGGCCGTCCGTTTTCCCAGGATTATAATTCGGCTTGTGTGCGGCCCCGCTTGTCGCTTTTGGCCTGTCATCCGGCCGTCTATCCGGCCCGGCGGCCTCTTTATTTTTTGACTATGAAGGCTCTATGGCTTCCTCGTCAAATTCTGGCAGCATCTTGCGCTTCGGGTAGCTCTTTGTTTGATGGCCATTGCCATATTTGTCTACAGTCTTGAATACTTTGCTCCACTTCATTCTGAGCGTGTCTTCTGCTGTTTTGAGCTTCCGTTTCTCCTTCTTCAAACTTCTTGTAGTGGCGAAGAGTCTTTTGTGTATGTTCTTATGCTCCGGTGTTGTGTCTGGACTGTTGATTGCTCCGTGAAGGGGTTGATTATCCGGCTCGTCCTGTCCGTCGTCTGCTGGTTTGCCCTGCTCTATCGCTGGGTCGTTAGGAAGGCTGCTTTGATCGAGGCGGGACTTAGGGCGGCGTCTATGTTGCCGTGTTGGTTGTTTATCGGCGGGATTATCCTCTGCCGTGTCCCGTTGTTCCTCGTTATCACTTCCCTTTGGGGTGTCCACCATGTATATGTCGTATGATGAGGTGGTCTTCCGATTATCTGTGTAGGCACCGGTTCTTAGTAGTCTCGCATCGCCGTCCATACCGCCGATGTCTTCGGAGTCGTAGTCGAGTACATCGGTTAAATCGTCGACGGTGGCTACGAAGTGGGTGGTGGGTGGGCTCTGAATTTCTTCGTCGTCCGCGTCCCAACAATCCTGGCCGTAGTTCGGCCAGGGCTCTCCGGATAGCGAGAGATGCTTCAGTGAGTTTACGATATCGCCGAAGGGCGAGTGGAGAAAGATGTCCGCAGCGGTGAATTCCATGATCGGCGCCCAATCGGATTCGACTGGCAGGGGCGCAGGAGGTTCGGAGTCCGGCAGAGAGTCCGGTACCTCGGAGTCATGGGCTTTATGCGGGACAAGGTAAGTATTCGGCTCCATCGCCGTAGGAGTTGCTGCTCCCGAGGCGGTGTCCAGCCATCCGTCCTCGATCCGAGCGATCGGCTCCGGACTATGGGTCGGAGCGGATTCGTGTGCGGCCTCCAAGGTGCTGTCCGGCGGCGGAGTTAGGTCATGCCCATCGTGACAGCGCGGCACGCTCGGCTGTGGCTCAGATCCATCGAAGATCAAGTCTCCGCAGATATCGGCCGTGAAGTTTAGGCTTCCAAACCTGACCTGACGGCCAGGGGCGTAGCTTTCGATCTGCTCCAGATGGCCAAGTGAGTTGGCCCGCAGTGCGAAGCCGCCGAATATGAAGATCTATCCGGGGAGAAAAGTCTCACCCAGGACTGCGTCGTTATCGATTGAAGAGGCCATCACGCCTATCGGTGACGACACAGAGGAACTCTCAATGAAAGCACCAATGTCGGTGTCAAAACCGGCGGATCTCGGGTAGGGGGTCCTGAACTGTGCGTCTAGGCGGATGGTAACAGGAGACAAGGGACATGATGTTTTACCCCGGTTCGGGCCCTCTTGATGGATGTAAAACCCTACGTCCTGCTCGATTGATATTGATATTGTGGATGTTTACAAGAGTGGATCTACCACGAGATCAAGGAGGCTAAACCCTAGAAGCTAGCCTATGGTATGATTGTAAAGGTTGTTGTCCTGTCCTACGGACTAGAGCCATCCGGTTTATATAGACACCGGAGCGGGCTAGGGTTACATAGAGTCGGTTAGAATGGTAGGAGATCTTCATATCCGTATCGCCAAGCTTACCTTCCACGCCAAGGAAAGTCCCATCCGGACACGGGGCGAAGTCTTCAATCTTGTATCTTCATAGTCTTGGAGTCCGGTCGATGATGATAGTCCGGCCAATGATAGTTCGGCTGATGATGGTAGTCCAGCTATCCGGACACCCCCTAATCCAGGACTCCCTCACCCCTCATCCGGGACTCCCTCACAGACCGCTGGGCGGCGTGGCCCGCCCACGCCATGCCGCCTACCAAGGGCGACCTCAACCTCATGCCCGAGGCAGCCCACGCTCCGCATGGCGCTGCGGGGCGCGGGCGACGCGGCCAAGCGCCACATGCCCTCACGCCGCGGCAAGTGTAGTCAGCAGCAAGGGCCTCAAGCCACGCCGCGGCCACGTCGCCGCACATCCGTCGGGAGCAGGCGAACTCAAGGGCCTTGCTCACGGTAGACCGAGAGCTGATGCGGTGCAGGCTGCTGGAGAGCGGCCACGACATGCTGTTAGAACGAGTGGCCGAACTCCTGGACGCCGCCACATCGGGAACACCTCCTTTCTGCGTCCAGCTGCCACACCAAATCCAGGGCGTGCCGTACTGCGACCCCATACGCACCCATGCAACTCCGAGCGGACCCCAAGGCCTCCTCAACGCCAACCTGGCCGTCGGCGCTGGGCGACAAGCCGTGCCGGCTCCACCTCCAACCGGCGAGGGGGCGCACACCGCAGCGTACGGCCTCGGCGGGCCACCGCGCCACCATCCCCAAGACAACACTCCAAGCCGGACTGCGTGGTGTCTGGGGCACTACAGCGACGCCCTCGGGACGGCGGCCCCAGAAGCCTATGTGCCCCACATGGTGGATCAAGAGTGCGTGCTGGAAGAAGACCACGGCTCGTTCCTTGGGCCAGGCTGGGGGGAGGAAACGCCAGAAGATGAGCTCTTTCAGGAACCCCATGAGAGCCTCGACAACCGCGCTGGTGGCGGCCCTCGGGACGGTGGCCCCAGAAGCCTATGTGCCCCACATGGTGGATCAAGAGTGTGCGCTGGAAGAACACCACGGCTCGTTCCTCGGGCCAGGCTGGGGGGAGGAAACGCCAGAAGATGAGCTCTTTCAGGAACCCCATGAGAGCCTCGACAACCGCGTTGGTGGCGGCAACTATCGGGTACCACTGATTCCTCAGGAGCAAGCTTATGCTAACCATGGGTCGCAGGAGGTACAGGTCGCGGCAGCAGATGGCTGCCCCAATGCTACAGCCTCCTACACCTCAGGAGGAGGGCACCGGGGGCTGCAAGAGAGGGGCCGAGATCCGGGCTCACCCCCGCGGCGCTCGGAGCAAGGCGTTCTCAGGAGGTAGGCCCTCTGCCAGGGAGGTGCCCCAGGGCCTGCCCCCGGCAGAGGACCCGTGGTCATCGGGGGAACCGCTGGCGACCGCTTTACCCCTTTGGCGTTGTCCTTGTTTTCCGGTCGCCGTCGATGGCGGTAGATTGTGGCGCAAGGCGGGGCCCTCGTCTGGCGATATGAAGCAAGGCCGATACCTATGAAGAAGGCCCAGTTCCTGTGAAGCTCGCCGCCCGTGACACTCTCACGTAATAATGAGTTGGGGATGTACACGCCCCGGAGTCTCCGGAGAGCCGCCCTCGGGCCTCGGGGGCTCCCACCCACGCCCAGTGGCAGCACTTAGCTCCACGCTGGTGAGAAGACATCGAAGACTAGACTAGGTGCTGGACGCGGCTTTTTGCTTTTTGCCTTTCTCTCTGTTGACAAGTTTCTTCGATTTGAATTTAAGTTGGATTTGAGCTTGAGACTTTCGTGTGTTTGTGGAAGGGCTGTTTAGTCTCGTTCGAGCAATCTCTCGTGTCTTGGTTCCGGCTTTGCGTCCAAAGTTAGCACCAGCTGCCTCCCCTCGGGCCGGGCCAAGCACGGCTATGATCCTGACAGCTGTCGCCGCACCCTCTTAGGAGGTTCTCTTCGCAGGATCAATGGATTCACCCAGGAGACACTCAAGGCACTGTAGCACCCGCAGGCTCGTTTGGGACCCGTCCGGGTCAAAAGGTAAACAAGTCAGCTGACCCATCGCAGGGCCAATAGCCAAGCATAAGCCCACGCGCGGCGATATGTTTACAAGGATACCAATTGCAAACCTTTACATGAGGGGATCCCCCTCCCAAACTGCTCTTACAACCTTCAGGGCCGAGCCCGAACTCTATTTCACACAGGGTAAAACAACGAAGGTGACGCGCGATCAATCAGACAAATCTCCCAATGCGTCTTCGGGAGCGCCTCCAGAGGCAACACTGGCGTCGCTGGCCTCACTGTCACCCGCGTCATCGCCGTCATCAGCATCATGCTCATTCACAACGCTGCCTTCATCGGTGGCCACAACCACGCCGTCGTCATCAGTGGCGAAGGCCCTAACAAGGGAGTGCACGTTGTCCTCCACCCACTACGCCAGATCGCCCCGAATGGCTACGGGCACCGGCACGATGGCGGCATCAAAGTCGAAATGGGGGTCCTTGTCCTAAAGATAACTGAAGACGCGGGAGAAAGCACGTCCAAGCAGGGCACGACTCCTCTCCTCAACAAGCCTGTGGGCCTTGTCAGATCGGGTCTCCAGCTGCGTCACCACATCTGTGAAGAACCGGAGGTTGCCAGCGTAGTTGATTATACGAAGCTCCGCAGCGGCCGCCTCGCAGATGTTGCCCAAGGCCACGTGGGCCCTTTCCCTGAGTGTTCGGAGCATTGGGCCATGCACATGCTCCAACGTCTGCCGCTGACGGATCTCGTCCTCATTCCGCCGTGCAACGGCCTCAGCGCCATCAACCCTCTGTTGGAGAAGGAGCAGCTCGGTGCGGGAAGAGGCCAGCTCCGCCTGCGCTGCGCCAAGGGCGGCTCAGAAGGCATCCGCGCGCCGCATCACTTCAGCCAGCTTGGCCCTGAGGGCAGTGGTCCTGCCCTCAGCTTCGGCCCTGATCAGCTCCAACCTTCTTTCGTACCCGCGCTCAAGATTCGAGCGAGCTTCCGCCACGCGGCGGTCGACCTCTTCTTGGACTCGGGCTTCCCCGAGTTGACGTCGTCCTCCGCCTGGGTCACCAGGCGCTCCCTTGTCAACAACCGATCAAGGTCAAGGTTGCGCTCGACCGCCCCCAGCGCCAGCTTCTCCTCACGCCTCTGGAGCTCCGCGTGTTCGACGGAAGCCCCCCTCAGTGACACCAGGGCTGCCTTCACAGCTCCACCTGTTGCTCCAGGGAGTTGCTCCAGGCTTGGAGCTCCCACACGCGCTCCTCCGCAGCCTTGTGCTGTCGGTGTGCTTCCTGGGTCTCCTCGACGGCTCGGGAGTAGGCCTCCCGCGAGGCCGCCAGCGATGCTTCAGCCTTCGCGTTCTCAAGATCACGTTGGTGGCGTGCAAGGCTGACGGCCACCCTCAGCTTGCGCCTCTCATTGGCTAGGTGCAGGCCTTCGGCCTCAAGGCGCGCATCCTCGCTAGCAAGCTCCACCCCGAGCTGGTTCACCGCGTCCGCCGCCTTCTGAAGGAACTCTCGACGAAGGGCGCTGCGCTCCCGAGCGCGCCTAAGCATGTCTTCCACGTCGTCCTCTGCCCCTGGTGCATGCGGAGGGCCATGAGGCGGCACACCCCCTCACGGAAGGGGGCCGGGGGCTGGCGCCCCCATAATCACAGGACGGGCCCCGCCATGGATCCAACCCGGCGTCGGTTCGTCCCCCGAGGAGGAACTCAAGATCGACTTCAGCCAGTCACCGTCCACGACTAAAGAGGGAGCACGGGGCAGGCTGGTAGTGCCCCAGGAGAGCTCGCGAAGGAGGGGCACGAGGCGCGCGGGATCAAGATGCTCCGCAGAACGGCCTACTTCTCCAAACAGCCCCACGGCAAGGGCGGTACTCGAGCTCAGGGCGCTCAAAATCGGCGGAGATGGTGAAACTTGAGGGGATGGCTCCCTAGCCGTCTCCATCAACTCGGCGGGAAGGGCCCTGAAAGGCTATGATCAGCTTAAGCAATAGGAAAGTGAGGAAGCGAGAAAGAGGAGGACTTACTCGTCGATGGCGAAGTACTTCCTGCACTTCAATGGGCGGCAGAGGCGATCATTGCCACCCGAGGCCTCCTTTCTCTTGCGGAGGGCCTCGAAGTCTACGCGAAACCGGCCCAAGTGCCCGGCGCAAGGGTCGGTCTGCGGCGTGGATGAGGCGTCAAGGTGATCAGCGTCAAAGGCATCAGCTTGGGACACGCCGCCAGGCGCGACCTCATGAAGGACGGTCGGGGCTTCGGGAGCCTCGGCCTCAGGAGCTGCAGGTCGCAACTCCTTGCCCGCCATCGCTCCAGGACAGGCTTCAGGGGATGCCACCCCCGGGGATTCGCACGGCATCAACGTCTCGACAACAGCCCCCTCAGCTCCCGGCGGTCCTCGTCTCCTAGCTCCATAACCTGAGGCAGGACCACCGTGGGCAACCGGAAGAGCAACCACAGCAATTGGGTTCTCGCGAGGCCCTGTGAGGCCGATTGGGCGCAACCCCCATTCGTCAAAGCTAGGCATCTGCTTCACAAAATCGGCCCTTCCCGAGCAAAGGTACAAGAGGGCAGCCCCGTGCCGAATGCTGCCTGGGGAAGGATCTCCAGTCAGGACCCTGAGCACCGTCCTCAGCACTTCGGGCGCCAGATCTTCCTCCTGGAGCCTCATGCGATCTTCGTGCCCCCCAAAGGCCCACATCTGGCGGGAATGGCGCTGGAAAGGAGCAATGCAATGTTGAAGTAACTCCTTCACCACCTTGGGAGCCGTCACATCGAGTGCCCTCAAATTCCGGAAGTGACGCCAGACGAAGGCGAGCCGGGGGCTCGTGAGCATCTCATGACCCCAGGCTGAGTTGGGGACAGCGGGCGAGGTTGGGTGCGAGAGCAAGGGGCTGGGCACTCCGACATCCACATACAGCCACCGCTCTCGGAACCTAGCCGTAGGAGGAGGAAGGCTGAAATCAATCTACAAAGCAGCTGTCTCTGGCACGACGAGGAAGCTCACGCACCCCGAGCATTGAGTGGGGTCGCTCAGGCGCAGAGAGAAGAAATGGCGAAAGAGGGCAACGGAAGGAGGAATGCCCACCATGGCCTTGCAAACAAAGGCAAAAACAGCAAGGAGAGTAATGGATTCAGGACCCAAGTGCATCATGTGGATCTGATAATGGGAGAGCACCGCATTGAAGAAAGCAGAAAATGGGGGAACCAGACCCGCCCACAGAGCGTCAGCGTAGAATCGAACCTCCATGACGACCCCGTTGAAGGAGGAGTGAGATGTAGGCCAGACCGTCGTCCTCCCGCACTTGTTGAAGACGGAGGCAAGAGCAGAGCGGACCTTGTCCAGGGCTTCAGGGTTGAGTATGATTGACCGGTCGACGGTGGGAGCCGCTGCCGGAGGCGAGCAGGGCGACGGCGCGGGCTTCTTCCCCTTTTCCTTCTTCGTGGGCGCCATGGCGATGGAAAGGGGGGAGAGTTCGGGTCAGATTGGAGGCGGAGATTTGAGCTCGAGGAAGAAGGGAAGACGGGGGCGCGCGAATGGCGAAAAGGGAATGACTGTGTGCAACCACGGGTCCACCTAGTCGGGCGTGTAATGAGGGGCGTGGGGAAACGGAGACGCCCACGTCCAATCAACCGCCACGCGGCGCCCAAGGCCACAGGCTGTTGGGGCCCACGGTGCTTCGCACTTGCCCCTTCGCTTCCCTACTAAGCCAAGTCCGGCGCGCCTTGGGCCCGGGGGCTACTGTCGGCGTTCTGGGAACGGGGGTCCCTAGACATGCCTGCCTGCGGCCTGCGGCGTGGCTCAAGCAATGGCCCAGTGCGGCCCATCTTCATCTACTCAAGCTCAAGACCCTCGCGAGGGGCCAAGCCTTGCGGGGCGAACAACAGGAAGCTTCCTCAGGAGCAGCCTCGTTAGGCTGGCTCGTGAGGAGGCGGAAAGATCAAGGCAGGGGTACCTCGTGAGGTGCCCGTGACGCAAGCCATGACGATCGAGGCCATGCGGGCGCCGGCCTGCGCAGTGTCCTTGTTTCCCCTTTGGTGCAAAGGGAGCAAGCACAGGCAAAGGCATCAGGCAAAGGCTACCATTTTGGTGCAACAAGACCAAGACCAGCAGAGTGGCCAGATGGAGGTCACCGTGGAGCCCAGGACGGTGTCATCGTCAAAGTCTTTGGCATGCGAGGACCAACTTTAGTCAGGATAAGTGTACTAGATGTTCCCCTTCAAAATGGCCAATTGTTGGCGCCCTTCCCACTCAATATTTGGGAAGAGGAACAGGGCCTCTCACTCTATATATATAGGACTAGCCACCATAGTATAGAGGCATCTGGAACCGACCCCTCCAAAGGGACAACACCACCACAAGAACATCCCTCGCGAGGCTGTTGTTCCCTTGTACTGTTCTTCGTCAGCCCCAGAGGCAATCCACCACACCACAAACTAGAGTAGGGTATTACACCACAACGGTGGCCCGAACTAGTATAAACCTTGTGTCCCTTGTTTTGTTCATCGTGTAGCCTAGATCCCTTGCGAGGCTTCAAGACACGAGTTGGTGAGGGGGAGATCTTCGCGCGCACCCCAGAGTTCGAACCTCAAGGGTCTTCCAGAACCTGCAATCCGACAGTGCGTGGGACTTTTGAGGAGCCACCTACTGGATTGATACCTTGGTTCTCAAAAACAGAAGGGAATACTTACGCTACTATAACTGCATCACCCTTTCCTCTTCAAGGAAAACCAACGCACGTTCAAGACGTAGCAAGAAGGATTTCTGGCGTCGTTGCCGGGGAGATCTTCGCTCAAGTCAATACATACCAAGTACCCATCACAAACTCATATTCCTAGCATTTACATTATTTGCCATTTGCCTCTCGTTTTCCTCTCCCCCACTTCACCCTTGTCGTTTTATTCGCCCTTCTTCTGTTCGTCTTTTCTTTTGCTTTGATGTCTTACTTGGATCGTTTGATCGTTTAGTTGGAATAGTTGTTTATTTATTGATAAACAGAGAAGATAAGATCTATGGATCCTCATCCGCTTGCTAATCTATTTAAGAGATCTAATTATGATGAACCAATTGATAGTGAGTTTTGTGCACTAGATTATCTTTATGAAGCTTTGCTTGAAATTCGTGAATCTGAAAATTATGATGAAGAAATTTATGAAGAGATTCACGATAACTCTTTGAAAAAAAAGCATGATTGCAATGATTTTACTATAAATTCTCTTGATGTCAATTGTGCTAATAATATGCAAAATCCTAAGATTGGGGATGCTAGTTTTGCTATGCCTATTACTTGTTGCAATGATCATGATTGGGGTGATTCTTCCAATCTTGAAAATTTATTTAAGCCCCATGGTGAATATGAGATTGATAATAGTGTTTGCAATAATATTGAAAGTGGTTTTGGAAGAGTGTCAACTTTAGATCCCACATATTTGGAGTATGTTCAATCTTATAATATTTTTAATAAAAGTGGGTTTGGAGAGGTCATGACTTTAGTTAATGTTAATCCCACTATCTTGGAAGAGTGTCAACTTTGCATGCATGTGGATCATGTTGAGAATTTTTTATGTGATAGCTATTTTCTTGAATTTTCCTACGATCCTACATGTAATTATTATGAGAGAGGAAAATATGGTCGTAGAAATTCTTATCTTACTAAATTACCTCTCGTCATGTTGAGATTGCTATCGTCTCTTTCTTCTTCCTTGCATATGCTAGTTTTTGCTTGCCTTGCAAATTTGTTTGCTTATAATATGCCTATGCATAGGAAGTATGTTAGACTTAGATGTGTTTGTCAAGTGTTTCATGATGCTTTCTTTGCGCTTCAATTCTTGTCTTTGATGTGAGCATCATTAAAATTATCAATGCCTAGCTAAAAGGCTTTAAAGAAAAGCCCTTGTTGGGAGACAACCCAATATTTTTTCTTTCTGCTATTCAATAAATTTTGCATCTACCTTCTGTTTAGATGTTTTTTATGTCTTAATTAGTGTTTGTGCCAAGTAGAACCTATAGGATAACCTATGGTGATAGCTAATTTGATTCTGCTGAAAAACAGAAACTTTACGCGCACGAAAATAAATTTAGTAATTCACAGAAGCGTGATTTTGCGTTGGTTCTTTTTGCTGTAGGTCAATAGAAAAATTACCCAGGACTTACTATTTTGGTAGTATTTTTAGAGTTCCATAAGTATTCGTGAGTTACATATTGCTACAGACTGTTCTGTTTTTGACAGATTCTGTTTTTCGTGTGTTGTTTGCTTATTTTGATGCATCTATGGCTAGTATGTAAGGGTATGAACCATAGAAAAGTCGAAATACAGTAGGTTTAACACCAATATAAATAAATAATGAGTTCAGTAAAGTACCTTCGGTGGTGGTTTTTCTTTCTTTCACTAACGGAGCTTATGTGATTTCCTGTTGAGTTTTGTGTTGTGAAGTTTTCAAGTTTTGGGTAAAGATTTGATGGACTATGGAATAAGGAATGGCAAGAGTCTAAGCTTGGGGATGCCCATGGCACCCCAAGATATTCAAGAATATCAAAAAACCTAAGCTTGGGGATGCCCCGGAAGGCATCCCCTCTTTCGTCTTCGTTTATCGGTAACTTTACTTGGAGCTATATTTTTAATCGCCACACGATATGTGTTTTGCTTGGAGCGTCTTGTATGATATTAGTATTTGATTTTTAGTTTACCACAATCATCCTTGCTGTACACACCTTTTGAGAGAATCCCACTTGATTATAATTTATTAGAATAATCTATGTGCTTCACTTGTATCTTTTGAGCTAGATAGTTTTTGCTCTAGTGCTTCACTTATATCTTTTAGAGCATGGCGATGGCTTAATTTTGTAGAAATTGTTAGTCTCTCATGCTTCACTTATATTATTTTGAGAGTATCTTATAACAGCATTGTATTTTCTATGGTTATAAAATTGGTCCTAGAATGGTGGGCATCCAAGTTGGGTATAATAAAAACTATCATAGGAAGTGAATTGGATGCTATGATGAATTTCATACTTGATAATTGTTTTGATATATGGAGGTAGTGATATTAGAGTCATGCTAGTTGGGTGATTATGAATTTAAAGAATGCTTTTGTTGAAGTTAGCAAGTCCCGTAGAATGTATGTATGGTTAAAGTTGTGTAACAAATTTGAAACATGAAGTGTTCTTAGATTGTGCATCCTTATGAGTGGCGGTCGGGGACGAACGATGGTAGTTTCCTACCAATCTATCCCCCTAGGAGCATGCGCGCAGTGCTTGGTTTTTGATGACTTGTAGATTTTTGCAATAAGTATATGAGTCCTTTTTTACTAATGTTGAGTCCATGGATTATACGCACTCTCACCCTTCCATCACTGCTAGCCTCTTTGGTACCGTGCATTGCCCTTTCTTACCTTGAGAGTTGGTGCAAACTTTGTCGGTGCATCCAAACCTCGTGATACAATACGCTCTATCACACATAAACCTCCTTATATCTTGCTCAAAACAGCCACCATACCTACCTATTATGGCATTTCCATAGCCATTCCGAGATATATTGCCATGCAACTTTCCACCGTTCCGTTTATCATCATGACACACATTATCATTGTCATATTGCCTTGCATGATCATGTAGTTGACATCGTATTTGTGGCAAATCCACAAGGCATAAATTTGCATACATGTCACTCTTGATTCAATGCCCATCCCGGTACACCACCGGAGGCATTCATATAGACTCATATCTTGTTCTAGTTTTGAGTTGTAATTCATGAGTTGTAAATAAATAGAAGTGTGATGATCATCATTATTAGAGCATTGTCCAAAAAAAAGAAAGGAAAAAATACAAAAAGAAATGCCAAAAAAAAGAAAGGCCAATAAAAAGATAAAGGCCCAAAAAAAGGAAATAAAAAAGGGGGCATTGTTACTATCTTTTTCCACACTTGTGCTTCAAAGTAGCACCATGTTCTTCATATAGCGAGTTTCATATGTTGTCACTTTCATATACTAGTGGGAATTTCTCATTATAGAACTTGGCTTGTATATTCCTATGATGGGCTTCCTCAAAATGCCCTAGGTCTTCGTGAGCATGCAAGTTGGACGCACACCCACTAGTTTCTTTTGTTGAGCTTTCATACATTTATAGCTCTAGTGCATCCGTTGCATGGCAATCCCTACTCCTCATGTTGACATCAATTGATGGGCATGTCCATAGCCCGTTGATTATCCTCGTCAATGTGAGACTTTCTCCTTTTTTGTCTTCTCCACACAATCCCCATCATCATATTCTATTCCACCCATAGTGCTATATCCACGGCTTACGCTCATATATTGCGTCAAAGTTGAAAATGTTTGAGATTATTTAAGTACAAAACAATTGCTTGGCTTGTCATCAGGGGTGTATAAGATGGGAGCATTTTTGTCTGACGAAAATGAAGCATAGCCTAACTATATGATATTGTAGGGATGAACTTTCTTTAGCCATGTTATTTTGAGAAGACATGATTGCTTTGATTAGTATGCTTGAAGTATTACTATTTCTTATGTCAATATGAACTTTTATTTTGAATCATTTGGATCTGAACATTCATGGCACAATAAAGAAAATTACAATGAGAATTATGCTAGGTAGCATTCCACATCAAAATACTGTTTTTATCATTTACCTACTCGAGGACGAGCAGGAATTAAGCTTGGGGATGCTTGATACGTCTCCAACGTATCTATAATTTTTGATTGTTCCATGCTATTATATTACCCGTTTTGGATGTTTATGGGCTTTACTTTACACTTTTATATCATTTTTGGGACTAACCTACTAACCGGAGGGCCAGCCCGTATTGCTGTTTTTTGGCCTATTTCAGTGTTTTGAAGAAAAGGAATATCAAACGGAGTCCAAACGGAATGAAACCTTCGGGAGCATGATTTTTGGAACAAATGTGATCCAGAGGACTTGGAGTGCAAGTCAAGAAGCAATCGAGGAAGCCACGAGGGTGGAGGGTGCACCCCTCTACTGGGCGCGCCCCCTATCTCGTGGGCCCCTCAGGCGTCCACCGACCTACTTCTTCCTCCTATATATACCCATGTACTCCGAGAGCACCAAAGGCGACCACAAAAAACTATTCCCACCATCGTAACCTTCTGTATCCGCGAGATCCCATCTTGGAGCCTTTGTCGGTGCTCCACCGGAGGGGGAATCAACCACGGAGGGCTTCTACATCAACACCATAGCCTCTCCGATGAGTTGTGAGTAGTTTACCACAGACCTTCGGGTCCATAGTTATTAGCTAGATGGCTTCTTCTCTCTCTTTGAATCTCAATACCATGTTCTCCTTGATCTTCTTGGAGATCTATTCGATGTAACTCCTTTTGCGGTGTGTTTGTCGAGATCCGATGAATTTTGGGTTTATGATCAAGTTTATCTATGAGAAACATTTGAATCTCCTCTGAATTCTTTTATGTGTGATTAATTTATCATTGCAGGTCTCTTTGAATTATCAGTTTGGTTTGGCCTACTAGATTGATCTTTCTTGCAATGGGAGAAGTGCTTAGCTTTGGGTTCAATCTTGCGGTGTTCTTTCCCAGTGACAGCAGGGGCAGCAAGGCACGTATTGTATTGTTGCCATCGAGGATAAAAATATGGGGTTTATATCATATTGCATGAGTTTATCCCTCTACATCATGTCATCTTTCTTAATGCGTTACTCTGTTCTTTACGAACTTAATACTCTAGATGCATGCTGGATAGCGGTCGATGTGTGGAGTAATAGTAGTAGATGCAGGCAGGATTCGGTCTACTTGTCACAGACGTGATGCCTATATACATGATCATGCCTAGATAACCTCATAATTATTCGCTTTTCTACCAATTGCTCGACAATAATTTGTTCACCCACCGTAATACTTATGCTATCTTGAGAGAACCCAATAGTGAAACCTATGGCCCCCGGGTCTATCTTTTATATATAAGCTTTCAATCTACTTTTATTTGCATCTTTACTTTTCCAATCTATATTATAAAATACCAAAAATATATTTATCTTATCATACTATCTCTATCAGATCTCACTTTCGCAAGTGGCCATGAAGGGATTGACAACCCCTTTATTGCGTTGGTTGCGAGTTCTTGTTTGTTTGTGTAGGTGCGTGGGACTTTTGAGGAGCCTCCTACTGGATTGATACCTTGGTTCTCAAAAACTAAGGGAAATACTTGCGCTACTATTGCTGCATCACCCTTTCCTCTTCAAGGAAACAAACGCGAGCTCAAGACGTAGCACACCTCACAGTGGGGACCCACCGGAAAGGCCTCTGTATTTCGCGAAAAAACCTTTCCCCCTGCTGACAGCTCGGACCACGAGCTATATCTCTTCGCACGCAAGTGCCTCCTTATTACGCACAAAAAATGAAGACCCCCTCTGCTAGGTGGGACCCACCATATTTGGAGGCTGACCTTGTGGGCCTACTAAGTCGCAGGGCTTTATCAACTTAGTCAATATAAACGACTCTAGCTGCATTGACCATACGATGTCCATCCAACGGCTGTCGTGCTTCTTCAACAAATGGTCTTCTTGCTCCAGCCGCCCAAACCATCGCGGGACATGCCGCCTGCTCCTGCCTCCCATGGTCGGCTGTGTTGCTGCGCAGGCCTCACCGCCACCTCCTACTCCAACCACTGGCTAGGCCATCCCTCTAGTCACCCACAACCCATGTTATTCTGCAGCGACGACAACCTCACACCGCAGCCAAACCAGTACGCCCTCGTACTCCTCTTCGTGTGGGAATCCACTTGCGTCTTCCCTGGCTCCTCGTTGTTCCCTTCCTAGGCCTCGCCGTTGTCCACCACTTTGGTGCTCTCGGCGCGGCGTGGTCAACATGGTCAAGGAACGACTTCCATCGGAAGGGGACTGTACATGCAGAGGCTGACATCTGGGTCCACGGCCGCAACAAGGAAGTGCCTCCTATTACACGTAAAATAATTATTCCTCCACCTGACAGCAGGGACCCACCGGAAGGGACTCTGTATTTTGCAGAAAAAACGTCCCCCCGACAGCTCGGAACCACCAGCTACATCTTCGTACATAAGGAAGAGCGTCCATACTACAGAAAAAAAATCTCCACCCTAACAGCTGTGACACACCAGCTATATCTTCGCATGCAAGGAACAGCTGGGACCCACTCGGTCAAAGCTTATGTAGCGTTGTCTGTCTGGTCGTGACCGTGTACGTACATACTAGTTGATCGGTCTCTCCACAGTGATGAACTGCGGCCGAGTAAGGAGCGGCACGTGTCATAGTAGTGGCGCGGACGTAGCATGTCACATAGTCCCGTCTATAACCTATACACATACATAAAACCATGATGCAAGAAAGTAAATACGTCTACATACATACATACGGGCTTGGCCCCGAATGCGTACAACGACGTCATCCCGTTCATCGGCAGCCAACTGGCTGGGCCAGAACGGAGGAAACAGCGTCGTGTTCATCGGGAGGCAACTGACTGGGTCAGAATATGTCGTGTTCATCGGGAGCCAACCAGCTTGGACGAAACAGCCGAAACAAGGTCTGACGTACCGCAGAACGGAGGAAACGGACCTTCTATTCGAGTGCGTACAGTCAAAATGGGGTCCTGTTCATCAGGAAGGGTCTGGCGTAATGCAAAACGGAGGAAACGGACTTCTGTTCGAGTGCCTACGGTCGAAACGGGGTCCTGTTGATCGGGAGGGGTCTTGCGTACCACAAAACAGAGGAAACAAACTTGTGTTGGAGCGCCTACAGTGAAACGGGGTCCTGTTGATCAACCGTGTACTGCCTCGGTTCAGCCTCCATGGGCTACTGTTCATACACCGTCGACCTCCTCTAGCTTCCACATGCTACTGTTCATCCAGCCTCCACAGGCTACTATTCATAGAGCCCCCACGGGGACTTGTTAATCCACCCCCAACCGACTGGGTGCGGTGGCCTCCTCGGGTTCCTGTTGATCCAGCGACAACGACCTACTACCATGGGGTCCTGTTCATCCAACCCCACCGGGAACTGTTCATCCCCTGCGAACCAACCAGGTCGACTCACCACGTCTCGACTCGTTTTACGTACCGCGTGCATGGTAGCAACAGTCACTATTCATTGAGAGGCGACCCAACACCGCCTGGCTACGTCTCGCATGGGGGTTCGATTGGCTTCAGTAAGCAGCAGCAGTGATCTGTCGCTCCGTTCAGTTAGCAGCAGCAGCGAATGAATCGCTCGGGTTTAGTCAGCAGCGTATGAATTGCTCGGTTCAGTTAACAACCAAGGGATCGGACGCTCGGGTTCAGTAACATGTGATCGCTCAGGTTCAGTTAGCCAATGCCTCGCACAGACACGCGTACACGAGAGAAACACCCAAACCTCCGTGCATCGCTCGGCCCCAACCACCCACCATAATCGGGAACTCCCCGATATTTTCCTCGCCCTTGCTTCTACCATGATTTTTTCCGTCATGGATGGCCCAAAGAATGTCATGCAGCTGCGTCTCCGGCCGCCCAAGATGAAAATCCCATTTTCTGTCATGATTTTTTGTCATAGAAGTAGGAGCCCACCACATCTATGATGATACCAGGTTTTGTCACAATTATCGTCATAGAAGTGTCATAAGCATGACATAATTTTTTTTCGTTCTTCCCAAAATGTCACGGATGTGTCTTTTTTTTGTAGTGTGTATGCCAAGTCTTGTGGAATATTCCTTGTATGTGTCATGGGTTGCCCGAAGTGTCCTAGGATGGAACTGACAAAGAGCCGGTCCTCGGCCCAGCCCGCTTGGCCGAAAGCCCACATGGTAAGTACCATCTAGTTCAGCACACCATAAGTAGCCCCTAAATCAGTCTTCAAGTCAAGGACACTCCTCGGTTCTTCCGAACTGCTCCTCGCCTTCAATCGTCAGTCTTGAAAGCTGGTTCATCCTTGTAGATCGGCGAAGTACGTATAAGAGTATACGTGTGATACGTCTCCAATGTATCTATAATTTTTTATTGTTCCATGCTATTGTATTATTTGTTTTGGATGTTTGATATGCTATTTTATATTATTTTTGGGACTAACTTATTAAACCAGAGCCTAGTGCCAGTTTCTGTTTTTCCTTGTTTTTGAGTTTCGCAGAAAAGGAATACCAAACGGAGTCCAAATGAAATGAAAGTTCACAATGATTTTTCTTGGACCAGAAGACACCCAGGGGACTTGGAGTCCAAGCCAGAAGAGCCAGCGGCGGTGGCAAGGGTGGAGGGCGCATCCTAGGGGGGCTCCCCCCTAACTTGTGGGCCCCTCATAACCTTCCTAACCTAGATCTTCTCCTATATATTCACATATATTCCAAAACCCTCAGAGGAGTCCACGAAAATACTTTTCTGCCGCCGCAACCTTCTATTCCCATGAGATCCCATCTTGGGGCCTTTTTTGGTATCCTGTCTGAGGGGGATTCAATCACGGAGGGCATCTACATCAACCCGATTGCCCTTCCGATGAAGCGTGAGTAGTTTACCTCAGACCTACGGGTCCATAGCTAGTAGCTAAATGGCTTCTTCTCTCTTTTTGATTTTCAATACCATGTTCTCCTCGATGTTCTTGGAGATCTATCCGATGTAATCTTCTTTGCGGTGTGTTTGTCGAGATCCGATGAATTGTGGATTTATGATCAGCTTATCTATGAATATTATTTGAATCTTCTTAGAATTCTTATATGCATGATTGGATATCTTTGTATTTCTCTTCGAACTATTGATTTGGTTTGGCCAACTAGATTGGTTTTTCTTGCAATGGGAGAGGTGCTTAGCTTTGGGTTCAATCTTGCGTGATTTCATCCAGTGACAAAGTACGGGTAGCAAGGCGCGTATTGAATTGTTGCCATCGAGGATAAAAAGATGGGGTTTACATCATATTCCTTTAGGTTATTCCTCTACATCATGTCATCTTACTTAAGGTGTTACTCCTTTCTTTATGATCTTAATACTCTAGATGCATGGTGGATAGCGATCGATGTGTGGAGTAATAGTAGTAGATGCAGGCAAGAGTCGGTCTACTTGACACAAATGTGATGCCTATATGCATAATCATTGCCTTGGATATCGTCATAACTTTGCACTTTTCTATCAATTGCTTGATAGTAATTTGTTCACCCACCGTGTTATTTGCCTTCATGAGAGAAGCCTGTAGTGAAACCTATGGCCCCCGGGTCTATTTTCCATCATATTGGTTTCGATCTACCATTCTGCAATCTTTTATTTTCAGATCTATAAACCAAAAACCCAAAAAATATTTTATCTTCTGTTTAATTTTATCTATATCTATTAGATCTCACCTTTGCAAGTGATCGTGAAGGGATTGAAAACCCCTTTATGACGTTGGGTGCAAGTGTTTGATTGTTTGTATAGGTGCATCTATTGGGGACTTGCGTGTTTCTCCAATTGGATCGATATCTTGGTTCATAACTGAGGTAAATACTTATCTCTACTATGCCGCATCACCCTTTCCTCTTTAAGGGAAAAACCAACACAAGATCAAGAAGTAGCAATGTGTCGGGCATCCCAGGAGCCCCTTTAAGGTCTCGGACTTTATCAAATGCCTTGTTATTTTCATGCCATACCTTGGGTTTAAAGTTTTTTCCCACTCGACTGTGCCTCTCACAGCCGGTCTCCATGTTACATTACTTTTGAAGTCGTGCACCACCTCAATTTTGAGTTGTCGATGTAGATGGCTGGCCTCCTCAGAACTTTTTTCCGCCAAGACAGTTTTCGCAAGCCAACTTTTCACAGAATATTTTTTATTGGTGCTATTTAGTCTGTACCCAGATATATAGCCAGTAGCCCTCAAGGTGTTTGTTGTCCTAAAATTCAGGATGCAGCTGAAGGATAACGTAAAATCACTGATCCCAGTAGCCCCTGAGGCTCGGGTCAATTCATTAAATCGATGTTAGGATTGAATCCTTGCTTGGAGGCATTCTTTAGGAACAGGAAGAAGGTGTGCAGTAGCCCCTGAGACTTAGGTCGGGTGGGGCAGAACGACCTAAGGACAGTAATCTCCTCAGGAACCATATTGCATTTTGAATTTTTTTGCATTGGATTATCAATGAAATAGCCATCGAGACTTGGATTGAGCAACATGGCCAACTTTGGGATTGTATCTCCTTTGGAACTAGCTCAGTTGGCTATTTCACCATCACCGAGGGGCAGTTTGGTAAGGAAGATGCTGAACTGTGGGTCGGAAAAGAAAACCCGAGCGGAATTACCACAAAGTACACCTCAGCAAGAGGATTTCCTACCTCCCAGAAAAAGCATACAAATAGGTTAAAAGTATCATAAGCTTGGAAAACTTACATAAAGACTTTATGTTTAAAGTAAGTCATGTTTTTGGTGCCAATCCATAATTGGTCTTAAAATTAATTTGTGCAGCATTAACATTACGCCCGATCTCCAGGCTTTGAGTCGACCAGCCTTCGGCTTCATCCTCCTTGTCCCGAAAGCTGAAGTGGAGTACTTATCAGGCAAATTTAGGCAAATTAAACTCTAGTGGCATACAGAGAATCAAGGCATCCTAGCTATTTGTTCGTACTCGAGCCGAGGAAAGGAGTAAGAGAAAAAGACTTTGGAACGACTTAGAGGAAAACACTTAAAAATGACACATATAAGTTCAAGAGCCCCCATGTGACTTGTGTAAAGAATGTGTTTTTAGAACAAGGTTTTTATTCTACACAAATATAATGCTTGATCGAGATAGAGACAAATTGGAATTTGGATTTTTTTTGAGCATGAAAGTGACGTAGCTAGTTTTATACTCCCGGTGTTGATGACGGAGCCCGAGCTTGCGGCCGGACGAAGACACCCATCAATCTATGACATATCTGTCATAGTGCATAGTCCTTAACCTGGCCGAGGTCCCAGCCTGATGGCCTACAAGTGCACAAGGTTTGGTTGTAGCTTTTTCAAAGAGTATCGAGCCCACATGGAGCAAAGGAAGAATGTTTTTGTCTCTCGTAGTAACTTATATATGGAATTGTATTTGCAAGTAATTGTAGACTAAAAGCAAACTGAGGGCGGAGGATGAATATTGGTTTTGGTGAAGTACGAACTTAAAGTAAATAACATAAACAAAAATAAAATAGTAATAAAAGTGGCAAGTGAACTGGGATAGGAGTTAGACGTTCTTAGGGAGTCTAGAATTCCCATTGGTATGTTTCTAACGTAGCCTATGCAGCGACATAGTATTATCTGGATACTTGAGCCACCGTTGAAGTTTACTATGGGTAGAGCCCGCTACAAAACACATTCTACTCAAGGTAGACTTCCAACCATGCACACCACCACCCTAGTCTCCCCCTATAGGATACAACTATGGTAATGGTTTTCCCATGGATGCAACCTCACTAAGGGTTCTTCATAATTCCCCTATCAATTTTAAAACCTAGGTATGAGGGCTTTTAGTATCACCTGGAATTAACCCCACTCCCTAACTCTTACAATGACAGTGATACGCTTCGTGTCCTTTCAACGAAAATGCTGAATGGGGCCCCTTCACAACATTCAGTAAGTCTATTAAGCTAAATCATTCAACTAAGAATATCATATCCTTATTAACGCTTCAACTCCTATACATAGCATGGTTCATCTGTTGGGGAACGTAGTAATTTCAAAAATTTTCCTACGATCACGCAAGACCATGGTGATGGCATAGCAACGAGAGGATAGAGTATCCGTCCACGCACCCTCGTGAGACCGAAAGCGAAGCGTTATAACAACGCTGTTGATGTAGTCGTACTTCTTCCCGATCCAACCGATCCAAGTACCGAACGTCGGCACCTCCGAGTTCTGCACACGCTCAGCTCGATGGCGTCCCTCGAACTCCGATCCAGCCGAGTGTTGAGGAGAGTTTCACAAGACGACGGCGTGGTGACGATGATGATGTTCCACCGACGCAGGCTTCGCCTAAGCTCCGCTTCGGTATGATCGAGGTGTAATCTGGTGGAAGGGGCACCGCACACGGCTAAGGAACGATCTAATCGATCAACTTGTGTGTCATGGGGTGCCCTTGCCCTGTATATAAAGGAGGGAAGGGAGGGCTGGCCGGCCAGAGGGAGGCGCACAGGGGTGTCCTACTCCTACTAGGAGTAGGATTCCCCCAAATCCTAGTCCAACTAGGGTTTGACCAAGGGAGAGGGAGAGAGGCGCCCCTTCTCCTAATCCTAATAGGACTAGGGAAGGGGAAGGCTGCGCCAGCTATAGGGCCCCTTTTCTCTTTCCCACTAAGGCCCATCAAGGCCCATTGACCCCGGGGTTCCGTAACCCGGTACTCTGAGAAAATTCCCAATTTCACCCGGAGTGATTCCGAGTCCAAACATAGGCTTCCAATATATCAATCTTTATGTCTCGACCATTTCGAGACTCCTCGTCATGTCCGTGATCTCATCCGGACTCAACAACCTTCGTACATCAACATCATAAAACTCATAGTAACCGCCATCGAAGCGTTAAGCGTGCGGACCCTACGGGTTCGAGAACTATGTAGACATGACCGAGACACCTCTCGGTCAATAACCAATAGCGGGACCTGGATGCCCATATTGGTTCCTACATATTCTACGAAGATCTTTATCGGTCGATCGCATAACAACATACGTTGTTCCCTTTGTCATCGGTACGTTACTTGCCCGAGATTCGATCGTCGGTATCCAATACCTAGTTCAATCTCGTTACTGGCAAGTCTCTTTTCTCGTTCCGTAATACATCATCTCATAACTAACTCATTAGTTACAATGCTTGCAAGGCTTTAGGTGATGAGCATTACCGAGAGGGCCCAGAGATACCTCTCCGATAATCGGAGGACAAATCCTAATCTCGAAATATGCCAACCCAACATGTACCTTCGGAGACACCTGTAATGTACCTTTATAATCACCCGATTCGTTGTGACGTTTGGTAGCACCAAAGTGTTCCTCGGGCAAACGGGAGTTGCATAATCTCATAGTCATAGGAACATGTATAAGTCATGAAGAAAAGCACTAGCAACAAACTATACGATCAGGTGCTATGCTAATGGAATGGGTCATGTCAATCAGATCATTCAACCAATGATGTGATCCCATTAATCAAATAACAACTCCTTGTTCATGGTTAGGAAACATAACCATCTTTGATCAACGAGCTAGTCAAGTAGAGGCATACTAGTGACACTCTGTAGGTTTATGTATTCACACATGTATTATGTTTCCGGTTAATACAATTCTAGCATGAATAATAAACATTTATCATGATATAAGGAAATAAATAATAACATTTATTATTGCCTCTAGGGCATATTTCCTTGATCTCCCACTTGCACTAGAGTCAATAATCTAGATTACACAAGAATGATTCTAACACCCATGGAGTCTTGGTGCTGATCATGTTTTGCTCGTGGAAGAGGCTTAGTCAACGGTCTGCAACATTCAGATCCGTATGTATCTTGCATATCTCTATGTCTCCCACCGGACCAAATCCGGATGGAGTTGAAGCGTCTTTTGATGTGCTTGGTTCTCTTGTGAAATCTGGATTCCTTTGCCAAGGCAATTGCACCAAGATTGTCACAAAGATTTTCATTGGACCCGATACACTAGGTACAACACCTAGATCGGTTATGAACTCCTTCATCCGACTCCTTCATTAGCTGCTTCCGAAGCAGCTATGTACTCAGCTTCACATGTAGATCCCGAGCGACGCTTTGTTTGGAACTGCACCAACCGACAGCTCCACCGTTTAATGTAAATACGTATCCGGTTTGCGATTTAGAATCGTCCGGATCGTGTCAAAGCTTGCATCGACGTAACCGCCATTTACGAGCTCTTTGTCACCGCCATAAATGAGAAACATATCCTTAGTTCTTCTCAAGTACTTAAGGATGTTCTTGACCGCTGTCCAATGATCCACTCTGGATTACTTTGGTACCTGCCGCTAAACTTACAGCAAGGCACACATCAGGTCTGGTACACAGCATTGCATACATGATAGAGCCTATGGCTGAAGCATAGGAACATCTTTCATTTTCTCTCTATCTTCTGCGGTGGTCGGGCATTGAGTCTTACTCAACTTCACACCTTGTAATACCGGCAAGAACCCTTTCTTTGCCTCGATCCATTTTGAACTTTTCAAAACTTTATCAAGGTATGTGCTTTGTGAAAGTCCTATTAAGCGTCTTGATCTATCTCTATAGATCTTAATGCCCAATATGTAAGCAGCTTCACCGAGGTCTTTCATCGAAAAACTTTTATTCAAGTATCCTTTATGCTATCCAGAAATTCTATATCATTTCCGATCAATAATATGTCATCCACATATAATATCGAAATGCTACTGAGCTCCCACTCACTTTCTTGTAAATACAAGGCTTCTCCAAAAGTCTCAGATAAACCCAAATGCTTTGATCACACTATCAAAACGTTTATTCCAACTCCGAGAGGCTTGCACCAGTCCATAAATGGATCGCTGGAGCTTGCACACTTTGTTAGCTCCTTTGGATCGACAAAACCTTCTGGTTGCATCATATACAACTCTTCTTCCGTAAATCCATTCAGAATGCAGTTTTAACATCCATTTGCCAAATTTCATAATCATAAAATCGCAATTGCTAACATGATTCGGACGGACTTAAGCATCGCTTCGGGTGAGAAGGTCTCATCGTAGTCAATCCCTTGAACTTGTCGAAAACCTTTTGCAACAAGTCGAGCTTTATAGACGATAACATTACCATCAGCGTCAGTCTTCTTCTTGAAGATCCATTTATTCTCAATTGCTTGCCGATCATCGGGCAAGTCAACCAAAGTCCACACTTTGTTCTCATACATGGATCCCATCTCAGATTTCATGGCCTCAAGCCATTTTGTGGAATCTGGGCTCACCATCGCTTCTTCATAGTTCGTAGGTTCATCATGTTCCAATAACATGACTTCCAAAACAGGATTACCGTACCACTCAGTGCGGATCTTGCTCTGGTTGATCTACTGAGTTCAGAGAAACTTGATCTCAAGTTTCATGATCATCATCATTAGCTTCCTCCCTATTTGGTGTAGGTGTCACGTAAACTGTTTTCGTGATGTACTACTTCTCAATAAGGGAGTAGATACAGATTATCTCATCAAGTTCTACTTTCCTCCCACTCACTTCTTTCGAGAGAAACTCCTTCTCTAGAAAGTTTCCAATTTAGCAACAAAAATCTTGCCTTCGGTTCTGTGATAGAAGGTGTACCCAACTGTCTCCTTTGGGTATCCTATGAAGACACATTTCTCGATTTGGGTTCGAGCTTATCAGGTTGAAGCTTTTTCACATAAGCATCGCAGCCCCAAACTTTCAAAACGACAACTTTGGTTTCTTGCCAAACCACAGTTCATAAGGCGTCGCTTCAACGGATTTAGATGGTGCCCTATTTAAAGTGAATGTAGCCGTCTCTAAAGCATAACCCCAAAACGATAGCGGTAAATCAGTAAGAGACATCATAGATCGCACCATATCTAATAAAGTACGATTCGACGTTCGGACACACCATTACGTTGTGGTGTTCCGTGGCGTAAGTTGCGAAACTATTCCGCATTGTTTCAAATGTAGGCCAAACTCGTAACTCAAATATTCTCCTCCACGATCAGATCGTAGAAACTTTATTTTCTTGTTACGATGATTTTCCACTTCACTCTGAAATTCTTTGAACTTTTCAAATGTTTCAGACTTGTGTTTCATTAAGTAGATATACCCATATCTGCTCAAATCATCTGTGAAGGTGAGAAAATAACGATATCCGCCATTTAGCCTCAACATTCATTGGACCACATACATCAAGATGTATGATTTCCAATAAATCTGTTGCTCTCTCCATAGTTCCGGAGAACGGTGTTTTAGTCATCTTGCCCATAAGGCACGGTTCGCAAGTGCCAAGTGATTCATAATCAAGTGACTCCAAAAGTCCATCAAGATGGAGTTTCTTCATGCGTTTTACACCGATATGACCTAAACGGCAAGTGCCACAAATAAGTTGCACCATCATTATCAACTCTGCATCTTTTGGTTTCAACATTATGAATATGTGTATCACTACTATCAAGATTGAGTAAAACAAACCATTCTTCAATGGTGCATGACCATAAAAGATATTATTCATATAAATAGAACAACCATTATTCTCTGATTTAATGAATAACCGTCTCGCATCAAACAAGATCCAGATATAATGTTCATGCTCAACGATGGTACTAAATAACAATTATTTAGGTCTAATACTAATCCGAAGGTAGATGTAGAGGTAGCGTGCCATTGCGATCACATCGACTTTGGAACCATTTCCACGCCAAGATCGTCACCTCGTCCTTAGCCAATCTTCGCTAATCCGTAGCCCTGCTTCGAGTTGCAAATATTAGCAATGTAACCAGATCAAATACCAGTGCTATGCGAGTATTAGTAAGGTACACATCAATAACAAGTATATCACATATACCTTTGTTAACCTTGCCATCCTTCTTATCCGCCAAATACTTGGGGCAGTTCCGCTTCCAAGGACCAGCCTGCTTGCAATAGAAGCACTCAGTTTCAGTGCTTAGGACCAGACTTGGGTTTCTTCTCTTGATCAGCAACTTGCTTGCTGCTCTTTTGAAGTTTCCTTTTCTTTCCTTTGCCCTTTTCTTGAAACTAGTGGTTTTGTTAACCATCAACACTTGATGCTCCTTTTGATTTCTACCTCCGCTGCTTTCAAAGATCGCCAAGAGCTCGGGCATAGTTTTGGTCATCCTTGCATATTATAGTTCATCACGAAGCTCTTGTAGCTTGGTGGCGTGATTGGAGAATTCATCAATGACGCAATCATCCGGAAGATTAACTCCCAGTTGAATCAAGTGATTGTTATATCCGGACATTCGAGTATATGCTCACCGATGAACCATTCTCCTCCATCTTACAGCTATAGAACTTATTGGAGACTTCATATCTCTCAATCCGGGCATTCGCTTGAATATTAACTTCAACTCCTGGAACATCTCATATGCTCCATGGTGTTCAAAACGACGTTGAAGTCCCGGTTCTAAGCCGTAAAGCATGGCACACTGAACTATAGAGTAGTCATCAGCTTTGCTTTGCCAGACGTTCACAACTTCGGCGCAGCCCTTGCACCAGGCCTGGCACCTAACGGTGCTTCCAGGACGTAATTCTTCCGTGCAGCAATAAGGATAATCCTCAAATTACGGACCCAGTCCGTAATTGCTGCCATCATCTTTCAACTTTGCTTTCTCAAGGAACGCATTAAAATTCAACGGAACAACAAAGACGAGCCATCTATCTACACATCATAGACAAGCAAGATACTATCAGTACTAAGTTCATGATAAATTTAAGTTCAATTAATCATATTACTTAAGAACTCCCACTTAGAAAAATATCCTCCAATTCTCTAAGTGATTATGTGATCCATTTCAACTACACCATGACCGATCATCACGTGTGATGGAGTAGTTTCAATGGTGAACATCAATATGTTGATCATATCTACTATATGATTCACGCCGACCTTCGGTCTCCGTGTTCCGAGGTCATATCTTATATGCATAGCTCGTCAAGTATAACCTGAGTATTCGGCGTGTGCAACTGTTTTGCACCCGTTGTATTTGAACGTAGAGCCTATCACACCCGATCATCACGTGGTGTCTCAAAGACGAAGAACTTTCGCAACGGTGCATACTCGGGAGAACACTTCTTGATAATTTAGTAAGGGATCATCTTATAATGCTACCGTCAATCAAAGCAAAATAAGATGCATAAAGGATTAACATCACATGCAATCAATATAAGTGATATGATATGGCCATCATCATCTTGTGCTTGTGATCTCCATCTCGAAGCACCGCCATGATCACCATCGCCATCGGCGCGACACCTTGATCTCCATCGTAGCATCGTTGTCGTCTCGCCAACTATTGCTTCTACGACTATCGCTACTCCTTAGTGATAAAGTAAAGCAATTACATGGCGCTTGCATCTCATACAATAAAGCGACAACCATATGGCTCCTGCCATTGCCGATAACTCGGTTACAAAACATGATCATCTCATACAATAAAATATAGCATCACGCCTTGACCATATCACATCACAACATGCCCTGCAAAAACAAGTTAGACGTCCTCTACTTTGTTGTTGCAAGTTTTACGTGGCTGCTACGGGCTGAGCAAGAACCGTTCTTACCTCGCATCAAAGCCACAACGATACTTCGTCAAATAGACTCCGCTTTAACCTTCTCAAGGACCGGCGTAGCCACACTCAGTTCAACTAAAGTGAGAGAGACACACCCGCCACCACCTTTAAGCAACGAGTGCTCACAGCGGTGAAACCAGTCTCGCGTAAGCGTCTGCGTAATGTCGGTCCGGCCGCTTCATCTCACAATACCGCTGAACCAAAGTATGACATGCTGGTAGGTAGTATGACTTGTATCTCCCACAACTCACTTGTGTTCTACTCGTGCATATGACATCAACGCATAAAACCTGGCTCGATACATCTGTGGGGAACGAGTAATTTCAAAAATTTCCTACGATCACGCAAGACCATGGTGATGGCATAGCAACGAGAGGATAGAGTATCCGTCCCACGCACTCGTGAGACCGAAAGCGGAAGCGTTATAACAACGCGGTTGATGTAGTCGCACTTCTTCCCGATCCAACCGATCCAAGTACCGAACGTCACGGCACCTCCGAGTTCTGCACACGCTCAGCTCGATGACGTCCCTCGAACTCCGATCCAGCCGAGTGTTGAGGGAGAGTTTCACAAGACGACGGCGGCAGGACGATGATGATGTTCCACCGACGCAGGGCTTCGCCTAAGCTCCGCCACGGTATGATCGAGGTGTAATCTGGTGGAAGGGGCACCGCACACGGCTAAGGAACGATCTAATCGATCAACTTGTGTGTCATGGGGTGCCCCTTGCCCTCAGATATAAAGGAGGGAAGGGAGGGGCTGGCCGGCCAGAGGGAGGCGCACAGGGGTGTCCTACTCCTACTAGGAGTAGGATTCCCCCAAATCCTAGTCCAACTAGGGTTTGACCAAGGGAGAGGGAGAGAGGCGCCACCCCTTCTCCTAATCCTAATAGGACTAGGGAAGGGGGAAGGCTGCGCCAGCTATAGGGCCCCTTTTCTCTTTCCCACTAAGGCCCATCAAGGCCCATTGACCCCCGGGGTTCCGTAACCCCTGTACTCAGAAAATTCCCAATTTCACCCGGAGTGATTCCGAGTCCAAACATAGGCTTCCAATATATCAATCTTTATGTCTCGACCATTTCGAGACTCCTCGTCATGTCCGTGATCTCATCCGGGACTCAACAACCTTCGTACATCAACATCATAAAACTCATAGTAACCGCCATCAAACGTTAAGCGTGCGGACCCTACGGGTTCGAGAACTATGTAGACATGACCGAGACACCTCTCGGTCAATAACCAATAGCGGACCTGGATGCCCATATTGGTTCCTACATATTCTACGAAGATCTTTATCGGTCGCATCGCATAACAACATACGTTGTTCCCTTTGTCATCGGTGCGTTACTTGCCCGAGATTCGATCGTCGGTATCCAATACCTAGTTCAATCTCGTTCGCAAGTCTCTTTTCTCGTTCCGTAATACATCATCTCATAACTAACTCATTAGTTACAATGCTTGCAAGGCTTTAGGTGATGAGCATTACCGAGAGGGCCCAGAGATACCTCTCCGATAATCGGAGTGACAAATCCTAATCTCAAATATGCCAACCCAACATGTACCTTCGGAGACACCTGTAATGTACCTTTATAATCACCCGATTCGTTGTGGCGTTTGGTAGCACCCAAAGTGTTCCTCGGCAAACGGGAGTTGCATAATCTCATAGTCATAGGAACATGTATAAGTCATGAAGAAAAGCACTAGCAACAAACTATACGATCAGGTGCTATGCTAATGGAATGGGTCATGTCAATCAGATCATTCAACCAATGATGTGATCCCATTAATCAAATAACAACTCCTTGTTCATGGTTAGGAAACATAACCATCTTTGATCAACGAGCTAGTCAAGTAGAGGCATACTAGTGACACTCTGTAGGTTTATGTATTCACACATGTATTATGTTTCCGGTTAATACAATTCTAGCATGAATAATAAACATTTATCATGATATAAGGAAATAAATAATAACATTTATTATTGCCTCTAGGGCATATTTCCTTCATCATCCATATCCTGAAGAACTAGGGGGTTTACTCGTACATAGGGGCGGCAAACATCATGAAGATGGTAATCAGAAACATGGATGAATCGAAGAAGTAACACACAAGATGATTCACTAGGATTCTGATGTTACAACGAGATGAAGATGGATGTGGATGATGATGATGACAATTGTAATGATGCATGCGTCCCCTTGCATGTTGTGGTGAAGATGGCGATCTCCTCCTTGCCAATTCCCCCTCTAGAGGGATTTCAAAGGTTTGGGTTCTTCTTCTGGATGCGTTTTGTGGATGTGGACGTCTGTTCTTTGACCCGAATGGATGGGGGGGGGTAATCGACTAGGGGAGGTCACCGGCAGGTCATGCAACTGCCCATACGAGCGCGTTCGCTCGCATGGATGGCCATCTTATGCAATGGAGGAGCCGCATGGCCTCCAACTTCTTCCCTTTGCTTTATTTATTTTTATGGTAGGTCATAATCATAACAAATGACGCGATTCCACCATAATTTCTTGGGATTCCTTTCACATTATTTTATTTGCTCGAAAAGACATTTCCTGGGAAAACTGACAAAAAACAGTGCGCGAGCGTGATAAAATTCCACAGAGCATACAGTGTAGGCATGAAATAACCATCAAAATCATCACATAATTTGGACTCATCACAGCCCCCAAGCCATCCAGATGTGGCAGAGTGAAGCCCACGTCCAGCTGACGTCATGAAGCTAGTCGGCGGGCTGATGATGGAGCCCCCGGGGCATGTCAATGAAGCGATGGCGAAGACCCAGGAAAGCTAAGGTGACAATGTAGGTCAGCGAGGTGACGTAGCTGGCCCTCGGCCAGCAGACATGATGGATTGGGTCGGATTGGTGGGTGTCGGCTTGATGAAGTAACAGTGCAGCGATGCCGAGGAAGTCAGAATCTGCAACAGGGTCGACATCGGATTGACGATGTGACGGTGTGGCGACGATAGCGTGTGGGGACCGATTCTCCGGGTACTAATTCCCAGAAAAACGGCCCTTGTGCTCATCAGCCCCAGGATAACAGTTAGCTGATGAGGCACCAACTTGATACAGAAATTCCAAGCAAATACAAAATATGTAGTACAAGACCATTCTGGTTTGTGAGTACAACAAATGGTTTCTAGCGGTTGATGGCAGAAGCGGGTTGTAAATCTTCAGTGTCTATGGGACTCCATTTCCCACGGGAACAGCTGACCAGGTTAACTCCTATCTTCGCGATACTGCTATCACCGTTGCTTAGGTTCCGGAGCTGCCAACACGGTCGCTCCTTTCCGCGCAAGAAATCTGGCCAAGACAGTAGCCAGGGACAAGCCAGTGAGTACTTGGAATGTACTCGCAAACATTATGAACACAGGGATAATATAATAATGATGTGTTGAAAATATTTATGCTCATGACATCAGTCACAAAAGGTAAATAAATCTCTGATGCATGTAAGGAGGTTATTTATGGAAATGCAATATGAGAATAATAATAATAAAAGGCACCGATCGGGCGTCTGAAGCAACGCCACATAAAGGGCTTTAAAAAGAAATGCCACCGTCAAGGCCCTGAGCGACACCACATACTGAGCTTTAAAAGAAATGCCACAATCGGTGGCTGAGCGACACCACATAAAGGGCTTTAAAAGAAATGCCACGGTCGAAGGCCCGAGCGACACCACATAAAGGGCTTTAAAAGAAATGCCACGGTCGAGGCCTTAGCGACACCACATAAAGGGCTTTAAAAGAAATGCCACGATCAAGGCCCGAGCGACACCACATAAAGGGCTTTAAAAGAAATGCCACGATCGGGCGTCTGAGCGACACCACATAAAGGGCTTTAAAAGAAATGACACGATCGGGCGTCTGAGCGACACCACATAAAGGGCTTTAAAATAAATGCCACAGTCGGGCGTCTGAGCGACACCATATAAAGGGCTTTAAAAGAAAAGCCACAGTCGGGCGTCTGAGCGACACCACATAAAGGGCTTTAAAAGAAAAAGAAAACAATCATAGTGAATATCCAGGAGGTAGAACCGTCCCAGGGATATTCAATAATATCAATAATATCATGGATTAGTCCACAACAAAATAATAATCATCATTACCACATGTCGCAAGTCGTAATATCAGTTCTGATTTAACAGCTTCACATCCGAAGACCGACACTAAGACCGACACCCTGACCCATCCCAGACTGTAATCCTTAACAATGGACACGGCTATTCGAATAGGTTTAATATCTGCAGAGGCTGTACTCTTTTCCCACGAGTAACGGATTCCTTTAGTCCATCGGGACTAATTCCGTCTACGGTCTTTTTGTTGAAAACACACCTAACTCGCACACACCAGCTTAACTCACGCGTGTCTGGAATCACCCACGACACCTGTCAAGAAAACTCTAAGTGGGGAGGCTACAACCTCGCGTAGCATGGGATCAAATTTATATTGCGCGCTCTAAGGGGTGGACTCCCCTCTCGGTCTCAACCGAAACACCCATGCCCCGGACCAGGTGGTCTCGCCTACCACCTACAACCGAATCTTCCACCCCGGCCTCTCACATGCAAGTGTGTGCTAGAAAGAGGTTGACAACTTACTGAACCATACTCTACTTGCTGTAGAGACGAGTGGTAGTACGAAACAAGTATGGGGGTTACTGGAACAAGACTCGATCTACGGTCGATTCAGGAGGTTTAAGTATTTCCCTGCATCACATGTATAACAAATATATCTCAACCAACACGATCACCGCTCACCATACCTCACTATGCCATACCGGACATGACCGTCCCAACGGGGACCGGCGACAAACTCATGCCTACCCAAGGCAGAGGCTATCCCGGATTCCTTCCGGCATGCAAGCAAGGCACATGAGGATGATTATTATCACAAGTGTGATCATTCCCAACAGCATGGAAATCACAAATATGCATCCATGCACATGAACATCTCACATGAAATAACTAGTCCTCCAAAAATGAGGTAGTGTTATAAGCGTGTCAACGAACACACAAAAGTATTATGCCAGGGTTCAGAATGCTTGCCTTGAGGTCATGGGAAGGCAGGGTGCATTTCAAACTCTTGAAATATTTCTCCTCTCTTCAAAAATCCTATTTTAGAAATATAAATGAATTAACACACAAAAATAAAAACAGCAGAAAAAGTTGTTCTGAATTTTTTTCAAATAAATCTTAAAATAAACTAGACAATATTTGAGAGAGGTAGGAAAAAGAATCAATGCATTTGGAGTTATATTTGAAAAGATACAGCAGGTCAAAGTTTGGTCAAAATCTGTTATTTAGAAATAAAACAGAAAAGAAAAACATTTCAAATAAACACGTACACGTCCAAAATGTACTTCGGAAGTGCGCTTCCACTTAAACCACGTGGACTCTGACGGGGCTCACTGACAGTGGGTCCAGGGGCCCCACTGGTCAGGTTTGACCAGTCCCCACTCCCTCCTCTTCTCTGCCCGAGCAGAGGCGTGGTGTTCGGCGATCGTCGCCGGCGAACGGCGTCTTTTCGCGGGCATCTAAGAGCAGGGATGGATCCGCCACTCCTAGGCGGTCCTTCTGGTGGTCGTAGGGTCGCCGGAGGTGGAGGGAGTCGCCGGCGGCGAGCTCCGCGGCGGAGGGGGGCTTCGGTGACAAAGTGATTTTTGGGCTGCGGTGGTCTCCGACAAAAATTGATCGAGGGGTTGCACTTGCGAGAGGGAGGTGGAGTTCTTGGTGGAGAGATTGGAGAAGGAGAGGCCCTGGTGGTGACGGAATCGACCGGGGCTTGGCGGCGACCGAACTGGCCGGACTCGGGGAAGAAGGCCTTCCCCTCCTCGAATCTTGGCTGGGTAGCTCTAGGAGGATCACGGAGGTTGATCGAGGGCTAGATGGACCTCCGGGCCCTTATATAGGCAAAGTGGAGGTCGGTTCGATCGGCCGGGCGATAAGGACGATGGCGAACCGCCTCCAGAAGGCGTCGAGGCGTCGTGGCGACGACGGTAGCTAGCCTCGGCGAGGTGATAAGTTTGCGCTGTTCACGAGGCGTGTGGCGAGCCGGGTGGCTTGGGCGGCGCTGGCTTGAGCAGGGTTGTCGGGCGGCCGTGGCGTCTAGTCCTTGGCTTGCCGGGCACGCGGCGAGGCTCTGCTTGGCGCGTTGCGGTGAGGGGGGGGGGGGGGAGAATGCAGCGCGCAAGGGGACACGGCGTGCTGGCTGCGGTCAGTCACGGGCTGGGGTGAGTGCGGGGCGTGACACGGCGGCTCGGGCGCACGCGCGTGCAATCTGGCGTGCTCTGGCGCGTCCCAAAGCACGCACGGAAGGTGTTCGACACAATGCCGTGGCACGCTACAGGTCACAGGTGAGGTTGGCAGGTAACAGAAGTAGGTTAGTGAGAGGGAAGCTCAAGGGACAAGGTGGTTTGGTCAGGAGACAAAGTTCACTATGTCAACAACGATTCATGTCAAAACTGATCATGCCCTCCAGGTGTTTGACAAAATGCCACAGGCACTTAGGCTTTTCTTGGAGTGGCCAAATCTTCCAGATCAGTGTCTCTGTGGGTGCACAAGAGGGTGGTGTGGTTAGTTGGTGAAAAGCACAAACTTGCTAGTGCAAGTTTTGCAGAACTTCAAATCTGGACAGGATGTGAATGGCATCATTTCATGAACCAAAAATATGCCAAGGGTTGCATGCTCCTGGACTTAGGGGTTTAGCATGGAGGATTACAAGTAGGGAAAAGAATCTAGGGCCAAAGAGCCGGCAATAATAGGGATGCTGTACAAACCATCTTGATGGAACATAATGAAGATTAGGTTGATTTACTCAAAATCTTCAAAGAACATCCTTGGATTATTGCATATAGTGGAATCATATGCTGCTACTAACATCCCATAATTTTGGTGGACGCTAGAAACAAATATTTAAAAGGGTTGTAGTGTAAAATTGCCCACTGGACCAGAGAAGAAAAACATGTGTAGCACTCAAAATATGCAATGAATGAAATATATTATTGCACAAATGTGATTTAGAGACATCACATGACATCTCCAAATTTTGGTCGGATTTTTTTAGTTAAATTTATCAAATGGTTGTAGTACAAAAAGGAGCTCCAAAACTTAAAACAAGTCATTTTAAATGAATAAAGCTCAGGGTGAAATAATTTAATAAATAAATCTACTGATTGAGAGATGTTTTAAAGAGAGGGCATATAAGTCCAATATGTTTTGGAAGGACCCACTTGGGAAAAACTCCTTAATATTAAAAGAAAAGGTTTTGAAATCCACAGAGATATTCTTGCAGGTAAAAATTTTAAACTCTTGGCAAAAATTTAAATAATTAAAACCTGGTTAAATTTTTGGGGTGTTACAATTACTACCCCCCTTAAGAAAAAAAATCTCATCCTCGAGATTTTCTAAGAGCCGTTGTGAAAAACAAATGCTCCATATGTGTCCGAGCGGTTGTGAGTCTGCTGCCGTGGTGCTACGTGAATGGAAACAAACTACGTAGTGAGGGGATAAACGATGCAGCAACTCGGGGAAAAGAAATCTCATTCTAGGATTTTTCGCGGTTACACAGGATGCTCACGAAGAAAACCACTCACAAACGTAAGAACTAAATACTCGACTGGTCGCACAAATTCGAGGTACCACGCATAAGTTACCACATAATAGTAAATGCTGAAATAACAAATACAGCAGTGACGTCTAAAATGAGAATGGTAACTGGTCAGGGTCTCGAGGAAAAGTCTCTGGTAGTGGAACGCACTCCTCTTCTATCGGAGGAAGTGGATTGATCAGTCGATGTATGAGTCTCTCCGGATCGGGCCTCAGTGGTCTGCCGATTGCTATCTGAGGGTTCAGATCAGTGAGATTCTGGAGATAATCCATCACTTGCTGATTCAAATGCTCTTGCGCGATGATGTACTGGATGAGGTTGGCAAGTACTGGGTCTCTCTCAATCCGCCCACAGGGGAAAGATGTTACTCCCCCGGGCGTTGCATGGCTCGGAAAGTAATAATATCCTCGTTTGAGGGCATAGGGTACTGCGGACCGAAGGCGAGCAATTGCTTCCTTCGCAGCAGCTTCTATGGCCAGGCGTGGGGTTGGCATAGATTTCCCCACGAAGGAAACTTCCATTGGATCTTGGTTGGGGTCTACGGGAGGGATGTGTACTGCTACCCAATATTCCGAGGTGGAAAAAGTGATTCTCGATGTGAACAGCTCGTACTGGGGTGGCTGGGTAGAACCCATGGTACTGCAGGTAAAGTCCCACAATATTTTGACAAAGCTACCTGGGGTTGCATCTGGGGTTCTCAGATGAATACTGGGGCTCGGCATGACAGGAAAAGGTTGTGAGGGTGGTGCACAAGGTGTGGGGTGCTTGGTAAGGTCACGAGGTGGCCTTTATATAGCAATGGAGCTGGGTCATTTTACCGTAGTGAAAGGTAATAAATTTACTAGCTTAGCTCCAGAGGTCGGGTCAAGTGTCGAGATACACATATCTCATAAAGAGGCGATATTCTTGTGGTTGTCGTCGGGGTTGGTTTTGGTAGCTGTGCCCAGAAAATACGCAACTATGCGCTGACAAAATACGCAAGGCTACTATTAAAACAGAGGCACAGCGACAGGCTGCGTTTATAAACAAGATTACATGATTACAAAGCGAGAATACACCGAGACTCGGCACTACTCGGGTGACTTAGTCTACCTCGTTTACATCTAAACGGGCCTGCCTCGAGGATGCTGAGGCTTCTCCACGGGTCTCACCGTCGGGATTAGCTGGAGATGGTGGAGGAACTGCAGGGTCGGGGTAGCTATGATGACCATCGCGGATATTGTTGGCCACAATCCCGTTGGAGTGTGTTCCCAAAAGGCGACGAAGCACTTCTGGGGTCATCACAGTATCTTGGATGATGGCTGGGGCTGACCTCAGGGTGTCAATCGGGTGTCCGAACAGCACGACTGGGTTGTCGGTGTCGGTCTCGGTTTCTCTGCTTACCGGGGCTCGGCGAGCCAGCTCTCCTCGAGCTGCGATCAGATCAATAGTGATTTGATCAAACAATGCCTCTAGTGCACTTACATAGCGCACTAGGTGCAGCAATGCGGGATCCGTCTCGTGATTTCCGTTGGTAACTTGGGGTGGTCTACCATACCCTTCGCGCCTGGGGTAGTAGTAGAATGAGTGATAGTTAACTCTGGGCGACAGGTGCCTGAGATGAACTATAGCCTCTCGAGCAGCTAGTTGGATGGCTTGTGGCTCAAAGGAAGTTGTTCTTCCGGTGAACCTGTAGGGGCGTTCTGGCGACAGACCCCTACCGTAGATGTGCACAGTGGCCCAAAACTGATGGCTTTCACCGCCCATGGGTCCTTGGTACACAACATATTCTGGGGGTTCTTCTAACGCGTAGGCACGACGGGTGAGGTTTGCGAGTATGGTCACAAAACCTCCAAGATTGGTTGCTGTGGTCTCATTGTGCACTAAGGGACCAGGCATTGTGGCTATACAGGGGTAGAGGCTGTGACGTGCTGGTTTGAGGCTAGCGTGCCCTTTTATAGAAAAGGGGACGGGGTCTTCCATCGCACTCGTGCGAAGGAGACATTATGGGCACCGGTCACTGGCGCGTGATTGACAGGCTAGGCGGATAAGTTGGGCACCGACTGCCAAATGTGTCGGGGTCACTGTGTGGCTATCTTGTACGGGAAGCTTGTCTGGGGTTTGGTTAGGGTCTGGTGGGTTGGTTTGCCTAAGTTTAACGACCTGGCTGGGATAGGATTAGCCAATGGTCAGCCTGACTCTGATACCAAGTCTGTGGGGACCGATTCTCCGGGTATTAATTCCCAAAAAAATGGCCCTTGTGCTCATCAGCCCCAGGATAACTGTTAGCTGATGAGGCACCAACTTGATACAGAAATTCCAAGCAAATACAAAATATATAGTACAAGACCATTCTGGTTTGTGAGTACAACAAATGGTTTCTAGCGGTTGATGGCAGAAGCGGGTTATAAATCTTCAGTGTCTATGGGACTCCATTTCCCATGGGAACAGCTGACCAGGTTAACTCCTATCTTCGCGAGACTGCTATCACTGTTGCTTAGGTTCCGGAGCTGCCAACACGGTCGCTCCTTTCCGCACAAGAAATCTGGCCAAGACAATAGCCAGGGACAAGCCAGTGAGTACTTGGAATGTACTCGCAAACATTATGAACACAGGGATAATATAATAATGATGTGTTGAAAATATTTATGCTCATGACGTCAGTCACAAAAGGTAAATAAATCTCTGATGCATGTAAGAAGGTTATTTATGGAAATGCAATATCATAATAATAATAATAAAAGGCACCAATCGGGCGTCTGAAGCAACGCCACATAAAGGGCTTTAAAAAGAAATGCCACCGTCGGGCGCCTGAGCGACACCACATACAGGGCTTTAAAAGAAATGCCACGATCGGGCGTCGAGCGACACCACATAAAGGGCTTTAAAATAAATGCCACGGTCAAGGCGTCTGAGCGACACCACATAAAGGGCTTTAAAAGAAATGCCACGATCAGGCGTCTCAAATGACACCACATAAAGGGCTTTAAAAGAAATGCCACGGTCGGGCGTCGAGCGACACCACATAAAGGGATTTAAAAGAAATGCCACGGTCGGGCGTCGGCGACACCACATAAAGGGCTTTAAAAGAAATGCCACGATCGGGCCCGAGCGACACCACATAAAGGGCTTTAAAAGAAATGCCACAGTCGGGCGTCTGAGCGACACCACATAAACGGCTTTAAAAGAAAAGCCATAGTCGGGCGTCTGAGCGACACCACATAAAGGGCTTTAAAAGAAAAAAAAACAATCATAGTGAATATCCAGGAGGTAGAACCGTCCCAGGGATATTCAATAATATCAATAATATCATGGATTAGTCCACAACAAAATAATAATCATCATTACCACATATCGCAAGTCGTAATATAAGTTCTGATTTAACAGCTTCACCTCCGAAGACCGACACTAAGACCGACACTTGACCCATCCCAGACTGTAATCCTTAACCATGGACATGGCTATTCGAATAGGTTTAATCTCTGCAGAGGGTGTACTCTTTACCCACGAGTAAAGGATTCCTTTAGTCCATCGTGACTAATTCCGTCTACGGTCTTTTTGTTGAAAACACACCTAACTCGCACACACCAGCTTAACTCACACGTGTCTGGAATCACCCACGACACCTGTCAAGCAAAATCTAAGTGGGGAGGATACAACCTCGCGTAGCATGGGATCAAATTTATATTGCGCGCTCTAAGGGGTGGCCTCCCCTCTCGGTCTCAACCGAAAACACCCATGCCCCCGGAACAGGTGGTCTGCCTACCAGCTACAACCGGTATCTTCCACCCTGGCCTCTCTGTACGGTTTGTGCTAGAAAGAGGTTGACAACTTACTGAACCGTACTCTACTTGCTGTAGAGACGAGTGCTAGTACGAAACAAGTATGGGGGTTACTGGAACAAGACTGGATCTACGGTCGATTCAGGAGGTTTAAGTATTTCCCTGCATGACATGTATAACAAATATATCTCAACCAACACGATCACCGCTCACCATACCTCACTATGCCATACCTGACATGACCGTCCCAACGGGGACCGGCGACAAACTCATGCCTACCCAAGGCAGAGGCTTTCCCGGAATCCTTCCGGCATGCAAGCAAGGCACATGAGGATGATTATTATCACAAGTGTGATCATTCCCAACAGCATGGAAATCACAAAAATGCATCCATGCACATGATCATCTCACATGACATAACAAGTCCTCCAAAAATGAGGTAGTGTTATAAGCGTGTGAAAGAACACACAAAAGTATTATGCCGGGGTTCAGAATGCTTGCCTTGAGGTCATGGGAAGGCAGGGTGCATTTCAAACTCTTGAAATATTTCTCCTCTCTTCAAAAATCCTATTTTAGAAATATAAATGAATTAACACACAAAAATAAAAACAACACAAAAAGTTGTTCTGAATTTTTTTCAAATAAATCTTAAAATAAACTAGACAATATTTGAAAAAGAATTAATTCATTTGGAGTTATATTTGAAAAGATACAGCAGGTCAAAGTTTGGTCAAAATCTGTTATTTAGAAATAAAACAAAAAAGAAAAACGTTTCAAATAAACACGTACACGTCAAAAACGTACTTTGGAAGTGCGCTTCCACTTAACCCACGTGGACTGGGACGGTGGTCACTGACAGTGGGTCCAGGGGCCCCACTGGTCAGGTTTGACCAGTCCCCATTCCCTCCTCTTCTCTGCCCGAGCAGAGGCGTGGCGTCCGGCGATCGTCGCCGGCGAACGGCGTCTTTTCGCGGGCATCTAAGAGCAGGGATGGATCCGCCACTCCTAGGCGGTCCTTCCGGTGGTCGTAGGGTCGCCGGAGGTGGAGAGAGTCGCCGGCGGCGAGCTCCGCGGCGGAGGGGGGCTTCGGTGACAAAGTGATTTTTGGGCTGCGGTGGTCTCCGACCAAAATTGATCGAGGGGTTGCACTCGCGAGAGGGAGGGGGAGTTCTTGGTGGAGAGATTGGAGAAGGAGAGGCCCTGGTGGTGACGGAATCGACCGGGGCTTGGCGGCGACCGAACTGGCCGGACTCGGGGAAGAAGGCCTTCCTCCTCGAATCTGGCTGGGTAGCTCTAGGAGGATCACTGGAGGTTGATCGAGGGCTAGATCGAGCTCCGGGGCCCTTATATAGGCGGTGGAGGTCGGTTCGATGTGGCCGGCGATAAGGACGACGGTGAACCGCCTCCCTGTAGCGTCAGGGCGTCGTGGCGACGACGGTAGCTAGCCAACGGGCGAGGTGATAAGTTTGCGCTGTTCACAGGGGCAGGTGGCAAGCCGGGGTGGCTTGGGCGGCGCTGGCTTGAGCAGGGTTGTCGAG
The DNA here is from genome assembly GCA_021605205.1 of Aegilops longissima. Lineage (NCBI taxonomy): Eukaryota > Viridiplantae > Streptophyta > Magnoliopsida > Poales > Poaceae > Aegilops > Aegilops longissima. The sequence goes on from CM038680.1 coordinate 427,845,358, forward strand.
CGGCCGTGGCGGCTAGTCCTTGGCTTGCCGGGGACGCGTCGAGGCTCTGCTTGGCGCGTTGCGGTGAGGGGGGGCATGCAGCGCGCAAGGGGACACGGCGTGCTGGCTGCGGTCGGTCACGGGCTGGGGTGAGTCTTGGGCGTGTGTGGCGGCTCGGCGCTTCAGCGCGTGCTATCTGGCGATGCTCTGGCGCGTCCGGTACTGCACGCACGGAAGGTGTTCGACACAATGCCGTGGCACGCTATAGGTCACAGGTGAGGTTGGCAGGTAACAGAAGTAGGTTAGTGATAGAGGGAAGCTCAAGGGACAAGGTGGTTTGGTCAGGAGACAAAGTTCACTATGTCAACAACAATTCATGTCAAAACTGATCATGCCCTCCAGGTGTTTGACAAAATGCCACAGGCACTTGGGCTTTTCTTGGAGTGGCCAAATCTTCCAGATCAGTGTCTCTGTGGGTGCACAAGAAGGTGGTGAGGTTAGTTGGTGAAAAGCACAAACTTGCTAGTGCAAGTTTTGCAGAACTTCAAATCTGGACAGGATGTGAATGGCATCATTTCATGAACCAAAAATATGCCAAGGGTTGCATGCTCCCAGACTTAGGGGTTTAGCATGGAGGATTACAAGTAGGGAAAAGAATCTAGGGCCAAAGAGCCAGCAATAATAGGGATGCTATACAAACCATCTTGATGGACCAGAATGAAGATTAGGTTGATTTACTCAAAATCTTCAAAGAACATCGTTGGATTATTGCATATAGTGGAATCATATGCTGCTACTGACATCCCATAATTTTGGTGGAAGCTAGAAACAAATATTTAAAAGGGTTGTAGTGTAAAATTGCCCACTGGACCAGGGAAGAAAAACATGTGTAGCACTCAAAATATGCAATGAATGAAATATATTATTGCACAAAAGTGATTTAGAGACATCACATGACATCTCCAAATTTTGGTTGGATTTTTTAGTTAAATTTATCAAATGGTTGTAGTACAAAAAGGAGCTCCAAAACTTAAAACAAGTCATTTTAAATGAATAAAGCTCAGGGTGAAATAATTTAATAAATAAATCTACTGATTGAGAGACGTTTTTAAAGAGAGGGCATATAAGTCCAATATGTTTTGGAAGGACCCACTTGGGAAAAATTTCTTAATATTAAAAGAAAAGGTTTTGAAATCCACAGAGATATTCTTGTAGGTAAAAATTTTAAACTCTTGGCAAAAATTTAAATAATTAAAACCTGGTTAAATTTTTGGGGTGTTACATAGCGTACCCGACCTGTGCGGTCCATGGGGTTATGACTTGGTCTTGGTGACGCTGAACTCTTGGTCGGCAACTGAGGTGATGATGCGACATGGTTGATGTTGCCCTAATGAAGCGACGGCCTGGCTGGCGTAGGTCGACATCCATGGAGCAACAAGGTCGGATCGTGTGACACCGGCGTGATGATGAAGAGCACCTCAAAAAAGGCTAAAACATTATGGGCACATGTTTGAGAACAAAACACAATCCCGACGAATAACTTCGTCGAAAAATGATGTCTAATACCCCGCTCATGAAAAAAATGAACTCGAGTCAGTGTCATTTTGGCTCAGAAAATGTATTCGAGATTGATGCACTCCTCACCCCCTCCGGAGTATGCCTTGTTGGATCATGCTAAATTTTTTAGGGTTTGCAGCTATGACAATTCCGCACCATATGAATGGTTGGATCTTCTAAAGGATGCCCGAACTGATAGTAGTACTTGTTCTTCCAAACTCGCATGGATTTATGTCCAGATCCGATAGGGCTTCGATATATCAACGATTGCCGGAGATTCCACTTTCAGAACGCAATGAAATTTTACAGGGTTGTTGTAGACTCAACTTTGCACAATTCCACTAAATAAATCATTCAAATATTCTCGAGGAGGCGGCGACGACCAAAACAAACCCGCCATCTGGAAATTCTACACGGTTACGCAAGGGCAATGTTGACATTGAACCCCTGAGCTCCATGGACAAAGTTTTCCATGATTTGGTTGAGATCGGTGTTGATGTTGATGAAGGCGCATATCGCACCGCGACGACACATAACAGGACTTATATAGGCCACCACTAACAAATTCAAAGCTGGCAGATCTCGAGGTTGATATCCTAAGCTAGATGGCTTGGAATGAGGGTAACAAGGACACTTGGATTTTACCTAGGTTTGGGCTCCCTTGACGCCCATTGAACCGGGACAACCTAGCAAGACTTGTATGAGCCACCACCGAGGGAGCCAAATCTGGCAGATCTTGACGCAGGAATCCTAAGCTAGTTGTCTTGGAACAATGATAATAAGGACACACGGATTTTTACCTAGGTTCGGGCTCTCTCAAAGAGTTAATACCCTATGTCTTGCTTGTATTTATTGTATTGCGGTATAGTACAGAGTACAAGTGTCTACCACGAGATTATTGTGTAAGATTCTAATCATCTATCAACTAGGCTAGTCTAGTTTTATACTTTATATATTGCATCGGAGTCCTAGGATAATAGGAGTCCTACTCGGCTACGTCGGTGGAGAGGATTCCTCATGTTTTATGACAAGTCTTGTGGAACCTTCCTTATATGTGTCGTGGGCAGCCTGAAGTGGCCCATGACGGAACCAACAAAGGCAGTCCTTGGCCCGGACCACCTGGCCGGGAGTCTTGACATGGTGAGTACCGCCTGGTTCAGGACCCCATCACTTTGTTTGGTCGCATTTACCGTCATTGAAATAGTGGCATGGTCTGCATATCTTTTGGTCGAATTCCTATGACAAACCCATCTACTGCAGGGACTCTATGGGTACATGTGCAATAATGTTGGTTCCCATCACCCTGTTTGATATATATTATATTATTTTTTGTGTGACTGCAAAATTTGGATGTTGCAAGTTGGTTCAAACTTGACAAAAAAAGAAAAACTTAGGATACAAATATTTCACACTATATGAGAGCATCTTATTTACAAACAACACCATGTGATGTGTATTTACAAGTTTGTGTGACTTTCGTGCAAGCAACTCTACCGCTGCAATTTTGTTTCTTGATACAGTAATTGTATTAGGATATGAGCATATACCTTGAGCTAGCAGGCCAGTGTAAAGGAGGATAGCAAGGGTCGTAAGCATTTTTGCAAGTCTTGCGATGGTGACCCACTTAGAATGACACCTTTTCGTTCTTTATGTTGTAATTGATATGGATATGAAATGACGGTTTAGATATGAAGGTAATGCATATCACTCACATTTAAAATATAAGTAATAACACAATGTATTTTTTCTTTCAAATATATGTGTATATATATTATACAATTCAATTATTACTGGGGAGGGGGCATTAGCCCCCTCAGCTAAATAGCTTGGCCTCTACTAGTATCTTGGTAGTTGTATTCATGGTGCGAACAATTTATATATGAATTGGACCACCCTGGCTCGCAATCCTGGCTACACCAGTGTTATGCAGGGGACATATAACAAGCCATGAACCCATATATGGCTAGCAAACAAATAAGGCAGGGAAGAGAAACAAATTATGTGACATTAGAAAGATCAGATTCATTTTCTCCTATCACCATCTATCTTGGTTTATGAGATTTCAGATATAAGCCCAATAAACCATAAGGGAGTGAGTACAAATTACTACAGAAGGAAGAATTGAACAAGGTCACAAAGATAATCATTTAACATTCACATTCACAAATAAGGTTTGTAAATTATCCAACTCTAACAGCATGTTCAAAACATGTATCATAAGAAATTCATTGAAGTTTTACAGGTTACTAGCTCATAGACACATCACATGCATAGAACCAGTATGAAATCAAACAAAGTAGCACCATACATGGTACATCACGAGTTCTGGACTGTTCACCAATTCTTACAAAGCACCATACTGAATTTTGCAAAAACAAAAAATAGAGATAGGAAAGACTGGGCGGGTGAGCCAAACCAAGAGATGAGGAAAAAAATAAAGCATCAACGTCATCCTAGAGTGAGTGGAGAGAGCGGCAGGTGCTCCCGGACTGGGAGAAGCAACAATAAGGAGGCACGATGAGATATGCCGCTACACGTGATTGTCTAGGTGCCTGGAATGGTCGTGGCGTGATGTAGTAGCAGATCAAGGGCTTGTGTGGAGGGCTGGGATGGATGGTGTCTTGAGATGCCCAACTGATGATCTCGCCAGAAACTTGAAGAGTGCAAAGCTAATAGATGATGAATGCTTCCTTTCTTTGTACAAAAATATCATGTGTCTTTTGGATTGCTTCATTGACGCAGGTGCTGCAATAGGTGGTGTATGTGTTGTCTCGACACTGCGCTAGGGCATATGTCTCCTCTCCTGACATGATGTGTCTTTGGCGAACATTCTTGAAGAACTCAACACCTTCTGAGGTAGTGCCACGGACAAAGACTTGAATCTTTCTTGGTACCTCAATCCCATTTAGTTTGCACCAGAGCAACTAAATCTTGGGATCTGGCTTGCATCAGTAGTGACACTCAAGAGCAGAGAAGCTAAGCCAACTAGCAGAAGTGATATCTTCATGCCAGGCAACTTCATCTGAACATAAAAAATTAGAAGTAAAATTTAGTTCAGGTAATGATGGTAACTGTATCTTTTTATAAATATGAAATGAATACCTTTAGAATTTCCCCAATTAATACTTCAAGCATATGAAATATTTTCTACCATTTGGTTGTCTTAATCATGCTCTAGGAGGTTTTTATCTTCCCCAGTTAGTCACTGTGTGCTAACTCTTAATCATGCTCTAGGAGGTTTTTATCTTCCCCAGTTAGTCACTGTGTGCTAACCACTTTCCCCATGTTAAAGGAGCTTAATTCACCTAATGCAACTGATCACAAGTTGAATGGAGTTCATTTAATCAATATAGAGCAAATTCAAACTCCAAATTATAAGCATTCAAATGCCTTTATTTGAATTGACCTAAATAATATGTGTAAATTGTTCAAACATGCATGAAAATGCCACCAACAAATTCTTTGGAATTTTTTGATAATTTTTTATATATAATTTCTTTCATTTGGAGTTGCGGTTTAATGTTTTGAACTTTTGAAGACGAATTTTTTTGAAATTAATAAATCATTATTTATTTATTTAAAATCTAGGAATTCAATTACTTCATCAGCAAAACCAACACATTCACTTACATGTGGGGCCAGTCAACGACTGACGTCAGCAGGGTCAAATCTGACGACACTCAGACGCAGCGGCGTCGCTTGTCCCGGCAATTCCGACGATGAAAGAAGGCAGGGTTGGGCTCATTGGAACGCCCATAGTGCGACGCATCCGACGATGGCCTCGAGGAAGCCTGGGGTGTTCAGTAGCTCTGACGGTGGCGACATAGGCAACAACTAGAGTATGGTTGCACTCCGCCTCGTGGTTGCAGCTCACGCTCGAGAGAACCGAGCAGTGCAGGAATGCCAGAGGAACTCTTGTAGCATGATGGATGACACGACTGGGCGAGGGGGGCTTAGTGGTTGAGGGGGCGATGGCCATGGTGGACTACAATCTTCGGGCACTCACAGGGGATTTCTACAAGGAGAAACTAAGCACAAGGGAGGATGTGAAACGGCGGAGAGCTCATGTTGAGTTCGAAGGGCGACTCAGTGAGCTCAGGGATGGCTAGGTTGGAGCGAATCAGGTGACGGCGATCGCCAACCATGGCGATGAAGATGATCACAAACGTGACGATGCAGGGCATCTTAACTAGCTTCCTTCGATGGAGTAGAGGGCATCCTTGTGGTGTTCCTGGACAAGGTGGTGCAGTGTGGAGACAACGGTGGCCACGATGAGATCGCTATTATCGTTCTTAGTGTAACATACATTTGGTCTAATTAATATTGGGTGTGAGCATGACTGGATGTTTCTACCCTGAATTACAATGTTTAGTCGCTGCTTTAACTTCAAAGGTGCTCTACATTTATGTTTTGCAGTCTCAGAAAGGGCTAGCGAGATCCACTCTATCATGTTGTATCATGCTTATTTTGACAACGTGTTGGTATTGAAGATATAATATTATTGCTCGCTAGTTGGTTATGTTATTCCCATGAGTAAATATGGATTCTAAGTGTTATCATGGAAGTGGTTATTTTATGATCTTGGCTGAAAACTTGATTGCTAGATAAGCTTATACACAGGAAAAAAAACTAATGAGTTTGTAAAACTTTTTCTTTATCACTTTCAGTTTGTGAACTGAATTTCTTGAGGACAAGCAATGAGTTACTCTTGGGGAGTTGATACCTTTCCTACGTATCTACTTTTCCAACCACTTTTGCTCTTGTTTTGGACTCTAATTTGCATGATTTTAATGAAACTAACCTGGACTGACCCTGTTTTCAGCAGAACTACCTTGTTATTATTTTTGTGCAGACATAAAAGTTCTCGAAATTGGACCAAACTTTATGGAGATTTTTTATGGAATAAATAAAAAAAATACTAGTTCAAAGAACTACTAGAGGGTCCCACCAGGAGGCCACAAGCTTGGGGGGGGGGGGGCGTGCCTACCCCCCACCCGCACCGAGGCTTGCCATGTGAGCTTGTCGGGCCCCACGAGCCTCCGTCTGGTCTAATTCCAAGCCTATATATTCCATCTTCCCGAGAAAAAATGATATAGAAAGTTTTATCGCGTTTTACTATACGGAGCTGCCGCCACCTCATGTTCTTTATCAGAAGGCCAGAACTAGAGCCTGTTCGAGGCTCTAGAGAGGGAGGTTCATCATCGTCGTCATCAATAACCCTTCTCCATCAAAAATTTCATGATTCTCACCACCGGGAGTTAGTAATTCCATTGTAGGCATACTGGTGGTAGATGGAGATGGATGAGATTTCTTATGTAATCGTGTCAATTTGTTAGGGCTTGATCCCTAGTATCCACTAGGTTATGAGATTGACGTTGCTATGACTTTCCTATGCTTAATGCTTATGACTAGGGCCCGAGTGTCGTGGTTTCAAATCTGAACCTATTATGTTTTCATGAATATATTTGAATTCTTGATCATATCTGCAAGTTATATGCACCTGTTATTGTTCTGAACCGTAGACCCCAAGGTGACAATAATTGGGATACTCTCTGGGATTGAGTATAACTTGAGGAGTTTATCTATTCACCATGTGCTAATGCTTTGTTCTGGTTCTCTATTAAAAGGAGCGACTTAATTATCCTTATTTTCCATCAGGACCCTGTTGCCATGGGAGAAAGATGTCATGCAAGTGCTTATCGCAAGCACGTAAATTGCTACAAGTGACTTCTCAGGTGTGGTTGAATTGACAACTCAACTACTAAGGCTTATAAATATTCTTTGGCTTCCCTTCTGTCGAATCAAAAAATCTAGTTGAAAAACAGTTGGTGTAATATCTACCTACCTTGTGTTGGAGATTGTTGATAGAAACAGGTATGGACTGATTTGTTTGCTAGTGCATACAGAGAGAAAAAGTCCATACACAACCGAAGAGAATGCTATCTCTGGTGCTGAGTGTGAGGAACTTCGCCAAAGCATATCTGCATTGCAGAGAAGAGCGAGCTATAATTTTTGAAGTCATATAGTCGAGAAGATTGATGTGAAGAACGTCGACCCCACAAAAGATTTCTGCTAAAGTAAAGCTTTCGATTCGGTACCGTCTGTCGGATGTCGGGTTCCGGCAAACCCTTAAGGTTCGAACTCTAGGGTGCGCACGGAGATCATTCTTCTACCAACTCACTTCTCGTCGCCTCGCAAGGGATCTAGGCTACACGAAGATGAACAACAAAAGAGACGCAAGGTTTATACTGGTTCAGGCCACCATGGTGGTGTAATACCCTACTCCAGTGTGTGGTGTGGTGGATTGCCTCAGGGACTGTTGATGAACAATACAAGGATAGAACAGCCTCGCGAGGGGTGTTCTTTTGGGTGAATCAGATGATGATTTCTACTGCGATGGCTAGCCCTATTTATAGAGCGAGGCCCTGGTCCTCTTCCCAAATATTGAGCGGGAAGGGCGCCAACAATTGGCCATTTTGAAGGGGAACATCTAGTACACTTATCCTGACTAAAGTTGGTCCTCGCCCGCCAAAGACTCTGACGATGACGCCTTCCTGGGCTCCACAATGACCTTGATCCTGCCTTTCTGCTGGTCTTGGTCTTGTTGCACCGAAATGGTAGCCTTTGCTTGATACCTTGGCCTGCGCTTGCCCCCTTTGAACCAAAGAGGAAACAAGGACACAAAGACAGGGCGGCGCCCACTGGCGCCCGCTGCTTCCGATCGTCATGGCTTGCGTCACGGGCACCTCGTGAGGTACCCCGCCTTGATCTCTCCGCCTCCTTGCGAGCCAGCCTGACGAGGCTACGCCTGAGGAAGCTTCCCGTCGTCCGCCCTGCGAGGCTTGGCCCCTCGCGAGGGTCTTAAGCTTGTGTTGACGAAGATGGGCCGTACTGGGCCACTCCTTGAGCCATGCCGCAGGCATGTAAGTCTGGGTACCCCCGTTCCCAGAACGCCAACAGTAGCCCCCGGGCCCAAGGCGCGCCTGGACTTGGCTTAGCGAAGAAGCGAAGGGGCAAGTGCGAAGCACCGCGGGCCCCAACAGCTTGCGGCCTTGGGCGCCGCGTGGCAGTTGATTGGACGTGGGCGTCCCTGCTTCCCCACAACGCCTCGGCAACTGCACGACTTGACAAGTCCCTGCATGCAAAACGGGTCATGATTACCTGTGATCTGGAGGCCGACGGTTGGCCTCCTCTGGCTATATGTATGGAACGGCGCGAGCGCTTCCAATCCATCCCTTGCTTCTACTCTCTTTCTTCTTCTTCCTCGCCCTTGCTCCACCTTACGTCAATGGCACCAATCCGTCGGTTTTCTGCAGAAGAGAAGGGAAAGGCCCCCCGAGAGGGTCCTGGCCCGCTTCCGCCGAAGAAACGGCTAGCCCTCTGCCGCGGAGACGGGGGTGCTTGGCAGGAGGTGTCGAGGCCCTGGTTCGAGCGGCTGCCGCCTGGGTTTCCGCTGCCCTTGTACGCCCGGATCGAGGGCCCTGAAGACGCACGCGCCGAACAACATCGCCAGAGCCGCCGTCGTCGCCGGTGGTTTACGGCGGTGCGCGTCGTTCCTCCTGGAGTTCACGCCGAGGGCTCCTCCCGTGAGCTCGTTCTTCACGCCGCCATGCCTCCTCGATCTTGGATTCGCCTTCCTCCCTCCTTCGCCTTCGAGATCCTGCCGAGGGGGCCTCTTGAGCTCTGGCTGCAGCATGCTGACTGCAGTAACCCTACGACCGAAGCGGAGGTCGAGGTCGTCGCTCCGGGCAAGGTCTACATGACCCGGGGCTGGGGCGAGATCGCCCCGGTCTGTCGATCGGAGGGGGCCCTCGTGATCCACCTGGATTACGACGGCGCCTCCCTGATGCTCTTCAAGATCTTCGACGAGGAAGGACGCCGGCTGTGGTGCTGCCCCAGAGGCAGCGGCCGGAGCTCTGGAGCAGCGAGGACCAGGCCTACCGCCCGCCCTTCCAGCAGCTCCTCTGGTTGTAGTGAGCGTGTCGGAGGGTCCAGCAACTCTTCCGGACTCTTCCTGACTCTGGCGACAAGCGAGGACAGCTATGAGCCCCCGAGCTCGCGCCGTGCCCGAAGCAAGGCTGGCGCGTCCGGCGGTTGGTGCGGCTGATCTGGATGGGGTTGGCGCTGCCCTTGTGCGGCCCACTGTTGATGATGGTGTCTGCTGTCGCGGTTCCTATAGTAAAGACTCCTTAGGATCCGCGTTGAGGGAGTCCTGGATTAGGGGGTGTCCGGATAGCCGAACTATCACCGTTGGCCGGACTCCTGGACTATGAAGATACAAGATTGAAGACTTCGTCCCGTGTCCGGATGGGACTTTCCTTGGCGTGGAAGGAAAGCTTGGCGATACAGATATGTAGATCTCCTACCATTGTAACCGACTCTGTGTAACCCGAACCCTATCCGGTGGCTATATAAACCGAAGGGTTTTAGTCCGTAGGACGAACAGAAATCATACCATAGGCTAGCTTCTAGGGTGTAGTCTCTCTGATCTCGTGGTAGATCTACTCTTGTACTACCCATATCATCAATATTAATCAAGCAGGAGTAGGGTATTACCTCCATCGAGAGGGCCCGAACCTGGGTAAAAACATCGTGTCCCTTGTCTCCTGTTACCATCCGCCTAGATGCACAGTTCGAGACCCCCTACCCGAGATCCGCCGGTTTTGACACCGACATTGGTGCTTTCATTGAGAGTTCCTCTGTGTCGTCACCTATAGGCCCGATGGCTCCTTCAATCATCGATGAACGATGCAGTCCAGGTGAGACTTTTCTCCCGGACAAATCTTCAGATTCGGGCTTTTGCACCGGGCCAATTCGCTAGGCCATCTGGAGCAGATCGAAAGCTACGCCCCTGGCCATCAGGTCAGATTTGGAAGCTTGAACTATACGGTCGATGTCCGCGGAGACTTGATCTTCGACGGATTCGAGCCACAGCCGAGTGTGCCGCGCTGTCTCGATGGGTATGATCTATCTCCGCCGCTGAGCAAAGGCCACGGAGGCCGCACTCGCGCCGCTCCGACCCTTAATCCGGAGCCGGTTTCGCCGATCGAGGACGGTTGGTTGGACACCGCCTCAGGGGCTGAAATCTCTAAGGCGATTGAGCCAAACACCATCCCTGTCCTTTGCAAGGCTCATGACTCCCAGGTGTCAGACTCCTTTCCGGACTCCGAACCTCCCGCGCCCCTGCCAGTCGAATCCGACTGGGCGCCGGTTATGGAGTTCACCGCCGCGGACATCTTTCAGCACTCGCCCTTTGGCGATATCCTGAACTCATTAAAGTCTCTCTCTTTGTCAGGGGAGCCCTGGCCGAACTACGGTCAGGAAGGTTGGGATTCAGACGACGAAGAAATTCAACGCCCACCCGCCACCCACTTTGTAGCCACTGTCGATGACTTAACAGACATGCTCGACTTTGACTCCGAGGGCATCGACGATATGGACGACGACGCCGGAGACGACCAAGAACCAGCGCCCACAGGGCACTGGATGGCCACCTCAACTTACGATATATATATATATATGGTGGACACACCTAAGGGAAGCGATAACGAGGAATGACGAGACGCTGCGAAAGAAAATTCCCTCGGGAAGCAGTCAAAGCGGCGGCGTAAGCACCGCTCAAAACTCCACCTCGACAAAGATAGCGCCCACACAGACCCAGCCATAGAGCAGGGTGAGCCGCCGACGCATTTAACATGCCATTGAGCAACCATCCTAACAGGCGAACTTGGACAAACAACCCGTCCCGGCAAGGACAACAGTCCGGACGATCTCACGCCCGCACGCGTCATTGGATCAAGAACCTCCACAAAGAGCTCCTTGCTACTACGCTGTAGCTTGAAAAGCGAAACAAAGGCTCGTAACAGCGGAAGACGACCAATAAGATGGAGTAAATTACTCAACATCTGCAGACAAATATGGCGACAACCGCCAAGCAAAGAGCTACCCAAAGCGCAAACTACGCCCGAATTCGATGAGGAGGCCGAGAGCCCCACGATCAAAAAACAAAGAAGCCGCCGGTCGGATAGACGCGACCACATGGCAAACGAGAGCGGCAAGCGGCGCCAAGACACAAGCCGCACGCGATCCGCATAAGGATTCGCACCAAAAAGATGGCCCAGTTAGATCTATCTACGGGCCAAGGAAACAAGTTCTGGCGAGCAATACAACACGTCAAATATCCGAACATCACAGCACACCCAAATACAGGGGCGCCATGCACCCTCTATGTTTCACTGATGAGGTGCTGGATCATGAATTTCCAGCGGGATTCAAGCCCGTAAACATAGAGGCATACAAAGGAATGACAGAACCTGGAGTCTGGATTGAGGATTACATCCTCCACATACACATGGCCAGAGGAGATGATCTCCACGCCATAAAATACCTACCCCTCAAGCTCAAAGGGCCAGCCCGGCATTGGCTTAAAAGCCTCCCCGAAAACACCATTGGTAATTAGGAAGAGCTTGAAGATGCTTTTCGGGCCAATTTCCAAGGAACCTATGTACGACCTCCGGACGCAGACGATCTAAGTCACATAACCCAACAGCCCGGAGAGTCAGCTCGAAAATTCTGGAACAGGTTCCTCACCAAAAAGAACCAAATAGTTGACTGTCCGGACGCCGAAGCCTTAGCATCTTTTAAACACAACGTCCGAGACGAATGGCTCGCCAGACACCTTGGCCAGGAAAAGCCAAGAACAATGGCCGCACTAACAAGCCTCATGACCCGCTTTTGCTCGGGAGAGGATAGCTGGCTAGCAAGATGCAGTACCAGCGACCCAAGTACATCCGAAGTCAGGGATGGCAATGGGAAACCACGACGCCGCAAGGACCAGCGCCGGATTAAGGGGAACGGTCCAAAGAGCGCGGCAGTCAACGCTGGATTCAAAAGCTCACGGCAGAACAATAAAAAGCTGCCCCTTAAGGACAATAGCGATGAGCTATCGAACTTAAACAAAATCTTGGACAAGATATGCCAAATCCACAGTACTCCCGGGAAGCCTGCAAACCATACCCACAGAGATTGTTGGGTCTTCAAGCAGTCCGGCAGACTCAACGCCGAACACAAGGGGCTCGACACAACAAGTGAGGATGATGACGAGCACCACAAGCAGAGCCCCGGAAAACAAAAGAATTTCCCACAAAAAGTCAAAACAGTGAACTCACTTCAAGTGACAAAAGGGAAAAACAGAGCGGCGCCCATAGAAACATGTGCCGCATGGTCTATCCCAGCAGAGTCCCAATGATGGTTGTCAAAACCAATCACCTTCGATCATCAGGACTATTCCGGAAGTATCTCGAGCGCAGGATGGACTGCCTTGATGTTAGATCCTATAATCGACGGACTCCAATTTACACAATTCCTAATGGATGGAGGTAGCAATCTAAACCTGCTATATCAGGAAACAATTCACAAAATGGGGATAGACCCAACCAAAATTCGCCATAGCAACACCTCCTTCAAAGGGGTAATGATAGGCGTGTATGCCCATTGTACGGGCTCCCTACCGCTAGAAGTTGTGTTCGGCTCATCCGACAACTTCCGCCGTGAAAAGTTAACCTTCCACATTGCCCCATTCAAAAGTAGCTATCAAGCACTACTGGGGCGTGAAGCTTTCGCCCGCTTTAACGCAATACCGCATTATGCATCTCTTACACTTAAAATGCCCGGTCCACGCGGCATCATCTCATTAAAAGGGAGTATTAAGTGTTAATCGAGCACGGAAGAACGTGAGACTACCTTGACAGCCCCACACGAATCAGGCTCCGCTAATCAAAGCACCTGAATAGGTCATTCAAACCCCGGACACGGCTAGACGAGTCCGGCGCCTACTAGCGGCATACCCCCATACAAGGGGCTGCACGTACGTACAACAAGAGACAATAAAGCTCAAATTTATTCACCTTCCGAACCGTACTCTGTTTATTTAATATAAAGTACATTTCTCACACGATATTTTTTCTTCTCAACTAAGTCCTTCTCTTTTATAGATGAACACCGTGCTACACCCGTCCAGGATACGGCACAACGGATACACAGGCGCAGACGTGCAGCAGGGACCCGTCGCAAGGATTCTTTTCAGATTAAGACCCTGCGTAAACCTTTTTTACTGTCTCTTGTTGATACACATCCCCCGGTTTCTTACTCTAACCGAGGAGGAGGCTGGCGTTTTGGCATCAGCCGCACCAGAATTTTTGCGCGTACCTAGACACCAGGGGCTTAGGGCATTATTCTGCCCGTTTTCATAAAGACCGAATACCTTAGGGAGTGTTCGGCGTCTTGAGCTGGCCTTATATGCATCAGCTCCAAATCATGTCTTTGGTCAAATGTTGGGTTTGCCCGGCTCCCATGTTTTGGTACCTTACGTTCCGTTATATCGGCTAAGGTAGCGCTGGGAGAACCACTGCGATTGTGCCCCAGTTGAGCTGGGTTGAGCACCTCAACGGAGAAAGCTAAAACTGACTGTCATGATATAGCGTGAGACTGGTCAACCACTCGATGACCCAGCGGAATGTTTAGAATTCCCCACCTTGATTTAAGGGCGTTTCGGTCGAGCACATCTGCGCCCGAATTCGGAGAGCGCGGTGCCCCTAGGGGCTATATAGTAGCCCCACCATCGAACTCCTATGGCTAAGTGAAAGTGATAAAGCATTATAGTCTGGTTGCCTAGTTTGCTACGCTATCACCTCCTTCACAGGACCAAGACGTTGGATTAAGTGTGAAAATGTGCCTTTTTTGCAAACACCCCCGCACTATGTGCATGGGGGCTGAAGCCGAAGACTGCCATCTTTCAGGTTATATACACATATACATCAACGGCCGCACAAGAGGCGTTTTAATACTTGAACGCACAAGTATAAAAAGCTCTTATATTATATTGAAACATTGTTTTCACAAATCATACATGTCATTTAAACATAATATCCTTCGAGCACTGCGTCTCTATTAAACGAGCACCCTGCAGGACTTCCTCAAAATAGTGCTCGGCGGGTACTCGGCTTCTGTCCGAATCTTGGGATGCAACGTCGGTGGCCTTCATCTCCGCCCAGTATGTCTTGACACGGGCAAGAGCCATCCTTGCTCCCTCGATACACGCCGACCGCTTCATTGCGTCGATACGCGGTACCGCACCAAGGAACTGCTGCACTAAGCCAAAATAACTCTTCGGCTGGGGTCCGCCTGGCCACAAATGAGTCATGACATGCTTCATGGCAAGTCCGGATAATCCATTCAGCTCGGCCCATTCGGCCAACCGATCGATCAACGGAAGAGGACGCTCCGGACTGTGGAATTGCGAACAATATAGCTCTTCCCTTATGTGCCCCTTCTGGCCTCGGAAGTGCTCAATCGCGTCTGCAGCGCACGCCGCTAAGTCCAGATAAGCATCCTCCAAACTCCACAACTTGTCCAACTGAGCATACTTCGGATCCGTATATTTCCTCCACAGCAGACACTGTTTTCCAGCCGCAATAGCCCCGGCCTGACTCAGCTCCTCCTTGGCAGCTCTCATAGCGGAATGAGCATCCTTGGTTTCGGCGGTGGCCTTTTTCAGGTCCTCTTGCTCCGCTTGACGTTCTTTTTCAAGAACCTCGCAACGGTCGGTAGTATTCTCCAGTTTCAGGGCCAAATCGGCCATTTCCTCTTTGCTTGGCGTGAGCAGCCCGTTCGCTTTCAGCTCTTGATGCGCCTTTAAAGCGGCCGCATTACTCTTTCGGGCTTGCTCTTTAGCTCGGGCAAGTTCCGCCCGCAGCCTCTGCACAGCAGCGGCACGGTCTGCATCAAAAGCATACAAGTAGTAAGGCATGGGCGTCAAGCTCCCTTACCAGGTGTCCGCGGAGAAGTCGCATACCTTGTGACTCGTCAAACCGTTTATTGACCAGCGCGATGTCCGCATCCGCCTCGTCAAGTTGCCGCTTTAGTTCGGCAAATTCATTAGTCCGGCTAGCCACCGGACGCCCCGCCACCTACATAGGAACGGCGACATGTTAGTCTCGAGATTATGATCTCGGCAAGGCATCGGTTGTGACAAAGATCTGAGTCTCGAGGCTACTATCTATACAGGGCGCATTCTATATGCATAACTGTCAGAAGGTACATCATTTTTTTCGTACCTCAAACCCCGTCAGTAAACTTCTGGCGGCTTCATGCAATCCGCTCTCAGCGGATGCAATTCTTTCAATTACCATAGCCATTAGCGCACGGTGATCTTCTGAGATATACGCTCGCCCGAGCAGGTCCTTCAGCTCCTCCGACCGCCGCCCGGTTGGCGCGGACCGTCGGCCCGCGCGGACTTAGAAACTTCCGTGGCGACACTTTAAGGTCGCCCGCCTCGCCTGCAAGGCGCGATAGGTGGGCGTTTCGC
Source organism: Aegilops longissima (assembly GCA_021605205.1). NCBI lineage: Eukaryota > Viridiplantae > Streptophyta > Magnoliopsida > Poales > Poaceae > Aegilops > Aegilops longissima. The sequence goes on from CM038680.1 coordinate 427,861,259, forward strand.
TCTCTATCATCTCGGACGAAGATCCCCGAAGGCGAGCTCTGAGAAGGGCTGAGATCCGAACTACAAGGTACAATTCGGTTATCTTCAAAAATAAATACTGAGGATGTTCTTTACTCACAGGACCCCTTCTTTTTACTTACGGCTCATTGGAGGCTGATCCCTTGGGGAAATAGTGCGGCTGGGATACTTCCGGCGCGGACTTTCTCGGCGAACTTCTTTCCCGTTTGAGGCCTTGGCTTCGGGTCGTCAGCGGTCCTCTTCTCCCTTGGAGGAGGATCCTGATCCCTCTTCCTTGAAAGCCTCCTTGGCGGAGGCAGTTGCTTCCCTGCTCACCCCTTCGCCTTCTTTAAAAGGCGAGGCCTTCAACATCTTGGTCAGCACGGGATCTGGCGTGGTCTCTGGGAGGGGAGCCGGACACCTTATCAACTTTGCCTTGGCTATCCACTCCTGTTCAAGAAACGGCTCCCTTAGAGGGCATATATATGATAAATGAATGAACAGCTGTCGATTCTGAGGTTACTTACCTGAGTATCTGGGTGATTGCAGCTTAGACCTGCATCCTCGGTCAAGTCTGAACACTTCTCTTGTGATCCGAAGAACAATTTGTATATCTCCTTGGGCGTCGCGCCCATAAAATGTTGGAGAGCTCGTGGTCCCTCTGGATTAAACTCCCACACGGACGGAGGCGGCGTTTGCGAGGCGGCGCCGAATCAGCATAACCTCGCGCCGCCACGACCAGATTGATCTCTCTTTCTTGGAGGTCTCGAATCGGCCCTGCAACAGAGGAGGCGTCCTTGGGCGGCCCCAGTCGAGCCCCGGTTGACCCATGATGCCAGCCGCTGTGGTGGACTGGCGGAAGGAGGTGGCGCCACCCATTTGGTGCCCACAGGGGCGGTGATATAAAACCACTCCCGTTGCCACAAACCAAGCTCCTCTTTAAAGAGCCCTCGGGCCATGGAGCATCAGCACACTTGCTTATGACCGCCCCTCCGCACTCAGCTTGTTGCCCCTCGATGATCTTCGGCTCCACCTTGAAGGTCTTGAGCCACAATCAAAGTGAGGGGTAATATGGAGGAAGGCTTCACATCGACAATAAATGGCGAGATATGGAGGATGGACTCAGTTCAAGTCATGGAAATCCAGCCCATAATAAAAGATGAGCCCCGCACAAAGGGATTCGTCGGAAGCCTAAACCCGAAGGAAGTGAGACACGAACACCACGCTCTCGCCGGGCTCGGGAGTGGGAATGATCTGCCCTAGAGCAGGCAGCCTATGTGAAATCTCGCCGGTTAGATACCTGGCGTCTCGCAGCTTTAGCACATCTTCTTCTGTGATGGAAGAAGACATCCATCGGCCGAGCTGGTCGGAGCCGGACATCGTCGAAGGTCCGAAGCGCCTAAATCTGAAGCTTTGGGTGTTAGAACTCAAAGCGCGAGGCGAACTTGATGGAGGGTGGAAAAAATAAAAGGGCCTTGGTCTCATTATAAAGATGTTGAATACCAAGAGGCCTCCCCGTGGTCGATTGGGACTCACCTTCGATAGAGGAGGCGTGCCAACGGGCGCGGTCGGGTTACCCACATCCGTATTGATGAGAATCCCGGAATAAGGGGGCACGATCTCCGCTTTGATAAGACGTGCCAAGGAAACTGCCTCGCTTAACGCGCTGAGGTGGAACAGTAAAAACGATTCGTATAAGGCCTGGCCGTGGTGTGATGTCACGCCGCGGAATACGTCAGCAGATCTGTGCAAAAGTTATTCTCTCTACGGTAGTATGTGGAACTTGTTTTGCAGAGCCGGACACTATCCTTGTGTTCAAAACCTTCTATGAACTATTCGGAGGAGGAACCCGCCTTGCAATGCCGAAGACAATATGCGCGCCGGACTAAATGCGTCATTGAAGCCTGGTTCAGGGAGCTACCGAGGAGTCCTGGATTAGGGGTGTCCGGATAGCGGACTATCACCGTTGGCGAGACTCCTGGACTATGAAGATACAAGATTGAAGACTTCGTCCCTTGTCCAGATGGGACTTTCCTTGGCGTGGAAGGCAAGCTTGGCGATACGGATATGTAGATCTCCTACCATTGTAACCGACTCTGTGTAACCCTAACCCTATCCGGTGGCTATATAAACCGAAGGGTTTTAGTCCGTAGGACGAACAACAATCATACCATAGGCTAGCTTCTAGGGTTTAGCCTCTCTGATCTCGTGGTAGATCTACTCTTGTACTACCCATATCATCAATATTAATAAAGTAGGAGTAGGGTATTACCTCCATCGAGAGGGCACGAACCTGGGTAAAAACATCGTGTCCCTTGTCTCCTGTTACCATCCGCCTAGACGCACAGTTCGGGACCCCCTACCCGAGATCCACCGGTTTTGACACCGACACGCGTCTGTTGTCCCTGCGAGGAACCGAAGTACCACCCCACGGGGATATGTAAGGCGCTGGCCATGTCTTTTGCAAATATATATCCTTATTATGGATTGATGCCAGGTGCTAGTCCTGTCCCGGCTCGGCTCCCCCTTTCTTTCCTCACGAGGGCTTGGTGCTCTACGCTGACAAGTCTCGGTCCCCAGGCAAGCTTCAGCCGTCACTGGTATGCCAGGTCGCGATGCCGTGGTCATGGCCAGGAGGTGAGCGGCCCGAGGTCCAGTAAGAGCCCCTGAGTCGGGATTCTCAGGAGGTCCCCTTTAGTGCTCAAGCAGCGTCCGCTGGGCAAGAAAGTTAGGCAACTTTGTCGTGACAGAGCTGCCGTAGGCGAGGGTTTAGTGCTGAGTCGAATCAGTCTTGGTGTGACTTATCTTGTCGGTTCGGAGTAGTTTCAGGTGAAGTGTCGGGCCTGCGCGGAGGTAGCTGAGGCGCTGCTGGGTCAGGTCTTCATGAGCTCCTTCCCTCTCCCCCACACTTTCCTTCATGCTCTACGTCCTCAGGTCCCGCCCCTCGAGCGAGCTCAGCCGCCGCTGGTATGACAGGTCGCGATGCCGTGGGTCAAGGCCAGGGGGTGAGGGCTGGAGAGCCATTAAGAGCCAGTGAGTCACAATGCTTAGGCGCCCCCTTTTAACGTGCAAGCGGATTGTGCCGGAGAGAAGGAGAGGAGGCTCACGTCATGCCCAGCGTTACTCCTGGAGCGGGTCCTGCGTACCAATCAAGAGAGAAAGCAAGGTCTTGTCGCGGTTGTTAGCCAACCATTGGTCGGTCCGAGGGAGTGATTGAGGCACTGAGGGCCCTGTGAGGTGGCGCCTTGTGGGGCTGCCGTGGCCAGAGCTCGACCACTCAGATTTATTGGCATTGCAGGGACGAACCCGTGCGCAAGTGTCATGCCAGAGCGAGCGGCTCCAAAGGTAGGTGTCAATCGAGCAGGCGATTAGGTCGAGCACGTTAAACATGAAGGAGCAAATCCATTTAGATAGATGCAGAAAAAGGAAAATGCCGCTGGGTCAGGCCCGAGTGGCTTGGGGATAATGCAACCCGAGGGGCGCCCCCAACAAAGAACCTAAAGGCATGAACAAAAGGGATACATGCCGCAGGGACGGACCCACGCGGCCTGGGAATGATGCAGCCCTGGGGGCGCTCCCAGCTGAAAATGAAACTCGAAGGATGTCACCTGATGATGTTGGAGATGAAGGAATGCTGAAGTAGCTGACGACGTGCGCTGCGGAAGTCGATCCTCACGAGCCCCCAGGCCCGGGAGCCTCGGGAGGCTCCGGGGGCGCAGGCGGCTCCTCGAGGACCATCTCCATCTCTGCCAGGACTGCGGAATGCCTGGCCTCCTGATCCTCCAGAATGCTCCTCATAAGATGCAGACGCGTGGCCGCTGCGTTCGGCAGGCCGAAAAGCATGCGAACATAGCTGTGGGGTGGACCCTCGCAGTGTCCCACGCGTGAGGGCCAGAGGTGTTCCTGAGAGGCGGCTCGGTTGAGCCCTGGTACGTCGATGCAGACGCGCAGCCCACCATCCTCGCCTGGATGGGGAGCTACGGCGAGTAAGCGGTGGCTGCCACTCATGACTCTTGACTCCTGCAGCTCCTGAATGATCTCGCTGATGAACTCCCGAGGGTTTGGCCCTCCTTACCTTATTCCTTCCTGAGGGAAACGTGCTTTGAAGCACGCCTCCAAGTGGTGCCCGAGCGCCTCCCTCGTGATCTTGGCAAAGTCGGTGGCCCTCCAGGAGAGAGTCCCCGAGCCTTGCCCGAGGAGGGCGCCGGGCGTGCCTTCCTATGCGACAGAAGGAGGCGCCCCTTGAATGGGTGCGGATCCTGGCACAACGCCACTGGAGGGGCCTGCCTCCCGAGGGTTCGGACCAGGTGATGCCTTCTTCTTCTTAGGGGCTGCTGTCAGATTTCGGGTTCCTGCAGACCCTCAAGGTTCGAACTCTGGGGTGCGCGCGGAGATCACACCTCCTACCTACTCACGTCTCGCCGCCTCGCACGGATGTAAACTACACGAAGAACAACATAAAGGACACGAGGTTTATACTAGTTCGGGCCACCATTGTGGTGTAATACCCTACTCTAGTTTGTGGCATGGTGGATTGCCTCAGGGGCTGATGATGAACAATACAAAGAAAGAACTGCCTCGTGAGGGGAGGGGTTCTTGTGTTGGTGGTTCTGGCTAAGGTTCGATTGGTCGACCTTCCGATAAGCCTCCTCTCTTGTGGTGGCTAGCCCTATTTATAGAGCGAGGCCCTGGTCCTCTTCCCAAATAATGAGCGGGAAGGGCGCTAAAAATTGGCCGTTTTGAAGGGGAACATCTAGTACACTTATCCTGGCTAAAGTCGGTCCTCGCCTGCCAAAGACTCTGACGGTGACACCGGCTTGGGCTCCACGATGACCTCCATCCTGCCGTTCTGCTAGTCTTGGTCTTGTTGCACCGAAATGGTTGCCTTTGCTTGATACTCTTGCCTGCGCTTGCCCCCTTTGCACCCAAGAGGAAACAAGGACTCTGCGCAGGCCGGCGCCCTCCTGGCTTCGGTCGTCATGGCTTGCAGCACGGGCACATCGTGAGGTACCCCTACTTGATCTCTCTGACTCCTCGCGAGCCAGCCTGACGAGGATGTGCCTGAGGAAGCTTTCTGTCGTCCGCCCCGCGACGCTTGTCTCTTCGCAAGGTTCTTGAGCTTGTGTCGATGAAGATGGGCCGTACTGGGCCACTCCTTGAGCCACGCCGCATGCCGTAGGCAGGCAAGTCTGGGTACCCCCGTTCCCAGAACGCCGATAGTAGCCCCCGGGCCCAAGGCGCGCCTCAATTTGGCTGAGCAGAGAAGCGAAGGGGCAAGTGCGAAGCGCCACGGGCCCCAACAGCCTGCGGCCTTGGGTGCCGCGTGGCGGTTGATTGGACGTGGGCATCCCTGCTTCCCCATGACGCCTCGGCAACTGCACAAATTGACAAGTCCGTGCATGCAAAACGGGTCATGATTACCTGTGATCGTGGAGGCCGGCGGTTGGCCTCCCCGGCTATATGTTTCGAACGGCGCAAGCCCTTCCGGTCCATCCTTTCCTGCTACTCTCCTTCTTCTTCTCCCTCGTCCTCGCTCCACCTTACGCCAATGGCACCAATCCATCGGTTTTCTGCGGAAGAGAAGGGGAAGGCCCCCCGAGAGGATCCTGTCCCGCTTCCGCCAAAGAAGCGGCTCGTCTCTTGCCGCGGAGAAGGGGGTGCTTGGCAGGAGGTGTCGAGGCCATGGTTTGAGCAGCCGCCGCCTGGATTCCCATTGCCCTTGTACGCCCAGATCGAGGGTCCTGAAGTTGCAGGCACCGAGCGGCACCGCTAGAGGCACCGACGCCGCCGGCGGATTACGGCGGTGCGCGTCGTTCCTCCCGGAGTTCACGCTGAGGGCTCTTCTCGTGAGCTTGTGCTTCACGCCGCCATGCCTACTCGATCTTGGATTCTTCTTCCCCCCTCCTTCGCCTTCGAGATTCCGCCAAGGGGGCCTCTCAAGCTCTGGCTGCAGCACGCCGACTGCTGGACCCCTGCGACCGAAGCGGATGTCGAGGTCGTCGCTCCGGGCAAGGTCTTCATGACCTGGGGCTTGGGCGAGATCGCCCGGGTTTGCCGTTCGGAGGGGGCCCTCATGATCCATCTGGACTACGATGGTGCCTCTTTGATGCTCTTCAAGGTCTTCGACGAAGGTGGGCGCCGGCTGGAGTGCTGCCCCAGAGGCAGCGGCCGAAGCTCTGGAGAGGCGAGGACCAGGCCTGCCGCCAGCCCCTCCAGCAGCTCCTCTGATGGCAGCGGACGTACCGAAGGGTCCAGCAACTCTTCCGGACTCTTCCCGACCCCGGCGACGAGCGACGACAGCTACGAGCCTCCGAGCTCGCGCCGTGCCCGAAGCAGGGCCGGCGCGCCCGGCGGTCGACGCAGCTGATCTGGATGAGGTTGGCGCTGGCCTTGCGCGGCCCACTGTTGATGATGGCGTCTACCGTCATGGTCCCTGTAGTTAGGACTCCTTAGGGTATGCGTCTTTTGTCCCTGCGAGGAGCCAAGAAGACACCCCGTGGGGGCTTGTAAGGTGCATGTAGTTCCTTTTTTCAATATGATCCTTATCATGAAGCAGTGTGAGATGCTCGTCCCTCCTTAGCTTAGTTTCTCCTTTCGAACCTCGCCAGGGCTCAATGCTCTGTGCCGACAGGTCCCGGTCCCAAGGCAAGCTTCAGTCGTCGCTGGTATGCCAGGTCGTGATGCCGTGGTCAATGCCAGGAGGGGAGCGGCCCGAGGTCCAGTAAGAGCCCCTGAGTCGCGATGCTCAGGAGGTCCCGTTTAGCGCTCAAGCTGCCATCGTTCGGTGACAAAGGAGCACAAACGTTGCCAACACGGAGCTGCATTAGGTGCAAGGCCGGTGTTGCGATAGTTAGTAACTCCGGAGGATGACTTATCTCGAGAGTCTGAAGCCTCTCCTTGGCGCGGCACCAGTTCCGCGCGTCGGCAGCCGAGGAGTTGCCGGGCAGGGTCCTCGCGAGCCTCTTCCCCCTTTTCCTTACTCCCCTTCGCGCTCTACGTCCTCGGGTCCCGGCCCTCGAGCGAGCTCAGGCGTCGCTGGTATGCCAGGTCGCGATGCCGTGGACAAGGCCAGGAGGTGAGGGCTGGAGAACCAGTAAGAGCCCGTGAGTCGCGATGCTCAGCCGCCCCCACTTTAACGTGCAAGCGGTTCGCGCGGTTGAGAGGGAAAGAGACAACAAGAAGGCCTCCCCCGACGTTGCTCCTTAAAGATATCCTGCGAGCTCACTACAAGGAAAACGAGTGTTGCCGTTACAATCGCCAGCCAGCCGCTGGTTGCTCTGGAAGGGTGACGAGGGCACTGAGGGCTTGGCGAGGTGGCGCCTTGCGGGGTTGCCGCGGCCAGAGCTCAGCCACTCAGGTTTATCGACGTTGCAGGGACGGAACCATGCGCAAGCATTATGCCTTTAGGGAGGAGCTTCATAAGTTGGTGTCAATCGAGCGGGCGATTAAGTCAAGCATGTTAAGCATGAAGGAGCAAATCCATTTAGATAGATGTAGGAAAAGGCGAACACCACTGGGTAGGGCCCGAGCCACTTGGGGATAATGCAGCCCGAGGGGCACCCCCAACAAAGTAAGCTAAAAACATGAACAAAAGGGATACATGCCGCAGGGACGGACCCACGCGGCCTGGGAATGATGCAGCTCTGGGGGCGCTCCCAGCTGAAAATGGAACTCAACGGATGTCACCAGATGATGTTGGAGATGAAAGGGATGCTGAAGTAGCAGACGGTGTGTGTTGCAGAAGCCGATCCTTACGAGCCCCCAGGCCCAGGAGCCTCGGGAGGCTCCGGAGGCGCTGGCGGCTCCTCGCGGACCATCTCCATCTCCGCCAGGAGACTGCGGAATGCGACCTCTTGAGCCTCGGGATGCTCCTCTGGGCGCAGGCACAACTGCCTGGCTCGGCAAGCCGTAAGGCATGCGAACATGGCTGTGGGTGAACCTTGGCGTCCCTACAGCGTGAGGGGCCGAGGCGCTCTGAGAGGCGGCTCGGTTGAGTCTGGTATGTCGATGCTGACGCGCAGCCCACCATCTTCGCCGGATGGGGATCTCTGGCCGGAGTAGCGGCGGCTGCCACTCATGACTCTTGACTCCTATAGCTCCTGAATGATCTCGCTGACGAACTCCTGAGGGTTTGGCCTTCCTTGCCTTGCTCCTTCCTAAAGGGAAACATGCTTTGAAACACGCCTCCAAGTGGTGCCCGAGCGCCTCCCTCATGATCTTGACAAAGTCGATGGCCCTCCAGGAGAGAGCCCCCGAGCCTTGCCTGAGGAGGGAGTCGGGCGCGCCTTCCTATGCGATAGAAGGAGGCGCCCCTTGAATGGGCGCGGATCCTGAGGGGCCTGCCTCCCGAGGGTTCGGACCAAGCGATGTCTTCTTCTTCTTAGGGACTGCCTCGGGAAGCCTTCCGCTCCGGTGATCTGGGTCTTCGATTGACGCGGCCTGGAAAGCACGCTCCAGAGAACACACATCATCCCTCTCCTCACAAGGCACCGTGATGACTCCACCACTTCCTGGCATCTTGAGGACATTGTAGCCATGATGAGTCACGGCCATGAACTTGGCCAGAGCTGGGTACCCAAGGATGGCATTGTACGGCAGGCGGATGTGCGCGACATCGAAGTCAATGAGCTCGGTGCGTTAGTTGTCGCGCTTCCCGAAGGTAACAGGAAGGCGGACCTGCCCTATCGGGACAGTGGAACCGTCGGTGACTCTCGAGAAAGGCTTGGTTGGCTAAAGCTGATTGTATGGCACTTGGAGATTGTTGAATATCTCGACGGACAGGACGTTGAGCCCTGCCCCGCCATCGATGAGGGTCCTGGTGATTTGCACATTGCTGATGATTGGGGAACAAAGCATCGAGAGGACTCCGGCTGTGGCCGCGCACTTGAGCTGATCCGCTGAGCTGAATGTGATGGCGCATGCTGACCACCTGAGAGGGCGTGTGGCCTCAAGCTTGGGGAGGACTGCATTCACCTCGCGAGCAAATTGCTTGAAGATGCGTTGAGAGGCTGGGGCCTGAGCGCCGCCAAAGATGCAAGCGATCGTGCGTGGTTCCTGGAAGCCCCCAGCCCCCTCATCCTGATGATGGTCTTCGTTCCTCCTCGGCTGTGGTGGCAGAGGAGGGAGGCATGCGTTGCCTTGTGGGCGATCCTCGCGAGGCTGATCCCTCCAACCACCCTCACGAGGCTGGTCCTGCCAGCGGTCCTCGCAAGGTCGGTCATGCCACCCTTGGCGAGGGCCACGGTCTTCCCATCGTCCTCCACCTGTTCCTCCTCCTCGGCCATAGCCCCGGTCGCTGCGCTCGGCGCGTCAGCCAGCACGCACGTCCCGCACGGCCCTGAGCTCTTGGCATTCATTGGTGGTGTGGGTGTGGAGGTCGCGGTACACGCAGCACCGGCTGCCCTTGGATGACTCAGCGTGATCCCTGCCTCGCTTGGTGTCTGGCTCTACTGCAAGCACGGCAGCCCCATTGCGCTTCACGTCCTTGACCTTGGGCTTCTTCTCTTCTGGGTCGGCAGCCGGCAGTTCAAGGAGGGAAAGGCGTCCTTCCTCAGCCCTGGCACACTTGGTTGCCAAATTGAACAGCTCCAGGGAGGTGCACAGGTCTTCATGGATCGCAAGCTCCTCTTTCATCTTGACGTCACGCACGCCGTCGGAGAAGGCTGAGATGATGGCCTCCTCAAACACCCTGGGGATCTTGAGGCGAGCGTTGTTGAAACGCTGGATGAACTTCTGCAGGGTTTCTCCTGGCTGCTGCCTTATGCGGCGCAAGTCGCTCATGGCCGGTGGGCAGTCGCGGGTGCCCTGGAAGTTGGCGATGAAGCGGGTGCGCATCTCGTCCCAGGAGGAAATCATGCCGGGAGCCAGGTGCGGGCACCGTCCTTGAGCGCCATGGGGAATCAGTTCACCATGACCTTCTCGTCCGCGTTGGCGGCTTCAATGCCCAGCTCATAGAGCTGGAGGAACTCCGCAGGGTCGGTCGTTCCATCGTAGCGCGGGGGCAGATCTGGCTTGAACTTGCCCAGCCAGCCACGCCACGCAGCTCGGCGGTGAAAACATCGTCGACTGCGGTGGCCACGGGAGGCCTTTGGTGACGGAGAGCTTGATCTTGGAGGTCTCTGTGCGCTGCCGCCAGGAGCAGCGCGGGGTCTTGACGCGCTGGAGCAGGAGCTTGGTCGTGACGGGCCGGTCCGAGGAGCACAAGGGCAGCTTCTTGGGGACGAGGGTTCTCTTGGCAGCTCTTCTCTTCTTGTCTTTGGCGTCAGACGGAGCGGGTCTCGTCCGAGGGCCCTGCGCTTAGGGCCAAAGCGCCTTCTTGAGGAAAGGCGACCGAGGCCCCGAGCTCGTTCCTGAGCAGGCGGGCGCGTGCGAGTGAGAGGATGGCGCAGGGAGCCCCTAAGCGGCGCAGAGCTCGGTGATCTTGGCGAGCCACTCGTCATAGAGGTCATCGACAGGATGGTAGTGCAGGAGCTCCCGCGCCAGGAGCAGCGCGGCGTGCGCGTCCGCCGGAGCGCGACGGGCATGGGACGAGAAACCGGCTGGAGTCCGCGACAGGGTGGCGGTGCGGCCTTCTCGCTGCACTGAAGGGTGCAGGGATGACGCCTGCTGCTCGTTCCCCGCCGGGTCGATGGCGGCGTTCACGGCGAACAGCGGGGAATGGGGGGCATCCGCCGGCGAGGTCGTCGGTGACGCGAGTGGCCAGAGATGGCCGGCGCTTCAGCGCTGGCTCGACGAGCGTCTGACATGGACGCGACGGACGGCGAAACACAAGGCGGCGGAAGGAGGATTCCGGCGCACCCCTACCTGGCGCGCCAAATGTCGGATTTCGGGTTCCGGCAGACCCTCAAGGTTCGAACTCTGGGGTGCGTGCGGAGATCACACCTCCTACCTACTCACGTCTCGCCGCCTCGCACGGATCTAAACTACACGAAGAACAACACGAAGGACACGAGGTTTATACTAGTTCGGGCCACCATTGTGGTGTAATACCCTACTCTAGTTTGTGGCGTGGTGGATTGCCTCAGGGGCTCATGATGAACAATACAAAGAAAGAACTGCCTTGCGAGGGGAGGGGTTCTTGTGTTGGTGGTTCTGGCTAAGGTTCGATTGGTCGACCTTCCGATCAGCCTCCTCTCTAAGAGTAGCGACTAGCCGTATTTATAGAGCGAGGCCCTGGTCCTCTTCCCAACTAATGAGTGGGAAGGGCGCCAACAATTGGCTATTTTGAAGGGGAACATCTAGCACACTTATCCTGGCTAAAGTCGGTCCTCGCCTGCCAAAGACTCTGACGGTGATGCCGGCTTGGGCTCCACGATGAACTCAATCCTACCGTTCTGCTGGTCTTGGTCTTGTTGCACCGAAATGGTTGCCTTTGCTTGATACTCTCGCCTGCGCTTGCCCCCTTTGCACCAAAGAGGAAACAAGGACTCTGACCAGGCGGCTCACCGCACTTCCGGTCGTCATGGCTTGCTTCACGGCACCTCGTGAGGTACCCCGCTTGATCTCTCCGCCTCGCTCATGAGCCAGCTGACGAGGTGTGCTTGAGGAAGCTTTACATCATCCGCCTCAGCAGGCTTGGCCCCTCGCGAGGGTCTTGAGCTTCTTGACGATGAAGATGGGCCGCATCGGGCCACTCCTTGAGCCACGCCGCATGCATGCAGCGGCAAATCTGGTACCCCTTCCCTGAATCTTGACAACTGCCTCGGGAAGTCATCTGCTCCTGTGATCTGGGTCTTCGATTGTCGCGGCTTGAAAAGCACGCTCAAGGGAACACACTGCATCCCTCTCCTCACAAGGCACCGTGATGACTCCACCGCTTCCTGGCATCTTGAGGACATTGTAGACGTGATGAGTCGCTGCCATGAACTTGGCCAGGGCTGGGTACCCGAGGATGGTATTGTATGGCAGGAGAATGTGCGCGACATCGAAGTCAATGAGCTCGGTGCGGTCGTTGTCGCGCTGCCCAAAGGTGACAGGAAGGCGAACTTGCCCTATCGGGACGTTGGAACCATCAGTGACTCCTGAGAAAGGCATGGTTGGCTGAAGCTGATTGTATGGCACTTGGAGATTGTTGAATATCTCGACGGACAGGACGTTGAGCCCCGCTCCGCCATCGATGAGGGTCTTGGTGACTTGCACATTGCTGATGATTGAGGAGCAAAGCATCGGGAGGACTCCGGCCGTGGTTGCGCACTTAAGTTGATCCGCTGAGCTGAACGTGATAGCGCACGCTGACCACCTGAGAGGGCGCGTGGCCTCAAGCTTGGGGAGGACTGCATTCACCTCGCGTGCAAACTGTTTGAAGATGCGCTGAGAGGCTGGGGCCTGAGCGCCACACAAGATGCAAGCGATTGCGCGCGGCCCCTGGAAGCCCCCAGCCCCTTCGTCCTGATGATGGTCTTCATTCCTCCTCGGCGGTGGTGGCAGAGGAGGGAGGCCTGCGTTGCCCTGAGGGCGATCCTCACGAGGCTGATCCCTCTAGCCTCCCTCGCGAGGCTGGTCCTGCCAGTGGTCCTCACGAGGTCGGTCACGCCACCCTTGGCGAGGGCCACGGTCTTCCCATCGTCCTCCACCTCTTCCTCCTCCTCGGCCATAGCCCCGATCATTGCGCTCGGGGCGTCGGCCGGCACGCACATCTCGCACAGCCCTGAGCTCTTGGCATTCGTTGGTGTTGTGGGTGTGGAGGTCATGGTACACGCAGTATCGGCTGCCCTTGGATGAATTGGGCTGATCCCTACCTTGCTTGGTGTCTGGCTCTGCTGCGAGCACAGCAGCCCCCTTGCGCTTCACGTCCTTGACCTTGGGCTTCTTCTCTTCTGGATCGACAGCCGGAATCTCGAGGAGGGAGAGGTGCCCTTCCTCAGCCTTGGCGCACTTGGTCACCAGGTTGAACAGCTCCAGGGATGTGCACAGGTCTTCATGGATTGCTAGTTCTTCTTTCATCTTGATGTCACGCATGCCGTCAGAGAAGGCCGAGATGATGGCTTCCTCAGTCGCCCTAGGGATCTTGAGGCGAGCGTTGTTGAAGCGCTGGATGTAATTTTGCAGGATCTCTCCTGGCTGTTGCTTGATGTGGCACAGGTCACTCATGGCCGGGGGCCGGTCATGAGTACCCTGGAAGTTGGCGATGAAGCGAGTGCGCATCTTGTCCCAGGAGGAGATCGTGCCGGGAGGTAGGTTCAGGAGCCAGGTGCGGGCCCTTGAGCGCCATGGGAAACCAGTTCGCCATGACCTTCTCATCCCCGTTGGCGGCCTCGATGCCCAGCTCGTAGAGCTGGAGGAACTCCGCAGGGTCAGCCGTGCCGTCGTAGCGCGGGGGCAGATCTGGCTTCAACTTGCCTGGCCAGGCCACGCTGCGCAGCTCGGCGGTGAAGGCACGACAGCCTGCAGTGGCCACTGGAGGCCTTTGGTGGCAAAGGGATTGATCTTGGAGGTCTTCGCACGCCGCTGCCAGGAGCAGCGCGGGGTCTTGGCACGCTGGAGCAGGAGCGCGGTCATGACGTGCCGGTGCGGGAAGCACACGGGCAGCTTCTTGGGGACGAGGGATCTCTTGGCAGCTCTTCTCTTGCTACGCGGGTGCTGAACGGAGCGGGTCCCGTCCAGGGGCCGCGCACCTTCGGGCCAGGGTGTCTTCTTGAGGGGGAGGCGGCTCAAGCGCCTCCGGAGCTGTGTTGCTCGCGCAGGGCTTGGGGCGATGCAGCGAGAGGGATGGTGCAGGGGAGCCCCCTGCGGCGCTGACGAGCTCGGTGATGCGGGCAAGCCAATCGTTGTAGAGGTCGTGGACGGGACGGTAGTGCAGGAGCTCTCGCGCCAGGAGCAGCGCGGCGTGCGTGTCGGCAGGAGCGCGACGGGCGTGCGATGACGAGCCTGCTGGAGTCAGCGACGGGGTTGCGGTGCGGCCTTCTCGCCGCACCGAAGTGTAACGCCCCGGATTCGATGCGCCAGGTGTCCGCCAGTTATTCGCCGTCTTTGCTATGTCATGTGCTTGCGTGTTGCACTTTGTCATCATGTTCATTTCATTTTGCATACGTGTTCGTCTCATGCATCCGAGCATTTTCCCCGTTGCCCGTTTTGCAATCTGGCACTCCTATGTCTCCCGCCGCCCTCTTTTGCCTCTTTTCATGTGCGGGTGTTAAACTTTCTCGTCATTCTCGTCGTTCCTCTCTTATTCTCGTGTGCTCTCTATTCTTTGCTTCTTCTCTTGAGTTCTTGTTTCACCTCATCCCTTTTTCCCTTCCGTCTCGGTCCTAAGATCTCGGGACGAGATCTCTTGTTAGTGGAGGAGTGTTGTAACGCCCCGGATTCGATGCGCCAGGTGTCCGCCAGTTATTCGCCGTCTTTGCCATGTCATGTGCTTGCGTGTTGCACTTTGTCATCATGTGCATTTCATTTTGCATACGTGTTCGTCTCATGCATCCGAGCATTTTCCCCGTTGCCCGTTTTGCAATCCGGCACTCCTATGTCTCCCGGCGCCCCCTTTTGCCTCTTTTCATGTGCGGGTGTTAAAATTTCTCGGAATGGAACGAGGTTTGCCAAGCGGCCTTGGTATAGCACCGGTAGACCGCCTGTCAAGTTTCGGGTCATTTGGAGGTCGTTTGATACCCCATCGGTTAAACGGGTAACCGTGAAAGCCCTCTTTGTGTTGCAGCCCAACACCCCTTCCAAAGTGGCCCAAAACCCAGCAAACTCCCCTCCATGCTCTCCGCCGTTCGATCACGATCGTGTGGCCGAAAACCGCTCCTCATTTGGACTCCCCTAGCTCCCTCTACCTATAAATATGTGCACCCCCCTGGATTTTTCGCGCAGACCAAACCCTAGCTTCTTCCTCCTCCTGCCGACGGACACGTCCACCGGCCGCCCGGACATGTCCGCCCCACTCCCCCCAGCCAATCGCCGACCGCCGCGTGGCCTCTGCCGCCAGCCCCGCGCCCGCCCTGGAAACCATCAAGGGCCCAAGACAGGATCGTGCGCCCGCCGCCGCCCGCAGCCATGACGCCCGCCTCGCGCCTTGACCCCCGCCCCGCCCGCCGCCTCGCCGGCCGTCGACCCCGCCGTCCTCACTAGTCGCCGCCCGGCCGTGCCCTCCTCCGCCGCCGGGCTCGCCCGCCTCGCGCGGGCGCCCAGCGCCTCGTGGTCGGCTCCGCCTTCGCCCCTGCCGTCCCCGCGTCCTGCTGCCTCCTAGAGTGTCGCGCCGTCGGCATTCATCTTCAACCCCGGGAGCGCAGTCCTCCTCGAACCCCGTCAAGAATCCGGCTGGCCTCCGCCACCTTGCCTGTTCCGCGGATCCGACTCTGGTGGCCCGTCCCGTCGGAGTTGACCTCCACCGCAGCCACCGCGAAGCCTCGGGGCAGATGCAGCTGCTGCCTGCTTTCGCATCATTCGCCAAGTCCCGCTGGAGGCCACGCGCGAGCCCGCGCTGACTTCCCCTGCTCCACCAGCCTTCAACCTCGACGCCCTGACCGAGACCGACAAGTACCACTACGCGGATTCGCCAAGTCCGACTACAAAGCGAAGACCATGCACCACTACTGTTCCTGTGGATTTTGGCAAGTACCCCTACGCACGGATACGCCAAGGTCGACTACGCCTGATGATACGACAAGTACCTCTACCGATGACTCGAACGTCTACCAACCAAGTACCACGACAAACATGTACGGCTACACGACGACCCGCCAAGACCGTGAACAACTACCGCCGCTGCCGTGTACCACTACTTCCTCTACCGACCCGTGAACGACTACTTCCCTTGACGATTTTGAACCGCCTCGAAATGCACGCTTCGAAGGTATAACCACCGAAACGACCGCCGTGGACCGATTGCATGTGTTGTATGAGATGTACTATTTGCACCGTGTCTGTATTGTCACTTGTTTCCATGCCACTAACCCGTGGGAACCCGGTAGTCGGGAGCACCCCACCATCTCTAGCATGTTCCGCACATCCGCACGCTTCCTTTTACACCGGTATCTCCCTGAGCTACTGGAACCGATATGTTGCCGTGGCATCATTCTCGGATTCGTCGCCATGGCACCCTTTTCCTTTCTGCCATAGCGACAAATGCCTCATATCATGATCATGTCAACATTTTCATAAAATTGCTTAAAACTTGCATATGTCATTCGCATCATGATAACAACATTTAAAATGTTTAAATTTGTGTTTGCATTAAAATGCTAAATGCATGTGGGGATTTTCCGGAATTGTTCTATGTTGTTTCCGGCCTCATTTAAACTTGCTTTGATGTGTTGCTCTTGTATGCATCATCTCTTGCCATGAGTAGGTTAATGTAGCTTTGTCATGCATCATGCTTGGTTGTGCATCATGTCTCGTTTATGTGTGGTGTGTTTACCATGTTGTGTGATTCTTCTCGATAGTTCCCGTTTCGTTGCGATCGTGAGGATTCGTTCATCTACGCTTGGTTCGTCTTCGTGGCTTCATCTTCTTCATGGAATCGTTCTTCTTCCTAGCGGGATTTCAGGCAAGATGACCGCTACCCTGGATCTCACTACTATCATTGCTATGCTAGTTGCTTCGTTCTATCGCTATGCTGCGTTACCTACCACTTGCTGCTCAAGCCTCCCAAATTGCCATGAACCCCTAACCTTTGTCACCCTTCCTAGCAAACCGTTGATTGGCTATGTTACCGCTTTTGCTCAGTCCCTCTTATAGCGTTGCTAGTTGCAGGTGAAGATGAAGATTGCTCCATGTTGGATTATGTTTATGTTGGGATATCACAATATCTCTTATATTATTAATGCATCTATATACTTGGTAAAGGGTGGAAGGCTCGGCCTTATGCCTGGTGTTTTGTTCCACTCTTGCCGCCCTAGTTTCCTTCATATCAGTATTATGTTCCCGGATTTTGCGTCCCTAACGCGGTTGGGTGATTTATGGGACCCCCTTGATAGTTCGCTTTGAATAAGAGTCCTCCAGCAAGGCCCAACATTGGTTTTACCATTTGCCTCACCTATGCCCTTTTTCCCTTGGTTTTCCGGAGCCCGAGGGTCATCTTTATTTTAGCCCCCCGGGCCAGTTCTCCTTCGAGTGCTGGTCCAAACCGAGCTATCTCCGGCGCCCCCTGGGCAATCAGGGTCTATGCCAACCCGACGTCTGGCTCATCCGGTGTGCCCTGAGAACGAGATATGTGCAGCTCCTATCGGGATTTGTCGGCACATCCGGGCGGCTTTGCTGGTCTTGTTTTATTGCTGTCGAAATGTCTTGTAGACGGGATTCCGAGACTGATCGGGTCTTCCCGGGGAGAAGGAATATCCTTCGTTGATCGCGAGAGCTTATCATGGGCTAAGTTGGGACACCCCTGCAGGGTTTAAACTTTCGAAAGCCGTGCCCATGGTTATGTGGCGCGATGGAATTTGTTAATATCCGGTTGTAGTAAACTTGAAGCAAACTCTTCTAAAATACACCAACCGTGTGCGTAACCGTGAGTGTCTCTTTTCGGGGTTGATCGAGAGGAGAACACGGTTCCTGGGTTATGTCTGACATAAGTAGGAGTTCAGGATCACTTCTTGATCATTACTAGCTTCACGACCGTTCCGCTTGCTCTCTTCTCGCTCTTATTTGCGTTGGTTAGCCACCATATATGCTTAGCCGCTGCTGCAACCTCACCACTTTACCCCTTCCTTTCCCTTTAAGCTTTGCTACTCTTGATACCCATGGTAATGGGATTGCTGAGTCCTCGTGGCTTTCTGATTACTACAACAACAGTTGCAGTGTACAGGTTGTGCGATGATCATGACGCGAGAGCGATGCTTGCTTGCGTTGAGTTCTTCTTCCGCTTCTTCGACCGCCGATAGGTTCCGGTCGGCAGCCTCGGGCTAAAGGTGGTGGATGTCGCTTGAGTTTCGTTTGTGATTCATCCGTAGTCGGATGTTAATCCTGATATGTTGTTGATGTATTCTTGTGGCATTGTATGCCTTATGTATGTATCCCCATCTATTATGTAATGTTGATGTAATGATATCCACCTTGCAAAAGCGTTTCAATATGCGGGTCTATCCTTGGTGGGACCTTCGAGTTCCTTTTGGATAGGGTCGCATATTGGGTGTTACACGAAGGATGCAGGGACGAGGCCTGCTGCTTGTTCCCCGCCAGACAGATGGCGGCGTGGGTGGCAGGCGACGGGGAGGCCCTACAACGGGGGCCGTCTGGGCGACATGGGCCGCGTGGGCAGCCCGGCGCTCGGCGCGGGCTCGACGAGCGTCAGACATGGATGCGATGGACGGTGAAACACAATACAGAGGAAGGTGTGATTCCGGCACACCCCTACCTGGGGTGCCAAATGTCGGATTTCGGGTTCCGGCAGACCCTTAAGGTTCGAACTCTAGGGTGCGCACGGAGATCACTCTTCTACCAACTCACGTCTTGTCACCACGCAAGGGATCTAGGCTACACGAAGATGAACAATACAAGAGACGCAAGGTTTATACTGGTTCAGGCCACCATGGTGGTGTAATACCCTACTCAAGTGTGTGGTGTGGTGGATTGCCTCAAGGGCTGATGATGAACAATAGAAGGATAGAACAGCCTCGCGAGGGGTGTTCTTTTGGGTGGATTAGATGATGATTTCTACTGTGATGGCTAGCCCTATTTATAGAGCAAGGCCCTGGTCCTCTTCCCAAATATTGAGCGGGAAGGGCGCCAACAATTGGCCATTTTGAAGGGGAACATCTAGTACACTTATCCTGACTAAAGTTGGTCCTCGCCTGCCAAAGACTCTGGCGATGACACCTTCCTGGGCTCCACGATGACCACCATCCTACCGTTCTGCTGGTCTTGGTCTTGTTGCACCGAAATGGTAGCCTTTGCTTGATACCTTGGCCTGCGCTTGCCCCCTTTGCACCAAAGAGAAAACAAGGACACTGCGCAGGCCGGCGCCTGCCTGGCGCCCGCCTGGCTTCGGTCATCATGGCTTGCATCACGGGCACCTCGCGAGGTACCCCGCCTTGATCTCTCCGCCTCCTCGCGAGCCAGCCTGACGAGGCTGCGCCTGAGGAAGCTTCCTGCCGTCTGCCCCGCGAGGCTTGGCCCCTCGCGAGGGTCTTGAGCTTGTGTTGACGAAGATGGGCTGTACTGGGCTACTCCTTGAGCCACGCTGCAGGCCGCAGGCAGGCAAGTCTTGATACCCCCGTTCCCAGAACGCTGACACCGTCGTCCGAACAAATTGAATACAACGATGGAAGTCGAAGACAAAATTAAGGCGTAGTATTCATTTTGTTGTTCCTCTTTCATTCTTTTGAGTCATAGGACCTTCGTACTATTAAGA
The DNA here is from genome assembly GCA_021605205.1 of Aegilops longissima. Lineage (NCBI taxonomy): Eukaryota > Viridiplantae > Streptophyta > Magnoliopsida > Poales > Poaceae > Aegilops > Aegilops longissima. The sequence goes on from CM038680.1 coordinate 427,880,538, forward strand.
GGGGTATAGGTTCTTGATGCTTAGACAAAACCTGTGAAAGCTGCGAGAGAAATCTCTTTATGTTCCGAGCAAATACTTGTCAGCAAGAGATTATGATCTTATTTCCTGCGAGAGATTTGTCTCGGACCAAGGAGTTACAATTTCTTTCCCCACAAGCAATGTTATCATTGTGCTCAAAATACGACCGTTAGACTCGTGTCGTTCGGCCATTGGCTGACCCCGAAGTCTAATTTGGTCTTTTCCCATCAGGGAAGGCTGCGGCTATAAATAGCCACCCCGCTCCAACTTTGTTCATTGGCTGCTCCGTTTGTGTCAGGACCCCGATTCCAAGTCACATCGATCTAGCCGGTAACACCTCATATCACTTTGCGGCCTCACGCACGGTATCCCCACGGGTGTCGCCTTACCATGGCCCGGGACCGTTTGCGTCTTTTGGCTCACGTATATGATAGTGTCGCTAGCATCCATATGACAGAGAACCCGGGCCGACATGGCTAGTCGTGAACCCAAAGCGGCGCTAACCTATGGGGACAGGCTTACATGAATCACATCGAGCATGTCGGTCATCAACGTATATATTCGGGCTGTAGCACTGGGCTAACAGGACTCCGGTATCCCGGGCTGTAGCAGGCTAGGCAGGACTCCGAATACCACCGCGTGACATTTCCCCAAAGGGACAGACCTAGGAACGAAGTGAAACACATGCCGGCCAGTCAAGTGTCCAAGAAGTAGTGCTGGGCTAGCAGGACTCCGGTGAACTGGGCTGTAGCGGACTACTATCGCCGTAAGCACGAGACTACATTTCCCCATAAGAAAGGCTGCCAAGGATAGACAACCAGTTTGTCGGATCCCACTCATACCAAGCATTTCAATCATACACGCAATATGCCCGATATGAGTAAATACAACAAGGCATCAGAACAAAACTGTACAAGTCAAGTACTTTATTTAAGAGGCTCCGAGGAGCCATACATAACATATCCATACAGGTAGGGGTCACATGACCCAACACTCAAGTCATACAATCATACAAGCACATGCGGAAGCAAACTAGTCTGAGTACAGACTCTAGAAAGAAAGAAAGCTTGTTGGAGCCTTTCTATCTACAATGGCCCTTCACAAGTCTGAGATCACCACCTGGGTGGCTAGCTCACTCGTCGAAGTCGAGATCTACATAGAATCCATCGGAGGGGGTAGTGTTGTCCTCTAAAAAACATTAATTAAGCAAACATGAGTACGGAGGTACTCAGCAAGTCTTACCACAGAATCCTATCATACATGCACATTCTCAAGAAGGTGGTGGAGTTATTTGCAGCAAGCCAGCTTTGACTCTTGGCTAAGCTATCCTACGTGACACCACTTTGTAAAGCATTTGTCGCACACGAGTCCACTAATCACCATCACAATACTCCACCGTGGATCCTCTCTCGTCATCCCACGAGAGGGCCATCCGCGGTACTCACACTTATCTTGAGGCTTTTAGTAGTATCCATTTACTTGTCTATGAACTGATATAGGTAACCCAGAAGTCCTTCTCCGTGGACACTGATATTACAAACCCTGCAGGGGTGTACTTGTTCACACACGCTCTCACCACTTACCACCGTTTACACGACATGTACTCGGCAACCTTCAAGCGGAAGCCCAACGTGGGTGTCGGCCACAACCTACCTAAACACTCAAGTTCCGAGTCCAGGTTTATCGCCTATTCGGGTTCCATCCATGGAGTCCGCCGAGGTTTCCCATACAGCCCCGAACGATGTGTGCAGGGTTCCCGAGATACCAAACGGGCACTCGGTACACCGGGCCACGTGCCTACCGCAACACAACCCACCCCTAAGGTCAGCGTTGTGTGCGGCCCCCAGCATGCTACAAACACCAGAAACTACTTGCAACTCCCGGACTAAGAACAAGGGTGGTTTAAGAAGCCGAGAGGGTCCATTGGTTTCGGGCCCAATGCGTGGTAGTAACTATTTCATGGATCACAAACACAGATCTCAGTTCTTAGGATCGGCTTCAATGAAACAACCCACCATGTACTCCTACATGGCCTCTCATCGATACCTTTACCAAAACGTGTTCAACACTTTCACTCTCGAACCAACACAACCTTTCACTCTAGTTCATCATCCCGATGAGCCGACTCGACACAACTCTAAGCATAGCAAGCATAGCATGGTAGGAATCACAAACATGGCTCATTCAACTCCTACACATACTAGTGGGTTTCATCTAGTTATTGTGGCAATGACAGTCATGCAAAGGAAGTGGGTTCAACTACCGCAACACACAACAGTTTGAATCGCGTTGTCTTAATGCAGTAAACGAGAGCGAAGCGAGAACATGGGTTTGTATCGGAATGATCAATGAGTTGCTTGCACGATGGAACGGGGTAGAGTACCGCCCTTCAGATGGATAGTCGAGGTTATCCTCGGGGGCAGAACCTATCACGAAAAGCATACCAGAAGTAAACACACATGACAATATGCAACAATATGATGCATGCTATGACATGGCAATATGGATGTGTGTTGGCCTAATGCAAGCTAAAACAGAAAGGGATGAACCCATTTGAATCAAAGATCCAAATGCTAGCTCATTTGAAATAGCCCTAAAGGTGCATTATCTTATTCTGGTTAAACAGCAAGGTTAACTTGTTTTAACATGCATGAAACCTGTACCAATGGATAGAATGGATTTTTCTGATAAATTTTCATATATAAATCTTTGCATTTGGAGTTACAGAATAAAAGTTATAAGCATTTGAAATTTGAATTATATTCTGGAATTTACTGTATTAGAATAAATCCAGAAATTAGATTAATGCGTCAGCCATGCGTCAGCATGACGTCAGGGTCAACGGAGACGTCCAGGTCAAACCTGACAGTGGGTCCAGGGTGTCAGGGTAATTAGTTTAACTAAAAAATTAATTAAACTAATCCTATTTAGTTAGCAGGGCTGGGCCCCATCTGTCAGTGACTCATCAGAGTCAACCAGGGCCCACCCGAGTCAAAGTCCACGTCGGCTGCACCGGCGACTAGCCGCCGGCGAGCCCGACGCGGCGGAGGAAGTGCGTTTGGCGATTCCGGCGACCAAACGAGCCGCGAAGGGTGGCTATGGGTAGCTGGGAACAAGCCGCGGCTATTGGTGGAGTCGGCTGGGGTCGGGGTGGCCGGAGTCGGCGCCGACGACGAGCTAGGCGGCCGCCGGGGTTCGGCCGAAGATGAACTTGGGCTAGAGGGGTCGGTGAGGTGCGGGGAGTGTATGGCTAGACCCCATGGGTTGCGGTGAGTGTGATGGACACCACGAGGTGGCCGGATGGTGACCGGGAGCACGTCGGCGACGAGCTCCACGGCGGCGGGTGCGGTTGAGCTTAGTTCGGTTGCTGCGCTGCTCGAGAGCGAGAGAGAGAGGGAAAAGGAGGTAGATGGGCTCACGGGCGACGCGTGGAAGCTCTCGTTGAGGTCGGGGACGGACCGGAGCGACGACGGTGTTGAAGGGGATCTCCGGCGACGGTGGACTCGGCCGAGGGCGGTGTGGTGGATTCGGGGCACTAGAGCAGGCGGGGCTTGGCTAGTTTGGGGTAGTCGAGAGCGGCGGAGCTCCTAGACAAGGTGAGGAGGAGCACGGACGGCGGGGAGCGTGGTTACGGCGATGGTGCGGCGACGGCGGCGTCGGCCAAGGCGGGGGAGAGCGAGAGAGATGAACCGGGGAGGAGAGGAAGTGTCCAGGGGGTTCGGGGGAGAGGGAGAGGGCGATCCTCATCGGCAGCTGGCGAGAGGAGCGGCGAGGCGGCGACCAGGTGCGTGGCACCCATGCGGTGCCCGCCGTCGAGCACCTGGCTGCCTGCCTGGCCGAGCCAAGTAGCTACTGGCCTTGCTCTTGTGGGCTGGGCAGCAGGTGGGCCGGGTAGGTGGCGCCAGGTAAGTTCTTTCCTATTTTTACCTTTTTCTATTTTTCTGCAACTTTGTGGAGTTTTTAAAAATACCAAAACAGTTTCAAAAATCACCAAAATGCTCCTGGTCCATTGTTGAAATATTTCCAACATGAAACATTTTGGTTTGGCAATTTTTGGACATTTGAGATATTTTATATAATTTGAAATGCTCAAGTTCAAAAACTTATGAGTTAATTCAAGGACCTTTGGATGACCTAGAAAATGATGCACCACTTTTGACATAGGCTCTGAACCAAAGCAAAGATGATGAGCATTTTGAAGGGCATTTCAGGTTCATTGAAATAATTTTTAGTAAACCCTAGTTGAGTTAAGGGGGGTTCTGGGGTTTCTGTCTTCCCATTTCAAATTCAAATGAAATTTAAACATGATGCACACCCTAATGCATGGTCTAGCTGGGATGTGACAACTCACCCCCACTCAAAAGAATCTCGTCCCGAGATTTAGGATCTGTTGCGAAAAAGGTGGGATACTCAAGTCGAAGACGATCCTCCCTTTCCCAAGTTGCTTCTTGCTCGGAATGGTTTGACCATTGAACCTTTAGAAACTTGATATTCTGACGTCGAGTGGTACGCTCGGCTTGATCGAGAATACGAACGGGATATTCTCGATAGGTGAGGTTATCTTGGAGATCAAGCGTTTCATGGTCCACTCCACGGATAGGATCCGAGAAGCAACTCCTGAGTTGGGAAACGTGGAAGACATCATGGACTCTGGAGAGATGCGGGGGTAGTTCCAATTGGTAGGCAACTTCTCCTCGTTTGGCAAGAATGCGAAAGGGTCCAATGTAACGAGGAGCCAACTTGCCTTTGATACCGAATCGATGGGTTCCCTTCAAAGGAGTAACCCGAAGGTAAGCCTTCTCACCAATTTCATAAGCCATAAGCTTATGCTTGCGGTCATATTGGTTCTTTTGACGAGATTGGGCTGTTTTCAATTTCTCACGAATAACGCGAACCTGCTCTTCTGCGTCCTGGATCATATCCGGGCCAAAGAGTTGTCTCTCCCCGGTTTCTGACCAGTTAAGAGGCGTTCGACATTTCCGTCCATAAAGAACTTCGAAAGGAGCTTTGCCCAAGCTGGCTTGATAACTATTGTTATAAGCGAACTCGGCGAATGGAAGGCATTTCTCCCAATTCATGCCGAAAGAGATGATGAAGCTCAAGCATATCCTCTAGAATTTGATTGACTCGTTCTACTTGACCACTTGATTGAGGATGGAAGGCGGTGCTAAAGGAGAGACGAGTTCCCATAGCGTTTGGAAACTTTCCCAAAATCGAGAGGTGAAGAGACTTCCACGGTCTGAGTTAATCTCCAATGGAACACCATGAAGAGACACTATTCGAGAGATGTACAAATCAGCTAGCTGGCTAGCGGTTATACTCTCACGAACGGGTAGGAAGTGGGCTACTTTGGAAAGACGATCAACGACAACGAAGATAGCATTATTTCCTCTCTTGGTCCCGGGAAACCCGGTAATGAAATCCATACCGATTTTATCCCATTTCCATTCAGGAATTTCCAAAGGTTGAAGGGTACCAGCAGGCCGTTGATGCTCTGCTTTAACTCGACGACGACGCGTCGCAATTAGCAATGTATTGAGCGATTTCTCTCTTCATCCTAGTCCACCAAAACCTCTGGCGAGGTCTTGATACATTTTAGTACTACCGGATGAATGGTGAGAGGAGAGTCATGAGCTTCCTTAAGGATCAATCGCCTCAGGTTGCGCACCTTGGGGACCACTAGACGGTCTCCAAAGAACACGACACCTTGTTCATCAATGGAGAAACAATCTGCGACTCCTTTCTTGATGTTTCTCCTGATACGGGAGATTCCCAGATCTACCTTCTGTGCTTTGATGATCTGATCCGTAAGGGTAGGTTTCGCCACCAGGGTGGAAAGGAATCCTCGAGGAACAATGTGGAGATTAAGCTTACGAAATTCCTCGTGGAGAAATGGTTGACTTTGTTGTAACATCAGGTTGTTACAGTAAGATTTACGACTTAGTCGTCACCATGACATTGGCTTTGCACGGGTGTAAGATATTCCTAAGTCGTAATCTGTAATCAACTCGACCCAACGTCTTTGCACGAGATTCAAATCCGGTTGGGTGAAGAGGTATTTCAGACTTTGGTGATCGGTGTAGATTTATAGCGATTACCAAGAAGGTAATGTCGCCAGGTTTTGAGTGCATGAACCACTGCTGCAAGCTCTAGATCGTGTGGGATAGTTATCCTCATGTGGACGAATCGTCGAGAAGCGTAGCAATCACATGGCGATCTTGCATGAGTATGCAACCTAGTCCTTGTCGCGGGCGCCGCAATAGATAATAAAGTCCTTAGAAAATCTAGTGGAACAAGTGCGGGAGCAGATGTCGAGCGTCTTTTCAGTTCTGAAAGCTGAACTCGCCTTTGGTGTCCATTCGAACTTTTATCTTTCTTGAGGAGTTCGGTTAGAGGTTTAGCAACTTTAGAGAATTCTCGTGAAGCGGCGGCAATATCTCGCTAAACCGAGGAAACTCGAACTTGCTTGACCGATTCAGGTGGAGTCCAATCAGGACGGCTTGAACTTCGCTTCGGGATTGACAGCAATGCCCTTACCAGAGATTACATGGCCTAGATAGGTCACTACGGTAACCAGAATTCACACTTAGAGAATTTGGCATAAAGGCGGTGCTCTCAAGTTTCATCAATACTAGCCGTAGATGTTCGCATGTTCTTCCTCATTCTTGGATTAGATGAGTATATCATCGATGTATACCACGACAATTTATCCAAATACTCCATGAAGATTGAGTTCATTAACCGGAGAAGGTGGCTGGAGCATTGGTTAAACCGAAGGACATGACGGTGTACTCGTCTTGGCCATAACGAGTAACAAAGGTCGCTTTAGGAATGTCCCGTTCTTGATTTTGATTTGATGGTAGCCCAACCTCAAATCCATCTTGAAAAGATCGAGGATCCAGCGAGCTGATCATACGGATCGTTGATCCCGGGAGCGGATACTTGTTCTTGATGGTGACCAAATTGACAGGTCGGTAATCCACAACCATCCGATCCGTACCATCCTTCTTCTTGACGAAGAGGACGGGGCAAGCCCATGGAGAAGAACTAGGACGGATGAAACCCTTTTGCAAGGACTCATCGAGTTGTTCTTAAGCTCAGCTAGTTCTAGGGGTGCCATCATATAAGGTCTTCTAGAGATTGGGACGGTTCCGGGAACAAGGTCTATCACGAACTCGACATCCCTGTCAGGTGGAACACCTGGCAGTTCCTCTGAAAGACATCCGGAAAATCACGGACTACCGGAATATCTTCGAGGTCCGGAAGGGGTTAGCATTTAAGGAGTAAAGTGGCGCTTAGACACTCGGGTTAAAACATTCACCGCCTTGCCCAAGGATGGGTGAGTTGAACAGTTCTAGTAGAGCAATCAATCTTAGCATAATGGGCTGACATCCGGTCCATACCCAAGATGATGTTTATGTCCGAGGACTTAAGAGCTATTAGAGAAGCAAGAAAGACTAATCAGTCGACAAGAATTTCATTCCCATGACTTATTCTAGAGGTTTGCCATCTAGATCCGGGGTTTGAATTTCCATGGAGGTATGCATGTCACGAATGTGGTGTTGTGCAATCGAGCATAGCTCTCGAAATAAATGAATGAGATGCTCCAAGATCAAAAAACAACAGTTGCGGATGGCAATTAACAAGGAGCGTGTCGAGAACGACGTTGGGATCCTCATAAGTTTCTTCAGCGGAAACATAGTTGACGTGGCCACGAGCAGTGGCAACTGGTTTAGCATAGGGCACCTTTCCTGCTGGCTTGCCACGGCCAACAGACTTTCCAACTTGACTGGGGTTGTTTTGGGGACACTCACGGATGTAGTGGCCCGTCTCTCCACACTTGAAGCAAGTTATCACATTTGGGCGTGGAGCAGCATTAGCAGTGGGGCCTCCATAAGCCTTGGGCGGAACATACTGCTGGTTGGGGCGAGGCGCCTCAAAGGATGGCCTCGGGGTGAACCTGGGTGGTAGAGCGGTATTTGGAATCCAAACCCGGCGCTTCTGGGACCGAGAGCCGGATGAAGATCCCGAGTCACGGATGTGCTTGCGTGAAGCCTCAAAATCAGTCTGCCCAGTTTCGGCGCTGATAGCCTTATTGACTAGCTTCGGAAAAGAGGTACACTCATGCGCAGCGAAGGTCTCGGCGTAGCTCGAGGCTAAGTCCCTTGCGGAACCTTGCACCGCTTCTTGGCGTCGGTAGAAACTTCTTCGGGAGCATAACGTGCTAACTTCCCAAATTCACGGCTGTAGGCATCCACTCTCAGCCTACCTTGAGTGAAACTGCAGAATTCTTCCCTTTTGTGGTCCATAAGACCTTCTGGGATGTGATGCTCACGGAAGGCGGCACTGAATTCAGCCCATGTTGTAACTTGTCCAACCGGACGATAGCCTCATAATTCTCCCACCGAGACTAGCGGGGCCTTCAAGATGATAAGCGGCAAAGGTAACCTTGTCAGCCTCAGCCACGTTGGCGTAACGCAGCTTGTAGATAGATCTTTGCGGCCAATCATCCGCCGAGAGGCTCAACGGAATATTTGAACTTCGATGGATACAGCTTGACGAAGTCATTGAGTGAAACCAAATCATTTCTTGGCTGGCGTGCGGTGTTTTGTTCAATCCGCTCCAGTAAGCGATTGGTCTCACGCTTATTGCGTTCTGCTTCCAGCATAACCTCGGCGAAAGATGGCGGTTGAGGCAGATTCACATTTCTGGCTGCACTAGCTTCTCCCTGCTCCGGAGCAGCAAGATTGTTGCGGGTGTTGACCATCCTAGGAAACAAAGCAACGGTTTAAACCAGGATGGCAGAAATCAGCAATGAAGTGCGAAATGTAATGGATAACACGGAATGCAAAGATGTTCATCCGTATGACATGGTAATATAAACTGCCATATATATACCAACGGTCATACACACCATTCATAGTTTAGTACAAGCCTGACGGAGTACAACTATAAGGAAAGGCATTACATCTCATCGGAAGCATCCCAACTCCTATACATTATTTTTCTACACTTCCGGAACGATACACACTAAGTCATATTCCACAAGTCACGCAGGACGGTGGAAATACAACTAATACCATACTAGGAATACTACTACTAACTCAGGCAGCTCCATAGTAGTCCTCAAAGAAGTCACCACCCAAGCTTGGAAGTGGAACATGATCATCCGAAAATGACAATCCTGTGGAGCACATGGACCATAGGGACTCGGATGTGGCCGTGGTCCAACAAACGGCGGCAGGCGAGGTCCACGAGGAGGGTGATGCCTCCTACCTCACGCCACTCCATAAAGTCTGGCAGACCAGCCCGCACAGTACAAGTCCCTCATGTCCATGTATCCGCTTGCACGGCAGTGCAAACCTAGTCGAGTAGCCCAAAGGATCGAACGGGCATTAAAAAGCTCCATACGCAAGGCCCGGTTTTCACGGTCCTTGTCCTCCAGCATCTCAGTAGTAGTGCGAAGGAGTGAGTCCTCATGGGATGCATCGCTGTACAAACCCTGAAGGTAGCCATGCGCCCCAGGGAGGGATGCTGGCATGTAGCGGAAATCGGTGTTGCCCAACAAGGCAGTTCTGGCTCGAATAATAGTCATCATAGAATAGGCTGCATCTTGCACGGACATCCCAATAGTGATCCCGAGCCCATAGGAACAGTGAAGTGGTTCAGTAGCTCCGGGATAATATGGATAAATCCTGACCGTGCATAGATACTGGCTTTGATTGAAATCCCTAAACTGCTCCTCGACGGTATATTCAGGATACCATCGATAACCAGTCTCAATCATCACCCTAACCAACATTGCCGTGTGACCACACACACCAATGCAACGGGTCAAACGAACCACTTGGTTTTGGGGACGGGTGGCCATCTGAAAGCACAGCCACAAAGCAAAGACATTAGAATTTCTAGGGAAAATCGGGCAGCATAACATCTGTAAATGCTCAAAATCAGATTTGAGACATTCAAAATCAGATTGCAAAACCACTCAACAACATCATATCAAGGTTCTGGTTCAACTGATAGTATACTAAAAATTTAGTAGCACTGAACTGAGGATGTAACCAACAATCCTATAAGTTACTATGGATTAGTAACACGTGAACCTGATAGAGAGAAGAGAGCCTAGTCCTATACCCACGTCGAATGAGAAGAGGATGACTCAGATCAGAGGGCATAAGGTAAGGAGTAAAAAGAGCCTTACGTTCCCTCCCACAATCAATTCCCCTACATATAACTAAAGCATTTCTAGACTCAACTTCGACCAGTTTGGCTTAGCGAACCTACAGGCAGCCCTGCTCTGATGCCAACGCTGTCAGGACCCCGATTCCAAGTCACATCGATCTAGCTGGTAACACCTCATATCACTTTGCGGCCTCACGCACGGTATCCCCACGGGTGTCGCCTTACCATGGCCCGGGACCGTTTGCGTCTTTTGGCTCACGTATATGATAGTGTCGCTAGCATCCATATGACAGAGAACCCGGGCCGACATGGCTAGTCGTGAACCCAAAGCGGCGCTAACCTATGGGGACAGGCATACATGAATCACATCGAGCATGTCGGTCATCAACGTATATATTCGGGCTATAGCACTGGCTAACAGGATTCTCGTATCCCGGGCTGTAGCAGCTAAGGCAGGACTCGAATACCACCGCGTGACATTTCCCGAAGGACAAACATAGGAACGGTGAAACACATGCCGCCAGTCAAGTGTCCAAGCAGTAGTCTTTGGGCTAGCAGGACTCGGTGAACCGGGCTGTAGCGGACTACTATCGCCGTAAGCACGAGAATACATTTCCCCATAAGAAAGCCTGCCAAGGATAGACAACTAGTTTGTCGGATCCCACTCATACCAAGCATTTCAATCATACACATAATATGCCCGATATGAGTAAATACAACAAGGCATCGTAACAAAACTCTACAACTCAAGTACTTTATTTAAGAGGCTCAGGAGCCATACATAACATATCCATACAGGTAGGGGTCACATGACCCAACACTCAAGTCATACAATCATACAAGCACATGCGGAAGCAAACTAGTCTGAGTACGGACTCTAGAAAGAAAGAAAGCTTGTTGGAGCCTTTCTATCTACAATGGCCCTTCACAAGTCCGAGATCACCACCGGGTGGCTAGCTCACTCGTCAAGTCGAGATCTACATAGAATCCATCGGAGGGTAGTGTTGTCCTCTGAAAAACATTAATTAAGCAAACATGAGTACGGAGGTACTCAAAGAAGTCTTACCACGAATCCTATCATACATGCACATTCTCAAGAAGGTGGTGGAGTTATTTGCAGCAAGCCAGCTCGACTCTTGGCTAAGCTATCCCACGTGACACCACTTTGTAAAGCATTTGTCGCTTTGCAGTCCACTAATCACCATCACAATACTCCACTTGTGGATCCTCTCTCGTCATCCCACGAGAGGGCCATCCATGATACTCACACTTATCTTGAGGCTTTTAGTAGTATCCATTTACTTGTCTATGAACTGATATAGGTAACCCAGAAGTCCTTCTCCGTGGACACTGATATTACAAACCCTGCAGGGGTGTACTTCTTCAGACACGCTCTCACCACTTACCGCCGTTTACACGACATGTACTCGGCAACCTTCAAGCGGAAGCCCAACGTGGGTGTCGGCCACAGCCTACCTAAACACTCAAGTTCCGAGTCCAGGTTTATCGCCTATTCGGGTTCCATCCGCAGGGAGTCCGGCCGAGGTTTCCCATACATCCCCGAACAATGTGTGTAGGGTTCCCGAGATAGCAAACGGGCACTCGGTACACCGGGCCACGTGCCTACCGCAACACAACCCACCCCTAAGGTCAGCGTTGCGTGCGGCCCCCAGCATGCTACAAACACCAGAAACTACTTGCAACTCCCGGACTAAGAACAAGGGTGGTTTAAGAAGCCGAGAGGGTCCATTGGTTTCGGGCCCAATGCGTGGTAGTAACTATTTCATGGATCACAAACACAGATCTCAGTTCTTAGGATCGACTTCAATGAAACAACCCACCATGTACTCCTACATGGCCTCTCATCGATACCTTTACCAAAACGTGTTCAACACTTTCACTCTCGAACCAACACAACCTTTCACTCCAGTTCATCATCCCGATGAGCCAGACCTGACACAACTCTAAGCATAGCAAGCATAGCATGGTAGGAATCACAAACATGGCTCATTCTGTTGGGGAACGTAGTAATTTCAAAAAATTTCCTACGATCACGCAAGACCATGGTGATGGCATAGCAACCAGAGGGGAGAGTGTCCGTCCACGTACCTCGACCGAACCCGCGGAGCGCGTTATAACAACGCTGTTGATGTAGTCGTGCGTCTCCACGATCCGACCGATCCAAGCACCGAACGACGGCACCTCCGAGTTCTGCACACGTTCAGCTCGATGACGATCCCGGACTCGATCCAGCAAAGTGTCGGGATGAGTTCCACAACCGACGGCGTGGTGACGATGTTGATGCTCCACCGATGCACGGCCGCACTAAGCTCCTGACGATATGACTTCTCCGGCGCAGGGCTTCGCTTAAGCTCATGACGATATGACCGGAGTGGAATATGGTGGAAGGGGCACCGCACACGGCTAAGGAAAGATCCGTAGATCAACTTGTGTGTCATGGGGTGCCCCCGCCCCGTATATAAAGGAGACAAGGGGAGGTGGCGGCCCAAGGGGGCGCAAGGAGGAGTCCTACTCCCACCGGAGTAGGACTCCCCTCTCTAGTTGGATTAGGATTGGAGGAGGGGGAAGAGGGAAGGCGCGCCCCCTCTCCTTGTCCTATTCGGACCAGAGGGGAGGGGGCGCGCAGCCCACCTGGCCGGCCCTTTCCTCTTCTCCTTGTGGCCCATGAAGGCCCATATACCCCGGGGGTTCCGTAACCCCGTGTTCCCAGAATATCCTGTTTTCACTGAACCCTTCCAAGTCCAAACATAGGCTTCCAATATATCAATCTTTATGTCTCGACCATTTCGAGACTCCTCGCCATGTCCGTGATCACATCCGGACTCAACAACCTTCGTGCATCAATACTTATAAACTCATAATGAATCTGTCATCGAAGCGTTAAGCGTGCGGACCCTACGGGTTCAAGAACTATGTAGACATGACCTAGAACCATTCTCGGTCAATAACCAATAGCGGAACCTGGATGCCCATATTGGTTCCTACATATTCTACGAAGATCTTTATCGGTCAAACCGCATAACGACATACGTTGTTCCCTTTGTCATCGGTATAGTTACTTACCCGAGATTCGATCGTCGGTATCCAATACCTAGTTCAATCTCGCTACCGTAAGTCTCTTTACTCGTTCCGTAATACATCATCTCACAACTAACTCATTAGTTGTAATGCTTGCAAGGCTTAAGTGATGTGTATTACCGAGAAGGCTGGAGATACCTCTCCGACAATCGGAGTGACAAAACCTAATCTCAAATACGCCAACCCAACATGTACCTTTGGAGACACCTGTAGTACTCCTTTATAATCACCCGATTCGTTGTGACGTTTGGTAGTACCAAAGTGTTCCTCCGTAAACGGAGTTGCATAATCTCATAGTTACAGTGAACATGTATGGGTCATGAAGAAAGCATCAACATACTAAACGATCAAGTGTTAAGCTAACGAAATGGTCATGTCAATCAGATCATTCAACTAATGATGTGATCTTGTTAATCAAATAACAACTCCTTGTTCATGGTTAGGAAACATAACCATCTTTGATTAACAAGCTAGTCAAGTAGAGGCATACTAGTGACATACTGTTTGTCTATATATTCACACATGTATTATGTTTCCGGTTAATACAATTCTAGCATGAATAATAAACATTTATCATGATATAAGGAAATAAATAATAACTTTATTATTGCCTCTAGGGCATATTTCCTTCAGTCTCCCACTTGCACTAGAGTCAATAATCTAGATTACAAAGTAATGATCCTCACACCCATGGAGTCTTGGTGCTGATCATGTTTTGCTCGTGGAAGAGGCTTAGTCAACGGGTCTGCAACATTCAGATCCGTATGTATTTTGCAAATCTCTATGTCTCCCACTTGGACTTGGTCCCGAATGGAATTGAAGCGTCTCTTGATGTGCTTGGTCCTCTTGTGAAATCTGGATTCCTTTGCCAAGGCAATTGCACCAGTATTGTCACAGAAGATCTTCATCGGTCCCGATGCACTAGGTATGACACCTAGATCGGAAATGAACTGTCACAGCCCCAGATCAGCCCTAGAGCTTGTTTGTAACTAGTAGCATTGCATCCATGCATCATGTTTAATTTCATGAAATTAGAAATGGGGATGATCAAGCCCTAGCACTAAAGCAATTCAAATAGGTTCAAATTCAAAAAAATATTTTCAAAAACCCAAATTGGTTTGCAAAAATATTCATGATTAATGGGAAAGGGTGAAACCCATATCCAGAGATGATGGATATTTTTCCAAGGCATTTTTGGATTTTTGAATAAACCATATTGTATTTGAATTGGGGCATTTAAATACTATTAATATTTTAAATGCTCCAACAATTTTGAAAATAGTTAAGGGCCTCTGTAATAATTCAGTTAATGCCCACAATTGTTTTCAGGATTTATTTAAATGGTTTAGTATTTTATTAAACTAAAACAAAACAGAAAATAGAAAACAGAAATAAAGAAAGAGAGAGAGAAGGATTACCTGGCTTACCTCTCAGCCCACCCGGCCCAGCCTTTCCCTCTCGCTGCTGGCCCGGTTGGTGGCCCAGCCCACCAACCGCCACACCGCTGTCGCCTACCTCTGCCCGCAGAGGCGAGAGGAGGTTTCTGGCGACAGCCCGAGCTCGCCACCTCCTCCCTCCCAGCCTGCCTGGCTCCCCCTCGACGCCCGGAGACGCCACGCGCCTCCCCGAACCCCCTCGTCCTCTTTCCTCTCTCCCTGGACCCCATTTCCTCCTCTGCTTCTCTCTTGCGCACACCACTGAAGGCCGTCCGCCGCCGATCGCTGCCTGCTGCCACCGCCACCCCTCTCCTCCCTGCATGCCCTCGAGCTCCGCCGAGCCCTCTCCCCTCCTCACCGAGCCTCCCGACACCGGGCGCCCGAGGCGCCGCCCGCCACTTTCCCCTTCTCGGACCCGCGGGACTTTATCGACGAATTGCTGGCTCCGTGCCTCCCGAGCTCGCCCGATGCCATCGTCGCACTCACGGTGAGCCCCGAGTCGCTTCCCCTCTTCCCGACTCGTTCCCCTCCTCTAGCCACTGCTCCCACTGCGGCAAGCCCGCCGCGCCGTGCCTCGTCAGCCCGGCATGGCTAGAGCCTCAATGGCTCGGCCAACCCCACCTCCGTGCTCAGCGCAGCACCGAGAGCACGTATGCGCGCCAACACCCCCTAGCGCCTGCAGACGCTTAACCCGCCGTTGGCGAACTCCGGCGGCCGCCAACCTCGTCGCCGACGCCGATTCCGCCGCCCGAGCTCAAGCCCCTCCACCAAGAGCCTCACTCATCCCAGCTCCTCCTAGATGCCCTCCATGAGCCATTTGGTCGCGGAGTGGCAAAACCACTCGCGCCATGCGTCGCTCGCTGGCGGCTAAACGCCGGCAGCCGCCGTGGGATTTGACCATGGGTGGGCCTGGTTGACTCTCCCGAGTCAATGACAGTGGGGCCCATACTGCTTAATAACTAGGTTTAGTTTTATTTAAAATCTAATTAAGCTAATTACTCGACACGTGGGACCCACTGCCAGTTTGACCGGACCAGCCCTGTTGACCTGATGACGCCATGCCAACGCGTCATCGACGCATGATAAACCCTTTTTCTCGAATTATTTTAATTTAGGAAATTTCGAAAATACCCCAAACTTCTAAAAATCATATAAATTCAACCGTAACTCGGATTGAAATAATTTATATATGAAAAATGATCAGAAAAATATGAAGAATCTGTTTATGCCATGATCATGCATGTTTGAACAAGTTAACATCACTGAATAGGATGAATCATGATTAGGGTAATTTATGAAATAGCATTTGGAGTTGGAGTTCAACCTTGTTTGAATTCCACTTCAACTAACTTGGATTATTATTGCATTAGGTGAATTCAGTACCTTAATATGACATGTCATTCATGTGAATGTGCATTGCATTGATTGTGTTCTCTCTTGTTTGCCGGTAATTGTTCCCTCCCGGTAGACGATGTACCGACGATGAGTTCGATGACACCGATGAAGAATTATATTATCTTCAGAAGTGCCAGGCAAGCAAAACCCCCTTGTTCATTCCGATACAATCCCACTCTCTCGCTCCTGCTCTATTTTACTGCATTAGGACAACAACGACTCATGTGTTACTTGCTGCGGTAGCTGAACCCCTTGATCCTTTGCATGACCTGTCATTCCACAAGAATTAGATGAAACCCACTAGCATGAGTAGGAATTGTTTGAGCCATGTTGTGCCTACTCATTTATGCTTGTTTGTCATGCCTGCTATGCTTAGAGTTGAGTCGGGTCTGATTCATCGGGAATGAATTGGAATTGTTATGAACATGTCCTATTGTGTGTGAGCTAAGTGTGTGAACACGATTTGGTAAAGGTAGCGGTGAGAGGCCATGTAGGAGTACATGGTGGGTTGTCTCATTGCAGCCGTCCTCGAGAACTGAGTTCGTGTTTGTGATCCATGATACATTACTACCACGCATTGGGCCCAAACCAATGGACCCTCTCGGCTTCTTGACCACCCTTGTCCTCGGTCCGGAGTTGCAAGTAGTTTCGGTGTTTGTAGCATCTTTGGGGCCACACATAACGCTGACCTTAGGGGTGGGTTGTGTTGCGGTAGGCACCATGGCCCGTGTACCGAGTGCCGTTTGGTATCTCGGGAACCCCGCACACATCGCTCGGGCTGTATGGGAAACCTCGGCGGACTCCTGCGGATGGAACCCGAATAGGCGATAAACCTGGACTAGGGACTTGAGTGTTTAGGTAGGCCGTGGCCGACACCCACGTTGGGCTTCCGCTTGAAGGTTGCCGAGTACATGTCGTGTAACGGCGGTAAGTGGTGAGCGTGTGTGAAGAAGTACACCCTGCAGGGTTTAATATGATCTATTCGAATAGCCGTGTCCACGGAAAAGGACTTCTGGGTTGCCTATATCAGTTCATAGACAAGTGAAAGTGGATACTCTAAAATGCGCAAGATAAGCGTGAGTGCTATGGATGGCGTTCTCGTAGGGAGACGGGAGCGGGTTCATAGTGGTGTATTGATATGGTGAATATGTGGACTCGTGTGCGCCACCTCAAAAGAGTTACTTGCAGTCGTAGTTCAGGATAGCCACCGAGTCAAAGCTGGCTTGCTGCAGTCAAACTCCACCACCCCCCCTTTGATACTGATGCATATGTAGATAGACCTGATGTAAGTCTTGCTGAGTACAATTGTACTCACGTTTGCTTATTTATGTTTTGCAGAGAGACGTCAGTCTCGCTAGAAGTTCCACGTGGGCTTCGACGTTTAGCTTGTTACCTCAGCTACGATCTTGTGCCTCGGCAGGATCTGGTAGATAGTCAGGCTTCTCAGCCTTTTCATTTATAGTTGTCTGTACTCAGACATGTTTAGCTTCCGCTTGTGCTTTGACTTGTATGCTCTGAGTGTTGGGTCATGAGACCCATGTTTGTAATATCTCGCTCTTCGGAGCATAATAAATAATATCTGAGTCGTAGAGTTATGTTGTGATGCCACGTCGTATTTACACATATTGAGCATATTGTGTGTATGTTTGAAATGCTTGGTATGTGTGGGATCCGACAAACTAGTTGTTTATCCTTGGCAGCCTCTCATATGGGGAAATGTAGTCTCGTGATTACGGCGATAGTAGTCCGCTACAGCCCGGTTCACGAGTCCTGCTAGCCCAGACTACCGCTTGGACACTTGATCGGCGGCATGTGTTTCACTTCGCCTATATACATCCCCTCGGGAAATGTCACGCGGTGTTATTCGAGTCCTGCCTAGCTGCTACAGCCGGGATACCGGAGTCCTGTTAGCCCAGTGCTACAGCCCGAATATATACGTTGATGACCGACATGCTCGATGTGATTCATGTATGCCTGTCCCCATGGGTTAGTGCCGCTTTGGGTTCACGACTAGCCATGTCGGCCCGGGTTCTTTGTCATATGGATGCTAGCGACACTATCATATCGTGAGCCAAAAGACGCAAACGGTCCCGGCCATGGTAAGGCGACACCGTGGAATACCGTCGTGAGGCCGCAAAGTGATATGATGTGTTACATGCTAGATCGGTGTGACTTAGGATCGGGTCCCGACAGCGTTGGTATCGAGCCTTTGATCTGCTGTGGGATTACCAAGCCAAACTGGTCGAAGTTGTGTCTAGAAATGCTTTAGTTATGTAAGGAATTGATTGTGGAAGGAACGTAAGGCTCTTTTTACTCCTTATACCTCATGGCCTTCGATCCGAGTCATCCTCTTCTCTTCTACGGGGTTAAGAACTAGGCTTCTCATCTATCTATCGGGATGACGTGTTACTAATCCATAGACTTATAAGATTGTTGGTTTTAATCCCGCCTCAGTTCCTACTATTTACGTATGATAACCGTTGATCTCGAATCTTGTTATGATGTTGTTGAGTGGTTATGCCACCATTTTTGCAGGATGTCTCAAATCATTTTGAGCATTTACAGCCGTTATCTGTCCGAGTCATCCTGTGTCTAAATAGTCCGATGCATTTGCAAATCCTTTCTTCTGTTCGATGTCCTTTTGGGCGAAATAAGCACACTAACCGGTGCGTTGAGGTAAATTATTGCCTTGACATATATGTTGGAACTATTATTATGACCCTAGGTGTTTAGGAAGTCACCTAGCAATTTAGCAATGCTTTTGTATCCCTAGTGTGATGATTCTGGCCATCATTTTCGAAAGCATCCCGTGATGCCATTTAGTAGCAGGTATTCTACTCCTGGGTTGCTGAACCCGAGATTCATCCTACCTCATGTTGTTAGTATTTGCTAGTGCCTTTAGGATATTAGTAACCTTGCGATAGTCCTCGAGGTCCGTGGTATTTCCTTCTTCCAAATACTACGAACCGCTTATGGCAGCAGTTCCTTGTTGAACCAAAACATCACCATAAGAGTGCTCTTGAGGAGTACTCCATTCATATTGTGACTCTGCCAATTCTACCTTTTCTGCATGGATTATCCGGAAGAAATGTTGAGCTTGCCCGACATACTAATCTGCGCATCTCCAACTCAGAAAATTATATGTTCCTTTGAGTTGCTCTCTTTAGTTGTATCCCGACCATCCTCTATCAATTGATAGTCAAGGGTATGCGTGCATTCGTTTATCGATGCTACTACTCATGTGGTCCGTCAAGCCATTCTATTCCGGAATGCCTAGGAGAAACAAACTCCAGTACCTCATCCATTTCTAGGATTGGGTCAAAGTAGTTGTATCCCGCAGATCAAAATGCCAATTCAGCTTTTGATTCTGTTCTACCCTGAAGTATTGCCATCTTATGCCAAGAATGTCATGGGAATTGCACAACCTCTTAGGAATTCTTGACGCAGTGATACCTCTCGCCATCATTATTCATTCCTCGGTTCCGTGTTGATGCAACCGGAATGCCGACAAGTGAATTGTGATGTGTGAAATCAATACTCCGAGCAACTTGTTGCTTGGTAGTGAATGGACAATATTCTCATTCTTAGCGTGTTGGTTATTAAACCATCATCCTAAGATTGATCGTGCTACCTAGTCCTTATTTTTGGTGCACTCTTCGATTGATGAGTTAGGATCTTGTCAAGTCCTCACTCATTTGGTAATATCGTCTTGCCTCAAAAGCAAGACTGTTCTCGAGCTTAGTAACATACCGGTGGTTCGTGACTTTCCAAATATCTTCTTGGAGGTGTTACCGGGTTGTTTTCCTGACTGTTATGTTGAGCTCGTGATCAAGTTGGTTTCTTGTGAACCACACCTTCTCCAAGAATCTGTGTTGGATACCCCTGAGCTAGTTGGTTAAGCTAAACAACAACTTGGAGAGTTGGAAGATAAAAGCTTGTCCAACTTAGTTCGTTCCAAAGGGATATTCTTGTGTAGTGTGTGTTGAAGAAGGATGATATCTTCATCGATTGGTCCCTGTGATCAGTTGCTGGACCTATTGTCCTATCAATCCTTTGATTTGAGCATGGGCCATTGTCAAGTCAAATCAGAACCAACGATATTCGTAATGTTGTATTACCCGTGGTTAATCCCTCGAGCATACCCATTACATCTTTGGTCTGACCAATGCTATCAACGTGTTCACATGATGGTGGAAGTCCAGTGATATGGAAATTCCGATGAGTTGCTGTTGAGCCCATCAGTAGCATTTCGTCTCCCCCCATGAGTCGTGTTGAACATCAACCTAGTGTTGGAAATTTGTGTAAGCATTTCTTCATGTGCCGTTCATGAAGCTTATGCTTGGATGGTTGAAGAGACTTCCTCGAATTTATGTGTTTTATGTGTAAGTTGTCACCATGAATTTGAGAAAGGTTTATTTTGCTTCCTCTGGAATCATTCCAAGTCAGTCATGCATGTGCGAAGTATTCTATGGTTTGATAGACTGATCATCTTCATTCCGTATGTATTCCTAGCACACCAAGCCACTGATTGATTTGTTCAAGGAAAAGGAGTTCTTTCATAAGAGCTAATCATGACTTATGTTAAGACTTCGATATCCTCGACGATGGTTCCCCCACCCGAACTCGGTAGTGTTTTATTATAAGACTACCATGTGGTCATGCTTGTCTAGGACAACGTGTTCACATGTTTGTAGCACAACCAGCTCATGTTTTGGAGCTTGCTATCGTAGTTCATATCCCAAGAATCTCGCAACGCCATCTCGTCGAATTGTGTTGCAACCCTTCCTTTTCAGACATGATGAGTCTGAAGTATCCCATCACCAATCGGATCTGAATCTCAGGCAGATATGATGGTTGGAACATTCGAACTGTTGCATTTCGTTCCCAGCTTGCGCCGTCCTTGTGCTATCTCGCTATAGACTGTCTTCTTAGCAATTCTTGTCCAGGTTTATCTTCAAAAGTGGACTTACCATGGGTCCCCCCCACCTTCGATGATAAGCAAAATCATCCATTGCGTTGTCTTCAACAAGGTAGTCCACATCATCCATTCTAGTCCGGGTGTACCATTCCTTTGCCTTCCACCACATGATCGCTTGCGATTGCCTTAGGCTGGTATAAAGAGTTCCAATGATCTATGGATCAAAAGTAATTCTTTTTGCCAATTAAGGGAATAGTTCTTTGCGTCACCTTTCTCGAGGTGTCCTGTTACGGGATCATGATAAATACTCCC
The DNA here is from genome assembly GCA_021605205.1 of Aegilops longissima. Classification (NCBI taxonomy): domain Eukaryota; kingdom Viridiplantae; phylum Streptophyta; class Magnoliopsida; order Poales; family Poaceae; genus Aegilops; species Aegilops longissima. Next base: position 427,901,901 of record CM038680.1, read on the forward strand.
TCGCCACCTTGACACCATCCACCATCTCCCTAAGCGTGGAATTGTTGCCACCAATCAAACCCCGTTGTTGTTCTCCCATCTCTTTCGATGTATTTTGTGCCTCAACTCGAGATGTGTCACCGTCTCAGTCCGTGAGTTGATCATGTTTACTTAATCTTCGAGAAGATCGAATCACGTAAGGTTTCCCCCTTCTTTCTGTTGTCGTGTCGGGTGAAGATCTCGAAGACGTCAAGACTAAGATGATGGAGTAAATCAACATTTTCGAGAAGGGAAAATGGATCATGAAGATTGTGATAGTTTGTGACTTCCCTTTTCCTCTTACCTCACGTCTTGAATCTCGGGGCGAGATTCTTGTTTAGTGGGGGTGAGCTGTCACAGCCCTAGATCAGCCCTAGAGCTTGTTTGTAACTAGTAGCATTGCATCCATGCATCATGTTTAATTTCATGAAATTAGAAATGGGGATGATCAAGCCCTAGCACTAAAGCAATTCAAATAGGTTCAAATTCAAAAAAATATTTTCAAAAACCCAAATTGGTTTGCAAAAATATTCATGATTAATGGGAAAGGGTGAAACCCATATCTAGAGATGATGGATATTTTTCCAAGGCATTTTTGGATTTTTGAATAAACCATATTGTATTTGAATTGGGGCATTTAAATACTATTAATATTTTAAATGCTCCAACAATTTTGAAAATAGTTAAGGGCCTCTGTAATAATTCAGTTAATGCCCACAATTATTTTCAGGATTTATTTAAATGGTTTAGTATTTTATTAAACTAAAACAAAACAGAAAATAGAAAACAGAAATAAAGAAAGAGAGAGAGAAGGATTACCTGGCTTACCTCTCAGCCCACCCGGCCCAGCCTTTCCCCCCCCCCCTCTCGCTCGCTGGCCCAGTTGGTGGCCCAGCCCACCAACCGCCACACCGCTCGTCGCCTACCTCTGCCAAGAGGGCGAGAGGAGGGACACTGGCGATCAGCCCGAGCTCGCCACCTCCTCCCTCCCAGCCTGCTGGCTCCCCTCGGCCTTGGGAGGCGCCACGCGCCTCCCGAACCCCCTCGTCCTCTTTCCTCTCTCCTGGACCCCATTTCCTCCTCTGCTTCTCTCTTGCGACACCACAGCACCGCCCGTCGCCGCCGATCGCCCGTGCCAGCCACCACCACCACCTCTCTCCTCCCGGCATGCCCCAGAGCTCCGCCGAGCCCTCTCCCTCCTCACCGAGCCTCCCGACACCGGGCGCCCGAGGCGCCGCCCGCCACTTTCCCCCTTCTCGGACCCGCCGGACTTTATCGACGAATTCGTCGGCTCCGGTGCCTCCCCGAGCTCGCCGATGCCATCGTCGCACTCACGGTGAGCCCCCGAGTCGTTTCCCCCTCTTCCCCGACTCGTTCCCCTCCTCTAGCCACCATTCCCACCGCGGCCGAAGCCCGCCGCCGCCGTGCCTCGTCGCCGGCATGGCTAGAGCCTCAATGGCTCGAAGCCAACCCCACCTCTGTGCTCAGCGCAGCACCAGGAGCACGTAGCACGCGCCAACACCCCCTAGCGCCCTGCATCGCCTAACCCGCCCGTTGGCGAACTCCGCGCCGCCAACCTCGTCGCCGACATCGATTCCGGCCGCCCGAGCTCAAGCCCCTCCACCAAGAGCCTCGGCTCATCCCAGCTCCTCCTAGATGCCTCCATGAGCCATTTGGTCGTCGGAGTGGCAAAACCACTCGCTGCCGCAAGGCGTCTCGCTGCGTGGCTAAACGCCGGCAGCCAGCGTGGGATTTGACCATGGGTGGGCCCTGGTTGACTCTCCTGAGTCAATGACAGGTGGGGCCCAGCCCTGTTTAATAACTAGGTTTAGTTTTATTTAAAATCTAATTAAGCTAATTACTCTGACACGTGGGACCCACTGCCAGTTTGACCCGGACCAGCCCTGTTGACCTGATGACGTCATGCCAACGTCATGCTGACGCAGTAAACCCCTTTTTCTGGAATTATTTTAATTTAGGAAATTTCAGAAAATACCCCAAACTTCTAAAAATCATATAAATTCAACCGTAACTCGGATTGAAATAATTTATATATGAAAAATGATCAAAAAAATATGAAGAATCTGTTTATGCCATGATCATGCATGTTTGAACAAGTTAACATCACTGAATAGGATGAATCATGATTAGGGTAATTTATGAAATAGCATTTGGAGTTGGAGTTCAACCTTGTTTGAATTCCACTTCAACTAACTTGGATTATTATTGCATTAGGTGAATTCAGTACCTTAATATGACATGTCATTCATGTGAATGTGCATTGCATTGATTGTGTTCTCTCTTGTTTGCGGTAATTGTTCCCTCCGGTGAGCGATGTACTGACGATGAGTTCGATGACACCGATGAAGAATTATATTATCTTCAGAAGTGCCAGGCAAGCAAAACCCCCTTGTTCATTCCGATACAATCCCGCTCTCTCGCTCCTGCTCTATTTTACTGCATTAGGACAACAACGACTCATGTGTTACTTGCTCTTCGTAGCTGAACCCCTTGATCCTTTGCATGACTGTCATTCCACAAGAATTAGATGAAACCCACTAGCATGAGTAGGAATTGTTTGAGCCATGTTGTGCCTACTCATTTATGCTTGTTTGTCATGCCTGCTCTTTGCTTAGAGTTGAGTCGGGTCTGATTCATCGGGAATGAATTGGAATTGTTATGAACATGTCCTATTGTGTGTGAGCTAAGTGTGTGAACACGATTTGGTAAAGGTAGCGGTGAGAGGCCATGTAGGAGTACATGGTGGGTTGTCTCATTGCAGCCGTCCTCGAGAACTGAGTTCTGTGTTTGTGATCCATGATACAGATTACTACCACGCATTGGGCCCGAAACCAATGGACCCTCTCGGCTTCTTGACCACCCTTGTCCTCGGTCAAGGGAGTTGCAAGTAGTTTCGTGTTTGTAGCATCTTTGGGGCCGACGCATAGCGCTGACCTTAGGGGTGGGTTGTGTTGCGGTAGGCACCGTGGCTGTGTGTGCAGTGCCGTTGGGTATCTCGGGAACCCTACACATCGTTCGGGGCTGTATGGGAAACCTCGGCGGACTCCTGCGGATGGAACCCGAATAGGCGATAAACACGGACTAGGGACTTGAGTGTTTAGGTAGGCCGTGGCCGACACCCACGTTGGGCTTCCGCTTGAAGGTTGCCGAGTACATGTCGTGTAAACGGCGGTAAGTGGTGAGCGTGTGTGAAGAAGTACACCCTGCAGGGTTTAATATGATCTATTGAATAGCCGTGTCCACGGAAAAGGACTTCGGGTTGCCTATATCGGTTCATAGACAAGTGAAAGTGGATACTCTAAAATGCGCAAGATAAGCGTGAGTGCTATGGATGGCGTTCTCGTGGGAGGCGGGAGCGGGTTCATAGTGGTGTATTGATATGGTGAATATGTGGACTCGTGTGCGCCACCTCAAAAGAGTTACTTGCGATCGTAGTTCAGGATAGCCACCGAGTCAAAGCTGGCTTACTGCGGTCAAACTCCACCACCCCCCCTTTGATACTGATGCATATGTAGATAGACCTGATGTAAGTCTTCTGAGTACAATTGTACTCACGTTTGCTTATTTATGTTTTGCGAGAGGCGTCGGTCTAGCTAGTAGTTCCACGTGGGCTTGACGTTTAGCTTGTTACCTCAGCTACGATCTTGTGCCTCGGCAGATCTGTAGATAGTCGCTTCTCAGCCTTTTCATTTATAGTTGTCTGTACTCAGACATGTTTAGCTTCCGCTTGTGCTTTGACTTGTATGCTCTGAGTGTTGGGTCATGAGACCCATGTTTGTAATATCTCGCTCTTTGGAGCCTAATAAATAATATCTGAGTCGTAGAGTTATGTTGTGATGCCACGTCGTATTTACACATATTGAGCATATTGTGTGTATGTCTGAAATGCTTGGTATGTGTGGGATCCGACAAACTAGTTGTTTATCCTTGGCAGCCTCTCATATGGGGAAATGTAGTCTCGTGATTACGGCGATAGTAGTCCGCTACACCGGTTCACGAGTCCTGCTAGCCCAGCACTACTGCTTGGACACTTGATCTGGCGGCATGTGTTTCACTTGTTCCTATGTCATCCCCTCGGGAAATGTCACGCGGTGTTATTCGAGTCCTGCCTAGCCTGCTACAGCCGGGATACGAGTCTGTTAGCCAGTGCTACAGCCCGAATATATCGTTGATGACCGACATGCTCGATGTGGTTCATGTATGCTGTCCCCATGGGTTAGTGCCGCTTTGGGTTCACGACTAGCCATGTCGGCCCGGGTTCTTTGTCATATGGATGCTAGCGACACTATCATATACGTGAGCCAAAAGACGCAAACGGTCCCGGGCCATGGTAAGGCGACACCCGTGGGAATACCGTGCGTGAGGCCGCAAAGTGATATGATGTGTTACATGCTAGATCGGTGTGACTTAGGATCGGGGTCCTGACATGAACTCTTTCATCCAGACTCCTTCATTTGCTGCTTCTGAAGCAGCTATGTACTCCGCTTCACATGTAGATCCCGCCACGACGCTTTGTTTAGAACTGCACCAACTGACAGCTCCACCGTTTAATAAAAACACGTATCCAGTTTGCGATTTAGAATCGTCCGGATCAGTGTCAAAGCTTGCATCGACGTAACCATTTACGACTAGCTCTTTGTCACCTCCATATCGAGAAACATATCCTTAGTCCTTTTCGGTATTTCAGGATGTTCTTGACCATTGTCGAGTGATCCATTCTGGATTACTTTGGTACCTTCCTGCCAAGCTTACAGCTAAGCATCGTCCGTGTGCGGTACACAGCATTGCATACATGATAGAGCCTATGGCTGAAGCATAGGAACATCTTTCATTTTCTCTCTATCTTCTGCTGTGGTCGGGCATTGAGTCGACTCAATCTCACACCTTATAATCTGGTAAAAACCTTTCTTTGCACTGATCCATTTTGAAATTTTTCAAAACTTTATCAAGGTATGTGCTTTGTGAAAGTCCAATCAAGCGTCTTGATCTATCTCTATAGATCTTGATGCCTAATATGTAAGCAGCTTCACCGAGGTCTTTCATTGAAAAACTTTTATTCAAGTATCCTTTTATGCTATCCAGAAATTCTATATCATTTCCAATCAACAATATGTCGTCCACATATAATATTAGAAATTCTACAGAGCTCCCACTCACTTTCTTGTAAATACAGGCTTCTCCAAAAGTCTGTATAAACCCATATGCTTTGATCACACTATCAAAGCGTTTATTCCAACTCGAGAGGCTTGCACGGACCATAAATTGATCGTTGGAGCTTGCACACTTTGTTAGCACCCTTTGGATCGACAAAACCTTCTGGTTGCATCATATACAACTCTTCTTCTAGAAATCGATTCAAGAATGCAGTTTTTACATCCATTTGCCAAATTTCATAATCATAAAATGCGGCAATTGCTAACATGATTCGGACAGACTTAAGCATGGCTACGGGTGAGAAAGTCTCATCGTAGTCAACCCCTTGAACTTGTCGAAAACCTTTTGCAACAAGTCGAGCTTTGTAGACAGTTATATTACCATCAGCGTCAGTCTTCTTCTTAAAGATCCATTTATTTTCAATGGCTTGCCGATCATCGGGCAAGTCAACCAAAGTCCATACTTTGTTCTCATACATGGATCCCATCTCAGATTTCATGGCTTCCAGCCATTTTGCGAATCTGGGCTCACCATCGCTTCTTCATAGTTTGTAGGTTCGCCATGGTCAAGTAACATGACTTCGAAATAAGATTACCGTACCACTCTGGTGCGTATTTTACTCTGGTTGACCTCGAGGTTCAAGAGCAACTTGATCTGAAGCTTCATGATCATCATCATTAGTTTCCTCACTAATTGGTGTAGTTGTCACGGGAACCATTTCTTGTGATGAACTACTTTCCAATAAGGGAGCAGATACTGATTATCTCATCAAGTTCTACTTTCCTCCCACTCACTTCTTTCGAGAGAAACTCCTTCTCTAGAAAGGATCCGAATTTAGCAACGAAAATCTTGCCTTCAGATCTGTGATAGAAGGTGTACCCAATAGTCTCCTTTGGGTATCCTATGAAGACACATTTTCCGATTTGGGTTCGAGCTTATCTGGTTGAAGTTTCTTTACATAAGCATCGCAGCCCCAAACTTTAAGAAACGACAACTTTGGTTTCTTGCCAAACCACAGTTCATAAGGCGTCGTCTCAGCGGTTTTGACGGTGTCCTATTCAACATGAATGCGGCCGTCTCTAAAGCATAACCCCAAAGCGATAGCGGTAAATCGAAATAGACATCATAGATCGCACCATATCTAGTAAAGTACGATTCACGATGTTCGGATACACCATTTCTCTGTGGTGTTCGGGTGGCGTGAGTTGCTAAACTAGTCCACATTGTTTCAAATGTAAACCAAACTCGTAACTCAAATATTCTCCTCCACGATCAGATCGTAGAAACTTTATTTTCTTGTTACGATGATTTTCCACTTCACTCTGAAATTCTTTGAACTTTTCAAATGTTTCAGATTTGTGTTTCATTAAGTAGATATACCCATATCTGCTCAAATCATCTGTGAAGGTGAGAAAATAACGATACCCGCGTGCCTCAACATTCATTGGACCACAAACATCGGTATGTATGATTTCCAACAAATCAGTTGCTCGCTCCATAGTTCCGAGAACGGCGTTTTGGTCATCTTGCCCATGAGGCACGGTTCGCAAGTACCAAGTGATTCATAATCAAGTGATTCCGAAGCCCATCGGTATGGAGTTTCTTCATGCGTTTTACACGATATGACCTAAACGGCGATTGCCACAAATAAGTTGCACTATCATTATCAACTCTGCATCTTTTGGCTTCAACATTATGAATATGTGTATCACTACATCGAGATTCAACAAGAATAGACCATTCTTCAAGGGTGCATGACCATAAAGATATTACTCATATAAATAGAACAACCATTATTCTCTGATTTAAATGAATAACCGTCTCGCATTAAACAAGATCCAGATATAATGTTCATGCTCAACGCGGCACCAAATAACAATTATTTAGGTCTAAAACTAATCCCGAAGGTAGATGTAGAGGTAGCGTGCCGACCGCGATCACATTGACTTTGGAACCATTTCCCACGCGCATCGTCACCTCGTCCTTTGCCAATGCTCGTCTATTCCGTAGTCCCTGTTTGAGTTGCAAATATTAGCAATGAACCAGATATCAAATACCAGTGCTACTACGAGCTCTAGTAAGGTACACATCAATAACATGTATATCACATATACCTTTGTTCACCTTGCCATCCTTTTATCCGCCAAATACTTGGGGCAGTTCCGCTTCCGATGTCCGGTCTGCTTGCGGTAAAAACACTCGATTTCAGGCTTAGGTCCAGACTTGGGTTTCTTCTCTTGATCAGCAACTTTCTTGCTGTTCTTTTGAAGTTTCCTTCTTCTTCCCTTTGCCCTTTTCTTGAAACTAGTGGTCTTGTTGACCATCAACACTTGATGCTCTTTCTTGATTTCTACCTCCATGACTTTTAGCATCGCGAAGAGCTCGAGAATTGTCTTAGTCATCCCTTGCATATTATAGTTCATCACGAAGCTCTTGTAGCTTGGTGGCGATGATTGGAGAATTCATCAATGACACTATCATCCGGAAGATTAACTCCCAGCTGAATTAAGTGATTGTTATACCCGGACATTTTGAGTATGTGCTCACCGATGAACTATTCTCCTCCATCTTGCAGCTATAGAACTTATTGGAGACTTCATATCTCTCAATCCGGGCATTTGCTTGAAATATTAACTTCAACTCTGGAACATCTCATATGCTCCATGACGTTCAAAACGTCGTTGAAGACCCGGTTCTAAGCCGTAGAGCATGGCACATCGAACTATAGAGTAGTCATCAGCTCTGCTTTGCGGACGTTCACAACTTCGACTCGGCATCTGCAGCAGGCTGTCACCCAGCGGTGCTTCCAGGCGTAATTTTTCGTGCAGCAATGAGGATAATCCTCAAATTCGGACCCAGTCCGTGTAATTGCTCCCATCATCTTTCAACTTTGCTTTCTCAAGGAACGCATTAAAATTCAACGGAACAACAGCACGAGCCATCTATCTACAGTAAACATAGACAAGCAAAATACTATCGGTACTAAGTTCATGATAAATTTAAGTTCAATTAATCATATTAAAAACTCCCACTTAGATGGACATCTCTCTAGTCATCTAAGTGATCACGTGATCCAAATCAACTAAACCATGTCCGATCATCACGTGAGACGGAGTAGTTTCAATGGTGAACATCACTATGTTGATCATATCTACTATATGATTCACGTTCGACCTTCGGTCTCCGTGTTCCGAGGCCATATCTGTTATATGCTAGGCTCGTCAAGTTTAACTTGAGTATTCGCGTGTGCAACTGTTTTGCACCCGTTGTAGATGGACGTAGAACTTATCACACCCGATCATCACGTGGTGTCTGGGTACTACGAACTTTGGCAATGGTGCATACTCAGGGAGAACACTTCTTGATAATTTTAGTGAGAGATCATCTTATAATGCTACCGTCAAACAAAGCAAGATAAGATGCATAAAGGATAAACATCACATGCAATCAATATAAGTGATATGATATGGTCATCATCATCTTGTGCTTGTGATCTCCATTGTCAAGCACCGTCATGATCACCATCGTCACCGGCGCGACACCTTGATCTCCATCGTAGCATCGTTGTCGTCTCGCCAACTATTGCTTCTCGACTATCGCTACTCCTTAGTGATAAAGTAAAGCAATTACATGGCATTGCATTTCATACAATAAGCGACAACCATATGGCTCCTGCCATTGCCGATAACTTCGGTTACAAAACATGATCATCTCATACAATAAAATATAGCATCACGTCTTGACCACATCACATCACATCATGCCCTGCAAAAACAAGTTAGGCGTCCTCTACTTTGTTGTTGCAAGTTTTACGTGGCTGCTACGGGCTGAGCAAGAACCGTTCTTACCTCGCATCAAAACCACAACGATACTTCGTCAAATAGACTCCGTTTAACCTTCTCAAGGACGGGCGAGCCACACTCGATTCAACTAAAGTGAGAGAGACAGACACCCGCCGGTCACCTTTAAGCAACGAGTGCTCGGGCGGTGAAACCAGTCTCGCGTAAGCGTCTGGCGTAATGTCGGTCCGGGCGCTTCATCTCACAATACCGCTGAACCAAAGTATGACATTCTGGTAGGTAGTATGACTTGTATCGCCCACAACTCACTTGTGTTCTACTCGTGCATATGACATCAACGCATAAAACCAGGCTCGGATGCCATTTGTTGGGGAACGTAGTAATTTCAAAAATTTCCTCACGATCACGCAAGACCATGGTGATGGCATAGCAACGAGAGGGAGAGTGTCCGTCCACGTACCCTCGTGAGACCGAAAGCGGAGCGTTATAACAACGCGGTTGATGTAGTCGTGCGTCTCCACGATCCGACCGATCCAAGCACCGAACGTCGGCACCTCCGAGTTCGCACACGTTCAGCTCGATGGCGATCCCGGACTCGATCCAGCAAAGTGTCGGGATGAGTTCCGTCAACCGCGACGGCGTGGTGGCGATGTTGATGCTCCACCGACGCAGGGCTTCGCCTAAGCTCCGCGACGATATGACTTCTCCGCGCGGGGCTTCGCCTAAGCTCCGCGACGATATGACCGAAGTGGAATATGGTGGAAGGGGCACCGCTGCGGCTAAGGAAAGATCCGTAGATCAACTTGTGTGTCATGGGGTGCCCCCTGCCCCCGTATATAAAGGAGACAGGGGGGAGGTGGCCGGCCCAAGGGGGAGGCGCACCAAGGAGGAGTCCTACTCCCACCGGGAGTAGGACTCCCCCCCTCTCCTAGTTGGATTAGGATTGGAGGAGGGGGGAAGAGGGAAGGGGTGCCGCCCCCCCTCTCCTTGTCCTATTCGGACCAGAGGGGGGAGGGGGCACGCAGCCCACCTAGCGGGCCCTTTACTCTTCTCCCTTGTGGCCCATGAAGGCCCATATACCCCCCGGGGGGTTCCGGTAACCCCCCGGTGTTCCGGTAACATCCTGTTTTCACTCGGAACCCTTCCGAAGTCCAAACATAGGCTTCCAATATATCAATCTTTATGTCTCGACCATTTGAGACTCCTCGTCATGTCCGTGATCACATCCGGGACTCGAACAACCTTGGTGCATCAATACTTATAAACTCATAATGAACTCGCATCGAAGCGTTAAGCGTGCGGACCCTTGGGTTCGAGAACTATGTAGACATGACCTAGAACCATTCTCGGTCAATAACCAATAGCGGAACCTGGATGCCCATATTGGTTCCTACATATTCTCTGAAGATCTTTATCGGTCAAACCGCATAACGACATCGTTGTTCCCTTTGTCATCGGTATGTTACTTACCCGAGATTCGATCGTCGGTATCCAATACCTAGTTCAATCTCGTTCTTGGTAAGTCTCTTTACTCGTTCCGTAATACATCATCTCACAACTAACTCATTAGTTGTAATGCTTGCAAGGCTTAAGTGATGTGTATTACCGAGAAGGCCTGGAGATACCTCTCCGACAATCGGAGTGACAAAACCTAATCTCGAAATACGCCAACCCAACATGTCCCTTTGGAGACACCTGTAGTACTCCTTTATAATCACCCGATTCGTTGTGGCGTTTGGTAGTACCAAAGTGTTCCTCCGTAAACAGGAGTTGCATAATCTCATAGTTACAGGAACATGTATGGGTCATGAAGAAAGCATCAACATACTAAACGATCAAGTGTTAAGCTAACGGAATGGGTCATGTAAATCAGATCATTCAACTAATGATGTGACCTTGTTAATCAAATAACAACTCCTTGTTCATGGTTAGGAAACATAACCATCTTTGATTAACAAGCTAGTCAAGTAGAGGCATACTAGTGACATCTTGTTTGTCTATATATTCACACATGTATTATGTTTCGGTTAATACAATTCTAGCATGAATAATAAACATTTATCATGATATAAGGAAATAAATAATAACTTTATTATTGCCTCTAGGGCATATTTCCTTCACATTCAACTCCTACACATACTAGTGGGTTTCATCTAGTTACTGTGGGAATGACAGGTCATGCAAAGGAAGTGGGTTCAACTACCGCAGCACACAACAGTTTGAATCGCGTTGTCTTAATGCAGTGGCGAGAGCGAAGCGAGAACATGGGTTTGTATCGAATGATCAATGAGTTGCTTGCACGATGGAGCAGGGGTAGTGTCTTGCCCTTGGATGGATAGTCGAGGTTATCCTCGAGGCGTAACCTATCACGAAAAGCATACCGAAGTAAACACACATGACAATATGCAACAATATGATGCATGCTATGACATGGCAATATGGATGTGTGTTGGCCTAATGCAAGCTAAAACAGAAGGATGAACCCATTTGAATCAAAGATTCAAATGCTAGCTCATTGAAATAGCCCTAAAGGTGCATTATCTTATTCTGGTTAAACAGCAAGGTTAACTTGTTTTAACATGCATGAAACCTGTACCAATGGATAGAATGGATTTTTCTGATAAATTTTCATATATAAATCTTTGCATTTGGAGTTACTGAGATAAAAGTTATAAGCATTTGAAATTTGAATTATATTCGGAATTTCTGTATTAGAATAAATCCAGAAATTAGATTAATCGTCGACCATCGTCGAAGATGACGTCGAGGTCAACGGAGACGTCCAGGTCAAACCTGACAGTGGGTCCGGGGTGTCAGGGTAATTAGTTTAACTAAAAAATTAATTAAACTAATCCTATTTAGTTAGCAGGGCTGGGCCCCATCTGTCAGTGACTCATCAGAGTCAACCAGGGCCCACCCGAGTCAAAGTCCACGTCGGCTGCACCGGCGACTAGCCACCAGCCGAGCCAGCCTTGGCGGAGGAAGTGCGTTTGGCGATTCCGGCGACCAAACGAGCCGCGGAGGGTGGCTATGGGTAGCTGGGAACAAGCCGCGGCTATTGGTGGAGTCGGCTCGGGTCGGGGTGGCCGGAGTCGGCGCCGGCGACGAGCTAGGCGGCCGCCGGGGTTCGGCCGAAGATGAACTTGGGCTAGAGGGGTCGGTGAGGTGCGGGGAGTGTATGGCTAGACCCCATGGGGTGCGGTGAGTGTGATGGACACCACGAGGTGGCCGGAGGGTGACTGGGAGCACGTCGGCGACGAGCTCCACGGCGGCGGGTGCGGTTGAGCTTAGTTTGGTTGCTGCGCTGCTCGAGAGCGACAGAGAGAGGGAAAAGGAGGTAGATGGGCTCACGGGCGACGCGTGGAAGCTCTCGTCGAGGTCGGGGACGGACCGGAGCGACGGCGGCGTTGAAGGGGATCTCCGGCGACGGTGGACTCGGCCGAGGGCGGTGTGGTGGATTCGGGGCACTAGAGCAGGCGGGGCTTGGCTAGTTTGGGGTAGTCAAGAGCGGCGGAGCTCCCAGACAAGGTGAGGAGGAGCACGGACGGCGGGGAGCGTGGTTACGGCGATGGTGCGGCGACGGCGGCGTCGGCCAAGGCGGGGGAGAGCGAGGGAGATGAACCGGGAGGAGAGGAAGTGTCCAGGGTTCGGGGAGAGGAGAGGCGATCCTCATCGGCAGTGGGCGAGAGGAGCGGCGGCGCGGCGACCAGGTGCGTGGCACCCATGCGGTGCCAGCCGTCGAGCACTGGCTGCTGCTGCAAGCCGAGCCAAGCAGCTGCTTCATGGCCTTGCTCTTGGGCTGGGTCGGCAGGTCGGCCGGGTAGGTGGCGCCAGGTAAGTTCTTTCCTATTTTTATCTTTTTCTATTTTTTGCAACTTTGTGGAGTTTTAAAAATACCAAAACAGTTTCAAAAATCACCAAAATGCTCTGGTCCATTGTTGAAATATTTCCAACATGAAACATTTTGGTTTGGCAATTTTGGACATTTGAGATATTTTATATAATTTGAAATGCTCAAGTTCAAAAACTTATGAGTTAATTCAAGGACCTTTGGATGACCTAGAAAATGATGCACCACTTTTGACATAGGCTCTGAACCAAAGCAAAGATGATGAGCATTTTGAAGGGCATTTCAGGTTCATTGAAATATTTTTTAGTAAACCCTAGTTGAGTTAAGGGGGGGTTCTGGGGGTTTCCTGTCTTCCCCATTTCAAATTCAAATGAAATTTAAACATGATGCACACCCTAATGCATGGTCTAGCTGGGATGTGACAGTTTGAGATTTCTAAGAAGATTGATTTGAGCAACCCCTCTCTCATTGATTTGAGTTTAAGATCCACTGAGAGAAAAACCAAGAGCCCAAACTTAGATAGTGGTTTAGCATCACAGTAGTTCTGAGTGAGAGTTCTTGTACCTATTACTCTTGAGAGCTGCGCACTCTCTAGATGAATATGTTTTAGCTTGAGTGCTGAAGAGTCGTTCTCTTCATCGAACTGGATCTTCAGTAACCAAGAGTGATTGTGGTTTGTGAAGGTCGACCGAAGGTTTGGACATTGCCAACAAAGATCTACCATGAGTAAAATTAACCTGAGTCCGATCAGCTCTGCGCTGAAGGAGAATACGGTGAAGAGATTTTATCTTCTGTGTTAAGTCACAACCCCTCCAACCAGACGTAGCCCTTTGGTAGAAGGGTGAACTGGTCTAACAAATCTATCTGTCGCCATCGAGCACCACTAGTTATACTTTCTTCACCGCATTACTTTCTGTAGCCTGTATGTGTGCGTCGTGATGATAGTTATCTGATCTATTCTCTCTGTTGTATATCTCTCAACTAATCCTTTGCAGAGTTGGTTTTCATTCATAGGCTGTGTTGTTATTCTTCATGTTCTTCTTTCCGATTTATCATCATCGTCATCAAGCCCGTTGTAGCGTATGCTCGAGTCATTATTGCTGCTTACCTTGACGAATTTGTTCCTCAGTAGTGATCTTTCTCGCTCTAACATCATCGGATAATTAATTCTTCTGTTGTGTTTTTGATCAGTTCAATAGTTTCGAAAGAAATTGTGAATCTCCCATTCACCCCCTCTGGTCGATATACTCTTGGTCCTAACAATTGGTATCAGAAAGTACTCCCTGTCTCTATTTATTAAAGGTCTAACATCCTTGGCGTTTGGAGTATGACGTATGTAGGTAGATCCTCGCACTCTGAAAGATTTCCTATCTTCGATGGAAATGACTATCTATACTGGAAGGAACGAATGAGAATCAGAATTCAAGCTAACAACTATGATCTGTGGAAGATTGTGGAAGATGGATACACCTTTCAGCAACCGAACAATCTCAACAACGATGATAAAGCAAATCTACAGCTAGATGCTCTAGCAAAACATATCATCTGTGGTAGTCTATCAAAAGGCATTTCTTTCTGTTCCAAAGACTCAATACTGCAAAACAAATTTGGGATGTTATCAACAATGCTCATGAAGAACTTGTAGCCAGATCAGATCCCCACATTCAAATGCTTCGTGCCATGTTCACCGGATTCAGAAGTCTTCAAGAGGGAAGTGCTATGGAGCTCATTGATCGACTGACTAACATTGTCGAAATACTGCATCAGCGTGGAGTAACTGATATCACTGATAGAGATGTAGTCAACAAGCTTTTGAGCGCTCTTGATGAATCCTTCGATCCCATTGTAGCTGAAATCAAACAAAGATCAAACTATGAAGAGCTTCACTATGTTGAGGTCATGACACTTCTGTCAATTCATGAAGAAAAGATAGAACTAGAAAATGCCAATCAAGAATCTTCTTCAAAAAGTGAAGGAGAAATTCTCTCACACTATGGCAGTTGCGAAGAAGGAGAAGATGTCGAGAATCAACACTCTATCGCCAGAGAACTTAAAATACTCACACAAAGGCTAAGTGATCTCAACAGGCAAAATCTCTGCATCACAAATGAAGACGAGCTTGACATGCCAGAATCGTCAAGAAGAAGACTGCATCTGAAAGATATGAAGTGCTTCAAGTGCAAACTATATGGTCATCTCATCGCTGATTGCCCTAGCTGGGAAGGAAAACCTAGCAACGGATGGAAATATCTTCACTGCAGTGGTTTTACTCGAGTGGATAATCATACTAAGCTCTCGAAGGAAATTGCTTCTTCCTCGTCTTCTTCGATGAGACCATTCACTGACGTGAAAGCAAGAGCTACCATTGAATCAAATATGAGGAGGATGTCAGAGCTAAATAGAGCATGTGCTGATCTTACTTTGGACTCAGAAGACGAAGCTACTGACACTGAATCAGATGATGAAGAATTCTACAAAAGGATTGGGAGAAGCAATGCATATGTTGCCATTAAATCATTGAAGAAATCTTATGAATCAAGCACTGATGATGACAATTCAAGCAATTATGAACTAATCACTTTCTGTCTCTGGCAAAATCATCAAAGGATTAGGTATCTGCAAAACCCCAAAGATAGATGAACGAATATTCACCTTGTTGACGCTCAAAAGTGGCACGTTTATAAAGAGTGGCTTGAAGCTATGTCAAGATTAATTAAAACTTACTATTGAAAGTCACCATGAGATGGCTCTCTTCGAGAAGATGAAGATGAAGATGAAGATGGTCTAAAACGGAGCTCGGATGTAAAAGTTATGACAAGTTTTCAGAGATACTCATGTTGACACCAGATTAAATAATGGCTAGAAAACCAATTAAGATTGCTTCAAATGGAGAAAAGTTTCAACATGCAACTTGTGCGCCTCGTTGAAGCGATCAATTTTGATATAAAGATCATCCCAATCCGAGGTTGTATGCAAATGTTAGAGCCGGCACAGCGCGACCCTCTAGTGAGCAAAATATGACGCCAGGAACCAGACACATATGTGGGTATGTCTTATGAGCTGCGTGAATAATTAGCTGTTTTGCGCGAGAAACTTGACCCTCGAGATGAGCTCTGATGAAAAAACATTCAACATGAAAGTTGTTCGCCCCATCGAAACGGTCAAGATTGCTTTACGACTCATTTCCATCCGAGGTTGTTTACCACCACAAAAAAGACCCGCAATGTTCAGCCAGTTTTAGATCGAACAGTTTTGGAAAGTTCAGATAAAACCAATCCGAATTTGAGTAGGGTTTTGGATGTGAATCCAAACCTTTTCCTTGCACGGGAAGTCCATCCGCCTCTTATATACATAAGGGTTGACGGCCGATTGAACAACACCAATCAAACCAATCAATCTATTACACTTTTGTGTTCATCTATCTTTATTACCTACCCTTGTATCTATCTTTCTCGTTCTTCGTTCATTCTTCTCTTTGGAGGGCAGCGATCCACGAGGCTCTAGGGGCGAGCTAATCGACCTACGGCAGCCCATAGCCGCCGCACTCCCTGACGGGGTCCCTCCCGGACGTGTGGGGTTTCTGTCGGCGTCCTGGACTTGGGGGTATCCAGTCCTGCCTGCGGCCCATCACGTGGCTCCGTCAACGGCCTGGTACGGCCCAGCTTCTACATGAACACCACGAGACCCTCACGAGGGGTCAAGCCTTGCGAGGCGGACGATGCCAAGACCCCTGAAGGAGTCGGCCTCCTTAGGAGGACTCCTGAGAGGCGGAGAGTTCTATGCACCTACCTCATGAGGTTCAGCTGACGTGAGCCATGACGACCAAGGCCAGGCGGGCGCCAGGCGGGCCCAGAGCGCAGGTTTCTTCTTTGGTGCAAGGGAGGCAAGCCACAGGCACGGAGTCCCGAGGAAGCAGCCAAAGGTTTCCATTCTGGTGCAACGAGACCAAGACCGCCAGGATGGTAGGACGGAGGTCATCACCAAGCTCACCGCAGTGTCACGACCAGAGGCTTTTCGCAGGAAAAAGACTACTTTTGTCAGGATAGACTGTACTACTTGTCCCCTTTCAAACCCCGCCGTTGTGGAATCTCTTCCCACTCATATTTGAGAGGAGTACCAAGGCACTATATATATGACTTAGCCACCACCATACACGAGGGACCGAAAACCAGAACAAGTAGAGCACCACACCAGCTCAAGAACACCTCACCTCCTAAGGCTTGGTCGTCCTTGTACAAGTTCATTCATAGCCCCTCGAGGCAGTCCACCACACCACACTAGAGTAGGGTATTACACCACAACGGTGGCCCAAACCAGTATAGATCTCTATGTCTCTGTGTCTCTGTGAGCTCTTCGCGCTAGGCTAGGGAGGATCATGAGTAGGCAGGCTGGGCAGGTTGAGATCTCCGCACACACCCCAGTGTTCGAACCTCTCACGGGTTGCCGGACCCCGAAATCCGACATTTGGCGCGCCAGGTAGGGGTGCATCGGATCCTCTCCTCCGTCGTTCGATCCGCCACTGCATTGACATCACCATGACCGACGCACGCAGGGCTCGCGTCGAGCGTCAGGTTGCGGTCGCCACCCGTGTCGCTCAGAGGGTTCCGGCAGACGACGGCTGCGCCCGCCGCGCTCCGTCTCCGGTGGCCAACGCCGCCATGCGCCCTGCAGGCCACGAGCAGCAAGCTTCATCGCTGCACCAGTCGGTGCATCATGACAGCCGCACCGCTACTCCGTCCCTGACTCCAGTAGCTTCGTCATCCCATGCGCGCCGCGGCCAGGAGGACGGGCAGGCCGCTCTGCTCACGGAGCGGGAGCTCCTTCGCTACCGCCCCAAGGGTGATCTCTACGAGGAGTGGCTCGAGCGCATCGCCGAGCTCATCAGCGTCGCGCACGGGGGCTCCGACGGGCCGGATTGCTCGCTGCCTCAGCAACCACCTGCAGTGGATGACGTCGCGCACGGGGCTTCTCCTCCACCTCCGGCACGGGGCGCCATCGTTGAGCCAAGGCGTATGGCTCCGCGATGCGACCCGCAGCGCCCGGCGCCAGCTTGGGACCACGTGAGCTGCCAGGTGGTTCAACGCCCCCAAGGAGAAGCGTGCGTGCTTCCAGCGCCCCAACACCAGGCTTGCGAGCCGCCACAGGAGGTGGCGGTGCGCGCGCACCAGGACTACGTTCCACCCCGTGGACGACCTCCAGTGGCCACGGCAGGATGTCGTGCATTCACTACAGAGCTCCGCAACATTGTCTGGCCGAGCAAGTTCAAGCCTGACCTTCCTCCAGGCTACGACGGCACCGCAGACCCCGCTGAGTTTCTGCAGCTCTACGAGCTGAGCATCGAGGCGGCCAACAGAGACGAGAACATTATGGCAAATTGGTTCCCAATGGCCCTCAAGGATGGCGCACGTTCTTGGCTCCTGAACCTGACCGAGGGGTCGGTTTCTTCCTGGGAGGAGATGCGCAGCTGCTTCATCGCCAACTTCCAGGGCGCTCGTGACCATCCACCGGCCGCGGGAGACCTGCGCCGTGTCAAGCAGCAGCATGAGAGACCTTGCATAAGTATATCCAGCACTTCAAAAACGTCCGCCTCAAGATTCCCAAGGTATCCGACGAGGCCATCATATCCGCATTCACCGACGATGTCCGCAACGTCAAGATGAAGGAGGAGCTTGCCATCCACGAGGACCTCTGCACATGCTCTGGACATGTTCAACATGGCGAACAAGTGCGCGAGAGCTGAGGAGGGACGCATCTCCCTCCTCAAGCTCCCTAATGCTGACCCAGAAGACAAGAAGACCAAGGACACAAAGCGCAAGGGGCCAGCCGTGCTTGCGGCAGAACCAGAGACCAAGCGCGGCTGCGACCACCCTAAGTCATCCAAGGGCAAGCGGCCGTTCTGCGCCTTCCATAACGTCTACAGCCACAACACCAGAGACTGCTAGGAGCTAAGGGCTCTCCGTGACGGGCGCCTCGAGCGCAACGATCGAGGCACCGAGCGCAACGATCGGGGCTACGGTCGTGGAGGTGGCCGAGGCGGAGGTCACTGGGACGGACGCGACCGCCGTCGGGAGTGGCGCTACCAGCCTCGTGAGGACCACTGGCAGGACCAGCCTCGCGAGGGCAACTGGAGGGAGCAGCCTCGCAAGGATCACCCTCAGGGCAATGCTGCCATGCCTCCTATACCATCAGGACGAGGTGGCTGGGGGCTTCCAGAAGCTGCGAGCCATCGCCTGCATCTTGGGCGGCTCACAAGCCCCAGCTTCTCACTGTGTCTTCAAGCAGTTTGCGCGCGGGGTCAATGCGGCGCTCCCCAAGCTTGAGGCAACTAGCCCTCTCAAGTGGTCCTAGTGCACCATCACCTTCGACTCCTCAGACCGGCTCAAGTGCGCGGCCACAATTGGCGCGCTCCCCATGCTCTGCTCCCCCGTCATCAGCAACGTGACCGTCACCAAGACCCTCATCGATGGCGGAGCAGGGCTCAATGTTCTCTCTGTTCAGGCATTCGATAGGCTCCAAGTGCCATACTACCAGTTGCACCCCACCAAGCCATTCTCAGGAGTGACCGACGGATCAATACACCTGATCGGGCTGGTTCGCCTCCCAGTCACCTTCGGCGAGTGTAACAACTATCGCACCGAGCTCATCGACTTTGACGTCGTCAACATTCTCCTGACCTACAACGCCATCCTTGGGTACCCAGCACTAGCCAAGTTCATGGCGGCCACGCACCACGGCTACAACATTCTCAGGATGCCAGGAAGCGGCGGCATTATCACCATCGCCTGTCAGGAGAAGGATGCGGTGTGCTCCCTCGAGCGCGCTTTCCAGGCTGCAGCAGTTCAGTACTCGGAAGACGAAGACGGCGCCCTCCCTCCTGAGGTCACCCCCAAGACGAAGAAGCTGCATTTGGGCCAGGGGTCTCGTGAGGAGGCATCACACGAGGATGCATCGCTGAGCCTCGCGTGCCCGGACGTGGCGCCTTCACCCATCGCATAGGAAGGCACGCCCGGTGCCCCTCTCAGGCTGGGCTCGAGGGCTCTCCTCTAGAGGGCATCAGACCTAGCCAATGTCACGAGGGCGGCGCTCGGGACCATGTGGATGCGCTCTTTAGAGCATGCTTCCCAGGAGAAGGCAACAGGCGTGAGGCACCAGGCGTTCAGGAGTTCATCAGTGAAGTGATCGAGGAGATTCAGGAAGGAAGGGTTCTGCAAGGCAATCGTCGCCTGCCGCGAGGCGGAGGTCACTACCCTAACGAGGGTAAAGAGTTCCGCGTCTACATCGACATCCCTGGGCTCAATAGGGCCACATCTCGGCAGCTCATGTGGCCGTCTCGTGTCGGCCGATGCGAGGGACCGCCTCACAGCTACGTCTGCATGCCTTTCATCCTAGCGGGCGCGGCTGAGGCGGTCTAGCGCTGCATGAGGGACGCTCAAGTGGCCCGCAAGGGCAGGCGCCAGGCGATCCCAGTGGCCCTCGGGAGCCTTCTGGTCCCTCCGAGCCCCTCGAGGCCCGGCAACGGAGCGGCTCATGAGGAACGGCTTCAGCAGCACACATTTTTTTGGCTACTTCAACAACTCTTTAGCAACGGCACCAGGTGACATCTCCCTAGTTCATTCAGTTTGGGGGCGCCCCTCGGGCTGCATCAACCCCAGGCCGTGTGGGTCTGTCCATACGGCATGTACCATTTTGCATTCACCGGGATTATCTAATCGTTTCCGTGAGTTTATTTATGATTGTCACCTCGTGACCCCCGCCTCATGACCCTGATGCTTCTGACTAACGCCATGTCTGCACGACACACACACACATCGGCATGGCGCTTGTGCTCGGGTCCGTCCCTGCAATGCTGATAAACCCGGGGATCGAGCTCTGGTTCGCAGCCCGCTTCGCATAGACCACCTCGCAGGGTTCTCGGTGCCTCCGATACACACCTGGGGCTTTCGGCCTCCTTGGCCATCTAACCTGCAGGATCACCCCACAGCAAGCCAAGTGTCGGCCCAGACAACCACCGTCTAGCCTCGCGAGTCGCTTGCACGTTAAAGGGGGGGCTCCCGAGCATCGCGCCTCGGGAGCTCCTACTGGCTCTCCAGCCCTCACTCCCTGGCCTTGACCACGGCATGGCGACCTGACATACTGATACGTCTCCAACGTATCTATAATATTTTAATTGTTCCATGCTATTATATTACCCCTTTTGGATATTTATGGGCTTTATTTTACACATTTATATCATTTTTGGGACTAACCTACTAACCGGAGGCCCAGCCCATATTGCTGTTTTTTTGCCTATTACAGTATTTCGAAGAATAGGAATATCAAACGGAGTCCAAACGGAGTGAAACCTTCGGGAGCATGATTTTTGGAACGAACGTGATCCGGAGAGCTTAGAGTGCAAGTCAAGAAGCTGCCGAGGAAGCCACGAGATAGGAGCCCCCCTGTAGGGCGCGCCCCCTGTCTCGTGGGCCCCTCGGGCGGCCACCGACGTACCTCTTCCTCCTATATATACCTACGTACCCCGAAAACATCCAGGAGCACCACGAAACACAGTTTCCACCGCTGTAACCTTCTGTATCCGTGAGATCCCATCTTGGAGCCTTCGCCGGCACTCTGCCGGAGGGGGAATCGACCATGGAGGGCTTCTACATCAACATCCTTGCCCCTCCAATGAGTTGTGAGTAGTTTACCACAGACCTACAGGTCCATAGTTATTAGCTAGATGGCTTCTTCTCTCTTTTTGGATCTGAATACAATGTTCTCCCCCTCTCTTGTGGAGATCTATTCGATGTAATCTCTTTTTGCGGTCTGTTTGTCGAGATCCAATGAACTGTGGGTTTATGATCAAATTTATCTATGGTTATTAATTGATCTTCTCTGAATTCTTTTATGTATGATTGAGTTATCTTTGCAAGTCTCTTTGAATTATCAGTTTGGTTTGGCCTACTAGATTGATCTTGCTTGCCATGGGAGAAGTGCTTAGCTTTGGGTTCAATCTTGCGGTGTTCTTACCCAGTGACAGAAAGGGTTGCAAGACACGTATTGTATTGTTGCCATCGAGGATAACAAGATGGGGTTTATATCATGTTTCATGAGTTTATCCCTCTACATCATGTCATCTTGCTTAATGCGTTACTCTGTTCTTATGAACTTAATACTCTTGATGCAGGTAGGAGTCGGTCGATGTGTGGAGTAATAGTAGTAGATGCAGGCAGGAGTCGGTCTACTTGTTATGGACGTGATGCCTATATACATGATCATGCCTAGATAATATCATAACTATGCGCTTTTCTGTCAATTGCTCGACAGTAATTTGTTCACCCACTGTAATTCTTATGCTATCTTGAGAGAAGCCTCTAGTGAAACCTATGGCCCCCGGGTCTATCTCTTATCATATTTGCTTTCAATCTACTTTTATTTGCATCTTTACTTTTTGCATCTATATTATAAAATACCAAAAATATATTACTATCTCTATCAGATCTCACTTTCGCAAGTGGCTATGAAGGGATTGACAACCCCTTTATTGCGTTGGTTGCAAGTTCTCAGTTTTTTTGTGTAGGTGCGTGGGTCTTTTGAGGAGCCTCCTACTGAATTGATACCTTGGTTCTCAAAACTGAGGGAAATACTTACGCTACACTTGCTGCATCACCCTCTCCTCTTCGGGGAAAACCAACGCTAGCTCAAGACGTAGCACATACCAGCTGCGGCTGAGCTCGCTCGAGGGATGGGTCCCGGGGACTTAGAGCATCTTGGCAAGCGAGGCAGGAGGGTCGCCAGGATGGGCTACGACTGATGGCACCATAGGCGCGACAACAAGTATTTCCTCTCCACAGGGCTCAGACCGCAAAAGATAAGTCTCGACTCGCTATGGCACCAGTTTCACTCCGCACGCCTCACCCCGCAGTTCCACTTGGGCGGTTCAACTCCCCTTTTCAATTTTCCATGCAGCTACTTGCACGCCAAGGGGGACCTCGTGAGCATCGCGTATCGTCAGCTCTTACCGGACCTTGGGCCTCTCACCTCCTAGCCTTGACCACGGCATCGTGACCTGGCATACTAGCGATGGCTGAAGCCTGCCTGGGGACTGGGTCCTGCCGGCATAGAGTGCCATGCAGTCTAGGGAAGAGAAAAGGCAGGGACTTAGCCAGACTGGAATACGTGCGTCCATTACAAAGTAAAAAGGAACAACGATACTATTGAATACATCTCGGTCCTTACAAGCCCCATGGGGGCTGATTTTCATCTCGTGACGGAGAAACAACTACAGGGCCTTGCAGCGTCGCTGACGACGCCGGGCGGATGCTGCAGCAGCACTCCGACCACGACGGGAGCTCGGCGGCACGTAGCTGTCGTTGCTCGACTCTGGAGAATCGCTGGGCTCGGGGGAGTCGCTAGATTCCCAGGAGTCGTCGCTGCTGCTGGACGAAGTGCTGAATGGGGTGGCAGCATATCCAGCGCCCATCACGGCGTCCCTTGAGCTGTCTCCTCTGGGGCAGCACTCCAGCCGTTCGCCCCGCTAGTTGAAGACCTAGAAGAACAAGGTGCCAGCGCCGTCGTACTCGAAGTGGATCGCCACGGCTCCCTCCGCTCGGCAAGCCCGGGCAACCTCGACCCATCCTCGCGTCATGAAGACATCTCCGGATGACACCACCTCGACCTCAACCCCGGTGGCTAGGCTGGTGCACCCTGCATGCTGCAGCCACATGTCAGGACCCCGATTCCAAGTCACATCGATCTAACCGGTAACACCTCATATCACTTTGCGGCCTCACGCACGGTATTCCCACGGGTGTCGCCTTACCATGGCCCGGGACCGTTTGCGCCTTTTGGCTCACGTATATGATAGTGTTGCTAGCATCCATATGACAGAGAACCCGGGCCGACATGGCTAGTCGTGAACCCAAAGTGGCACTAACCCATGGGGACAGGCATACATGAATCAACTTCGAGCATGTCGGTCAAGGCGTGTGAATCCCGGCTGTAGCACTGGCTAACAGGACTCCGGGAACCCGGCTGTAGCAGGCTAGGCAGGACTCCGGATGTCACCGCGTGACATTTCCCCGAAGGGACAGACACAGGAACGAAGTGAAACACATGCCGTCCAGTCAAGCGTCCTAAGCAGTAGTGCAGGGCTAGCAGGACTCCGGTGAACCGGGCTGTAGGGGACTACTATGGCTCAAGGAAGCACTAGACTACATTTCCCCATAAGAAAGGCTGCCAAGGATAAACAACTAGATTATCGGATCCCACACATACCAAGCATTTCAAATATACACACAATATGCTCAATATGTGTAAATACAACATGGCATCACAACATAACTCTACGACTCAAGTATTTATTCATTAGGCTCCGAGGAGTGAGATATTACAAACATGGGTCGCATGACCCTACATTCAGAGTATACAAGTGAAAGCACACGCGGAAGCTTAACATGTCTGAGTACAGACATCTACAAATGAAAAAGGCTAGGAAGCCTGACTATCTACTAGATCCTGCTGAGGGCACAAGATCGTAGCTGAGGTAACAAGCCAAACGTCGAAGTCCACGCGGAAATACTAGCAAGACGGAAGTCTCTCTACAAAAACATAAAATAAGCAACGTGAGTACAAATGTACTCAGCAAGACATACATCAGAACTAACTACATATGCATCATTATCAACAAAGGGGTGGTGGGGTTTAACTACAGCAAGCCAGCTTTGACTCTGTGGCTATACTAAACTACGACTGCAAGTAACTCTTTTGAGGTGGCGCACACGAGTCCACATATTCACCATATCAATACACCACTATGGATCCGCTCCCGTCTCCCTACGAGAACGCCATCCATAGCACTCACGCTTATCTTGCGTATTTTAGAGTATCCACTTTCACTTGTCTATGAACTGTACAGGCAACCCAAAAGTCCTTTTACGCGGACACAGCTATTCGAATAGATCATATTAACCCTGCAGGGGCGTACTTCTTCACACACGCTCTCGCCCCTTACCACCATGTACACGTCGTGTATCTCGGCAACCTTCAAGCGGAAGCCTGGCGAGGAAGTCGGCCACGACCTAACTAACCACACAAGTCTCTAGTCCAGGTTTATCGCCTATTCGGGTTCCATCCGCAAGGAGATCCGGCCGGGGTGTCGCTCACGGCCCCAAACGATGTGTGTTGGGTTCCTGAGACACCAAACGGGCGCTCGATACACGGGGCCATGGTCTATCTACCGCATCATAGCCCACCCCTAGGGTCAGCGCTACGCACGGCCTCCAACACATATCCTACAAACACTAGAAACTAGTTGCAACTCCTGGACAAAGATCAGGTTGATTAATAAGTCGAGAGGGGCACTTAAGCACTCCAATGCGTGGTAGTAACTGTTCATGGATCACAAACACAGAACTCAGTTCCTGAGGACGGCAGCAATGAGACAGCCCACGATGTACACCTACATGGCCTCTCACCGCTACCTTTACCAAATCGTGTTCACACACTTAGCTCTCAACAGTAGGACATGTTCACACACCTCCAATTCATCCCCGATGAATCAGACCTGACTCAACTCTAAGCAGTAGCAGGCATGACAAACAAGCATGAATGAGTAGGCACATCAGGGCTCAAACAACTCCTACTCATGCTAGTGGGTTTCATCTATTTACTGTGGCAATGACAGGTCATGCAGAGGATAAAGGGGTTCAGCTACCGCAGCAAGTAACAAATGAATCATTGTTGCCTAATGCAGTAAAAGAGAGCAGGAGCGAGAGAGTGGGATTGTATCGAAATGAACAAGGGGGTTTTGCTTGCCTGGCACTTCTGAAGATAGTATAGTTCTTCATCGGTGTCATCGAACTCATCGTCGGTACAACGTCTACTTGGGGGGGGGGGGGTGGGGGACAAACACCGGCAACAGAGAAAGAACACAATCAATGCAATGCAACAATATGATGCATGAGTGTGACATGGCAATATGTTGTGGTTTGAGCTAATGCAACTAGCAGCAGGTTAAATGAAGTTGGTTTGAACCCTAGGTTCAAATTCAAACTCCATATGTGAAGGTTTAAATGCCATTATAAGATTTGGCCTAAACAGCAGCCCTAAGTTTCTATATCATGCATGAAAATGGTACAGATGGATAGGTTGTATTTTTCTGATCATTTTTCATATATAAATTATTTCATTTGGAGTTACGGTTCATTTTCTATGATTTTTAGAAGTTGTGGCTATTTTCTGGAATTTCCTGTAAAAGAATAAATCCAGAAAAAGAGTTACTGCGTCAGCCTGACATCATCATGACGTCAGCAGGTCAACGGGGTACAGTCCAGGTCAAACCTGACCAGTTGGGCCCGCTGTCAGTGACACAGAGTCAGCTACAGAGGCTGGCGCGTGGACCCGGTCAATGCTGACGTGGCCAAGTCAAACTGACCGGCGGGGCCACGGCCATTAGCTTAATCTAAAGCGGGGAGATAAACCTATGATTAATTAAGGGCGTGGGGCCCATTTGTCAGTGAGAGAGAGGGGGTTAATTAGTGCTAACAGTGGGGTTTAGCCGGCGTCTAATCGCTGGCGTAAGCGGGGCACGTCGGAGTTGCCCGTCCGGCCAACTCCTGCGATGAGGGGTCGTGCGGCTGGGTTTGCTGGAACCGGCACAACGAGGCGCGTCGGTTGGTTGCCTCGGGCGGTCCTGGGGTGGCCGGGTGTGTCGCTGGTGTCGAGGTTTAGCGGCGGCGGAGCTCGAGCTCGAGCGCGTGCGGGGTTTCAATGCGAGCTTAGAGCAACGGCGTGGCGCGTTCGCTTCCTGGGGATGCGTTGAGCAAGTTGGTGATGCTAGGGCGAGCGGAAGAGCGTAGGAGCATGGAGCTCGTCGGCCATGGCGGCGGCCGGAGCTTGGAGCTCGCGGACGAGGGTGCTACGGCACAGGAATGAGCAGAACAAAGGGGGGAGAACGGGCAGGAGCTCACGGTGAGGTCATTGGTGATCCCAGCGTGCTCGGGGACGGCTTGGTGACGACGAATCGGTCGGCGGCGGCCGTCGGTGCAGAGGACGAAGATGGCGTCGATGAGGGCGCTCCAGGGCGTCCGGCGTCGTGTGGCTTGGCGGGGAGGACGACGACGTCGTGTCGGAGCTCGGGGTTGTGTCGGAGAGGTTCGGGGATGGCTGTGGCCGTGCTGGCAGCGGACGGCGACGACGGGTAGCGTTGCGGGAATAGAGCAGAGGAGGGGCAGGGGGGTCCTGGGAGAGAGGGGAGAGGTGCAGGGGGGTGCTGGCGTCTTCGTGGCGCTCGAATGGGGACGGGGAGGCAGCAGGAGGTGGAAGCAGGAGGTGGTCATGAAAAGGCCACAAGAAGTACACACCTCTACCCATCTTGGCAGAGGTGGAAGAAGACATCGGCACCCCTGGTGGGCTGGGCCGATTCTCTCCTGGGCCAGGTAAACAGGTAAGATTCTGCTCTATTTTAGTTTTATGTTCTGTTTTCTTTTGTTAAATATTCTTCCACTGTTCAAAATTGAAAACAATTTCGAAACAGAGACAAAACCCTTTGAATAATTTTATGTTGCAAGATGGAAATTTCCAAATGCACATAAAATGTTTCAAGGATATTTGAAATTATATTCTAGTTATATGAATATAACTCAAATTCAAATAGCTATTGATTTAAATTCGGAGTCCCAAAAATAAATCCTTAAAAATGTTCCTAAATTCTGGTTTGATATATATAGCTCTTGCCAAAATTCTCAAACATTGCAAAAGGACATCTTGGAAACAAAGAATGAGATTTCCAGGGTTCTTTGCCCTTCTTTTATTTAAGTTTATGAGGCTCCCACTTTCCTCAATTCCAAGTTTCAGAAATTTAGACATGATGCAAGCAAGGTGCAAACACTAGGCAGCACCAGAAGCTAGGGATGTGACAGCTCACCCCTACTAAACAAGAATCTCGTCCCGAGATTCAGGTCATGAGGTAAGAAGGCAAAGGGACACAAGCTAATACAATCTTCACGATCCAGATGTCTTTCTCGAGGATATTGATTCATTGCATCACCTTGATCTCGACTTCTTGCTTTGAGAACTACATCCAACATGACAACGAGTAGGAAGGGAGAATTTTAGAAGAATCAATCTTCTTGAGGTTCGAGCAAATTAGGATCAAATCACGGAATGAGACATAGAAACATCTCGGGAGCTGAGAGGCAAAGCATGCATCAGGAGCGACAGAAGAAACAATTTGACGAGGGTTTCAAAGTAGCGAGGGAAATTTCCATGATTCCAAAACGGGGCACCTTAGGGAAGGTGACTCGAAGAACTATTCCCTTAAGTGGCAAAAAGAATTACTTTTGATATCTAAATCATTGAAACTCTTTATACCAGCCTATGGCAATCACAAACGATCGTTTGGCGGAGTTCAAAGGAATGACACATATGGATTCGAATGGATGATGTGGACTACCTTGTTGAAGACAACGCAATGGATGACTTTGCTTATCACCGGAAATGGATGGGACCCATGACAGGACTACTTTTGAGGATGATCCTAGACAACAATTACTGAGAGGGCAGCCCATGGGAATTGGCACAATGGCAGTGCAAGTTGGAACAAAATGCAAATGATGGGAATGTTCCAACCATCATATATGCCTAAGATTCAGAACTGGTTGGTACAGGGATATTTCAGACATCCACGTGCCTGAAAGGGAAAGTTTGCAACACAACCGATGGGATGATGTTGCGAGATTCTCGGGAGATGAACTACGATAGCAAGCTCCAAAACATAAGCCGGTCCTGCTACACACATGTGAACACGCTATCCCAGACAGGCATGACCACATGGTAGTCTTATAACAAAACACTACCGAGTTCTGGTTGGGAACCATAATCACGGATAACGAAGTCTTGTGCATTACCATGGATTAGCACTTAACTCTTTTTCATAGAACAAATCAGTCAGTGGCTTGGTGTGCTAGGGAATACGAATGGAGTGGTGTAACACCCCAAAATTCTTGACCTTGTTTACTTAATTTAAAACTTTGCCAGGAGATTAAATTTTTATTTTTCTGGACTTTATCTTGATTTCAGGGCCTCTCTTTTCCCTAAGTTGTGGAGTTTTTCACCCCTAGTAAAAAACATTTTCAAAATAGGTTATTGGACTTGTTTATCCTCTCAAGAAAAATCCTTTCTTTTCATCAGAGGAATTAAATATATAATAATCTCCATAATCTTTTTTTAATGGTTTCCCATGGTTTTATGGTCCTTTTTGAACTGCAACCATTTGATAAAACCATTCAAAAATTCCACCAAAATTTGGAGATATCATGTGATGTCACCAAACCACTTTTATGCAAAAAGATATTTCATTCCCTAGATATTTTGAGCTCTACACCCAATTTTGTTCTCTGGTCCAGTGGGCAATTTTGCACTACAACCGATTTAAATATTTCTTTCTAGCCTCCACCAAAATTTTGGGATGTTAGTAGAAGCCTATGGTTCAACTTTATGCAAAAAACCCAGTGTTGTCATTTGAAATTTTTTAGTGAATCAACCTCATTTTCATTCTGGTCCAACATGATGGTTTGTACAGCATCCATATTATTGCTTGCTCCTTGACCCTTGATTCTTTCCCCTGCTTGCAGACCACCCTACACAACCCTTAAGTCCAGGAGAGTGGACCCATTGGATGATCCTATGTGCTTGCAATCATGCCCTATTCTTTCTGTCAGAAACTGAGGTTTTGCAAAAATTGCACTATCAAGTTTCTTCTTTTGACAAACTAGCTTCACCACCCCCTTATCCATCCAAGAAAACACTGATCTGGAGATGTTGGTCACCCCAAGTAATGCCTAGGTGCCTGTGGCATTTTGTCAAACACCTTGAGAGCATGAACAGTTTTGGCATGAGTTTTGGTTTGCATTGTGGACCTGATCCTCGACCCAAATGACCTTGTCCACTAAGCTTCTAACTAATGCTAACCAAGACCTGTAATCCCCAACCCCACCAAGGCCTCCTAGCATGCCCCGCATTTTGCCGAACGGTTGGCGTGCACGCCTGGCGCGCCAGGCCTGCGTTTTGCGTCGCGTCTTGCCCGAGCTGCCGCGTCCCAGGTTGACCCTTCCCCCCCGAGCTCGATCTGATCCGCTGTGATAGCCGTGTCGCGCCCCACCCGACCGCCCCTGGCTCGCTACAGCGGCGCCACAGCAAGCTTCTTGGCGGCATGCTTGCGTCAGATCCATGGACGGCGCCGCCCAAACCTCCTCCGCCGCCACTGCCCTCGTGAACAGGCCGCTCATCCCCCAGCTCCTTCAGCCACGCCATGCCCCGCTAGCCTCGCCACGCTGTTCTGCAAACCACAGTGGTGGTGAGCCACCGCCCTCATCCACGGTGTCGCCAACCTCCTCTCCGTGCCTATATGAACCCACTCGAGCTCTTCACACCGGACAGAACCTCCTCGATGCCATTGAAAGGCCCTCTAGCTCCCATTCCTCCAGAGGCCGCCGATCTCCCGCCTCTGGCAGTTTGGGCCGCCGCCGCCCTCCGGTCGATTCCGAGCAACCAGAGCTGCTTCCCCTCCATGCTGTCCTCCATTAGCTCCATGACGACCCCGTGAACCCTTTCCCACTCCCATTTTCACCCGGGAGCCACGGTATGCCAAGCCCCATTCCTCCCAAGCTTCCTCCGCCATGGAGGAAGGAGCTCACCCCAAACTTCACCACGCCCTAACCACCGCAGATTGATGCGGTACCTCTTCCCGATCACCCCCATATCACGAGCGCATCGAACGGTGGCTTGTGTCGCCGGGGATCGCCGTTGGAAACGGCCCCTGTCTCTGTCGAGGCGCGCACGGTGGGGGGGGGAGAGAAGATGAAACCGACAGGTGGGGACCACCTGTCGGTGAGCCAACCCAAGCCACTAGTGGCGCAACCCGACCGATACGTTTTTCTCTGGTTGAAGCGTATTTCCGGTAAGTACGCGACCAATCTCAGAAGACGCAGTCCAGGCGAACCGTTTTCCTTTTTCTGTCTTTTTTAAAACAGAACTTTGACTGGGCTTAACTTTTTAAATATAACTCCAAATGACTTGATTATTTTTATGTTGCTTCCCAAATATTGCCTAGTTTATTTTCATATTTATTTGAAAATTTTCCAAGCAACTTTTTTGTACTGATTTTAAAGTGTTTGTTATTTGAATATTTTTCAAAATAGGATTTTGGAGAGAAGCAGAAAACTTTCAAAAGTTTTTAGGATGCACCCTGCCTCTACACAACTTGAAGGCAAGCATTCTGAACCCCGACATAATAATTTTGGTGTGTTAGTTGACACGTTTGTAACACCGCCTTATTTTCGGGAACTTGTTATTTCATGTGACATGATCATTTGCATGGATGCATATCAGTGTTTTCCTTGCTGTTGGAAATGAATATACCTGTGATGGTAATCATCCTCATGTACCTTGCATGCATGCCGGAAAGGAATCCGGGAAAGCATCTGCCTTGGGTAGGCGTGAGCTTGTCGCCGGTCTCCGTTGGGATGGTTATGTCTGGTGTGGCATAGTAAGGTATAATGAGTGGTGATCCTGTTGTTTGAAAATATGTTTGTTTTACATATCATGCAGGAAATAGTTAAGCCTCCTGAGTCGGCCGTAACTCGAGCCTTGTTCCAGTAAACCCCAAACTTGTTTCGTGCTGCCATTAGTCCCTGCCATAGGTAGGGTATGGTTCAGTAAGTTGTTAACCCTTGTCTTAGCACACACCGTACAGAGAGGCCATGGTGGAAGATACCGGCTGCATCCGGTAGGCATGCTACCTGGTCCGGGAGCATGGGTGTACCCCTTAGAGCGCGCGATAGAAATTTGATCCCATGCTACACGAGGTTGTAGCCTCCCCACTTAGAGTTTTGCTTAACAAGTGTCGTGGGTGATTCCAGACACGAGTAAAGTTAAGCTGGTGTGTGCAAGCCAGGCGTGTTTTCGACTAAAAGACCATAGACGGAATTAGTCCCGATGGACTAAAGAAATCCGTTACTCGTGGGTAAATAGCACAACCTCTGCAGAGGTATTAAACCTATTCGAATAACCCTGTCCTCGGTTAAGGATTCCAGTCTAGGATGGGTCAAGTGTCGGTCTTAGTGTCACCTCCTGAGGAGAGCTACTAAACCGAACTTGGTTTATGATTGTGACTTGTGATGATGATAATGATTATTATTATGGACTAACCCTTTATATTATTTGAATTATTGAGTATCCCAGGATGGTTCTACCTCCGGCTATTCACCGATTTATTTATAAGCCCTTTATGTGGTGTCGCTCGGGCGCTCGATCGTGGCATTTCTTCTGCTTATTTATAAGCCCTTTATGTGGTGTCGCCGACTCCGATCGTGGCATTTCTTCATTTATTTATAAGCCTTTTATGTGGTGTCGCCGACGCCTCGATCGTGGCATTTCTTCATTTATTTATAAGCCCTTTATGTGGTGTCGCCGAAGCCCGATTGTGGTATTTCTTCTATTTATTTATAAGCCCTTTATGTGGTGTCGCCGACGCCCGATCGTGGCATTTCTTCTGCTTATTTATAAGCCCTTTATGTGGTGTCGCCGATGCCCGATCGTGGCATTTCTTCATTTATTTATAAGCCCTTTATGTGGTGTTGCTCGGGCGCCGACTATGGCATTTCTTCTTTATTTATAAGCCCTTTATGTGGTGTCGCTCGACGCCTCGATCGTGGCATTTCTTCATTTATTTATAAGCCCTTTATGTGGTGTCGCTTAGACGCTCGATCGTGGCATTTCTTCTGCTTATTTATAAGCCCTTTATGTGGTGTCGCTCACACGCCCGATCGTGGCATTTCTTCATTTATTTATAAGCCCTTTATGTGGTGTCGCCGACGCCTCGATCGTGGCATCTCTTCTTTATTTATAAGCCCTTTATGTGGTGTCGCCGACGCCTCGATCGTGGCATTTCTTCATTTATTTATAAGCCCTTTATGTGGTGTCGCCAGACTCGATCGTGGCATTTCTTCATTTTATTTATAAGCCTTTTTATGTGGTGTCGCCGACGCCTCGACTATGGCATTTCTTCTTTATTTATAAGCCCTTTATGTGGTGTCGCCGTAAGCCCGACCGTGGCATTTCTTCTATTTATTTATAAGCCCTTTATGTGGTGTCGCCGACGCCTGATCGTGGCATTTCTTCCGCTTATTTATAAGCCCTTTATGTGGTGTCGCCGATGCCCGATCGTGGCATTTCTTCCATTTATTTATAAGCCCTTTATGTGGTGTTGCTCGACGCCTCGACTATGGCATTTCTTCTGCTTATTTATAAGCCCTTTATGTGGTGTCGCCGACGCCCGATCGTGGCATTTCTTCTGCTTATTTATAAGCCCTTTATGTGGTGTCGCTTAGACGCCTCGACCGTGGCATTTCTTCTATTTATTTATAAGCCCTTTATGTGGTGTCGCCACACGCCCGATCGTGGCATTTCTTCTTTATTTATAAGCCCTTTATGTGGTGTCGCCGACGCCTCGATCGTGGCATTTCTTCTGCTTATTTATAAGCCCTTTATGTGGTGTCGCCGACGCCTCGATCGTGGCATTTACTACTGCTCCGTCATTACATATTTGTGGCCACTTATTAGTAATCCACATGTATGCACCAAGGATTTCATTTCTTTATGACCGACGCTGGATCATAAAATGTTCATCAAGGCATGATTTTGATTGTTATATTATACCTGTGTTCGAATGTTTGCAGTACATTCAAAGTACTCACTGGCTTGTCCCTGGCTATTGCCTTGGCCAGATTCCTTCCATGGAGAGGAGCGTTGCGATGACAGCCCCAGAACCTAAGCATGGAGATAGCAGCCCCGCGAAGATAGGAGTTAACCTGGTCAGCTGTTCCTGTGGGAAATGGAGTTCCATGGACACTGATGATCCACAAACTGCTTCCGCCATCAACCACTAGAAACCATTTGTTGAACTTCCAGGCCAGAATGGTCTTGTACTTCATATTTTTGTATTCTGCTTGGAATTTCTGTATCAAGTTGGTGCCTCATCAGCTAACAGTAAACCTGGGGCTGGTGAGCACAGCGGCCATTTTTGGAAATTGATTCCCAGAAAACCGGTCGCGACAAACTTGGTATCAGAGCCAGGCTGACCATTGGCTAATCCTATCTTAGCCAAGTCGAGAAACCTAGGAATACCAACCCACCAGACCCTAACCAGAACCCCAGCCAAGCTTCCCGTGCATGATAGCCACACAGTGACCCCGACACTTTTGGCAGTCGGTGCCCAACCTATTAGCCTAGCCTGTCGATCATGCGCCAGTGACCGACACATAATCTGTCCTATTCGCAAGCATGCGAAGGAAGACACTGTCCCCTTTTTCTATAAAAAGGGCACGCTAGTCGCTACCCAGCCACCCCAGTATGAGCTGTTCAAATCAAGAATTACCCCTTCCACCTCGAGATACTGGGTAGCAGTGCACATCCCTCCCGTAGGCCCAAACCAAGACCCAACGGAGGTCTCCTTCGTGGGGAAATCTATGCCGACCCCAAATATAGCAGTAGAAGCCGCTGCATACGAAGCGCTTGCTCGCCTTCGATTCATGGTACCCTATGCCAGCGAACGAGGGTATTATTACTTTCCGAGCCGTGCAGCACCCGGGGAGTAACATCTTTTCCCCGGTGGACGAATTGAGAGAGACCCAGTCCTGGCCAACCTTGCCCAGTACGTCATCACTCTAGAGCGTTTAACCCAACATGTGATGGGTTATCTCCAGAGCCTCTCGGATTTAAATCCTCAGATCGCCATCGGCAGATCACTAAGGCCCGACCAGGGGAGACATATTCATCGGCTGGTCAATCCGCTTTCCCCGATAGAAGAGGAGTGCATCCCAGTACCAGAGACGTTTTCTCGGGACCCTGTCCAGTTACCATTTGCATTATAGACGTCACTACTGTGTTTATTATTGCAACTTCTATTTATGCATTGTAACTTATGCGTGGTACCCCGAGTTTGCGCGCCGAGTAAATTATTTAGTTTCTATTAATGGGACTAGTTCCGTTGCGGTTTGACTCTGATGCATTACTGTTTTCCCTCGCGAGAAATCCTGGAGTGGAATTTCTTTTCCCTGAGTTGCTACATCATCTTCTCACGACATGGATTATTTTTATTCACGCAACACCACCACCTCTCGAACACATTCACTGCTTACAAAATCTCGTAACCGTGGAGTATTTGTGTTTTCAAACCAGCTCTTAGCAAATCTCGAGGACGAGATTTTTCTTAAGGGGGGTAGTGTTGTAACACCCCAAAATTCTTGACCTTCTTTACTTAATTTAAAACTTTGCCAGGAGATTAAATTTTTATTTTTCTGGACTTTATCTTGATTTCAGAGCCTCTCTTTTCCCTAAGTTGTGGAGTTTTTCACCCCTAGTAATTTTTTTTCAAAATAGGTTATTGGACTTGTTTATCCTCTCAAGAAAAATCCTTTCTTTTCATCAGAGGAATTAAATATGTAATAATCTCCATAATCTTTATGTTTTTGAAAAAATGGTTTCCCATGGTTTTATGGTCCTTTTTGAACTGCAACCATTTGATAAAATCATTCAAAAATTCCACCAAAATTTGGAGATATCATGTGAATTCACCAAACCACTTTTATGCAAAAAGATATTTCATTCCCTAGATATTTTGAGCTCTACACCCAATTTTCTTCTCTGTTCCAGTGGGCAATTTTGCACTACAACCTATTTAAATATTTCTTTCTAGCCTCCACCAAAATTTTGGGATGTTAGTAGAAGCCTATGGTTCAACTTTATGCAAAAAAACCCAGTGTTGTCATTTGAAAATTTTGAGTGAATCAACCTCATTTTCATTCTGGTCCAACATGATGGTTTGTACAGCATCCATATTATTGCTTGCTCCTTGACCCTTGATTGTTTCCCCTGATTGTAGACCACCCTACACAACCCTTAAGTCCAGGAGAGTGGACCCATTGGATGATCCTAAGTGCTTGCAATCATGCCCTCTTCTTTCTGTCAAAAACTGAGGGTTTGCAAAAATTGCACTATCAAGTTTCTTCTTTTGACAAACTAGCTTCACCACCCCCTTATCCATCTAAGAAGACACTGATCTGGAGAAGTTGGTCACCCCAAGTAATGCCTAGGTGCCTGTGGCATTTTGTCAAACACCTTGAGAGC
Source organism: Aegilops longissima (assembly GCA_021605205.1). Classification (NCBI taxonomy): domain Eukaryota; kingdom Viridiplantae; phylum Streptophyta; class Magnoliopsida; order Poales; family Poaceae; genus Aegilops; species Aegilops longissima. Next base: position 427,937,907 of record CM038680.1, read on the forward strand.
ATGAACAGTTTTGGCATGAGTTTTGGTTTGCATTGTGGACCTGATCCTCTGACCCGGCGACCTTGTCCACTAAGCTTCGAACTAATGCTAACCAAGACCTGTAAATCCCCAACCCCACCAAGGCCTCCTAGCATGCCCCGCATTTTGCCGAACGGTTGGCGCAGACGCCTGGGCGCGGCCAGAGCGCGATTTTGCACGCGGCGCCCGAGCTGCCGCGTGCCAGTTGACCCTCCCCGAGCTCGATCTGATCCACTGATAGCCGTGTCGCGCCCACCCGACCGCCTGGCTCGCTTATAGCGCGCCAGCAGCAAGCTTCTTGGCGGCATGCTTGCGTCAGATCCATGGACGGCGCTGCCCAAACCTCCTCCGCCGCCACTGCCCTCGTGAATGTGCCATTCTCATCCCCAGCTCCTTCAGCCACGCCGTGCCCGCTAGCATCGCCACGCTGCCCTGCAAACCACAAAGGGCGGTGAGCCACCGCCTCATCCACGGTCGTCGCCGAACCGCCTCTCCGTGCCTATATGAACCCACTCCGAGCTCTTCACGCTGGACAGGAACCCTCCTCGATGCCATTGAAAGGCCCCTCTAGCTCCCATTCCTCCAGAGGCCATCGATCTCCCCGTCTCTGGCAGTTTGGGCCGCCGCCGCCCTCCGGTCGATTCCGAGCAACCAGAGCTGCTTCCCCTCCGTGCTGTCCTCCATTAGCTCCATGACGACCCTGCGAACCCTTTCCCACTCCCATTTTCACCCGGGAGCCACGGTATGCCAAGCCCCATTCCCTCCCGAAGCTTCCCCTCCGCCATGGAGGAAGGAGCTCTCACCCCCAAACTTCACCACGCCCCTAACCACCGCAGATTGATGCGGTACCTCTTCCCGATCACCCCCATATTACGAGCGCGTCGAACGGTGGCTTGTGTCGCCGGGGATCGCCGTTGGAAACGGCCCCTGTCTCTGTCGAGGCGCGCACGGGGGGGGGGGGGAGAAGATGAACCCGATAGGTGGGGACCACCTGTCGGTGAGCCAACCCAAGCCACTAGTGGCGTAACCCGACCGCTACGTTTTTCTCTGGTGGAAGCATATTTCCGGTAAGTACGCGACCAATCTCGGAAGACGCAGTCCAGGCGAACCGATTTCCTTTTTCTGTCTTTTTTAAAACAGAACTTTGACTAAACTTTGACTGGGCTTAACTTTTTAAATATAACTCCAAATGACTTGATTCTTTTTCTGTTGCTTCCCAAATATTGTCTAGTTTAGTTTCATATTTATTTGAAAAATTTCCAAGCAACTTTTTTGTACTGATTTTAAAGTGTTTTTTATTTGAATATTTTTCAAAATAGGATTTTGGAGAGAAGCAGAAAACTTTCAAAAGTTTTTAGGATGCACCCTGCCTCTACACAACTTGAAGGCAAGCATTCTAGACCCCGACATAATAATTTTGGTGTGTTAGTTGACACGTTTATAACACCACCTTATTTTCGGGAACTTGTTATTTCATGTGACATGATCATTTGCATGGATGCATATCAGTGTTTTCCTTGCCGTTGGAAATGAATATACCTGTGATGGTAATCATCCTCATGTACCTTGCATGCATGCGGAAAGGAACTGGAAAGCATCTGCCTTGGGTAGGCGTGAGCTTGTCGCCGGTCTCCGTTGGGACGGTTATGTCTGGTGTGGCATAGTAAGGTATAATGAGCGGTGATCATGCTGTTTGAAAATATGTTTGTTTTACATATCATGCAGGAAATAGTTAAGCCTCCTGAGTCGGCCGTAGCTCGAGCCTTGTTCCAAAGAAACCCCAAACTTGTTTCAGTGCTGCCATTAGTCCCTGCCATAGGTAGGGTATGGTTCAAGAAGTTGTTAACCCTTGTCTTAGCACACACCGTACAGAGAGGCCATGGTGGAAGATACCGGCTGCATCCGGTAGGCATGCCACCTGGTCCGGGAGCATGGGTGTATCCGGTTGGGACCGAGAGGGGGGCACCGCTGAGAGCGCGCGATAGAAATTTGATCCCATGCTACACGAGGTTGTAGCCTCCCCACTTAGAGTATTGCTTAACAAGTGTCGTGGGTGATTCCATACACGAGTAAAGTTAAGCTGGTGTGTGCAAGCCAGGCGTGTTTTCGACTGAAAGACTATAGAAGGAATTAGTGCCGATGGACTAAAGAAATCCGTTACTCGTGGGTAAATAGCACACCCTCTGCAGAGGTATTAAACCTATTCGAATAACCCTGTCCTCGGTTAATGATTCTAGTCTAGGATGGGTCAAGTGTCGGTCTTAGTGTCAGTCTCCGGAGGAGAGCTACTAAACCAGAACTTGGTTTATGATTGTGACTTGTGATGATGATAATGATTATTATTATGGACTAACCCCTTTATATTATTTGAATTATTGAGTATCCCTGGGACGGTTCTACCTCCTGGATATTCACTGCATTTATTTATAAGCCCTTTATGTGGTGTCGCCGACGCCTCGATCGTGGCATTTCTTCATTTATTTATAAGCCCTTTATGTGGTGTCGCCGAGACACCGATCGTGGCATTTCTTCTATTTATTTATAAGCCCTTTATGTGGTGTCGCCGACGCCCGATCGTGGCATTTCTTCATTTATTTATAAGCCCTTTATGTGGTGTCGCCGACGCCTTGATCGTGGCATTTCTTCTTTATTTATAAGCCCTTTATGTGGTGTCGCCGACGCCTCGATCGTGGCATTTCTTCTGCTTATTTATAAGACCTTTATGTGGTGTCGCCGACGCCTCGATCGTGGCATTTCTTCTATTTATTTATAAGCCCTTTATGTGGTGTCGCTCGACGCCCGATCGTGGCATTTCTTCTGCTTATTTATAAGCCCTTTATGTGGTGTCGCCGACGCCCAACTATGGCATTTCTTCTGCTTATTTATAAGCCCTTTATGTGGTGTTGCTCGACGCCTCGACTATGGCATTTCTTCTGCTTATTTATAAGCCCTTTATGTGGTGTCGCCGACGCCTCCGATCGTGGCATTTCTTCCGCTTATTTATAAGCCCTTTATGTGGTGTCGCCGACGCCCGATCGTGGCATTTCTTCTGCTTATTTATAAGCCCTTTATGTGGTGTCGCTCGACGCCTCGATCGTGGCATTTACTACTGCTCCGTCATTACATATTTGTGGCCACTTATTAATAATCCACATGTATGCACCAAGGATTTCATTTCTTTATGACTGACGTTGTGATCATAAAATGTTCATCAAGGCATGATTTTTGTTTGTTATATTATATCTGTGTTCAGAATGTTTGTGAGTACATTCAAAGTACTCACTGGCTTGTCCCTGGCTATTGTCTTGGCCAGATTCCTTGCATGGAGAGGAGCGTTGCGATGGCAGCCCCGGAACCTTAGCATGGAGATAGCAGCCCCGCGAAGATAGGAGTTAACCTGGTCAGCTGTTCCTGCGGGAAATGGAGTTCCATGGACACTGATAATCCACAAACCGCTTCCGCCATCAACCACTAGAAACCATTTGTTGAACTTCCAGGCCAGAATGGTCTTGTACTTCATATTTTTGTATTCTGCTTGGAATTTCTGTATCAAGTTGGTGCCTCATCACCTAACAGTAAACCTGTGGCTCGTGAGCACAGCGGCCATTTCTGGAAATTGATTCCCGGAAAACCGGCCGCGACAAGTGGAGGTAATTAATCTACCAAACCATAGAATACCTCGCATGAATGCATGACGGACTTGGGATGATTCCAAAGGAAACAAAACAAACCTTGCTCAAATTCATGGCGGCAACTTACACCTAATGCACGTGAACTTGGAGAAAGTCACTTCTTTCATCCAAGCATAAGCTTCATGAACGGAACACGAAGGCATTGCTTACAAAGTTTCCAACACTAGGTTGATGTTCAACATGAATCATAGGGGAGACAAAATGCTGTTGATGTGCTCAACGGCAACTCATCGGAATTTCCATATCACTCGACTTCCACCATCATGTGAACACGGTGATAGCATTGATCAGACCAAAAGATGTAATGGTGTATGCTCGAGGGATCAACCACGAGTAAGACAACATTACGAACATCGTTGGTTCTGATTTGACTTGACAATAGCCCATACTCAAGTCAAAGTTTTGACAAGGCAATAGATCCAACAACTGATCACGAGGACCAATCAATGGAGATATCATCTTTCTTCAACACACACACGCACAGAAGATATCCCTTAGAGATGAACTAAGTTAAACAAAGCTTTATCTTTCAACTCTCCAAGTTGTTGTCTAGCTCAACCAACTAGCTCAGGGATATCCAACGCAGATTCTTGGAGAATGGGTGGTTTAGAGGAAAACCAATATGATCACGAACTCAACATAGCGGTCAGGTGACAACCTGGTAACACTTCCGAGAAGATTTTTGGAACATCACAAACCACCGATATGTCTCTAAGCTCAAGAACAATCTTGCTTTTCAAGGCAAGACGACATGATCAAAAGAGTGAGGGATTGACACAGTCCTAACTCATTGATCGAAGAGTGCACCGGAAATAAGGACTAGGTAGCATAGTCTATCTTAGAATGATGATTCAATAACCAACACGCTAGGAACGAAATTATTGTCCTTTTACTACCAAGCAGCTAGTTGCTAGGAGTATTGATTTCACACATCATGGTTCACTTGTCGGTGTTCCGGTTGCAACAACACGGAACCGAGGAGCGAATGATGATGGCGAGAAGTATCACTGTGTCAAGAATTCATAAGAGGTGGTGCAATACCCATGACATTCTTGATATAAGACGGTAATACTTCAGGTTAGAACAGAATCAAAAGCTGGATTGGCATTTTGATCTACGATACACAACTATTTTGACCCAACCCTGGATATGGATGAGGTACTGGAGTTTGTTTTTCCTAGTCATTCCGGAATAGAATGGCTTGATGGACCACAAGAATAATAAGCATCGATAACACGGATGCACAATTACTCCTGACTATCAATTGATAGACGATAGTCGGAATACAAATGAAGAGGGACAACTCAAGGGAACATATATCTTTTTGAGTTGTGGATGCATAGATCAATATGTCAAACCAAGTTCAACAGGTTTCTTCCAGATAACCCATGCAGAAAGGCAGAACTGGCAGAATCACAATATAGAATGGAGGACTCATCATGAGCACTCTGGTTGTGATTTTTTGGTTCAACGAGGAACTTATGCCATAAGTAGTTCATGGTATTCGGAAGAAGGATATACCACGGACCTCGAGGACTAATGCAAGGGTTACTAATATCCTAAAGGAACTAGCAACACTATCAACGTGAGGTAATTAGGGTGAATCTCGGGTTTAGAGACCCAGGGGTAGAATACCTACCACTAGGTGGCATCACAGAATGCTTTCGGGAATGACGGCCAGATTCGTCACACTGGGAACACAAAACATGGCTAGATTACTAGGTGACTCCCTAAAACACCTAGGGTCATAATACTAACTCCAACATGTATGTCAAGGCAACGGAGTACCTCAACAGACCGATTAGTGTGCTAAATCCGGCCCAAAGGAACAACGGGGTGGGAAGAAGGGATTTGCAAATGCATCAGACTAATTAGAAACCTGGGATGACTCGGACAACATAACGGCTATAAATGCTCAAAATGATTTGAGACATCCTGCAAAATAGTGGCATGACCACTCAACATCACAATATCAAGGTTCTGAGACCAGCTATGAACATACGGAAGTAGTAAAAACTGAGCTGAGATTTGAAACTATCAGTTATATAAGTCCATGGATTAGTAACACGTCATCCTGATAGATAGATGAGAAGGCCTAGTTCCTAATCCCCGTAGAAGAGAACAGGATGACTCAGATCAGAAGGCCATGAGGTATAAGGAGTAAAAAGAGCCTTACGTTCCCTACCACAATCAATTCCCTTACATAACTAAAGCATTTCTAGACATAACTTCACCGGTTTGGCTTGGTAATCCTCTGAGCAATCAAAGCTCGATACCAAAGCTGTCGGGACCCTCGATTCCAAGTCACATCGATCTAGCCGGTAACACCTCATATCACTTTGCGGCCTCACGCACGGTATTCCCACGGGTGTCGCCTTACCATGGCCCGGGACCGCTTAGCCTTTTGGGTCACGATATGATAGTGTCGCTAGCATCCATATGACAGAGAACCCGGCCGACATGGCTAGTCGTGAACCCAAAGCGGCACTAACCCATGGGGACAGGCATACATGAATCAACTTCGAGCATGTCGGTCAAGCAGCGTGTGAATCCGGTTGTGGCACCGGGCTAACAGGACTCAGGAACCCAGTCAGAGCAGGCTAGGCAGACTCGGATGTCACCGCGTGACATTTCCCGAAGGACGTATACACGAACGAAGTGAAACACATGCCGGCCAGTCAAGTGTCCTGAGCAGTAGTGCTGAGCTAGCAGGACTCCGATGAATCGGGCTGTAGCGGACTACTATGGCTCAAGGAAGCACTAGACTACATTTCCCCATAAGAAAGGCTGCCAAGGATAAACAACTAGATTTTCGGATCCCACACATACCAGGCATTTCAAACATATATACACACAATATGCTCGATATTTGTAAATACAACATGGCATCACAACATAACTCTACGACTCAAGTATTTATTCATTAGGCTCCGAGGAGCGAGATATTACAAACATGGGTCGCATGACCCAACATTCAGAGCATAAAAGTCAAAGCACACGCGGAAGCTTAACATGTCTGAGTACAGACTTCTACAAATAAAAAGGCTGGGAAGCCTGACTATCTACCAGATCCTGCCGAGGGCACAAGATCATAGCTGAGGTAACAAGCTAAACGTCGAAGTCCACGCGGAACTACTAGCAAGACGGAAGTCTCTCTGCAAAAACATAAAATAAGCAAACGTGAGTACAAATGTACTCAGCAAGACTTACATCAGAACTAACTACATATGCATCATTATCAACAAAGGGGTGGTGGGGTTTAACTGCAGCAAGCCAGCTTTGACTCGGTGGCTATCCTAAACTACGACTGCAAGTAACTCTTTTGAGGTGGCGCACACGAGTCCACATATTCACCATATCAATACAACACTATGGATGCGCTCCGTCTCCGCACGAGAACGCCATCCATAGGACTCACGCTATCTTGCGATTTTAGAGTATCCACTTTCACTTGTCTATGAACCGCACAGCAACCCGAAGTCCTTTTCCGCGGACACGGCTATTCGAATAGATCATATTAACCCTGCAGGGGTGTACTTTTTCAAACACGCTCTCGCCACTTACCACCATGTGCACGTCGTGTATCTCGGCAACCTTCAAGTGGAAGCCTGGCGAGGGAGTCGGCCACGACCTAACTAACAACACAAGTCTCTAGTCCAGGTTTATCGCCTATTCAGGTTGCATCCGCAGGGAGTCCGGCCGAGTTTTCCACATACGGCCCCGAACGATGTGAGCAGGGTTCCCGAGACACCAAACGGGCGCCCGGTACACCGGGCCACGGTGTATCTACCGCATCATAGCCCACCCCTAGGGTCAGCGCTACGCACGGCCTCCAACACATATCCTACAAACACCATAAACTAGTTGCAACTCCTGGACAGAGATCAGGTTGATTAATAAGTCGAGATGGGCACTTAAGCATTCCAATGCGTGGTAGTAACTGTTCATGGATCACAAACACAGAACTCAGTTCCTGAGGACGGCTGCAATGAGACAACCCACCATGTACTCCTACATGGCCTCTCACCGCTACCTTTACCAAACCGTGTTCACACACTTAGCTCTCAACAGTAGGACATGTTCACACACCTCCAATTCATCCCCGATGAATCAGACCTGACTCAACTCTAAAAAGTAGCAGGCATGACAAACAAGCATGAATGAGTAGGCACATCAGGGCTCAAACAACTCCTACTCATGCTAGTGGGTTTCATCTATTGACTGTGGCAATGACAAGTCATGCAGAGGATAAAGGGGTTCAGCTACCGCAGCAAGTAACAAATGAATCGCTGTTGTCCTAATGCAGTCAAAGAGAGCAGGAGCGAGAGAGTGGGATTGTATCAGGATGAACAAGGGGGTTTTGCTTGCCTGGCACTTCTGAAGATAGTATAGTTCTTCATCGGTGTCATCGAACTCATCGTCGGTACAACGTCTACTTGGGGGGACAAACACCGGCAACAGAGAAAGAACACAATCAATGCAATGCAACAATATGATGCATGAGTGTGACATGGTAATATGCTGTGGTTTGAGCTAATGCAACTAGCAGCAGGTTAAATGAAGTTGGTTTGAACCCTAGGTTCAAATTCAAACTCCATATGTGAAGGTTTAAATGCCATTATAAGATTTGGCCTAAACAGCAGCCCTAAGTTGTTCTATCATGCATGAAAATGGTACAAATGGATAGGTTGGATTTTTCTGATCATTTTTCATATATAAATTATTTCATTTGGAGTTACGGTTGATTTTCTATGATTTTTAGAAGTTTTGGCTATTTTCTGGAATTTCCTGTAAAAGAATAAATACAGAAAAAGAGTTACTGCGTCAGCCTGACATCATCATGACGTCAGCAGGTCAACGGGGCACCATCCAGGTCAAACCGGACCAGTTGGGCCCGCTAGTCAGTGACACAGAGTCAGCTACAGTGGCTGATGTGTGGACCCGGTCAATGCTGATGTGGCCAAGTCAAACTGACCAGTGGGGCCACAGCCATTAGCTTAATATAAAGCAGGGAGATAAACCTATGATTAATTAAGGGCATGGGGCCCATTTGTCAGTGAGAGAGAGGGGGTTAATTAGTGCTAACAGTGGTGTTTAGCCGGCGTCTAATCGCCGGCGTAAGCGGGGCACGTCGGAGTTGCCCGTCCGGCCAACTCCTGCGATGAGGGGTCGTGCGGCTGGGTTTGCTGGAACCGGCGCAACGAGGCGCGTCGGTTGGTTGCCTCGGGCGGTCCTGGGATGGCCGAGTGTGTCGCCAGCGTCGAGGTTTAGCGGCGGCGGAGCTCGGGCTCGAGCGCGTGCGGGGTTTCAGTGCGAGCTTAGAGCAACGCGTGGCGCGTTCGCTTCCTGGGGATGCGTTGAGCAAGTTGGTGATGCTAGGGCGAGCGGAAGAGTGCAGGAGCATGGAGCTCGTCAGCCATGGCGGCAGCCGGAGCTCGGAGCTCGCAGACGAGGGTGCTACGGCACGGGAACGAGAAGAACAAAGGGGGGAGAACGGGCAGGAGCTCACGGCGAGGTCGTTGGTGATTCCAGCATGCTCGGGGACGCCTTGGTGACGACGAATCGGTCGGCGGCGGCCATCGGTGCAGAGGACGAAGATGGCGTCGATGAGGGCGCTCCAGGGCGTCCGGCGTCGTGTGGCTTGGCGGGGAGGACGACGACGTCGTGTTGGAGCTCGGGGTTGTGTCGGAGAGGTTCGGGGATGGCTGTGGCCGTGGTGGCAGCGGACGGCGGCGACGGTAGCGTTGCAGGAAGAGAGCAGAGGAGGGGCAGGGGGGTCCAGGGGAGAGAGGGGAGAGGTGCAGGGGGTGCTGGCGTCTCCGTGGCGCTCGAATGGGGACGGGGAGGCAGCAGGAGGTGGAAGCAGGAGGTGGCCGCGAGTGCGCGCGCAGGCGACACGCCTCTGCCTGCTGGTAGAGGTGGAAGAAGACATCGGCACACCTGGTGGGCTGGGCCGATTCTCTCCTGGGCCAGGTAAACAGGTAAGATTCTGCTCTGTTTCAGTTGTATGTTCTGTTTTCTTTTGTTGAATATTCTGCCACTGTTCAAAATTCAAAACAATTTCAAAACAGTGACCAAACCCTTTGAATAATTTTATGTTGCAAGATGGACATTTCCAAATGCACATAAAATGTTTCAAAGATATTTGAAATTATATTCTATTTATATGAATATAACTCAAATTCAAATAGCTATTGATTTAAATCCAGAGTCCCAAAAATTAATACTTAAAAATGTTCCAAAATTCTGGTTTGATATATAGCTCTTGCCAAAGTTCTCAAACATTGCAAAAGGACATCTTGGAAACAAAGAATGAGATTTCCAGGGTTCTTTGCCCTTCTTTTATTTAAGTTTATGAGGCTTCCACTTTCCTAAATTCCAAGTTTTAGAAATTTAGACATGATGCAAGCAAGGTACAAACACTAGGCAGCACCAGAAGCTAGGGATGTGACACCACAACTCCATCAGCCGCCTCAGAGGTAGTTTGCTGGTGAAGAACCGTGGGAATCAAATCCAAGTGTCGGGAGGCATCACCGCCCACACCTTGAACTCGCGCGAGGTATCCTCAGTGTGGGTCCGCGGCACGGCCGGCAGGGCAATGGCGGCCCTGCCATCTTCGTGAGGCACCGCTCGATGGCGCACTCCTTCACCTTGCGCCCAGGCATACATGGGGAGGGGGAAGCTAGGCGGGGGCCTCGATTGCCAAGGCTTGGCTACCTCCCGCCTCGCGCCAGCATCGTCATGGAGGTGGAGTCGCTTCTTCGACGAGAGAGGGTCCGACCCCTTCTCTGCCGTAGAGAACCTCCTGATCGGCGCCATGGAAGCAAGGAGAAGAGGGAGAGAAAGCAAGAGCAAGACGAAAGAGAAATGGGACAGGGGCTCTACTCGCACGCACATTTATAGCCGGGAGAAGGTAAATCATCGGCCCCCCACGATTTCTAGTAATGATGATCTGTTCTGCATGCAACATGCAGTTGTCAAGTCGAGCAGTTGCCGAGGCAGCATGGGGAAGCGGAGTCGCCCATGTCCAATCAATCGCCACGCGTCATCAAGGCCACAAGCGGTTAGGGCCTGCGACGCTCCGCACTTGCCCTTTGGTTTCGCCTGGAAGCCAAGTCCGAGTGCGCCTTGGGCCCGGGGGCTACTGTCGGCGTCCTGGACATGGGGGTATCCAGTCCTGCCTACCTGCGTGTCACGCCCAATATGCGACCCTATCCAAAAGGAACTCGAAGGTCCCACCAAGGATAGACCCGCATATTGAAACACTTTTGTAAGGTGGATATCATTACATCAACATTACATAATAGATGGGGATACATACATAAGGCACAAATGCCACAAGAATACATCATCGTCATATACAAGATCAACATCCGACTACGGATGAAACATAAAAAGAAGCTCAAACGACATCCACCCTGCTAGCCCAGGCTGCCGACCTGGAACCTATCCCCTGATCAAAGAAGAAGCAGAAGAAGAACTCCAAAACAAGCAAACATCACTCTCACGTCATGATCATCGCAAAACCTGTACCTGCAACTGGTGGTGTAGTAATCTGTGAGCCACGAGGACTCAACAATCCCATTACCATGGGTATCAAGACTAGCAAAGCTTAATGGGTAAGGAAGGGGTAAGGTGGTGAGGTTGCAGCTGCGGCTAAGCATATATGGTGGCTAACATACGCAAATGAGAGCGAGAAGAGAAACAAAGGAACGGTCGTCAACTAGTAATGATCAAGAAGTGATCCTGAACTCCTACTTAAGTCAGACATAACCCGAAATCGTGTTCTCCTCTCGATCAACCCGAAAAGAGACACTCACGATTACGCTTTACGGTTGGTGTATTTTAGAAGAGTTTACTTCAAGTTTACTACAACGGATATTAACAAATTCCCATCTGCCACATAACCGCGCACGGCTCTCGAAAGTTTAAACCCTGCAGGGTGTCCCAACTTAGCCCATGATAAGCTCTCGCGATCAACGAAGGATATTCCTTCTCCCCGGGAAGACCCGATCAGTCTCGGAATCCCGGCTACAAGACATTTCGACAGTAATAAAACAAGACCAGCAAAGCCGCCCGATGTGCCGACAAATCCCGATAGGAGCTGCACATATCTCTTTCTCAGGGCAACACCGGATGAGACATCCTACGAGTAAAACCAACCCTCATGTTTCTCCAAGGTGGCCCCGCAGTCTGCTCGTTTCGGGCCAACACTTAGAGAAGCATTGGCCGGGGGCTAAATAAAGATGACCCCCGGGTTGGCCGACCCAAGGGAAAGGGTATAGGTGGTTGTGAGGCAAATGGTAAAACCAAGGTTGGGCCTTGCTCGAGGAGTCTTATTCAAAGCGAACTGTCAAGGGGGTCCCATAAACCACCCAACCGCATTAGGGACGCAAAATCCGGGAACATAATACCGATATGACGGAAACTAGAGCGGCAAGAGTGCAACAAAACACCAGGCATAAGGCCGAGCCTTCCACCCTTTACCAAGTATATAGATGCATTAATATTATAAGAGATATTGTGATATCCCAACCAAAATCCTGTCCACCCTGGAGAAATCTTCAACTTCACCTGCAACTAGCAACGCTATAAGAGGGGCTGAGCAAAGCGGTAACATAGCCAAACAACGGTTTGCTAGGAATGGTGTCAAAGGTTAGAGGTTCATGGCAATTTGGGAGGCTTGAAGAGCAAATGATAGGTAACGCAGCATAGCGATAGAACAAAGCAACTAGCATAGCAATGATAGTAGTGAGATCCAAGGTGACGGTCATCTTGCCTGAAATCCCGCTAGGAAGAAGACCGAATCCATGAAGAAGACGAACGGGAGCAGTCAAACGAATCCTCACAATCGCAACACTACCGGAACTGAGAAGCAACACCGGAAAGAAACAAACAACATGGTAAATGCACAAGCATAAACATGGCACGATGCACAATCAAGTATGATGCATGTCCGGTTTAATGATGCATGGCATGGCAAAGTGCAACAAACAATACTGCCAATTAAGTGGAGCTCAATATGCAACGAGTTGCATATTGACAAAACACCACATGCAATTATTTAGTTTGATCTCGTTTAAGCTACCAAACAATGTTAAATTTTGTTAAACATGGCAAGAGGTGAAGCATAATTAAACTACCTATCTAGGCAAGTTTAAATGAGGCCGGAACAACAAATAACAATTCCGGAAAATCCTCATGAGCAATATTTTAGATTCGGTACTGTTCTGCCCTAAAGCATATTTTAGAGTTGTTAAACACGCAAAGTAATGCTACCATGTTAAACTAGGCATTTTTCTACCCCATTTACATATAAAGTTTATTAAATTCCGTGTTACGGTTATTTAGTTATGAAATAAAGCATTTTAGCATGGCAATTATGCAAATTAAGGCAAACAGCAAGTTAAACATTTTTAACATGGATGAAAGTAGCATATTATGAAACTAGACAAAATTTTAAGCAAGTTACATATATAGTTTATTTAATTCTAATGCATGGTTTGTGAATTATTGATGCATGAACACTAGGGGTTTTTCTGTAAAACTGCAGTTCCTGGAAAAATAGTTAAAATCGTCCAAAGGTAAAAAACATGTCACGGGCCGAAACCACTGGAACTGGGCCAGACTAGTGAGTGCTGGATCTGGGACTGCTCACCAAGTGGCCTTGGGCCGTTCGATCTGAGGGAAAGCAGGCAGGCCGCCGCCTGATGGAGTTGGCCAGGGGCGCAGTCAACGCGGGTGGGCTCGTTCCCGAGCTGCTGCTCGATGCAGCGCGAAGCAGAGGCGGGGAGCAGAGGCAACGACGGCAGCTTAGCTCGGGGCAGGGCTCCGACAGCGCTGCAGGCGAACTGGGGACGCCGGGACCCGAAGCAGAGGAGCGGGCGCAGCTCCGGCGATGGGGCTCGCCGACGACGCAGAAGATGGAACTTGCAGCGGCGACGACGAGGCATGGCAGCACAAGCGCGGGGACGCGAGGGCGGTGGAGATGCGGCGGGGCGCCGGAATGACACGGCAGTGGCAGATCCGGGCGCGGGGAGCATGGATCCATCCATTCCCGGCACGAAACGACGGCGACAGAGCTTGATGCAGCGGCCATGGCGATCTCTGTGGCGAAACAGAGAGAGGGAGAGGGAGATCGTGAGAAAGAGAGATAGAGCGGGAGGTGGAAAGGAGCGGGCTGACGGGCACTCATCTCCGCGAGGCTGGAGCGTATAGGAGGCTGGGACGAGCGGGACGGCGACGGAGCGCGAGGAAGTAGGGGCTCGCGAGGGGCGCTCGGGGTTTGCGGAGGAGGAGCGGCGACGAGCTCCTGTGCAGCACGGGAGCCCGCCTCTTGGTGGCTTGCACGGGCTGCAGGAGGGACGCGCGGGGTCGCGAGGCCGAGGCAGGGGGGAACAGCGAGGCGGCGCTGGTCTTGCAGGTGAGGAGGGATCGAGGCGCAGAGGGCATCGGGCTCCAGATCGATGCGAGGAAAGGCGGCCTTGGAGGAAGAAGGTTGCGAGGAGGCGTGGGCGCGGAGGAGCTCCACTCCTCTGGATCGAACAGGGAGGAGGAGGCGCTCGATGGATTGGCTGGGCGAGAGTATCCAGGGAGATTGAGTGAGGGGATCCCGATGTGGAAGATGAGACACGGGGTGGCGGCGGCAGAGAAAGGATGGATGGGACATCTCCCTAAAATTTAGGGTTGGGTCTGATTTGGTTAGGGCTGCCCACTATATATAGTAGGTGGCTAATATGAAAGGGGAGTATGAGGGTAATCTGGACCCTTCGATTAAAATCGAATGGCCGAGAATAAATAGGTTAGCACGTCCAATTAAGAAAACACAGATGTTTCAAAGATGATTGGAGATGATCCGGACCCGTTGGCCATGACCGCGCGGGTCGGGTTCGGAAGAGGTTTCGGACGCGCGCGAGGGGTCTGCGGGCTGTGCAGAGAGGGTAGGAAGCCGGGTAAGAGGGAAACAAAACCTGGTTGTACTCGGATCGTTCAACAAAAGCAAGGGGGGACGCGGCAACTACGAGCGAATGCAAGTTTTAAAAACAATGACAGCAACGAGTGTCGATGCAATGCAAATGATGCTGTGAGATGAGATGCATGACATGAACAAAATGCAAAACAAACGACAAAAACCCAACCACGGAGGAAATAACATATTGCATCTCCGGAAAAGGCAAGAGTCGGAGTTACGAATATGGAAAGTTGTATCCGGGGCGTTACACTGCGGCCCACCACGTGGCTCCATCAACGGCCTAGTACGGCCCAGCTTGTACATCAACACCACGGGACCCTCGCGAGGGGTCCAGCCTCGCGAGGCGGACGACGCCAAGACCCCTGAAGGAGTCGGCCTCCTCAGGAGGGCTCCTGAGGGGCGGAGAGTTCTATGCAGCTACCTCATGAGGCTCAGCTGACGTGAGCCATGACGACCAAGGCCAGGCGGGCGCCAGGCGGGTGCAGAGCACAGGTTTCCTCTTTGGTGCAAGGGAGGCAAGCCACATGCACGGAGTCTCGAGGAAGCAGCCAAAGGTTTCCATTCTGGTGCAACGAGACCAAGACCGCCAGGATGGCAGGACGAAGGTCATCACCGAGCCCACCACAGCGTCACGACGAGAGGCTTTTCGCAGGCGAAGACTACTTTTGTCAGGATAGACTCTACTACATGTCTCCTTTCAAATCCCGCCGTTGTGGAATCCCTTCCCGCTCATATTTTGGAGGAGGACCAAGGCACTATATATAGGACTTAGCCACCACCATAGACGAGGGACCGAAAGCCAGAACAAGTAGAGCACCACACCATCTCAAGAACACCTCACCTCCTGAGGCTTGTTCATCATTGTACTAGTTCATTCATAGCCCCTCAAGGCAATCCACCACACCACACTGGAGTAGGGTATTACACCACAACGGTGGCCCGAACCAGTATAAATCTTTGTGTCTTTGTGTCTCTGTGAGCTCTTTGCGCTAGGCTAGGGAGGATCGCGAGTAGGCAAGCTAGGCAGGTTGAGACCTCCGCACGCACCCTAGTGTTCGAACCTGCGATTGTCGGACCCCGAAATCCGACAGTTTCTGGTCTGCAAAAGCTCCCGCCGACTGTCTTGCGTATCGCGCTGTCGGTCGGATCTTCTTTGATGTGAGCTCCGATGCATCACCCCCGGTGTCGATGGTACACGTGACGTGTTCGTGTGTCAACACACTTTTTGGTGACTCCACTGGGGATCAAGCTTTGAACAGTCTCCAGCCTGTTCTTGCTACAAGGAGAGCGTCATCAAGCGGCTACAACCTACAATGGTAACATGTATCATCAATATCCTTACGTAGATGCAAATAGCCATTATGTTGATGTTGCTAGATCTTTCAGTGGACATGTCATGTCTGCTAGCCCTAACAAGCAAAGGCCGACTAGTTATTCTGTTGGAGAAACTTGGAATTTACAGAATCGCGACATGCAACTTATGAATCTAAACTTTCGTGCATCGGCAACATCTTTCAATATGCTGGTGAACAACACGATTTGTTTGAGTGATAAATATATGACACCTCATGTACAGGAGGGCGTCTCACAGTTTTATCCATCGGCAGCGGACTCGCAATATGCGGGTTCATTCCCAAACATGCTGATGGATGGGGGAATCGGCCATGCTTCCATTAGCTATTTGGTCGGTTATCCTCAAACATCATATACTACACCTTGTGATATTAATTGTTCAGTGGAATATGAAACTAAAAATATTCATGACTCGGATCTCCTTGGCCGAGTGAATGGAGATTCTGCAGGAGCATATGTGCCTAATATTGCATGAGATGAGGTGGCTCTGGGTGCATGAACAAGTTTAGCCCAAAATAAGAAGATTAGTGCTATTTTCCTTGAGCAGCACGAAAAGGGATTGGTTCCTGATTATGAGGCAATAAGAGCTAGGGTTTTGAAAGAAGACGAAGTGTTGCCGATTGATCAAATTGGCGTGAGAAAATATTCAACAACAATGCACATGTCTTCACCTATCATTGCAGCATGTTATACACCCCCTATACAATCGCAAAATTTCGGCAACATCAATTCATTGCCGAAAGATCGTAAAAGTATTGGGGGGCAAGCCGATCCAAGTAGGGCTGAGTTTAAAGAAAAATATGTGGCCTAAGTGGATAAGAACAAGCCAGAGCTCACAGGTAATAACACTAATGAATTTACTACACCTACCATTGAGGAATTACCAGCACAATATCGATAGGCTTATGAAGCTCTCAAGAAGAAGCATGGAGAGGAAGATTTACAAGAGTACATCAAGTGCCTTTCTCCATGTAGCAACCATGTTGGCCCTTCTACACTCTTAAGGCAAGATAAAAAATAAGCTTTGCAAGCAAATGAACAAAAAAGGATTCACTCGGGTAATACAGTGGATTCGGTTGAAACCAGATTGAGCACTAAGATAGCTAATGCCGAGTGCACCAAGCCATTTATTACAAAGTGTACGAAAATAGAAGATGCAAGCTTCGGTGAGCAAAGGAACAAGAAATGCAGCAAATTGGTTGTCCTCAATTTCTCTAGATGTAAGGGAGCTTACATGCTACCCTATGAGTTTCTTGCCAAAAATATTCATGAGCTTAGATGTAAGGGAGCTTACATGCAATCCGAGTGAAATCTACTCAGACAATCCAGAAAAAGAGGACGAGGTGTTGGAGAATTATTTAGAAGTGGAGCAAGGTATTGTTCTAGTGGTGCAACCATCTCTTCCTTCCAACGTCTTCACAAAGGTACACCTAGCAGATAGTTTATTTCGATTCGGTCAAAATCATATTGTTGATGCACCTGTTAGTAAGATTCTAATCAATTTTGAAAGACTAATCGAAATGAGTAATCTGTTTGTTAGGAATGATCTTGTCGCTAATCATGATAGTCAACACGTGGTATCATTCCTAGAGACTGGTAGTGATAACTCATCGCAACCAAAGCTTTTCCCATTATGCCGACTTAAAATTATGTTCATATGGGTAGCTTTGCTTGTTTCATGCCCGGCTAACATTTGGTCTCAAATGAGACGTATATTCTGTAATTGTTTTGGTTGCGGAAACATAAAGCCAGGTCCAAAGTCCTTCGAGATAGCCGATTCAAGAGCATGGGGAAAACAGGACGAAAATTAATGCAAGCCGAGTCAGATGATGCTAAGCCAGCACTACTCGGCTATTTTGTTTTAGAACCAGTATCACTGTATCAGTTAATGGACGGACAATGTACCTTCAGTCCGGGCATGGGTAATCACATCGTTGGTGCATCGTCGACAAATCCTATTATAATTCATCACGATGTCGAGCCATCAAGACAAGAACAAATCCAATGTTTGTTTGAAGATAATATCAAAGATAACAACGTGATTCATCAAGCCGCACAATCGAACAACATAGGACGATTGGAGTTTGTTGAGGCATGAGTATATGGCCAGTCGTATCAGATTGGTCTTGATGGTGATCAAATGTTGACTCGACTATCTCAAGTCGATTCATCTAAAGGTCAACAGGTACACACCGATGATGATGGGGTCAAGTCTTCGAGCAAGGATATGGTCAAAAGTGCATCAACAACAATCTTGAAGACGGTAATTCCATCAAAGCTACAATAGCGACATCTAGCACTGGGGGGCAACGAGAAAATTCAAAGACCGATGCACGCACAACTAAACAAAGCAAAGGCAATGGTAAGCACAAAGGTTAAAAGCCGAAAGTCACTTTCACGCAGTTATTAGAAAAATATCAGAATATAAGTGAGGCAAAGAGTGCTTATCGGCCAAGTGAAACAAAAGCATCGAAGTCACCCCAAGGCATAAATTTGAAGGCTGGGATTGGTGAAGGAAGAAGTTGAGCAAACAGACTCCAATCCCTCCTTTTGGGCCACCAATGCCGATGTCATGGATACCCCCCTATGTTGACTATTATTCAGATCTATCATGGAACAAGTATAAATTAAGGGCACACTGTCCATCATATTCTAAACCACCTCACCAAAATTATGCAGCTCCGAGAGGATCATCATTTGTTCAATAACCACATGTTAAAGACCGTTTCAATCATAAGGAATCGGTCCAAAACTCAAGGAAGAATAAAGAGCTGGTCAAACAAGTTTACCGTCTTAAAAGAGATGGTCGTAAGAGTGCAACTTCAGATTTGATCTCAAATGAAAAGAGCCAATTAAAGTGTTAACATTGGCTACTAAAGGCAATGAGACGAAGCAACCAATTATTGCGAATCAAAGTGCCAAATCTGAAGAAAAGAAGTTGAGAGTGCACAAGGCCAAAAAGGAATTTCCATTGGTCAAAACAGAATCACAGCCGAGATGCCCACTCAGCTTATCATATTGGCAAAAGAGAGAATTACACAAACTTAGTGCACATGAACTTGAACAAAGGAACATGGCATGGGTTCCCAAAGGAAGTGCTCAAAATAAGAATTATGTGCAAGCCTCCATTACAATAAGTGCGGCAAAGGTGAAGAAGGAAAAGAGTGAAAACTATGAAGGACCAAGATTATCGTTTCAGCATCTTCGGTCTACACATTGTCCATATTCTTCAACTATGCCATTAACGCCTATGCCATGGAATTCGTCATCAGGTATGATTGGTAACCCTCAATGGGCTTATTTTAATCCATGGATGTAATATAATTACTTACATCATGAAAGGGTATTACCAAGTCACTATACATTTGATTAGCTACAAGTTTGTTGCTGATCCAAAGGGCCGAAATACTTGATTTGTCATTTCATTTGTTTTTTCGGCTATATGTGCTTTGAATGAAGTTTACATGGTAATGGAAGATATTTATCTATCGTCCTAAGAGTATGTCAATGCATGGCCAGTGCAATATTATAACATCATCCTTAGTTTGATTGGAGAGCAAGACAAGGTACATGCTCATGGAAATTTATATTTATATTTGAATGGAGTTGAGACATGATGATGACCGGTGTCATTGAATACATGATGCATAGACCAATTCATAGTTACAGAATTGGCTAGGGGGCTTATAGTTTGTTCGGATATGTTTTGGCTTATGCGTCTTTGAGATCTATAAGAGGCCAAACCATAGCCGATTTTATTACTAAACATCAGACTAATGACATGCATAATATTGCTACTAGCCTTACCTCTTTAGTACTATGGAGATTATGTTTTGATGGTTCAATTCGTAGCAATGGTCAAAGTGTTGGTGTTGTTTATATATCTCCTGATGGTACTATTTTTGAAGCCTCATGCCGCTTAGAAAATTTTTATGCACGATTAATCAAAGCCGAATATGTTGTTATTCGGATTGACTCTTTTACTTGCTATAGGTGCTATACATATTGAGGCTTTCGGTGATTCATTATGGGTAGTGCAACAAATATCCAAGGGTTATCAATGTTTTGACGAATCACTTATAGTTTATCTTGGGGTATGTCTAGATACAAAATTTACCTTCGGTTGCATTAAAATTGTTCATATATTTAGACATGACAATTGGAGAAAGCTGGCATAGCAAGCATCTGGCTACCATGTCCATCATGTTGTATTGCATTTCTCTCAATAGTCGATGCTTAGTCTCGTCAACATAGGTGATTACCCACAAGTGAAGGGGATCTATCGTAGTCCTTTCGATAAGTAAGAGTGTCGAACCAAACAAGGAGCAGAAGGAAATGATAAGTAGTTTTCAGTAAGGTTTTCTCTGCAAGCACTGACATTGTAGGTAACAGATAGTTTTGTGATAAGATAAATTGTAACGAGTAACAAGCAATGAAAGTAAATAAAGTGCAGCAAGGTGGCCCAATCCTATTTGTAGCGAAGGATCAGCCTGGACAATTTCTTATAATGAGAAAAGAGCTCCCGAGGACACATGGGAATTGTCATCAAGCTAGTTTTCATCATGCTCATATGATTCACATTCGGTACTTTGATAATTTGATATGTGGGTGGACCGGTGCTTGGGTACTGCCCTTACTTGGACAAGCATCCCACTGATTAACCCCTATTTCAAGCATCTGCAACTACAAAAGAAGTATTAAGGTAAACCTAACCACAACATTAAACATATGGATCCAAATCAGCCCCTTACGAAGCAACGCATAAACTAGGGTTTAAGCTTATGTCACTCTAGCAACCCATCATCTACTTATTACTTCCCAATGCCTTCCTCTAGGCCCAAATAATGGTGAAGTGTCATGTAGTCGACATTCACATAACACAACTAGAGGAAAGACGACATACATCTCTTCAAAATATCAAGCGAATACCAAATTCACATGACTACTAATAGCAAGACTTCACCCATGTCCTCAGGAACAAACGTAACTACTCATAAAGCATATTCATGTTCATAATCATAGGAGTAATAATATGCATTAAGGGTCTAAACATATGATCGTCCACCAAGTAAACCAATTAGCATCAACTACAAGGAATAATCAACACTACTAGCAACCCACAGGTACCAATTTGTGTTTTGGATACAAGATTGGATACAAGAGATGAACTAGGGATTTGAGAGGAGATGGTGCTGGTGAAGATGTTGATGGAGATTGACCCCCTCCCGATGAGAGGATCATTGGTGATGATGATGGTGATGATTTCCCCATCCCGGAGGGAAGTGTGCCCGGCAGAACAGCTCTGCCGGAGCTCTAGATTGGTTCCGCCAAGGTTCCGCCTCGTGGCGGCGGAGTTTCATCCCATAAGCTTGCCCACGATTTTTTCCAGGGTAAAAGCCTTCATATAGCAGAAGAAGGACACCAGAGGGCCACCAGGGGGCCCAGGAGACAGGGGTGCGCCCAGTAGGGGTGGGTGCGCCCCCACCCTCCTGGCCAGGGTGTGGGCCCCCTCAGTTGTTTCTTCCGCTCAATAATTCTTATTAATTCCAAAAATAAGTTCTGTGGAGTTTCAGGATTTTTGGAGCAGTGCAGAATAGGTTTCCAATGTTTGCTCCTTTTCCAGCCAGATTTCCAGCTGCCGGCATTCCCCCTCATCATGGTAAACCTTATAAAATAAGAGAGGCCCATAATGCAATAAATATTGATATAAAAGCATGATGCAAAATGGACGTATCAACTCCCCCAAGCTTAGACCTCGCTTGTCCTCAAGCGGAAGCCGAAATTGAAAAATATGTCCACGTGTTTAGAGATAGAGGTGTCGATAAAAATAAAATACGGACATGAGGGCATCATGATCATTCTTATAACAACAACATAAACAGATTTTATCATATGATTTCTTATGCTCAAGTAATGATCAATTCACAATGTCAAGCATGGTTCAGAAACTTCATTGGGAGCTAGCAAACTGTAATCTCAGTCATTGAAGCAATTGCAATTTATCATAACATCAGAAAGAGTCAAGAATAGAGCTTTTCAGCAAGTCAACACAATCAACTATCATGTAGTCTTCTACAATTGCTAACACTCACACGGTACTTGTGGTTATAGAGTTTCAACCGGGCACTGAGAAAGATAGGGGCTTATTGTGTTGCCTCCCAACGTATTCACCTTTAGGTGATGTCAACAATAATAATCCATGCTAACTTACATCCAATTGGATATATATATCATGATCTTTCAAACATGAGGAGCTTGCCAAAGCATAAAATGAAAAAAGGGAAAAGGTGAAGATCACCTTGACTCAAGCAAAAAGTAAAAACATAAAGTAAAAGATAGGCCCTTCGCAGAGGGAAGCAGAGGTTGTCATGTGCGTTTAGGGTTGGATACATGAAATCCTAATGCAAAAGAACGTCACTTTATATTGCCACTTGTATGTGGACCTTTATTATGCAGTCCGTCGCTTTTATTGCTTCCACAACAAGATCGTATAAAGCTTATTTTCTCTGCACTAATAAGTCATACATATTTAGATAGCAATTTTTATTGCTAGCAACATGACAACTTACTTGAAGGATCCATAGGTAGGTATGGTGGACTCTCATGGCAAAACTGGGTTTAAGGATATTTGGAAGCACAAGTAGTATCTCTACTTGGTGCAAGGAATTTGGCTAGCATGAGGGGGAAAGGCAAGCTCAACATGTTTGGAAGGTCAATGATAATATACTTTAACTGAGATGTGAGAAAACATAAAACATTATGTTGTCTTCCTTGTCCAACATCAACTCTTTTAGCATGTCCAAGATAATAATTTATGAGTTCTTCACAATCATAATAATTTATGTTGTCTTCCTTGTCCAACATCAACATCAACATCAACATCAACATCAACTCTTAATGAGTTCTTCACAATCATAAAAGATGTCCAAGATAATATTTTTTTTTGTGAAACCTCTCTTTCCTTATTACTTCCTATTAATTGCAACGATGACCAAAACTACGTTCGTCAAATCTCAACAACATTTATGCCTCACACTTTCTATGCGTGAAGTCATCCATAAGATCAATATGAACTCTTTTATTCTTTGTACGTTCTCAATATAATAGCAACAAAGCAAAGCCCTTGACTCAACACTAATCTTTACTATAGATAGCTCACGGACTCGATTACATAAAGAGATCACAAAGCAAAACTCAAAATTACTTGATATCAAAACTTCAATCTACTATATCAAGATACTACTAAAAGGATCGAACTAAATAAAACGGTAAAGATAGGAGTGTGATTGTGATACGATACTGGGGCACCTCCCCCAAGCTTGGCAGTTGCCAAGGGGAGTGCCCATACCCATGTAATTATGCCTCCTTCTTCACGGTCGGTGTTATGATCTTCTTGGCAATGATGCCCCTTAGGACACGGTTCTCCTCCTCGAGCTTATTGACTTGTTGTTTGAGGTCCATAATTTCTTTGTGGAGCTTGCCCGTAACGGCTAAAGCTCCATTTACCCAAGGATGCTGCATAGCTTCTGGAGAACAAGTGACGCTCTTTTTCATATTTTCATAAGAAAGAAATCTAAAGTTGGAAGGGATGACCGAATTTGGAATAGCCGAGCTATGTAGTTCCCCCATCATGAATTCTGCTTGGAGACGAGAGGTGACTTCTTGATCTTCTTCCATGGCATCTATCCGTTGATGGTCCAAAGTGATAAGCATCGCTATTTGCTCCTGGACCTGGTGTCGGGTGAGACACCCGACTCTCCCCGACTGACTCTTGAGAAGACATCTTGCTCTTAAACTGCAACAGGAACAGCTCGAAACGAAAACAGATGATATTTGCGTGATACAGTGGTAAAAACCTTCGGGAGTTTATATAATGAATATTTACTGATCAAAATACGTAATGTGCAAGAAAACGGAGTCCGGGAGGCACACGAGGTGGCCATGAGACAGGGGGCGCGCCCAGTAAGGGTGGGCGCGCCCTCCACCCTCGTGGAGGCCTTGTGTTCTTCCCGGACTACTTCTTACTTCCTAAAATTCTTAAATATTCCAAAACTGATAAAAAATTGCCATTAGAATTGTTTTGGAGTAGGTTTACTTACCGTACCACATACCCATTCCTTTTCGGAGTCTGGAACGTTCTGGAAAGTGTCCCTTATGTACTCCTCCAGGGTTACGGTTTCAATAATATTAGTTTCAACATTGGTATGATTACCTGAAATATAATGTTTAATTATTTGACCGTTCACCACCCTCGTTCTTGTGCCTTCAAAGTTGTTAATTTTTATGGCACCATAATGATAGACCTCCTCGATAACGTAAGGACCTTCCCATTTAGAGAGAAGTTTTCCTGCAAAAAATCTTAAACGAGAGTTGAATAATAACACATAGTCACCTACGTTAAACTCACGCTTTTGTATCCTTCTATCATGCTAGCGTTTGACTTTTTCTTTGAATAGCTTGGCATTCTCATAGGCTTGGGTTCTCCATCCATCAAGTGAGCTAATATCAAACAACCTCTTCTCACCGGCAAGTTTGAAGTCATAGTTGATCTCTTTGATATCCCAATATGCTTTATGTTCAAGTTCTAGAGGTAAATGACAGGCTTTTCCGTAAACCATCTTATATGGAGACATACCAATAGGATTTTTGTATGTATTTCTATAGGCCCATAATGCATCATCAAGTTTCTTGGACCAATTCTTTCTAGATCTATTGACAGTCTTTTGCAAAATTAATTTGAGCTCTCTATTGCTCAACTCTACTTGACCACTAGACTGCGGATGATAAGGAGATGCGATTCTATGATTAACATCATACTTAGCAAGCATCTTATGGAAAGCACCATGAATAAAATGTGAACCACCATCAGTCATAAGATAACAAGGGACTCGAAACCTCGGAAAAATAACTTCTTTAAGCATTTTAATAGAAGTGTTATGATCAGCACTACTAGTTGGAATAGCTTCTACCCACTTAGTGACGTAATCAACAACAACTAAAATATGTGTGTAACCATTAGAGGCTGGAAAAGGTCCCATATAATCAAAGCCCCAAACATCAAATGGTAACAAGAGAATAATTCATAGGTATTTCTTGACGTCTACTAATATTACCAATTCTTTGCCATTCATCACAAGATAAGACAAACTTACGAGCATCTTTGAAGAGAGTGGGCCAATAAAAACCGGATTGCAATACCTTGTGTGCAGTTCTATCTCCAGCGTGGTTTCCTCCATATGATTCAGAGTGACACTTGTGTAGGATCTGTTCCTGTTCATGCTCAGGTACACAACGTCTAATAACACCATCTACTCCTTCCTTATAAAGGTGTGGGTCATCCCAGAAGTAATTTCTTAAATCATAAAAGAACTTTTTCTTTTGCTGGTATGTGAAACTAGGTGGTATAAATTTAGCAACAATGTAATTAGCATAAACAGCATACCAAGGAGCAGTAGAAGAAGAATTAACGACCGCTAATTGTTCATCAGGAAAGCTATCATCAGTAGGCAGTGGGTCATCAAGAACATTCTCTAACCTAGACAAGTTGTCTGCAACGGGGTTCTCAGCTCCCTTTCTATCAATAATATGAAAATCAAATTCTTAGAGCAAGAGAACCCATCTAATGAGTCTAGTCTTAGCATCTTTCTTTTCCATAAGATACTTAATAGCAGCATGATCAGTGTGAATAGTAACTTTGGAATCAACAATATAAGGTCTAAACTTATCACATACAAACACAACTACTAAGAACTCTTTTTCAGTAGTAGCATAATTTCTCTGGGCAGTATCAAGAGTCTTACTAGCATACTGGATAACATTCAATTTCTTATCAACTCTTTGCCCTAGAACAACACCTATAGCATAATCACTAGCATCACACGTAATTTCAAATGGTAAATTCCAATCAGGTGGCTGAACAATAGGTACAGTGATCAAAGCTTTCTTAAGTATTTCAAATGCTTCTACACAATCATCATCAAAGACAAAAGGAATATCTTTTTGCAATAAATTAGTCAGAGGCCTAGAGATTTTAGAAAAGTCCTTAATGAACCTCCTATAATAACCGGCATGACCAAGGAAACTTCTTATACCTTTTATGTCCTTGGGACATGGCATCTTTACAATAGCATCAACTTTAGCTTTATCAACTTGAATACCTCTCTCGGAGATCTTGTGCCCCAAGACAATGTCTTCATTAACCATAAAGTGGCACTTTTCCCAATTCAAGACAAGACTAGTGTCTTCGCATCTCTGCAAAACTCGATCAAGGTTGCTCAAGCAATCATCAAAGGAGGATCCATAAATGGAGAAATCATCCATGAATACCTCACAAATCTTTTCACAAAAGTCAGAGAATATAGCCATCATGCATCTTTGAAAGGTAGCAGGTGCATTACATAAACCAAAAGGCATACGTCTATAAGAAAAAGTATCGAAAGGGCAAGTAAAAGTAGTTTTTGATTGATCCCCCGCTGACACAGGTATTTGAGAGAAACCAGAATAACCATCTAGAAAGCAGAAATGTGTGTGTTTGGATAGTCTTTCTAGCATTTGATCAATAAAAGGTAAAGGGAAATTATATTTCTTAGTAGCTTTATTTAATTTACAGAAATCAATTACCATACTATAACCTGTAATAATTCTTTGCAGGATCAATTCATCTTTATCATTAGGAACGACAGTAATACCTCCCTTTTTAGGAACACAATGGACAGGGCTTACCCAATAACTATCAGCAACAGGATAAATTATACCTACCTCAAGGAGCTTTAGTATCTCCTTTCTTACCACTTCTTTCATCTTGGGATTTAGTCGTCGTTGAAGATCTCTAACTGGTTTGGCACCTTCCTCCAATTTAATTTTGTGTTGGCATAAGGTGGGACTAATGCCCTTAAGATCATCCAGAGTATATCCGATAGAAGCACGATGCTTCTTCAGTGTTTTCAATAATCTTTCTTCTTCTTGTTCTAAAAGGTTAGCACAAATAATAACAGAATATATTATCTTTTCATCAAGATAAGCATACTTAAGATTATCAGGTAATGGTTTGAGCTCAAACATGGGATCACCCTTGGGTGGAGGGGGATCCCCTAGAATTTCAACGGTAAGGTTATGTTTCCGAATAGGTTCCTGGTTAAGGAACAATTTATCTATTTCCCTTCTTTCCTTCATAAACATATCGTTTTCATGGTCTAGCAAATATTATTCTAACGGATCAGTAGGAGGCACGGCAATAGAAGCAAGACCAATAATCTCATCCTTACTAGGTGATTCTCTATCACGAGGTTGTCTACGAAACTTAGCAACATTAAACTCATGAGACATACCCTCTAAGCCAATTTTGACAGTATCATTTTCACAATCAATCCTAGCATTAACTATATTCAAGAAGGGTCTACCAAAAATAATGGGACAAAAGTTATCTTGTGGAGAACTAAGAACAAGAAAATCAGTAGGGTATTTAACCTTCCCACACAAGACTTCAACATCTCTAACAATCCCAATTGGTGAAATAGTATCTCTATTGGCAAGTTTGATAGTAACATCAATACCTTCCAATTCAACGGGTGCAATGTCATGCATAATTTCTTTATATAAGTCATAGGGTATTGCACTAGCACTAGCACCCATATCACATAAGCCATGATAACAATGATCTCCTATTTTAACAGAAATAATAGGCATGCCTACCACAGGTCTATGTATCTTAGTATCTGGTCTAACAATATTAGCAGTCTCACCACAGAAATAAATAACATGCCCATCTAAATCATCATCCAAGAGATCTTTAACCATAGCAATACTAGGTTCAACTTTGATTTGCTCAAGAGGTGTATAAGTCCTAGTATTACTCGTACGACCAATAGTAGAAGTTTTAGCACGATCCTTTATCCTAACAGGAAAAGGAGGTTTCTCAACATAAGTAGTAGGAACAATAGGATCACTATAGGTGACAGTCTTTTCTTCAACTTTAATAGGTGCAACTACTTCTACTTCAATGGGAGGATTATATTTAAACCACTTCTCCTTAGGGAGATCAACATGAGTAGCAAAAGTTAACAAAAATAAGCTACTATCTCAGAGTCAAGTCCATATTTAGCGCTAAATCCACGAAAAGCATCGGTATCCATAAAAGATTTAACACAATCAAATTGAGGTGTCATACGTGACTCCTTACCATCATCGGAACCCCAATCTTCAGAGTTGCGTTTAATACTTTCCAATAAGTCCCATTTGAATTCAATAGTCTTCAGCATATAAGAACCAACACATGAAGTATCAAGCATGTTGCGATCATTGAGAGAAAGACGAGCATAAAAATTTTGAATAATCATTTCTCTGGAGAGCTCATTTCTCTAGAGAGCTCATGATTGGGGCATGAATATAACATTGACTTAAGCCTCCCCCAAGCTTGAGCGATGCTTTCTCCTTCGCGAGGCCAGAAATTATATATGTAATTACGATCACGATGAACAAGCTACATAGGATAGAACTTCTGGTGAAATTCCAACTTCAATTGTTTATAATTCCAAGATCCCGTATCATCACATAACCTATACCATGTCAATGCATCTCCCTTCAAAGATAAAGGGAAGACCTTCCTTTTGACAACATCATCGGGAATACCTGCAAGCTTAAATAATCCACAAACTTTATCCACAAAGATAAGTTGTAAATCGGTATGCAATGTTCCATCTCCTGCAAATGGATTAGCTAGCAGTTTGTCTATCATACCCGAAGGAATCTCAAAGTAAATATTTTCAATAAGTTCAGTAGGTTGAGGAGCAACTATTTGCTCTTCTGATCGGGGTGAAGATACCCCGAACAAGCCCCTCAAAGGATTAGTTTCCATAGTTACAAGTAACAGAAAATTTAAGCACACTATATAAATGTTTCCTTACCAAGTTCCACTCACCAAAAAAGCGCTACACTCCCCGGCAATGGCGCCAGAAAAGAGTCTTGATGACCCACAAGTGTAGGGGATCTATCGTAGTCCTTTCGATAAGTAAGAGTGTCGAACCCAACGAGGAGCAGAAGGAAATGATAAGCGGTTTTCAGTAAGGTTTTCTCTGCAAGCACTGAAATTGTAGGTAACAGATAGTTTTGTGATAAGATAAATTGTAACGAGTAACAAGCAATAAAAGTACATAAAGTGCAGCAAGGTGGCCCAATCCTTTTTGTAGCAAAGGATAAGCCTGGACAATTTCTTATAATGAGAAAAGAGCTCCCGAGGACACATGGGAATTATCGTCAAGCTAGTTTTCATCACGCTCCTATGATTCGTGTTCGGTACTTTGATAATTTGATATGTGGGTGGACCGGTGCTTGGGTACTGCCCTTACTTGGATAAGCATCCCACTTATGACTAACCCCTATTGCAAGCATCCGCAACTACAAAAGAAGTATTAATGTAAACCTAACCATATCATTAAACATATGGATCCAAATCAGCCCCTTACGAAGCAACACATAAACTAGGGTTTAAGCTTCTATCACTCTAGCAACCCATCATCTAGTTATTACTTCCCAATGCCTTCCTCTAGGCCCAAATAATGGTGAAGTGTCATGTAGTTAACGTTCAAATAACACCACTAGAGGAAAGACAACATACATCTCATCAAAATATCGAACGAATACCAAATTCACATGACTACTAATAGCAAGACTTCGCCCATGTCCTCAGGAACAAATGTAACTACTCACAAAGCATATTCATGTTTATAATCAGAGGTGTAATAATATGCATTAAGGATCTGAACATATGATCTTCCACCAAGTAAACCAATTAGCATCAAATACAAGGAGTAATCAACACGACTGACAGCCCACATGTACCAATTTGTGGTTTGGATACAAGATTGGATACAAGACACTACTGGAATCAGGGAATTTGTCGTCTGTCAGTTCTTTGCCGCCAGTTAGCGGACGACAAAGAAGGTCTTTGCCATCAGCTACAAAGAAGCTGACGGCAAACAAATGGCAGACGGCAAAGAAGGACTTTGCCATCTGCCAATTCTTTGCCGTCCGCTGGCTGATGGGAAACAATCTTTGTCGTCTGCTGGCTGACGGCAAAGAGGGAGGTGGCACCCACTAACGACAAAACTTAACGTCCCCCCTCTTTGTCGTCCGCAGCGGACGACAAAGATAAAAAAAGCGGACGGTAAAGGCGGGGCGGACGGCAACGGCCAACCTAACTAACGGCCGAGCCCCCCCCCCCTGCGCCCGTTACTCTCTCTATCTTCTCCCTCTCTCCTCCTTGGCCTTGATCCACCCACCGCGCCGCCCCCATGCGGCCTTCCCCCACCACCCCGCCCGCCGCCTTCCCCCGCCCGCCCCCACCGCCCCTCCCCACCCGCCAACGCCCCACCATCCGCCTGGCCCCCCGCCATCGCCATCGCCCCGCCACCGCCCCCCCCGCCGCCCACCTTCTTGAGAGTCTGGATAAGAGGGTATCCAGACAGCCGGACTATATACTTTGGCCGGACAGTTGGACTATGAAGATACAAGATAGAAGACTTCGTCCCGTGTCCGGATGGGACTCTCCTTGGCGTGGAAGGCAAGCTTCGTGATCCGGATGTACATCTCCTCCTCTGTAAACCGACTCTTTGTAACCCTAGCCCCCTCCGGTGTCTATATAAACCGGAGGGTTTAGTTCGTAGGACTCACGATCATCATCAACATAGGCTAGCTTCGTGATCCGGATGTACATCACCATAGGCTAGCTTCTAGGGTTGAGCCTCTCTGATCTCGTGGTAGATCAACTCTTGTAGTACTCATATCATCTAGATCAATCAAGCAGGAAGTAGGGTATTACCTCCATCGAGAGGGCCCGAACCTAGGTAAACATCGTGTCCCCAGTCTCCTGTTACCATTAGCCTTAGACGCACAGTTCAGGACACCCTATCCGAGATCCGCCGGTTTTGACACCGACATTGGTTCTTTCATTGAGAGTTCCTCTGTGTCGTCGCTAGAAGGCTAGATGGTTCCTCCATCCCTCAACCACGCTGTCCTGGGTGAGACTTTTCTCCCCGGACAGATATTCGTGTTCGGCAGCTTTGCACTGCGGGCCAATTCGCCTGTCCATGTGGAGCAGATCGATAGCTATGCCCCCGGCCATCATGTCAGGTTTCGAAACCTAAACTACACAGCCGACATCCGCAGAGACTTGATCTTCGGCAGATTCGGGCCTGTGTCAGGAGCGCCAAACAATCACGACGTGCACGACCTAGATCGGCAGTCGGACAGTATTCGGAACATCGCACCTGCTACCGCACCGGACTTCACTCTAGAGCGGGTTGTGCCCTCTAGGGACGGGTGGATGGACCTTGCCCTGGAGGCCGCACACTATTCGGCGTTGGAGCCGAACACAGACTCCTCTCCTAAAGGGATCTGTGTCTCCGGACCCCCAGAATCACCTCCGGACCCCCAGAATCACCCCCAGACTCATGCCCATTGAATTTAACTGGGCTCCAGTCATGGAGTTCGCCGCCGCGGAAGTCTTTCAGCACTCACCCTTTGGAGACATGCTGGATTCATTAAAGTCTCTCTCTTTGTCAGAAGACTTCTGGCCGAACTATGTCCGGCCCGTGTGGGATACAGGGACGAAGAAAATCGCGACCCACCCACCACGCACTTTATAGCCACTGTCGATGACCTAACAGACATGCTTGACATCGACCCCAATAACATCGACGGTATGGACGTCGATGCAGGGGAAGATCCGGAGCCACCGCCCACGCGACGCTGGACTGCCACTTCATCACACGACGTCTACATGGTGGACACCCCCAAAGAGGACAATAGTGACAAAAAGGACACAACGGAGGATAAACCCCCTGGGCAAAGGCAAAAACAACGGCGCAAACACCGCCTTAGGTCCAGTCACAGTGAAAATAGCGATAACAACCCAAGACAGGATGACACTCCAGTTGATTTCGAAGGCAACAACGACCATGGGGATCCAGCGATGGAGCAGGATAAACCTGGTCAGGCCGAACACAGCCCGGAGCAGACGCCCGATCACAATTTAGAGGGCCGAACTCATCATGCTACCTCCAAAGAAGATAACAGTCCGGTTGACGATGCGTTCATCATCCCGGAAGAACATTCAAAGCAAGACAAACTCCGCAGAGAACTCCTGGCCGCAGCGCAGAGCCTGAAGAAGCAGGAGCAAAGACTTAAGGCCGCGCAGGATACGCTCAACCGACGATGGAATAAGGTGCTGGACACCGAAGGAAAACATGGCGATAATCACCACACAAAGAGCTACCCAAAGCGCAAACTGCTACCCGAATTCGACAATGAAGCCGCAGCACCCGTTCTGCCCAAAAATAATATGGTTACTCAGTCGGACCAACCACCTCATGGCCGCGATAGAGCAGCCACTTATACCGCACGCGATTTGCGAGAGCTCCTAGACAAAAAGGCCAATGCGGCCAGGTCCATCTATGGGTCCAGAGGACAGGCTCCGACACGGGATTATGGTCACCACAATGATCATGCCGATCGAATACCAGTCTAGAATCAACACCGGGAGCCACAACATCCGGCAGCAGGCCGCGACACGGCCTGATACAGAGGGGCTGCACACCCCCTGTGCTTCACGAATGAGGTGCTGGATCATGAATTTCCACAGGGATTCAAACCCATGAATATAGAGTCATACAACGGAACGACGGACCCCGGGGTCTGGATTGAAGATTTTATCCTTCACATACACATGGCTCATGGGGACGACCTCCATGCCATTAAATACCTCCCCCTCAAGTTAAAAGGACCAGCTCGTCATTGGCTGAAAAGCCTCCCCGAAAACTCAATTGGAAGTTGGGAGGAACTTCAGGATGCTTTCAGGGCCAACTTTCAAGGGACCTATGTCCGGCCTCCAGATGCGGACGATTTAAGTCACATAATACATCAGCCTGGAGAGTCAGCCCACAAACTTTGGAACAGATTCCGCACTAAGAAGAATCAAATTGTCGACTATCCGGACATCGAAGCCTTAGCGGCCATCAAACACAGTATCCGAGATGAGTGGCTTGCCAGACACCTCGGCCAAGAAAAGCCGAGAACAATGGCAGCCTTAACAAGCCTCATGACCCGATTTTGTGCGGGCGAGGACAGCTGGTTGGCCCGTAAAGGCACCAGCGACCCAGGCACATCCGAAATCCAAGATGGCAACGGAAGCCACGGCACACCAAGAACAAGTGTCGGAATAACGACAGCCGGACAGCACAGCGATCAACGCCGGATTCAGGGGCTCTCGACCTGGTCAAGGAAAAAAGCCATTTAACGGCAATGAAGAGGAACCATCCGGCCTGAACAAAGTCCTGGACAGATTGTGCCAAATCCACGACACTTTCGACAAACCTGCAAATCATACCCAGAGAGAATGTTGGGTTTTCAAGCAGGCCGGCAAGTTAAACACCGAACATAAGGGAAGGGAAACACCAAGCGAAGACGAGGATGAACCTCGCCAGCCGAACACTAGGGGCCAGAAACATTCCCACAGGACATCAAAACAGTAAACATGGTACACGCAACTCACGCAGAGTTTGTAGCCCCCCAATTTAACCCCTGGGCAACATGCTCGATCACTTTTGATCACAGGGACTACCCGGCCAGTATCCGGCACGGAGAATCGGCTGCCTTGGTGCTCGACCCAATAATTGACGGATACCATCTTACTCGCGTCCTAATGGACGGCGGCAGTAGTCTTAATTTGATATATCAAGACACCATCCGCAGGATGGGGATAGACCCATCCAGAATACATCAAAACAAGGCAACCTTTAATGGAGTAATTCCAGGCATCGTGGCCTGGGGCTCCCTTGTGTTAGAAGTAACATTCGGTTCTCCCGACAATTTCACACGCGAGAACTTACTCTTCAACATCGCTCCCTTCAACAGCGACTATCATGCATTGCTTGGAAGACCGGCCTTCGCTTGCTTTAACGCAATACCAAACTGCGCCTGCCTTAAACTCAAAATGCCCGGTCCACGCGGCATCATCACGGTTAGCGGAAACACAAAATAGTATGCGGCGGTTCCCGCTGCCGGACTCTCGTCGGCCTCTCCCACCGGAACGCGTGACCGGTCGTTAAGACCACGGACACGGTTAGACAAGTCCAATACACCATTATTCGCAATGGCTCGGATAAACTTGAGCCAGGGGTTGTACATGAGTCCCCATACATAATACGAGGGGCTGCAAACATGTAACACAAGCCCACAATTCGGCTCGCCTCGTTAACAGTCCGAATCTCGAACATTCCTCGAGCATAACTAACTTTTCGCACGTTTTCTTTTTCGTTCTTACAGACACTACCAGTCCGACACCCTTCCAGGATACGGCACAACAGAGACACAGGCACAGACGTGCAGCAGGGCCACGCCCACAGGTTTCTCTTTAGATTAAGCCCCTGCGTAAACCTTCTTTACTGTCTCTTGTTTCTCAACGTCCCATGGGTATTTTATAAACCTGTACGGGACACTGGCGTTTTAGGCTGTTTTGCCACGACAGATCAATGCGCGTACCTGGAATCACAGGGTCAAGTGCATTGTTTAGCCCAATATATTTTATAAAGTCCGAATACCTTCGGGAGTGTTCGTAGTCACGAGTTTGGCCTTATATGCATCAGCTCCGAATCATGTCTTCGGTCAAATGTTGGGTTAGCCCGGCTCCTGGGTTTGCTGCCTTACGTTCCGTTCTATCGGCTAAGGCGGCCAAAGGAGAACTACTGCGATTGTACCCTGGTTATTCCGGACGAGCACTTCAGTAGAGAGAGCCGAAAACTGACTGTCATGATATAGCGAGAGACTGGTCAACCACTCGAGGACTCATCGGAATCTATAGGATTCCTCCGCATTAACGAAGGACCAGTCTACCGGTCAAGTACGCGCACCGTATCCGGATGCGCGTGGAAATACCAGGGGCTATATAGTAGCCCCACCTTTAAACTCCTATGGCTAAGCGAAAGTGTTACGGCTATATAGTCCGGTTGCCTGGTTCGATGTGCGATCACCTCCTTAATGGACCAAGACGTTGGATCAAGTGTGTTGCTGCCTGTCTTCTCGAACACCCCCGCATTACGCGTGGGGGCTAAAGCCGACGACTGCTAACTTTCATGCTATATGAATACATAAACAGCCACACAGGAGACATTATAATACTTTCAGGCAAAAGTATAAAACACAGCCTCCATAATTAAACACATAATTGTTCATAACTAATAAGTTCGTCATTCAAACATGACATTCTTGGAACACTGAGACTCTATTCTACGGACACCTTCTATGACCTGCTCAAAGTAGTGCTTAGCTGGGTCTTAGCTTCCGGCCGGACCCCGGGATGCAATGCGGGTGGCTTCCATATCCGCCCAGTATGTTTTCACGTGGGCAAAAGCCATCTGTGCACCCTCTATGCACGCCGATCTCTTCATGGCATCATGTTGGGGAACGTAGTAGAAATTGAAAATTTTCTACGCATCACCAAGATCAATCTATGGAGATTCTAGCAACAAGAGAGGGAGAGGATGAGCATCTTTGTACCCTTGAAGATCGCTAAGCGGAAGCGTTACAAGAACGCGGATGAAGGAGTCGTACTCGCAGCGATTCAGATCGCGGTTGATTTCGATCTAAGAACCGAACAACGGTGCCTCTGCGTTCAACACATGTACAGCCCGGGGACGTCTCCTCCTTCTTGATCCAGCAAGGGGAGAGGATAAGTTGAGGGAGAACTCTGACAGCACGACGGCATGGTGGTGATGGAGCTCGTGGTTCTTCGGTAGGGCTTCGCCAAGCACTACGACGGTGGAGGAGGTGTTGGAGGAGGGAGAGGGCTGCGCCAGGGGAAGGGTGCGGCTGCCTCTCTCTCTCTCTCTCACTTTATATAGGGGAAGGGAGGAGGGGCGCCTAGGGTTCCCTAGGGAGGGTGGCGGCCATAGGGGAAACCCTACATGGGTTTTGGCGCCCCCACCCCCTAGGAAACTTGCCCCCCAAGCCAGGAGGGGCGGCTGCCCTAGGAGTGGCGCCCCCACCTCTCCAGGTTACGTGAGATGGGGTGGGAGGGGCGCTCAGCCCCTTATTGGGCTGATGTGCCCTCTCCCCTTGGCCCATAAGGCCCCCCAAAGCTTGTCGGGGCCTCCGAAACCCCTTTCGGACACGCTGGTCATCACCTGGTACCCCCGGAACAATTCCGGACACCAATACCCTTCGTCCAATATACTGATCTTCACCTCTGGACCATTCCGGAGCTCCTCGTCATGTCCGAGATCTCATCCGGGACTCCGAACAACCTTTGGTACACACATACTATTTCCCATAACAACTCTAGTGTCACCGAACCTTAAGTGTGTAGACCCTACGGGTTCGGGAACCATGCAGACATGACCGAGACGTTCTCCGGTCAATAACCAAAAGCGGGATCTGGATACCCATGTTGGCTCCCACATGTTCCACAATGATCTCATCGGATGAACCACGATGTCAAGGATTCAAGCAATCCCGTATGCAATTCCCTTTGTCTACCTGTATAGTACTTGCCCGAGATTCGATCATCGGTATCCCGATACCTTGTTCAATCTCGTTACCGGGAAGTCTCTTTACTCGTTCCGTAACACATCATCGCGTGATCAACTCCTTGGTCACATTGTGCACATTATGATGATGTCCTACCGAGTGGGCCCAGAGATACCTCTCCGTCACACGGAGTGACAAATCCCAGTCTTGATTCGCGCCAACCCAACAGACACTTTCGGAGATACCCGTAGTGCACCTTTATAGCCACCCGATTCGTTGTGGCGTTTGGTACACCCAAAGCATTCCTACGGTATCCGGGAGTTGCACAATCTCATGGTCTAAGGAAATGATACTTGACATTAGAAAAGCTTTAGCATACGAACTATACAATCTTTGTGCTAGGCTTAGGATTGGGTCGTGTCCATCACATCATTCTCCTAATGATGGGATCCCGTTATCAACGACATCCAATGTCCATGGTCAGGAAGCCGTAACCATCTACTGGTTAACGAGCTAGTCAACTAGAGGCTTACTAGGGACATGGTGTTGTCTATGTACTCACACATGTATCTGAGTTTCCTATCAATACAATTATAGCATGGATAATAAACGATTATCATGAACAGGGAAATATAATAATAAT
This sequence comes from Aegilops longissima, assembly GCA_021605205.1. Lineage (NCBI taxonomy): Eukaryota > Viridiplantae > Streptophyta > Magnoliopsida > Poales > Poaceae > Aegilops > Aegilops longissima. Next base: position 427,975,102 of record CM038680.1, read on the forward strand.
AACTAATTTATTATTGCCTCTAGAGCATATTTCCAACAGTCTCCCACTTGCACTAGAGTCAATAATCTAGTTCACATCGCCATGTGATTAACACTCACAGGTTATATCGCCATGTGACCAACATCCAACCAGTTCACATCATCATGTGATTAAGACTCAATGAGTTCTGGGATTTGATCATGTTTTGTTTGTGAGAGAGGTTTTAGTCAACGGGTCTGCAACATTCAGATCCGTATGTACTTCACAAATCTCTAGGTCATATTGTAAATACTGCTTCCACGCTCCACTTGGAGCTATTCCAAATGGTTGCTCCAATATACGTATCCGGTTTGCTACTCAGAGTCATTCGGATAGGTGTTAAAGCTTGCATCAACGTAACCCTTTACGCCAAACTCTTTATCATCTCCATAATTGAGAAACATGCCCTTATTACTCCAAGGACAATTTTGGCCGCTGTCCAATGATCCATTCCTGGATCACTCTTGTACCCCCTTTGCCAGACACGTGGCAAGGCACATATCAGGTGCGGTACAAAAGCATGACATGCTGTATAGAGCCTATGGCTAAGGCATAGGGGACGAAATTTGTCCTTTCTCTTTCTTCGGCCGTGGTCGAGCTTTAAGTCTTAACTTCATACCTTACAACTCAGGCAAGAACTCCTTCTTTGACTGATCCATCTTGAACACCTTCAAGATCATGTCAAGGCATGTGCTCATTTTAAAGTACCATTAAGCGTTTTTGATCTATCCTTATAGATCTTGATGCTCAATGTTCAAGTAGCTTAATCCAGGTTTTCCCTTGAAAAACACTTTTCAAATAACCCTATATGCTTTCCAGAAATTCTACATCATTTCTGATCAAAAATATGTCAACAACATATACTCATCAGAAATTCTACAGTGCTCCCACTCACTTCTTTGGAAATACAAGTTTCTCATAAACTTTGTATAAACCCAAAATCTTTGATCATATCATCAAAGTGTATATTCCAACTCCGAGATGCATACTCTAGTCCTTAGAAGGATTGCTGGAGCTTTGCATACTTGTTAGCATCTTTTAGGATTGAAAAAACCTTCTGGTTGTATCCCATGCAACCTTCCCTCAAGAAATTTTCCGAGGAAACAATGTTTTGGCATCCTATCTACAAGATTTCATAAATAATGAAGTAACTGCTAATAAGATTCCAACAGACTCTTAGCATCACTACGAGTGAGAAAGTCTCATCGTAGTCAACTCCTTGAACTTGTCGTAAACATCTTAGCGACAAGCTGAGCTTTCTTAATGGTGAGACATACCATCATTGTTTGTCTTCCCTCTTAGAATCCATCTGTACCCAACAGCCTTACGACCATCAAGTAGTTCTTCCAAAGTCTACACTTTGTTTTCATACATGGATCCTCTCTCGGATTTTATGGCCTCGAGCCATTTGCCGGAATCCGGGCCCACCACTGCTTCTCCATAGCTCGTAGGTTCATTGTTGTGTAGCAACATGACCTCCAAGACAGGAGTACGTACCACTCTGAAGTAGTACGCATCCTTGTTGACCTATGAGGTTTGGTAGTGACTTGATCCGAAGTTTCATGATCACTATCATAAGCTTCCACTTCAATTGGTGTAGGCGCCATAGGAACAACTTCATGTGCCCTTCTACACACTAGTTTAAGTGATGGTTCATTAACCATATCAAGTCTCCATCATCCTCCCACTCAATTCTTTCGAGGGAAACTTTTCCTCGAGAAAGGACCCGTTAGTAGAAACAATCCCTTTTGCTTTCGGATCTGAGACAGGAGGTATACCCAACTGTTTTTGGGTGTTCTATGAAGATGCATTTATCCGCTTTGGGTTCGAGCTTATCAACCTGAAACCTTTTTCACATAAGCGTCGCAGCCCCAAACTTTTAAGAAACGACAACTTAGGTTTCTCTAAACCATAGTTCATACGGTGTCGTCTTAACGGAATTATGTGGTGCCCTATTTGAAGTGAATGCGGTTGTCTCTAATGCCTAACCCATAAACGATAGTGGTAATTCGATAAGAGACATCATGGTATGCACCATATCCAGTAGTGTGCAGTTATGACGTTCGGACACACCATCACATTATGGTGTTCTGGGCGGTATTAGTTGTGAAACAATTTCCACAATGTCTTAATTGTGTGCCAAACTCGTAACTCAGATACTCATCTCTATGATCATATCATAGACATTTTATCCTCTTGTCACGATGATCTTCAACTTCACTCTGAAATTAATTGAACCTTTCAATAATTCAGACTTGTGTTTCATCAAGTAAATATACTCAAGATCTACTCAAATCATCGTGAAGTAAGAACATAACGATATCCATCAAGTGCCTCGGCACTCATTGGACTGCACACATCAAAATGTATTACTTCCAACAAGTTGCTTTCTTGTTCCATTTTACTGAAAACGAGGCTTTGAGTCATCTTGCCCATGTGGTATGATTTGCATGTCTCAAGTGATTCAAAATCAAGTGAGTCCAAACGATCCATCAGCATGGAGCTTCTTCATGCGTTTTATACCAATATGACTCAAAAGGCAGTGCCACAAGTAGGTGGTACTATCATTACCATCTTATATCTTTTGGAATGAACATGTGTATCACTACGATCGAGATTCCATAAATCATTCATTTTAGGTGCAAGACCATTGAAGGTATTATTCAAATAAATAGAGTAATCATTATTCTCCTCAAATGAATAACCATATTGCGATAGACATAATCCAATCATGTCTATGCTCAACGCAAACACCAAATAACAATTATTTAGGTTTAACACCAATCTCGATGGTAGAGGGAGCGTGCGATGCTTGATCACATCAAGCTTGGAAACACTTCCAACACATATCGTCAGCTCACCTTTAGCTAGTCTCCGTTTATTCCGTAGCCTTTATTTCGAGTTACTAACGCTTAGCAACCGAACTGGTATCTAATACCCTGGTGCTACTAGGAGTACTAGTAAAATACACATTAACATAATGTATATCCAATATACTTCTATCGACCTTGCCAGCCTTCTCATCTACCAAGTATCTAGGGTAATTCTGCTCCAGTGACTGTTCCCCTTATTACAGAAGCACTAAGTCTCGGGTTTGGGTTCAACCTTGGGTTTCTCCACTAGAGCAGCAGCTGATTTGCAGTTTCATGAAGTATCCCTTCTTTCCCTTGCCCTTCTTGAAACTAGTGGTTTCACTAACCATCAACAATTGATGCTCCTTCTTGATTTCTACTTTCGTGGTGTCAAACATCGCGAATATTTCAAGGATTATGATATCTATCCCTGATATGATATAGTTCATCACGAATCTCTTAGTGGCCTGGTGGCAATGACTTTGGAAAAACTCCCACTCGATTCAAGTGATTGTGGTACTCAGACAATCTGAGCACAAGCTCAACGATTGAGCTTTTCTCCCTTAGTTTGCAGGATAAGAGACTCGTCGGAGGTCTTATACCTCTTGACGTGGGCATGAGCCTGAAATCCCAATTTCAACCCTTGAAACATCTCATATGTTTCGCGACGTTTCGAAATCGTCTTCGGTGCCTCAACTCTAAACCGTTTAACATTACTGAACTATCACGTAGTTATCAAAATGTGTATGTCAGATGTTCGCAACATCCACAGATGACGTTCGAGGTTCAGCACACCAAGCGGTGCATTAAGGACATAAGCCTTCTACGAAGCAACGAGGACAATCCTCAGTTTATGGACCTAGTCCGCATAATCGCTACTATCAACTTTCAACTGAATTTTCTCTAGGAACATATCTAAATAGTAGAACTAAAGCGCGAGCTTACGACATTATTTGCATAGACCTTTTGACTATGTTCAGGATAATTAAGTTCATCTTATGAACTCCCACTCAGATAGACATCCCTCTAGTCATCTAAGTGATTACATGATCCGAGTCAACTAGGACGTGTCTGATCATCACGTGAGACGGACTAGTCATCATCGGTGAACACCTTCATGTTGATCGTATCTACCATACGACTCATGCTCGACCTTTCGGTCTCTTGTGTTCCGAGGCCATGTCTGTACATGCTAGGCTCGTCAAGTCAACCTAAGTGTTTCGCGTGTGTAAATCTGGCTTACACCCATTGTATGTGAACGCTAGAATCTATCACACCCGATCATCACGTGGTGCTTGAAAAATGAACTTTATAGCGGTGCACGTTAGGGGAACACTTTCTTGAAATTTTAATGAGGATCATCTTATTTACTACCGTCGTTCTAAGCAAATAATATGCATAAACATGATAAACATCACATGCAATCAAAAAGTGACATGATATGGCCAATATCATTTTGTTCCTTTTGATCTCCATCTTCGGGGCTCCATGATCATCATTGTCACCAGCATGACACCATGATCTCCATCATCGTGTCTCCATGAAGTTGTCTCGCCAACTATTACTTCTACTACTATGGCTAACGGTTTAGCAATAAACTAAAGTAATTACATGGCGTAGTTCATTGACACGCAGGTCATACAATAAATTAAGACAACTCCTATGGCTCCTGCCGGTTTTCATACTCATCGACATGCAAGTCGTGATTCCTATTACAAGAACATGATCAATCTCATACATCACATATCATTCATCACATTCTTTTGGCCATATCACATCACATGACATACCCTGCAAAAACAAGTTAGACGTCCTCTAATTGTTGTTTGCATGTTTTACGTGGCTGCTATGGGTAGCAAGTTTCTTACCTACGCAAAAACCACAACGTGATATGTCAATTGCTATTTACCCTTCATAAGGACCCTTTTCATCGAATCCGATCCGACTAAAGTGGGAGAGACTGGCACCCGCTACCAACCTTATGCAACAAGTGCATGTCAGTCGGTGGAACCTGTCTCACGTAAGTGTACGTGTAAGGTCGGTCCGGGCCGCTTCATCCCACAATACCGTCGAAACAACATTGGACTAGTAACAGTAAGCATATTGAACAAAATCAACGCCCACAACAACTTGTGTTCTACTCGTGCATAGAAACTACGCATAGACCTAGCTCATGATGCCACTGTTGGGGAACGTAGCAGAAATTGAAAATTTTCTACGCATCACCAAGATCAATCTATGGAGATTCTAGCAACAAGAGAGGGAGAGGATGAGCATCTTCGTACCCTTGAAGATCGCTAAGCGGAAGCGTTACAAGAACGCGGATGAAGGAGTCGTACTCGCAGCGATTCAGATGCGGTTGATTCAGATCTAAGCACCGAACAACGGTGCCTCCGCGTTCAACACATGTACAGCCCGGGGACATCTCCTCCTTCTTGATCCAGCAAGGGGAGAGGAGAAGTTGAGGGAGAACTCTGATAGGACGACGACATGGTGGTGATGGAGCTCGTGGTTCTCCGGCAGGGCTTCGCCAAGCACTACGGAGGAGGACGAGGTGTTGGAGGAGGGAGAGGGCTGCGCCAGGGGAAGGGTGCGGCTGCCCTCACTCTCTCTCTCACTATATATAGGGGGAAGGGAGGAGGGGGAGGCGCCCTAGGGTTCCCTAGGGGAGGGGCGGCGGCCATAGGGGAAACCCTAGATGGGTTTTGGCGCCCCAACCCCCTAGGAAACTTGCCCCCCAAGCCGGGAGGGGCGGCTGCCCTAGGGGTGGCGCCCCCACCTCTCCAGGTTACATGAGATGGGGTGGGAGGCGCTCAGCCCTTAGTGGGCTGATGTGCCCTCTCCCTTGGCCCATAAGGCCCCCAAAGCTTGCCGGGCCTCCGCAACCCCTTCGCAGACACACTTGGTCATCACAGTACCCCGGAACAATTCGGACTCCAATACCCTTCGTCCAATATACCGATCTTTACCTCCGGACCATTCCGGAGCTCCTCTTCATGTCCGGGATCTCATCCGGGACTCCGAACAACCTTCGGTTACCACATACTATTTCCCATAACAACTCTAGCGTCACCGAGCCTTAAGTGTGTAGACCCTACGGGTTCGGGAACCATGCAGACATGACCGAGACGTTCTCCGGTCAATAACCAACAGCGGGATCTGGATACCCATGTTGGCTCCCACATGTTCCACGATGATCTCATCGGATGAACCACGATGTCAAGGATTCAAGCAATCCCGTATGCAATTCCCTTTGTCTACCGGTATAGTACTTGCCTGAGATTCGATCGTCGGAATCCCGATACCTTGTTCAATCTCGTTACCGGCAAGTCTCTTTACTCGTTCCGTAACACATCATCCCGTGATCAACTCCTTGGTCACATTGTGCACATTATGATGATGTCCTACCGAGTGGGCCCAGAGATACCTCTCCACTACTAGGGAAAACCTTATACACAGAGTCTTAGCAGCAGCGCGGCACAAAAAGAAGCGCTACTGCTAATTAGCAGTAGCGCGGGTTTTTTACCCTCGCTACTACTAAGTTGATAGTAGTAGAGCGGGTTTTTAACCCTCGCTACTACAAAGCGGTCTCTACCGTGCCCACCGACACATGCCATAGTAGTCGCGAGGGGTATAAACCCGCGCTACTACTAAGTTGATAGTAGTAGCGCGGTTTTATAGCCCTCGCTACTACTAAGTACGAGGTAGGTGAAGTCGCCATATCCTCGGCCGAATCCCCATCTCCTCCCCCAAATCCCTCCTCTCTTCCACCACTCTCTCCTCTCATTTTCCATACGCTCTCACATGGACCTCTTGCTCATGCACCCATCCTCCTCCATGGCGACGAAAGAGGCCGCCGCCTCGCGCCACCGGCGTCTAGGAGCTCGCCGGTCTTCCACCGACGTCTAGGAGGCCGCCGCCCCGCGCCACCACACCGGAGCACCTCGCCACCGGTGACTAGCTCCGCTGCTCCCTACATCACCTTCCTCTCTCCCTCGGTTTTCCTTTTCTCTCTCTCCCTCTGGTTTGATTCACCCTCCCATGTCCATGCCCGTGCAGGTCGTCGCCATGGATGACCCAGAGTTATCTGGCATGGTCGGGAAGAGGAGCCCCATGCTGCGGCCTAGCTCTGCTATAGAAACGGGCCCTCTGTAACAGCCACTGCTGGATCTGGTCTTCCGCTGTCCGTTCATGCCTCCGGCGACGCCAATGATCGCTAGATCTTACCATTGCTGCCATTGACAGCACGCACGGGATCGAGATTTTTTTGTTTTTGAAAGTAATAGCAGTAGCGCGGGGTATGAGACCCGCTATAGCTAACTAGCAGTAGCGCTGTTTGCAACGCACGCTACAGCTAACCATGTATAGCGATGGCGCAGCGCGACGCGCCATCGCTACAAGTTAAACTGTGGCATCAGATAAGCGCTGGCACCCGCCATCGATACACCCAAAACCAAGCTGCTGCTGCTAGGCTTTTCCCTAGTAGTGCTCCGTCACACGGAGTGACAAATCCCAGTCTTGATTCGCGCCAACCCAACAGACACTTTCGGAGATACCCGTAGTGCACCTTTATAGCCACCCAGTTACGCTGTGATGTTTGGTACACCCAAAGCATTCCTACGGTATCCAGGAGTTGCACAATCTCATTGTCTAAGGAAATGATACTTGACATTAGAAAAGCTTTAGCATACGAACTATACGATCTTTGTGCTAGGCTTAGGATTGGGTCTTGTCCATCACATCATTCTCCTAATGATGTGATCCCGTTATCAACGACATCAAATGTCCATGGTCAGGAAACCGTAACCATCTATTGATCAACGAGCTAGTCAGCTAGAGGCTTACTAGGGACATGGTGTTGTCTATGAACCCACACATGTATCTGAGTTTCCTATCAATACAATTATAGCATGGACAATAAACGATTATCATGAACAAGGAAATATAATAATAATAACTAATTTATTATTGCCTCTAGAGCATATTTCCAACACATCAATCTGCGCCCTGGCGACAAATAATCGTTGCACCAGACCAAAGTTACTATCCGGCTTCGGCTCGTTCGGCCACAAATGGTCTATTACAGACCTCATTGCAAGGCCGGACAGCCTATGGAGCTCGGCTATGGCGGCCATCTTCTCACTGAAGGGCAAGGAGCGCGCTGGAGCATTATATTGCGACCAGAACAGTTTCTCCATTTTGTTATCCTCGTGAACCTTGAATAACTTGGTCGCATCAGCCGCACTCTTCGTCAAGTCCGCATACTCATCTGCGGCGCTCCATAGCTTATCCAACGGAGCATACTTTGGATCTAAAAACTTCATCCGCAACACATAAGGACTTCCGGCCGCGATTTCTCCGGCCTGTCGAAGTTCCTCCCTTGCGTCTCTAATTTGAGAACGCATCTCTTTAGCAGAATCCATCGCCTTCTTCAGGTCGGCCGTCTTTGTCTGATTCTCCTTTTCGAGAACCTCATACCGGACGGCGGCGTCCCTCAGCTCCACAGCCATCTCGGCTATCTTCTCCTCGCTTCGGAGATGAGCGTCCTGTTCGGCTCTTAATTCTTCGGCTGCCTTTAGAGCAGCCGCATTGCTAATCCGGGCTTGTTCCTTGGCTAGAGCAAACTCCGCCCTCAGGGCCTCAATGGCAGCAGCTCCGCCTGCAACTACATAACACCACATTAATATGAAGGAAATATGCCCTAGAGGCAATAATAAAGTTATTATTTATTTCCTTATATCATGATAAATGTTTATTATTCATGCTAGAATTGTATTAACCGGAAACATAATACATGTGTGAATACATAGACAAACAGAGTGTCACTAGTATGCCTCTACTTGACTAGCTCGTTAATCGAAGATGGTTATGTTTCCTAACCATAGACATGAGTTGTCATTTGACTAACGGGATCACATCATTAGGAGAATGATGTGATTGACATGACCCATTCCGTTAGCCTAGCACTTGATCGATTAGTATGTTGCTATTGCTTTCTTCATGACTTATACATGTTCCTGTAACTATGAGATTATGCAACTCCCGTTTACCGGAGGAACACTTTGGGTACTACCAAACGTCACAACGTAATGGGTGATTATAAAGGAGTACTACAGGTGTCTCCAAAGGTACATGTTGGGTTGGCATATTTGAGATTAGGTTTTGTCACTCCGATTGTCGGAGAGGTATCTCTGGGCCTTCTCGGTAATACTCATCACCTAAGCCTTGCAAGCATTGTAACTAATGAGTTAGTTATGAGATGATGTATTACGGAACGAGTAAAGAGACTTGCGATAGCGAGATTGAACTAGGTATTGGATACCGACGATCGAATCTCGGGTAAGTAACATACCGATGACAAAGGGAACAACGTATGTCGTTATGCGGTTTGACCGATAAAGATCTTCGTAGAATATGTAGGAACCAATATGGGCATCCAGGTTCCGCTATTGGTTATTGACCGAGAATGGTTCTAGGTCATGTCTACATAGTTCTCGAACCCGTAGGGTCCGCACGCTTAACGTTTCGATGACAGTTCATAATGAGTTTATAAGTATTGATGCACCGAAGGTTGTTCGGAGTCCCGGATGTGATCACGGACATGACGAGGAGTCTCGAAATGGTCGAGACATAAAGATTGATATATTGGAAGCCTACATTTGGACATCGGAAGTGTTCCGGGTGAAATCGGGATTTTACCGGAGTACCGGGAGGTTACCGGAACCCCCCGGGAGGTCCATGGGCCTTAATGGGCCATGGGAGAAGAGGAAGGGCAGGCCAAGGTGGGCTGCGCGCCCCCCTCCCCCCTCTAGTCCGAATAGGACAAGGAAGGGGGGGCGGCGCCCCTTCCCTCTTCCCCCTCCTCCAATCCTAGTCCAACTAGGAGAGGGGGGAGTCCTACTCCCGGTGGGAGTAGGACTCCTCCTTGGTGCGCCTCCCCCTAGGGCCGGCCACCTCCCCCTTGGCTCCTTTATATACGGGGGCAGGGGGCACCCCAAGACACACAAGTTGATCTACGGATCGTTCCTTAGCCGTGTGCGGTGCCCCCTTCCACCATATTCCACTTCGGTCATATCGTCGCGGAGCTTAGGCGAAGCCCTGCGCCGGAGAAGTCATATCGTCGCGGAGCTTAAGCGAAGCCCTGCGTCGGTGGAGCATCATCATCGTCCCACGCCGTCGTCTTGACGGAACTCATCCCGACACTTTGCTGGATCGAGTCCGGGATCGCCATCGAGCTGAACGTGTGCAGAACTTCGGAGGTGCCGTCGCTCGGTGCTTGGATCGGTCGGATCGTGAAGACGTCGACTACATCAACCGCGTTGTTATAACGCTTCGCTTTCGGTCTCACGAGGGCGTGGACGGACACTCTCCTCTCGCTATGCCATCACCATGGTCTTGCGTGTGCGTAGAATTTTTTTGAAATTACTCGCTCCCCAACAAAGGCATCCGAGCCTGGTTTTATGCGTTGATGTCATATGCATGAGTAGAACACAAGTGAGTTGTGGACGATACAAGCCATACTGCCTACCAGCATGTCATACTTTGGTTCAGCGGTATTGTGAGATGAAGCGGCCGGACCGACATTACGCCGACGCTTACGCGAGACTGGTTTCACCGCTCGAGCACTCGTTGCTTAAAGGTGACGGCGGTGTCTGCTCTCTCACTTTAGTTGAATCGAGTGTGGCTACGCCGGTCCTTGAGAAGGTTAAAAGCGAGTCAATTTGACGAAGTATCGTTGTGGTTTTGATGCGTAGGTAAGAACGGTTCTTGCTCAGCCCGTAGCAGCCACGTAAAACTTGCAACAACAAAGTAGAAGACGTCTAACTTGTTTTTGCAGGGTATGTTGTGATGTGATATGGTCAAGACGTGATGCTATACTTTATTGTATGAGATGATCATGTTTTGTAACCGAGTTATCGGCAACTGGCAGGAGCCATATGGTTGTCGCTTTATTGTATGAAATGCAAACGCCATGTAATTGCTTTACTTTATCACTAAGGAGTAGCGATAGTCGTAGAAGCAATAGATTGGCGAGACGACAACGATGCTACGATGGAGATCAAGGTGTCGCGCCGGTGACGATGGTGATCATGACGGTGCTTCGGCGATGGAGATCACAAGCACAAGATGATGATGACCATATCATATCACTTATATTGATTGCATGTGATGTTTATCCTTTATGCATCTTATCTTGCTTTGATTGACGGTAGCATTATAAGATGATCTCTCACTAAAATTATCAAGAAGTGTTCTCCACGAGTATGCACCGTTGCCAAAGTTCAGTAGTACCCGGACACCACGTGATGATCGGGTGTGATAAGTTCTCGTCCATCTACAACGGTGCAAAACAGTTGCACACGCGAATACTCAGGTTAAACTTGACGAGCCTAGCATATAACAGATATGGCCTCGAACACGGAGACCGAAAGGTCGAGCGTGAATCATATACTAGATATGATCAACATAGTGATGTTCACCATTGAAACTACTCCATCTCACGTGATGATCGGACATGGTTTAGTTGATTTGGATCACGTAATCACTTAGATGACTAGAGATGTTTGTCTAAGTGGGAGGTTTTAATATGATTAATTAAACTTTAATTTATCATGAACTTAGTCCCGGTAGTATTTTGCAAATTATGTTGTAGATCAATAGCTCGCGTTGTTGCTTCCCTGTGTTTTTATATGTGTTCCTAGAGAAAATTGTATTGAAAAATGTTAGTAGCAATATTGCGGATTAGATCCGTGATCCGAGGTTTATCCTCATTGCTGCACGTAAGAATTATGTCCTTGATGCACCGCTAGGTGACGGACCTATTGCAGGAGCGGATGCGGCGTTATGAACGTTTGACTAGCTCAATATGATGACTACTTGATAGTTTAGTGCACCATGCTTAAACGGCTTAGAATCGGGACTTCAAAGACGTTTTGAACGTCATGGACCATATGAGATGTTCCAGGAGTTGAAGTTAATATTTCAAGCAAATACCGAGTTGAGAGATATGAAGTCTCCAACAAGTTCTATAGCTAAAAGATGGAGGAGAATCGCTCAACTAGTGAGCATGTGCTCAGATTGTGCAGGTACTTCAATCGCTTGAATCAAGTGGAAGTTAATCTTCCGGATAAGATAGTGATTGAAAGAATTCTCTAGTCACCATCACTAAGTTACTACAACTTCGTGATGAACTATAGTATGCAAGGGATGACGAAAATAATTCCCAAGCTCTTCGCGATGCTAAAATCGGCGAAGGTAGAAATCAAGAAAAACATCAAGTGTTGATGGTTGACAATACCACTAGTCTCAAGGAAAAGGGCAAAGGAAGAAGGGGAACTTCAAGAAGAACGGCAAGCAAGTTGCTGCTCGAGTGAAGAAGCCCAAGTCTGGACCTAAGCACGAGACTAAGTGCTTTTGCTGCACCGGAACTGGTCACCGAAGCGGAACTACCCCAAGTATTTGGCGGATAAGAAGGATGGCAAAGTGAACAAAGGTATATTTGATATACAGATTATTGATGTGTATTCTACTAGTGTTCGTAGCAACCCCTCGGTATTTGATACTGGTTCAGTTGCTAAGAGTAGTAACTCGAAACGGAAGTTGCAGAATGAACAGAAACTAGTTGAAGGGGAAGTGACGATGAGTGTTGGAAGTAGTTCCAAGATTGATATGATCATCATCGCACACTCCCTATACTTTCGGGATTAGTGTGGAACCTAAATAAGTGTTATTTGGTGTTGAGCATAAATATGATTTGATCATGTTTATTGCAATACGGTTATTCATTTAAGTAAGAGAATAAATTGTTGTTCTATTTACATGAATAAAACCTTCTATGGTCATACACCCAATGAAAATGGTTTATTGGATCTCGATCGTGTGATACACATATTCATAATATTGAAACCAAAAGATGCAAAGTTAATAATGATAGTGCAACTTATTTGTGGCAATCGCCGTTTAGGTCATATTGGTGTAAAGCGCATGAAGAAACTCCATGCTGATGGATTTTGGAATCACTTGATTATGAATCATTTGATGCTTGCGAACCGTGCCTTTTGGGCAAGATGACTAAAACTCCGTTCTCGGAACAATGGAACAAGCTACTGACTTATTGGGAATAATACATACCGATGTATGCGATCCAATGAGTGTTGATGCTCGTGGCAAGTATCGTTATTTTCGACCTTCACAAAGATGATTTGAGCAGATATGGGTATATCTACTTGATGAAACACAAGTCTGAAACATTTGAAAAGTTCAAAGAATTTCAGAGTGAAGTAAAGAATCATCGTAACAAGAAAATAAAAGTTTCTACGATATGATCGCAGAGGAAAAATATTTGAGTTATGAGTTTGGCCTTGATTAAAACAATGTGGAATAGTTTCACAGCTCACGCCACATGGAACACCATAACGTAATGGTGTGTCCGAACGTCATAACCGCACTTTATTTGATATGGTGCGATCTATGATGTCTCTTATCGTTTACCACTATCGTTTTGGGGTTATGCATTAGAGACAGCTGCATTCACGTTTAATAGGGCACCATCTAAATCCGCTGAGATGACACCGTATGAACTATGGTTTAGCAATAAACCTAAGCTGTCGTTTCTTAAAGTTTGGAGTTGTGATGCTTATGTGAAAAGTTTTCACCTTATAAGCTCGAACCCAAATCGAGAATGCGTCTTCATAGAATACCCAAAGGTAACTATTGGGTACACCTTCTATCACAGATCCGAAAGCAAGATATTTGTTGCTAAGATGGATCCTTTCTAGAGAAGAAGTTTCTCTCGAAAGAAGTGAGTGGGAGGAAAGTAGAACTTGATAAGGAAATTGTACCTTCTCCCTTATTGGAAAGTAGTTCATCACGTAAATCAGTTTGATGATTCCTACACCAATTAGTAAGGAAGTTAATGATGATGATCATGAAACTTCAGATCAAGTTGCTACCAAACCTCGTAGGTCTTCTAGAGTAAGATCCGCACTGAGTGGTACGGTAATCATGTTCGCAAGTCATGTTACTAGACCATGATGAACCTACGAACTATGAGGAAGCGATGATGAGCCCAGATTCATGCGAAATGGTTTGAGACCATGAAATCTGAGATGGGATCCATGTATGAGAACAAAGTGTGGACTTTGATGGAGTTGCCGATGATCGGCAAGCCATATTATATAAATGGATCTTCAAGAGGAAGACAAATGCTGATAGTAGTATTACTATCTACAAAGCTCGACTTGTCACAAAAAGGTTTTCGACAAGTTCAAGGTGTTGACTACAATGAGAATTTCTCAACTGTAGCGATGCTTAAGTCTGTCCGAATCATGTTAGCAATTGCCACATTTTATGAAATCTGGCAAATGGATGTCAAAACTACATTCTTTAATGGATTTATTAAAGAAGAGTTGTATATGATGCAACCAGAAGGTTTTGTCAATCCTAAAGGAGCTAACAAAATGTGCAAGCTCCAAATGATCCATCTATGGACTGGTGCAAGCATCTCGGAGTTGGAATAAACGCTTTGATAGTGTGATCAAAGCATATGGTTTTATCTGAGACTTTTGGAGAAGCCTGTATTTACAAGAAAGTGAGTGGGAGCACTACAAGATTTCGATAAGTATATGTGAATGACATATTGTTGATCGGAAATGATGTAGAATTATCTCGCAAAGCATAAAGGAGTGTTTGAAAGGAGTTTTTCAAAGAAGGACCTCGGTGAAGCTGCTTACATATTGAGCATCAAGATCTATAGAGATAGATCAAGACGCTAGATAAGTTTTTCAATGAATACATACCTTGACAAGATTTTGAAGTAGTTCAAAATGGAACAGTCAAAGAAAGAGTTCTTGCTGTGTCACAAGGTGTGAGATTGAGTAAGACTCAAAACCCGACCATGGCGAGAAGATAGAAAGAGAATGAAAGTCATTCCCTATGCATCAGCCATAGGTTCTATAAAGTATGTCATGTTGTGTACTGATCTATTGCATACCCTACCACTAAAGCTTGGCAAGGAGTGCAATAATGATCTAGGAGTAGATCAATGGACAGCGGTCAAAATTATCCTTAGTAGAATAAGGATATGTTTCTCGATTATGGAAGTGAAAAAGGTTAAATAAGTAAAGGGTTACGTCGATACAAGTTTTAACACTGATCTAGATGACTCGAGTCTCTATCTGGATACATGTTGAAAGTGGGAGCAATTAGCTAGAGTAGCTCCGTGCGAGCATTGTAGACATAGAAATTTGCAAAATACTTACGGCTCTGAATGTGATGCACCCGTTGACTAAAATTATCTCACAAGCAAAACATGATCACACCTTAGTACTCTTTGGGTGTTAATCACATAGCGATGTGAACTAGATTATCGACTCTAGTTAACCCTTTGGGTGTTGGTCACATGTCGATGTGAACTATGGGTGTTAACCACATATAGATGTGAACTATTGATGTTAAATCACATGGCGATGTGAACTAGATTATTGACTCTAGTGCAAGTGGGAGGCTGAAGGAAATATGCCGTAGAGGCAATAATAAAGTTATTATTTATTTCCTTATATCATGATAAATGTTTATTATTCATGCTAGAATTGTATTAACCGAAACATAATACATGTGTGAATACATAGACAAACAGAGTGTCACTAGTATGCCTCTACTTGACTAGCTCGTTAATCAAGATGGTTATGTTTCCTAACCATAGACATGAGTTGTCATTTGATTAACGGGATCACATCATTAGGAGAATGATGTGATTGACATGACCCATCCGTTAGCCTAGCACTTGATCGATTAGTATGTTGCTATTGCTTTCTTCATGACTTATACATGTTCCTGTAACTATGAGATTATGCAACTCCGTTTACGGAGGAACACTTTGGTACTACCAAACGTCACAACGAATCGGGTGATTATAAAGGAGTACTACAGGTGTCTCCAAAGGTACATGTTGGGTTGGCGTATTTCGAGATTAGGTTTTGTCACTCCGATTGTCGGAGAGGTATCTCTGGGCCTTCTCGGTAATACTCATCACCTAAGCCTTGCAAGCATTGTAAGTAATGAGTTAGTTATGAGATGATGTATTACGGAACGAGTAAAGAGACTTGCCGGTAACGAGATTGAACTAGGTATTGGATACCGACGATCGAATCTCGGGTAAGTAACATACCGATGACAAAGGGAACAACGTATGTCGTTATGCGGTTTGACCGATAAAGATCTTCGTAGAATATGTAGGAACCAATATGGGCATCCAGGTTCCGCTATTGGTTATTGACCGAGAATGGTTCTAGGTCATGTCTACATAGTTCTCGAACCCGTAGGGTTCGCACGCTTAACGTTTCGATGACAGTTCATAATGAGTTTATAAGTATTGATGCACCGAAGGTTGTTCGGAGTCCCGGATGTGATCACGGACATGACGAGGAGTCTCGAAATGGTCGAGACATAAAGATTGATATATTGGAAGCCTACATTTGGACATCGGAAGTGTTCCGGGTGAAATCGGGATTTTACTGAGTACCGGAGGTTACGGAACCCCGGGAGGTCCATGGGCCTTAATGGGCCATGGGAGAAGAGGAAGGGCAGGCCATGGTGGGCTGCGCGCCCCCCTCCCCCCTCTAGTCCGAATAGGACAAGGAAGGGGGGGGGGGCGGCGCCCCTTCCCTCTTCCCCCTCCTCCAATCCTAGTCCAACTAGGAGAGGGGGAGTCCTACTCCCGGTGGGAGTAGGACTCCTCCTTGGTGCGCCTCCCCTAGGGCCGCCACCTCCCCTTGGCTCCTTTATATACGGGGCAGGGGCACCCCAAGACACACAAGTTGATCTACGGATCGTTCCTTAGCCGTGTCGGTGCCCCCTCCACCATATTCCACTTCGTCATATCGTCGCGGAGCTTAGGCGAAGCCCTCGCGCCGGAGAAGTCATATCGTCGCGAGCTTAGGCGAAGCCCTGCGTCGGTGGAGCATCATCATCGCTACCACGCCGTCGTCTTGACGGAACTCATCCCGACACTTTGCTGGATCGGAGTCCGGGATCGCCATCGAGCTGAACGTGTGCGTAACTCGGAGGTGCCGTGACGTTCGGTGCTTGGATCGGTCGGATCGTGAAGACGTACGACTACATCAACCGCGTTGTTATAACGCTTCCGCTTTCGGTCTACGAGGGTACGTGGACGGACACTCTCCCCTCTCGTTGCTATGCCATCACCATGGTCTTGCGTGTGCGTAGAATTTTTTTTTAAATTACTACGTTCCCCAACATAATATTTCAAACCTTATTGCAAAAATACATGTGGATATTGGAAGGCATACTCTGCGACCCCTCGAAACGCTTGTTAACAAGCGTGACGTCGGCCTCCACAACGTCAATCTGCCGCGTCAATTCGGCGCATTCAACGGCCTGGTCTATTGCCGAACCCTTAGCAACCTGCACATCAATACATCTGCGATCATAATCTGGGAGTGTGATCCTCCGTTTGCCACCATGGGCTGGCATCCACAGTCTCAGGGGCTACTATCTATGCAGAGCACATGTATCGCGTGTGGTTCAACTAAAAATTGCGGCTTACCTCAAAGCCTTTGAGCAGGCTCCTAAAAGCTTCGTTTAAACCGTCGGTGGCGGAGGAGATTTTCTCCAACACCGTACCCATTAGGGTACGATGACCCTCCAAGAGATCAGCTGACTCTAGGAGGCCCGTCAGCATGTTCGGCCGGACTCCGAACTCTCCCGGACCCTTTTTGTTGTCCGCCATGGGAGCCGAACACACTGGGCTCGGGGCGGCCGAAGTGTTAGCTTCCGGCCCCATCGGATCCGGACTCCTCCGTGACGATACCTCAGGGTCGCCCGCCCCACGGGGCGGAGAGGCTAGTGGGGTTTCACTCTCCATCATCTCCGGAAGAAGATCCCCCAGGACGAACCCTGTTGAGATGAACTGCTGGCCGGACTACAAAAACAGGTCATGGTTATTACTCTCAGAGGAAGAAGCAATAAGATCCTTGCTTAATTAAACTTACAGCTCAGTGGAGGGCTGGCCCGTTGGCAGGCGCTGTACGGCGAGGACGCCCTTCGAAGCAGGGTCCTTTGGCGAAATTCTTTTCCCTTGTTTAGGCGCCCCCGTCTCCAAATCTTCGGAGGCGGCCCTTTTCTTCCCGCGGGGGGAGGAAACCTCAGAGTCGCCTCCCCGATTCTCCTCCTTTGTGGAGGCGCTGATTCCCCCGGTTCGGATGCGCAGTGTGTGAGGCCCAATCTTGGCCTCGCCACTCTCCCCTTCAGCTTTCTCTGGTGGCACCCGACTAAGTGTCCGTTCGAGAATCCGGGCCATTGCCGGGCCGGGAGAACCTTCGGGAAGAGGGGCCGGACACCTGATCCTCTCCTCCTTTCTAAGCCAATCCTAGTTGCGGACAGTGTTTAGAACAATGCTATGCCAAATATAGGTGAGGTGTTCGGTTATGGGGTTAATTACTTGGGTATCAAGGCGATTGCAGCTCAGGCCCGCATCCTCGGTGGTGTCCGGACACTTTATTCGTGGTCCGAAGAATAACTTATACATCCCTTCGGATGTCATACCGAAGAAGTGTTGAATGGTCCGCAGACCTTCTGGATTGAATTCCCACATCTGGAGAGGCCGACATTTGCACGGCAGGATCCGCCGGACTAGGATTACTTGGATTATTTTGACGAGACTAATGTTCCTCTCCAGGAGCTCCTGAATGCGGCTTTGAAGCATTGGTACATCATTCACAGGCCCCCAGTTTAGTCCCACATTGGCCCACGATGCCAGTTGAGGTGGGGGCCCCGAGCGGAAGGCAGGCGCGGCCGCCCACTTTGAGCCTCTGGGAGCTGTGACGTAGAACCACCTCTGTTGCCATAAATCAGATACCTCCGGGAAGGAGCCTTTGGGCCACGGCGCATCAGCGTTCCTGCTTATTATGGCACCTCCGCACTCTGAGTATCACTCCTCAATTATCTTCGGCTTCACATCAAAAGTCTTGAGCCATAAGGCGAAGTGGGGGGCAATGTGAAGGAAGGCTTCACACACAACGATAAATGACGAGATGTGGAGGATGGAATCCGGAGCTAGATCGTGGAAATCTAGCCCGTAGTAGTGCATGAGCCCCCTCACAAAGGGATCAAGAGTGAGACCTAAGTCCCGGAGGAAGTGGGAGACAAATACGACACTCTCGTTGGTCTCGGGAGTGGGGATAACCTGTTCGGGAGCAGGAAGCCTGTGCTTGACATCGGCGGTCAAATACCCAGCCTCCCTGAGCTTCGCAATATCCTCCTCTGTGACAGAGGAGGCCATCCATCGGCCTTGATGGTCAGATCCGGACATGATCGAAGATCCGGGGTGCTTAAGCTCAGGCTTTGGGTGTTGGAACTCAGGGAGCGAGATGTGCGAGCGTGGAGATAGAGGGATAGGCCTCGGCCCCTTTATAAAGGGGGAAGAATATCAAGCGTCCCCGAACATGGTCGTTCGGGACTTGCCTAAAAACACGGGGTCATGCCAACATGCATGGTTGGATTACCCATACCCGTATTGATGAGAATCCCGCAATAAGCGGAACACAATCTCTGCTCTGATAGGACGTGCCAAGGAAACCGCCTCGTGGTGTGTGCGGTAGCAAGTTGTAAGAACGGTTCGAATAAAAACCGGACCATGGCGTGATGTCACTTTTCAAAGAATTGTCAGCAGATTAGATTCGTGGATTATTATTATTCTCTCTACGGTGTTATATGGAATGTTATCTTGCAGATCTGGACACGGTCCTTGTGTTCGGAATTTATCTTGGAGTATTCGGATATGGAACCCGCCTCGCAATGCCGAAGACAATCTACGCGCCGGACTCATCGTCATTGAAGCCTGGTTCAGGGGCTACTGAGGGAGTCCTGGATAAGGGGGTATCCGGATAGCCAGACTATGTACTTTGGCCGGACTGTTGGACTATGAAGATACAAGATAGAAGACTTCGTCCCTTGTCCGGATGGGACTCTCCTTGGCATGGAAGGAAAGCTTGGCGATCCGGATGTAGATCTCCTCCTCTGTAAACCGACTCTGTGTAACCCTAGCCCCCTCCGGTGTCTATATAAACTGGAGGGTTTAGTCCGTAGGACTCACAATCATCATCAACAATCATACCATTGGCTAGCTTCTAGGGTTGAGCCTCTCTGATCTCGTGGTAGATCACTGTAATACTCATATCATCAAGATCAATCAAGCAGGAAGTAGGGTATTACCTCCATCGAGAGGGTCCGAACCTGGGTAAACATCGTGTCCCCAGTCCCCTGTTACCATTAGCCTTAGACGCACAGTTTGGGACCCCGTACCCGAGATCTGCCGGTTTTGACACCGACAGCCGCCCCTTCCCCCACCCGCCGACGCCCCACCATCACGCCGCCCGGCACCCAGCGACAGCGCCGCCCGCCACCGCCCGCCCCTGCTGCCCGGCGCCACCCGCCACCGCCTCCTCCACCACCCGCCCGACCATCCCATGCCGGAGCCCCACCGCCCACCACCCGGCGCCAGCGTCGCCCCGGCTCGGTGAGTTTTCTTGCTTCGACATGCATATCTACAGCCTGGATCCTCGCCATAAGTTCAGGAAAGACAAGAAGAACTTCATCGAGGTAGATTTGTCAAAAACTCTGCATCACTGCGTTGACATAGCAGACCACTGGATCGATTAAACGCTCTCGAGCGAGATCCGCACCGTCCCGTGGTATTTCAAGGGTATAATTACGAGCACGCTGGACTCACAAGACATGCTTATGGGATCTTCCTTACTTCAAATACCTCCTTTGCCCACGAACATCGACGTGATGCACATCTTTGAGAAGAATATCGCGAGGCACTTTTTGGTACATTGTTCGGCATAGATGGGAAGTCAAAGGATAATACTAAGGCTAGAGTCAATCTGGGCGCTATGTGATAGGCCGTTACAAAACATGAAAGAACCGAAAGGAAAGCATAACTGGACGAAGCCGAAGGCATGGTTCAATCTTGGAAGGCCAGCTATGAGGGAAATTATCTTGTGGGTGAAAATGCAGTTGATGTTCCCTGATGGGTATGCAGCGAATCTAAAGAGGGGAGCAAGTCTTGATAAGTTGAAGATATTTGGTCTCAAGAGTCATGATTGGCACATATGGATTGAGCGGGTAATGCCGGTGATGTTGCGTGGCTTCATCCCTGAGGATGACACTACTAGGAAAAGGGCTATAGATGATATGGACACTAATGTTGCACCAGACATGTGGTGCGCCATTAGTATATACTAATGGCGCACCATGTGTTGGTGCGCCATTAGTGTCAAAATACTAATGGTGCACCACATCCACGGTGCGCCATTAGTAACAATTTTTTTTTCAAAACTGTAATGGCGCACCACATCCACAATTCGCCACTAGTAATTTTTTTCAAATTTTTTTTCAAACTTTTTTTATTTTTTTTTCAAAGTTAGTAATGGCGCACCGTGGGTCTGGTGCGCCATTAGTAGTTAAAACTAGTAATGGCACACCACACCCACGGTGCGCCATTACTAACAATTTTTTTTATTTTCTTTATTTTTTTCCAAAGTTTGTAATGGCGCACCGTGGGTGTGGTGCGCTAGTAATGGCGCACCACACCCACGGTGCGCCATTAGTAATTTTGACCCAAAATTCACCCAAATGCACCCCCAACCCCCCGTGGACCGCCTTTTCAGTTTTAAAAAAATAAAATAAAATGATAGAAATTTCAAAAAAAATAAAATAATAAGTTTCCCATGTGATATGTGGTCTACTTATTGGGAAAATTTGCAAATATGAATTTCGACTTTATTTGCAAAATCTCTTGAGAATTTGTAAAATGGGCATAACTTTTGCATACTAACTCGGATGAAAAAGTTTTTTATATGAAAAATCATCTACTCGAAAAGTTACATCCAAATTTAACCAGGGGAACCCCGTTAAACATTTTCAAAATCCTCAAAAACATAACAGAAAAAATTTATGGGGCTTTTAAGATCCGGAGGCAAAAAAATTCAAAATATTGCAAACTTACTAGTGGCGCACCGTTTGCTAGGTGCGCCACTAGTAACAGAAAAAAATTAGTTTCGAAAAAAAATTCGGGAATTTTTTTTCAAAATATGATACGTAATATGAACGGAAGTTTGAAATAATTTTTCAAAATTTCATCACACTCATGAACTTGAACAAAGTCCTAAACATCGACAAGGTTTAATAGGATTGATATGCTAAATATATCAACAAGTGACTGTGAAGTGAGCTGGTGCTGGGGTTGGATAGAACTCTGAAGTTAAGCGTGCTTGGGCTGGAGTAGTGTGAGGATGGGTGACCTTTCGGGAAGTTTTACCACGGAGTGTGATTTGAACTGAGATTAAGCATATTGACTCGAGATTAAGCCATAGTGACCCGAGATTAAGAAAAAAAAGGAAAAAAATTTGAATAAAAATTTTTTAAATTATTTTTTGAAAAAAAATGTTACTAATGGCGCACTCCTATGTGGTACGCCATTACTAAGTGAAATAGTAATGGCGCACCTCTAGGCATACTAATGGCGCACTACATGTGCGCCATTAGTATCTGGTATAATAATGGCGCACCAGTGGTGCGCCATTAGTAAAAAATTGTAATGGTGTGATGCTAGTGGTGCACCTATAGTGCGCCATTAGTAGCAAAAACAGGTGCGCCACTAGCAGGACTTTTTCTAGTAGTGTGAATGGCTAGTACTGGCAGAACTCAGCTATTTCTTCTGTGTTCTTTGTGCAAAAGAACTATCGCCTGGCGTGCTAGAAGAAATGGAAGAGTTGGCGGCGGAGTTGATCTGCAAGTTAGAGAAGATCTTTCCACTGGGCTTCTTTAATCCAATGCAGCACTTGATTTTGCATCTCCCGACCGAGGCAAGATTGGGGGGCCCGTGCAAAAATCGTTGGTGCTACCCAACTGAGAGGATGCAGAAGATGCTTCGAGAAAAATGTAAAAATAAACGTAGAATTGAAGCATCGATGGCTGAGGCATTCATCACTCAGGAGGCGGCAAACTTCGTGACAGCACACTACAGAGCCAAAAATCGTCATTTGCATAATCCGAAGACTCGGTACAATGCTGACGACCCTAAGAAGGGTGGATCCAACCTCAGCCTATTCAAAGGGAATCTCGCACCAGCCAGTGTTTCAAATCCAGTATCTTTGGATAACGAAGAATGGCAGACTATTTCGTTTTATATCTTCAACAACTTGATAGAACTGCGGCCGTACATCGAGTAAGTTCTCGGTACATTGTTTCGCAACTTCTATTTCCTTTGAACTGCTCTTATTCCTGGATATTTCATACAGTCGATACGTCGCCATATTCTCGTATGGAGCGGTGATCCAAAAGGATTCCGTTGAAGAGTATGAGATTCTCGCAAATCAAGGAGGCGGCTATCCCGGTTTCATCTCTTGGTTCAAACAAACGGTAAATTCTATTAGACAATTTCATTTCATTCGCTAATTTGTGCGTAATGCAACAATCCTTTCAGTATTAAACTTATAGGCTAATTCAGAGTCTATGGACGCCGAATTGAGACAAATCGCTAATGGTTTTGACTATAAGGTCCGTTCATTTGACAAATCGACATCAACGGGTATCGCTTTCGTACCTATGGCAAAGAGCTATCTATGGCCAATCGAAAGTCTACAAATTGGTGTGTATCGCTATCGTGAAGGAGGTACCGAGTATTATGGGAGAGTTGAAGCAATTTATGAACTTCTATTCTATGGTGAAAACCCACCGAATGTCGTAGTCTTCAAATGTTATTGGTTTCAGCCGAAGGAAACTAGAAGGACTCATGAACATATAGGGCTAGTTGAAATCAACCAAAGCACCCATTTAGATGTTCCTGATGTCTATATTACGGCTCAACAGGCGACCCAAGTATTCTATCTACCATGGGCCTGCCAAACTAATCCAAATCTGAAAGGTTGGGATGTCGTTTATGAAGTGCCGCCACGTGCTAGACTATCTCCCCCAAAGGAAGAGGATTATGAACCTCACATTAACCCAGACACATATGAAGGAGAATTCTTCCAAGAGACACGTTTTTCCAAAAAGCATTTCAAGAACCGCTATACTTCACCCCAAAACATTGAAGTAGGCAGCGACAGTGAATCCGACATCACCCCAGAGGAGGAACAAGAAGAGCCGGAACAAGAAGAGGTTACTGCTGCGGATGACCTGTCAATGCCGTCAAGGTGGCCTTCCACATGTTGATGCCACTGACCCTTATGAGCCCGTCATTTATTATAGTGATGATGATGATTATGCATTTATTGATGATACTGATCGAGATTATTAGTAGTGTCAGGTATTCAATTTTTTTATGTTGTACTTGATGGTGATACACTTAAGTGATATACATATTATTATTCATGTCGGTATTTTTTTTATGTTGTACTAATTCCGTTTACTCTTTGTCATGGCAGGTGTTGAAAGATGGAAGGGGAGCCGACTGAGGCCAAGGACAAACGTGCCCAAATTGAAGGTGTGCCACACCACCAAGGCAGCTCGAGCTTATATTAGTTCGGGCGGAACTGGGTATGTGGTTTGCTTCATGATTCATGCAATCCATTCTTCATGCTAGCTTGAGCCCTTTAATTACTAATTTACTTTGTTTCTCTCTTTCAGGCATGCTACAATAAGACGGATAAGGTGCGGAGAATGTACGACACATATGCCATGGCCCACACTGCCTCTTACAAGAAAGTCAAGGGGAAGGCAAGGAAAGGGGAGGACTTTAACCCGAGCCAGGGTCCCATTGATCCAGAGCAGGTGATGATATCTGGTGGCGGGAGGTCTCGTGGCTCCATAGCCATTGATCCAGAGATTGCTCCTGAGACCACGGTGAGTTTAATTTGAATGGACGTAACTTTCTAGTCTTAACATTCGAGTGTCATCATGCTAACGAAACATTGGAAATGATCTTTGGTGCAGCGTAAATCCAGACAAGCATCACACGATCCTTCTCCAGCTATTGGCATGAGCCAGCCCGCTCCTACACCTCCATGATCACGGTAAGTTTCTCTAGTTTTTTTCTTAACAAATGCATAAAGACCTAGACTTAGCTTTATTTCCTCCAATATGCTTACCTTAATGACCTAGAGTTAGCTTCTTTTCCTCCAAAATGACTTAATAAGCTTACTAACCTCCAAAACCAGCCATTTTACCTAAGTTAGCTCTAAAATGATCTATACTTAGCTTTGTTTCCTCCAAAATGACCTAAGTTAGTTGTAATATGCTTAGTTAACTAGGTTTGCTCAATAATGACATGTACTTAGCTTACTTATGTAAAAAACGGCATAATTAGCTTAGTTAGCTCATAAACGATCCATTTTACCTAAGTTAGCTCTAAAATGACCCATTTTACCTTAGTTAGCTCATAAATGATCCATTTTACCCAAGTTAGCTTTAAAATGACCCATTTTACCTAGATTATCTCCAAAATGATCCATTTTACCTACGTTAGCTCCAAAATGACCCATTTTACCTACGTTAGCTCCAAAATGACCCACCTTACCTACGTTAGCTCTAAAATGATGCATTTTACCGAAGTTAGCTCATAAACGGTCCATTTCACCTAAGTTATCTCACAAACGATGGAGTGCTTCTTCTTCTAGTCTTCTTCTTCTAGTCACCTTTTCCTAACTTTCTTATTTTCCATTTTGCAGATTTCATTCACTTCTCGGAAGCTAGCTTGCTATGATGGAGTGCTTGTTTTTTATTTCATTCTCTTCTAGTATTCTTCTAGCTTCTACGATGGAACTTGCTATCTTGATGAAACTTTGCATTGTAATATGTATGTGCAACTTCCTAATGGTTGCAACTTATGTGTATGTGCAACTTGCTATGTATGAATGGATGGAACTATATATGTATGTACGATGAAACTTATGTGCTGGATATGTCATATGTTTGTCGTTAAATAGCCTACATGAAATATATATATATATATATATATATATATATATATATATATATATATATATATATATATATATATATCATATATATTTGCTGTGAAAATTGTTGGATTAAAAAAACAGAAAAAAGAGGCAATGCATCTTCTTTGCCGTCCGCCGCTGATGGCAAAGGACCCGTTGCCTTCCGCCGCGGACGGCAAAGAAGACACGTATGGACCACATGCTCACAGGAGCTGACCTATTTAGCCAGTTTGCCTACAGTGGCAGACGACAAAGGATCACCACATTTGCCTACAGTGGCGGACGACAAATCCTAGGTGGGCAGTGACGTCCAGCTGACATCACCCCGCAGACGGCAAAGGCCAGATAATTTTTGCCGCCAGTAGCTGACGACAAAGGTTGCCATTAGCCATCTAACGGACTAACAGCGTATTTATTATCGTCAGCTTTCTTTGCCGTCCGCTGCTTATGGCAAAGGACCCTTTGCCGTCAGCCTCCGGAAGTAGATGGCAAAGTAGCTCTTTGCCGATCCTTACTTTGCCGGAGCCTTTTGCCGTCCACGGCAGACAGCAAAGGCCTTTGCCGTCCGCCGTTCCTGCCTTTGCCGTCCGCGCCGGCTGACGGCAAAGTAGCTGATTCCTGTAGTGAGAGATGAACTAGGGTTTTGAGAGGAGATGGTGCTGGTGAAGATGACGATGGAGATTGACCCCCTCCCGATGAGAGGATCGTTGGTGATGACGATGGTGATGATTTCCCCCTCCTGGAGGGAAGTGTCCCTGATAGAACAGCTCTGCCGGAGCTCTAGATTGGTTCCACCAAGGTTCCGCCTCATGGCGGCGGAGTTTCGTCCCATAAGCTTGCCCACGATTTTTTCCAGGTAAAAGCCTTCATATAGCGTAAGATGGACACCGGAGGGCCACCGAGGGCCCAGGGAGGCAGGGGCGCGCCAAGAGGTGGATGCCCCACCCTCCTGGCCAGGGTGTGGGCCCCCTCAGGTGTTTCTTCCACTCAATAATTCTTATTAATTCCAAAAATAAGTTCCGTGGAGTTTCAGTATTTTGGAGCGGTCAAAATAGGTTTCAATGTTTGCTCCTTTTCGGCCGAATTCCAGTTGTCGGCATTCCCCCTCTTCATTGTAAACCTTATAAAATAAGAGAGAATAGCCATAAGTATTGATATATAATGTGTAATAACAGCCCATAATGCAATAAATATTGATATAAAAGCATCATGCAAAATGGACATATCAATAGGTAAGGCCGAACCGAAGTCCACAGCTTCTGCCACTAATGAAATTTTTATGCAGGCGAAAGTAAGGATTGGAGAAAGTTTATTGTTGATTATGTACAAATTTCTAGCAAAAGGGTAAAAAATATGGTTCGGAGGATGACCTCGAGATAGATATCTATGGAACTTTATCACCGGATTGTTAATGAAGCTGAGAAGGTTTCACCCAAGTTTGCATCAGAAAGTTCACACAAGACATGGCCGATATATACTTATCGTACTAAGAACATATAAATGGCCGATGGAGTGTTGACATCGTCCTTAGAACAAACTTGGTACAATTTATTTTTCGGCACCCTAGCTTTGCCGAAAAACATGGGGGCATGTGTTGACGCTCAAAAGTGGCACATTTATAAAGAGTGGCTTGAAGCTATGTCAAGATTAATTCAAACTTACTATTGAAAGTCACCATGAGATGGCTCTCTTCGAGAAGATGAAGATGAATATGAAGATGGTCCAAAACGGAGCTCGGATGTAAAAGTTATGACAAGTTCAGAGATACTAATGTCGACACCAGATTAAAGAATGGCTAGAAACCCAATTAAGATTGCTCCAAATGGAGAAAGTTTCAACATGAAAGTTGTGCACCTGGTTGAAACAATTGATTTTTATACAAAGATCATCCCAATCAGAGGTCGTATGCAAAAGTTAGAGCCCGCACAGCGCGACCCTCCAGTGAGCAAAATATGACGCCCGGAACGAGGCACATATGTAGGTATGTCTGATGAGCTGTGTGAATAATTAGCTGTTTTGCGCGAGCGATTTGACCCTCGGGATGACCTCTGATAAAAAAACGTTCAACATGAAAGTTGTTTGTCTCGTCAAAACGGTCAAGATTTCTTTTGGATTCAATTCCATCCTAGGTTTTTTACCACCACAAAAAAGACCCGCAAGGTGCAGCCAGTTTTTAGACCGAACAGTTTTGTAAAGTTTGGATAAAACCAATCTGAATTTGACTAGAGTTTTGGACGTGAATCCAAACCTTTTCCTTGCACGGGAAGTCCAACCGCCTCTTATATACCTAAGGGGTGACAGCCGATTGAACAACACCAATCGAACCAATCAATCTATTACACTTTTGTGTTCATCTATCTTTATTCCCTACCCTTGTATCTTTCTTTCTCGTTCTTCGTTCGTTCTTCGCTTTGGAGGGCAGCAATCCACGAGGCTCTAGGGGCGAGCGAATCAACCTAGGGCAGCCCATAGCCGCCACACTTCCTAATGGGGTCCCTCCCGTGCGTGTGGGGTTTCAGGTCTGCAAAAGCACCCGCCGACTGTCTTACTTATCGCACTATTGGTCGGATCTCCTTCGACGTGAGCTGCGGTGCATCACCCCCGGCGTCGAGGATACGCGTGACGTGTTCGTGTGTCAACACACCTGAATATATTTCTTATGCCAAGTTGGTCAAGATTGCTAAATCCCAACATGATGAACTTGAAATGCTTGAAAGAAATCTCAGGGAAACCGAAGGATTACTGGTCGAAGAGATGGAGAAGAATCAAAAGTTGATCGAAGAGCAAGATGCTTTTTCATCAACTAGATGATCTTACCAATTGATATGAATTTCTTACAGTTGACCACGAGAGTTTATAAAATGAACTCCTTAACAGGAATCAAGAACTCGTGTCACTGAGAGAATCTCATAATGAGTTGGTGTGAGAGAAAGCTTCTCTCTTCGCCGAGCAATCTGTTCGACTTCCTGATGATTTTGTGCCTCCATGCTTAAAATTCTTAGAACGTAGCAATGCCGATTCACATGCTCAAACGTCTAATGCTATCATATAGAATATTGCTACTACTGAAGTTGGTACTACTAACCCCTCTTCCGACGATTTTGCTGCTATCACTGAAGAAAATTGCAGGCTAAAGGGCCTACTTGAGACTGGAATGCTAAGGAGCCTAAAAGGGCGTCAAATTCTATGTGATGTGTTCAGGAAGTCCATATTTCAAAAAAATCCTCAGAAGGAAGGATTAGGCTTCGAAAAGAAACTCAACATGGACGGATCCTATTGGACTCCCGAGCAATATCCTCGAACGACTTGGGTTCGTGCAAAGAGTAAACTCTCGAACCTGAAACCTTGATTAGTTATCTTTCGCCCATTCCTGTTGACACTAACGAGTCTAATCACTCAAATTACAAACTCTTCAAACAACAGAATGGTAAGATTTTTGCTCGATATATTGGAACTAACTTTAGGACAGGTTCACCAAAGAAGCAAATCTGGGTAAAGAAGTGTACTATTCAAAATTTGTCTATCACTGCTAACTTGACTATGCAGGATAACTCTCAACGAGTAAATGGTTATCATTCTCAGTCTACTTGAGTATTATCTTCAAATGATAATCATCCTAACCTGCGTCAGAAGGTGTACATGCATACATCTTCAAATCAATACATTCATGTATCTGGAAATAACTTCAATGCCTATAAATATGATTATCATCAAAGTGCACAGGTGTCTCGCATGTCTCACCGAAGGAAGACCCTCATTCAGCCTAAGCAAATGAGATCCTCACCTCCCACGCAAGTGTGGGTTGTGAAGAAGAACTAATCATCTCATGCAGGAAATTTTCTTAGGGATATCTAATGTTCATCGTAAGCCCTGAGATAGATTATTGTTGGTTCTCATATTTCTATGTTTTCATTCGTAGTGTTTGTGTGTTTGTGTTTTTCGTTGTTTGGATTTATGCTTTGAGTCAGTTTCCTCTCTTTTGTTACTCGGTTCTTTCTTGTCATAAACATGCAACTTGATCTGAAGGTGATCTCACTCCGACGTCCTTGGTCGCGAATGAAATCCACTTCGAAACTTATTCTGTTTTGGCACTTGCGCTTCCTCAAGCCATTTTCCATTTTGTTCAGTTACCGAGATTTTCACAGAAAACGGCTGACACGTGCCCACAATCTCACATTCATGATCTCGTCCATTGAATGTGGAACGTCCCGGGTTTTTCGGCCGTAGATTTCAGAGGGAGTAGTTTCACCCTCGGGCTATATAAACCCATGTCCAGGACTCTTCCTCCTCTGTTCTCTCACTATTCAGCCTCAAATTTCTCCTCTCACTCTTCGTCCAAGCTCAAGTTTGAAGCAGCTTCGACGA